>JAWZYU010000011.1:14872500-16072500 GCA_038380435.1 Ryuthela nishihirai
TTTGCTAGTTTTAACTGTTTGTAGGTTCTTTGTTTTACTACAAATCTTAAGCTTCTTGACCGTAATGTTTAACTATATATTCCAGTGATTTATGTTTCTAAAATAATATTTCAGAATCACAGCTAGTGGTTTACTCCTAAATTGATAACCGTAACCTCTAAGTTTTACAAAAAACATAAATGTAAACAACACGTAAAGCTTCGTAATGTTAAATGACCCTTATATTCCAAGACATAACTCCTCATCATATAAAGAAAAAAAAAGGAAATAAACTTTAATCCATCTTATATTCGTGCTATTTTTTTTACTTAAACGCTCATAAAAAATAAAACAACAAACTGAATACACATCCAAGGAAGCAAAAAAATCTCAAAGGATAATGGTCATTAAACATCCTGAAAAAAAAAATCCAATATCTTAATAACCAGAAGGAAAAAAAAAGTTGAGGCTCTATCAGAGAGGAGGAATAAAATGGAAAAACTAGATCCCCCAAATTTTTGCTTTTTGTTTATCTGAAATTGGTTTAAAACTAGTAAACGATAACCGAATAGCCGATATGAAACAATTCTCAGTGTGGCTTTGGTTCAAGTCCATTTCCGAGCAAGAGAATTTTCCTACGGCCTTAAGCATAAGCCCTTTGCGCGCACAGTTTGGCCTTGCATGGATTTTCGGGTGCACCGTTAGTGTTCTCGGTACAACTTACTAGGTGACAGATAAGCCTGATTGATGGAACTCACTGATCTCGTTACTTATTACTCTTCGTCTTTTTTCTTCCCTTTTCCTTCGTTCCTTTGCCTGACAGTGTTTGCACATTGTCTGCTAAACTGTGAAGGAGACGAGATTGGAGAAGTGGGGGCTAGTAGGGTGGGGTGTGTGGAACAGAGGAAGTAGGAGTGAAGGGAAAAAAAAGCAAACTTTCTGTTTCAAAACCCTCGTCCCCATGCACTTAAATCCTAAGTTGTCAGCGGTGCTGAGAAGTAATATATTATCAACAGAATGGTAACGAAGGGAACTTCACGAGCCCTCATTTGTCCCACAGTTTTGGATAGGCTATAGATATTGCGAATTCTCGCAAATTGCTTTTCGAAGACAGATGGGTTCAAGTTTTATGCGAAAGTCAATAAATAGTTCAAACTCGAGACGTGTAAATCAACTTTTCGACTTTTTCTTTCCGGTGCTTCTTTCTTTTCCTTTACGGTGCTTTTTTCTTTTCTGTCCATATTCTACCATCTCAATTCTTCTGATTGAAGAAAAGCGTTCAAGAGGTTTTCGAAATAAAATTGTCTGCATGAATCCGAGATTTAAAGCCTCAGTTTTCGATTTTTGAATGCAATAAAAAAATCATATTTCAAGTTAGTAATAAAAGAGCTTTTGCTGAAATCTAAGATTTCTCTTTATATAAGTGAGAAAATGTTATACAACAGATTGTAAATTTTACCACTGCTATCTGCTATTTCCCCAATTAAATTGTTCTGAAATATCGAAATTTTATTTGTTCCGATAATTGCATTTTTAGCTATGAAATAATTTCGCAATTTAGACAGCTTATCATTATTTCTCAATCAATTAGGATGTGTGACATGCGTGTATGGGTTGGATTACTTTACGTCATAGTACGCTCTTGCGCAAACAATGAGCTAAATAGCCAAGTCACATGGCCTATGGACTCCAAGGGCTCAGAGATGTTCAGGAAAAAGGAATCCACTTCACAGATGCATATTATTTGCTAAGGATTGAAAAATGCTGCTCTGTACCAAAATTTGCTCTTAAACGTTCATAGCTACAAAAAAGAGTCAATTTTTTTTAAATAATTTTTTTGTCTTATTGTAATATCGTCTTCAATTCGAATATAACTAGTATTGTTAAAACAATATTTGAATATCAGTTTCTAACGAGACAGTGTCAGTAGCCAGAATGATTATGAATTATTCCTTATTAAAATAAGTTTAAATATTTCATGTAGAATTAATGATTGTATCAATGTTTGAGATATTTTTTGAAGAGGCCCAAGATCATCAGTCGACTGACAGGACATCAGGCAAGACATTGTAAGCAAAAATAAATTGGAATCATCAGCTCAAAAAACTTCATTCAAATAAGACAAAATTTTTGAAAACTAAAACGCAACTAAGAGGTAATGAATGATACAAAGTGTTCTGCATCATGTCCATATTTGAGGACTTGCGGATTTTGTTGAAATTTATACTAATTGAGAAGGTATATTAGTAACTGCAGATGCAAATTTTAAAAGTTTCGAAAGTTATCTTGTTTACAAGCAGCTAAATTCTTTCGCCTTTAGACTAATATTTTTATTTTTTTAAATTTGAAAACAATACAAGGAACATAGAAATTATGAAGATACCCTAAGCTTGTCCAGTGTTTCATAAAGTGAGGTGTTACTGTGACACAAAGCAGGTTCTCTGACATGACTTCTGTCTCATAGCTCACAAACAATTTATGCAATTATAATATTAAAAGGTCATGTTTGGGCAGATAAATAATGACCCAGAGCGTTTCCACCGGATTTGAATTATTCATGTTTGAAATGGTTAAGATATTTCAAAACCTGAACACGACACCGTGCAGTAAGCAATGCAGTGAATATATACATATTTCGGTTGATTAACAGAATAGATAACACTTATTTTAAGTTTCCAGATGAAAGAAAATCATTCAGGTGAATCATTGAACTAGAGAAACTCACTCTCGTAAGTCGTCAGAAACCGGTGCTTTTAAAGGATAGCAAAATGATCGTGCTATGAGAAAACTGAGAATAACTTTCGGCACATAACCAATTAGGGGAAAGTGACGTTTTCGCCTGCTTAGTAACATTTGTTCGAAATCCGTGTTTCTATTTCAGGGTGAACTTTCTGGCAACGAGTAGTCCCCGATGATCGATGTTAAGGTGGGGTAGTAGGACGGAAATAAACCTGTAATTTGGTGACTGAGAAATAGAGACATAGATGTGTTTACTGTACTTTATAGCACATCTCATGTTCCCTATTTCGGTCGTTACATTGAAAAATGATTTCAAATCTCATCTTTTTTCGTCCCGACAGTCCATCTGTAACATAAGAACAATAGAATTGCATTTTCAAGTTTGCTAGAATTATAAATGTTCGATAGATAACATTATTTTGTTTTTATTCCTACTCCCATGTAGAACAGGATAGGGAGGGAAGATGATTTGTAATTTTTCCTTTATCGCAAAGAAGGGTGATGTTGTATGTTCCGTTATTTCTACTGCTGACTAATCACTCTGAACTGCGGTTATTTGTGCACTTGTTTTCCTGTTACATAACTTTCGACACTTTTAAATTTTAGATCTGCAATTACTAATATTTATAATTTCTTTTGTAGTAAAATTTATTACAAACATGAGTCAAATGCACTTTTTGAGTCTAAATATATGTTAGTATATAATATGTATGTTCAAAAATATTTAATAAAACAAACATGCATTTTAGAAGTTTGCAAAAGGATTATTTCAATCTGTGCCAATTAAGAACGATTTTTTTTTATAAAAAAAAAACTGTTTTATTGTTAAGTATTTCAGTCTTCCTCACTCTTTAAATACTGAAATAGTATTGTTGAAAATCGAGATTTAAATAAATTTCCTTATGACTTTTAATTTATCTTGAGTCATATATTTTCATTAAATGCATATTTTACAAGATACAGACATTCGAAGTTATTCTCATTGCCATAACATGTAAATTTTCTAATATTTTGGTGGAGTTTATATTCGTATTCAAGATTTATGAGGGGAAAAGCTAACGAACAGTTTCATAAAGTAGCGAACTGAGAATATTTGTATTATAGTGATGGATCAGAAAAATAAAAATTCATGGTAGAATTTTAAAAGCATTTTTCATGAATCAAATTTATATAATAATTCTATTTTCCCCTTTTACTTTCATAAAATGAAAAGGATTTTGTAAACAAACTTGATAGACTCTTTCTATGCGTTCTTCTCCTTAAACAAACTGAAACAGTGTTATAATCTTGTATAAATTGCTTTTCTTTTTACCAAGGTATCATGACACTACCTACATATTTCACCCTTTCAGTGATAACTCGATTTATTCCTTAATGCACTCTGCTGGCGTTGCATTAAATTGTGAGCAGCTATAAACTCGGCGTTGTGCTTGTTCTTAAGCTTCTGAAATTGTGATATTCTAGTATTAAGCTAAAACACTCTTATCAATCGGTTCCATTCTTTCCGTGCTTGAATGTCTGAATTATTATCTTCTCAATTTCTGATATCGTCTAAGAATGGTTCTTGTTATAAAGTAACGTTTATTGTGTGTAACCTTTTTTTTATTTTCTGAAAAATAAAAGAAATGAAAACAAAATTCTTTAACTGAAATAAAACACTTTGAACGAGTTGCTTGTTTTTCAAAAGAATAGAGTTCTTCATCTTCAATCCAAAGATAACAAGTTAAATTTTTTTTAAAGATTAATTTGTTGTGAAGAATAAAAATCTTATTTTCATTAGAGTTAACGTTTTTAACAGTGGATTTATCTACGTAACTCTTTTCATTCGAGTCCCACCTGTGTAAGCGTTGAGATTTATATCCTCTAAACTCGCATCCTATCTTGGTTAGAAAAGGCCTCCATCCGTCGGATGGGCCTTGGCACCATGTACAGAAGAGCCATACCCTGTGCATATGAAATAACATGCTGGATAGCCTTGACAGCAGTCTATCATTTGTCTCCTAACAGATATCCAGTGGGTCCCCTTCCAACAGCCTTCTCTGACCCTTTATGGTCCTTGTGACCTGGCAATTTAACCCATTGTGTTCAAAAGCGTGCCTCTCAGAGGTGCAATTATCCAAACAAATAATTTTCAGCTGCAGGAAGACAGACCCAGATCTATCAAAAATTTAGAAGGTAGGGATTCAATCCAGTACTGACTGGATTGAATCTGAATGTTTTGAACACCATTTCGGTTTCGGTTTTTTTAAATTATATATGTATTGTTGTTAAATAGAGCAATAGAGGTCATCTCTCTTGTTTTATTGGTGTTTTGAATTGTTTTTGTAAATATGTTTCATACATGATTCTTATTTTTTCACCTTTCCCACTATTAAAGTTCTTCGTGGATTTTTATTACCTTAAAATTTACTGAAAATTCTGTTTTATTATTATAATTGTTTTGAACGCATCATAGAATCCTTTGTATAAAAGAAGAAAAAAATGTAAAAAAAAATATAAACCTAAACATATTTTTTGAATATTATTTCGAAGGGTTGATACGTTCTTCCTATTTTAATACGTAAGTTAATAGGTATATTTTTTTTCGTCTTCCGACTATTGAAGTTCTTCTAGAGTTTCAGCCTCCATCTGCACGGAGAAAAGATAAAATAAACTGCAAATTTTACCGAAATTTCGGTTTAATATAATTTGTTTATTTAGTAATACATCTTAAAATTTTCATGAAAGGTTTGCTGAAATAACTGAGTTTCGTCTCGAGTGGAATACGAACCCACGATGTCAGGCGCTCTGGCCACTGAGCTATTGAGAGCTAGCACCGATCGACTTGAAAAGGCCTCCGTCAGTCGGATGGGACGTTAAGCCGTGAAACTGTATTCTGGAGAGCCATAGCTTGTGCACATTAAAGAATACATTGGATGGATGGCCTTGACGGGAGGTTACCATCTGTCTCCCACCAGCTGACCAGTGGGTCCCCTCCTCCCAACCTTTTACACACAATTTAACCCATTGTGTGTAAAAAAGTGCTGTTCAGAGGTGAAACATCCCAGCCAATTTGAGGGGAAACTGAAATTGATAAGAACTCTTATTTCAGCAAATAATTCTGATTATTAGATTTTTCTATGCAGTCGCTCATTGCACCATCTATTATCAAGAAAGCGACAGTCAAGCTGCTACGCGATATTGAAAAAAATAATTTTATAAATATTGTCACCACGCCGATTATCTTTGTTCAATGTAAATTTCAATAGTAGGGAAAATCACAGGTAATGTTCATGTAGACATGGAACTTATGAAAGGTTTGTTTCAAAAATTGGATTTTGCCTCAAGTGGGATACGGACTTATGATCTCCTAAACACATTCCCAGTGCTCTGAACACTGAATTATCGTAGCTAGCTCTTTTTCAGCGAATTGTGATTACGGTATTAGGTTTGTATACCACCCGAGGCTAAATAAAAAATTTTCTGAAAAACTTTCACGATTTCCTCGTTTACAGGAACATTACCTGTGATTGTTTATCTACTATTTTAAAATCCTTTTTATAAATAAACAATACAATGTAAACAAAAATAACCTATGGGACAAAAACATAATTTTTGTGTTTTAGTTTTAAGAGTTGATATATGCCATCTATAGAATGAATTGTTTTTAGCTGCGGGAAACTACAAAATACCGTTTGTTGAAGCATTTCCAGGTTAACTGTTGTTTTGGAAATTTTAAGTTGCATTTATTTCTTGTGTTTCACTTTTTAATTTTCCGGTTTTATAAAAGTAGTGTAACACGTTTCATGCCAAACGTAACAGAAAAGGGAAGAACTGCTAAACTCTTAATTTCTCAGAATTAACCGAATTGAAATTAACTTGCTAGTTTTAATATAAGAGATAGAATTGACAACTTTATTAAAATCAGATTTGTGCTTAAGCGCAGTTTGATCGCTTTTAATATCCAAGTATGGAGGAGAAATAAAATCTCTTGGAAAACTTGGAGCAATAGAATATGTTTAGCAACCTCCTGTTACTGAAATTCGGAACTTTGAATTAGAAGTGATATGACGTGTTCAAGAATAACTTGTTCGCAGCAAACTTTGTGACTTGTAATCAATTAGTTTAGTGTTTATTATTTCCCAGACGTTGCTGATGGAATGTGTAGGAACAAACTCTTATTCTTGAATGCTTTGCAATGTTAAATGAAATGCATCTGAACTCCTTTTGTGATGCAAATTCAGGATATAAGCACTGCGGCATCTTGGAATTTTTTTAAACTCTGTGAGATACAATAGCATACATTTTGCAAAGTATTAAATTGTTTTATTACACATGTAGATAAAGTGCAGCAATACGAATTATTTTGTTCAATAAACATTGTAAAGAAAAAGGGTTGGGTTGTTTTACTTGTGAGCGGTACTTGTTTTGAACACAATGGGCAAAATGGCCAGGTCACAAGGACCTCGATGGCTCAGAATAGGTTGGGGGAGGCGACCCACTGGATTGGTATGGTAGCCTCCCAACATGGCCATCCAGCGTGTCCTTTAGTGTGCACTGGATATGGCTCTCCCATACAATAAAAATTCCGCCGTCCTATCCAACGGAGGCGGAAGTTCCAAGTCCCTACTGACCCAGGGCTGGGTAGGAGTTGTGCAGAGATAAATCTCAACGCTGCCCAGGTGAGACACGAACCTGGGTACTACAGATTACGAGCTTGGCGCGCTATTGACTGAGCCACCACCGACCACCATTGTAAAGAAAAATTACTTTATTTAATGTCAAATGCGCCAATGTGCTGATAAGAAAAAAAACATTAAAATGTTTTTCAACGAGATGTGATAGTTCGGAGCGCAACCAAACCGAAGTAGCTGTTTCAGCAACTGTAATAATTTATAGGGATTTAAGTCTTTTTTGAGGGGAATTTTCTCGCGCTGGGAGTTTCTGGACTGTGGAATGTAGGACTGAAAGTGCTGAAGTGTATGCGAAATATTGCCTTTTAACCCTTTCGGGTCCAATATTTCCTTTGTCCATCTTTATAAATCGTATAAAGTTTGACTCTTTGCGGTCCATTGTCGTACCCAGTCAGACAATGAACAGGAACAGAGATGTAACAAAGTCGGACTGAGGTTGACATAGAACCCCAAAGGGTTAACAATACAAATCAAAATGTTCTTTATCCCATTGCTAAGTAGATATTATGCAAAAGAAATATTTCGCGCTTTGGTGTAATTCATTTGTTAATCATTAATAAAAATGATATCGCTGAGCCTTTTTCTTTTCGAGTCTTGTTTAAAAGTTGCTAATTTAGCTTCCGTAGTTGAGAAGTAACATTCAAGTTTACGTAAAAAACTCCTTAAAACCCAGATGGTTTGTACATAACGTATGTTCATAATAAGACGGTCAACGACAAAACTCAAACGGATTGATAAAAGAGATGATTTTGAAATGGTTGGGGGTGTATACCTTAACCCCGTCCTTGACCTTGATGCCTTAACCTTGAAAACAAATGGTTTCGATAAATAAACCAATCATCATTATCAACTAGGGTGATACAATCATCTTTTTCCAACCCAGCTCCAATAGTGTTCTGACAGAACACATAAACAACTAACAAATCTTTCTATACACAATAAGCTCGTTTTATCTGCGATACGTAGGCAAAAAGTCCCCATCTGGAACATGGAGTTAAGACGTACCAGAAACGCATCAAGGTCTATCACAGTTGCGTGAGTTGGGCCAAAGAGAAGAAGCGAGTTAAAGACTCTAGGACAGTAGAGAAGACGTGGCTCTTCTAAGTCGGGTGGAAAATGGCCGAGTCCAACAGCTAAGCATCATTGACAGAAAGAAGACTGTTGGATCGTGACGTTATCAGACCTATGGGACAGGCGTCAGCGATTTGAGGTTGATCCGGGAGGCGGAATGAGCACTCAGGTCGGTGTCAGGAAAGGAATTTACGGCGCGGGTGGCGGAGATGGACACAGGGGAGAATAAAACACTTCGGCTCTGAGAGAAGCCGATAGAGATTTGGAAAGGAGAAAAAATATAGAAGAAAACAAAGATCTAGCTGAACATGATGCTGAATATGAAGACATAATGCTCAAATAGCCTACGGAGATATTTCCGTAAGGTGAATAGTTGCTTTATATTGTTAACATCAACGCTGTTATTCGAATTTATACCTATGTATTTTTAACAATTTTCGTTAAAAAAGAATTTTAAAAATTCTGTCACCGTATTTTTAATAATATTTATCCATATTTTAAAGAATTACTTTATATATCCCTTTAACATTTTTTTATACTAGTGTTAAATATGCATATTATGAATAATATGACTTTATATCCATTGCTAGTGTACACCATTTTGTGCTTTATTTTTTCTCATTTTCTTTCTGTATAGAGAGAGAGGGAAGTTTCCATTAACTCACTACTGCCTTCTGTCTCTCACATGGTAAATTATAGCAGTGCTCATGAAAGTACTTCCGGCATTATCATTATCATTAGTGAAAGCTGTCGTACCTCATGACTACTAAATAGACTTTCAAATACGCCTTAAACACAATCCAAATTGCCATTTTTTTTCATTTGTTTTCAGCCAAAATATGGATTTCAGTACAAATGTATACATGAAATTGTAGGGGGGAGAGGATCTTGTTTGGTTTATGTCCTGTTGGTGCAAAAAACTGAATAAATTAATTTTTAATACTATGGCTAGTCTCCACCAATCCGGATCGTTGCGCCCTGATAGCACAGGGGCCGGGATTGGGTGGGTTGGTAGCGCGCCAGGTACGTAATTGGCACAGGTCCAACTTGTGCCTGGGATTTATCACCGTTAAACCCTACCCTGCTCTCTGTGAGAAAAAAGACACTGTTGGGCTGGGGAAGACCACCGTCCGTCGGATAGAACGTTAAAGTATGAATCAGTGTGTGGGAGAGCAATACTCGGCCCACGTTAAAAAATACTATATATAGCCTTGGCAGACGACTTCCATCTGTCCTGTAACATCTGTCCTGAGGATTCCTTCCTCATCCTTATCTGAGCCTTTGGGGTCCTTTTAACTTGGTCATTTAGTCCATTTTGTGCAAAAGAATTGCCGCTGAGAGGTAAAAGGTAAATACAAAATAACGTACATTGAGAAATGCCTTTTTTGATATTAAAATTTTTTGTAGTATGTGAAAAATGCATACAGCATTCACAGCACTGTAGGTAAATACATTTTTTTTGAAAGGAGGCAAATTACTGCGCGAGATTTTTGATAGATAGTTGGTTATTATTTTTCTGAGGATATTGCTTCAAAGAAAAATAATTCGTTTACCTTTAACAACAGATATTTGATTGCATTTAATTTAGTTTAAAAAAACCTAGACACGTGAATTGGATCTAGAAAAAACTTTTCGGGGGGGGGGGGCGAGGGGCAAGCGATTGGATTGAACTAGAAGAGACCGGTATTTTTTAAGGATCATGCCAATTTATGCACGAATATATATTTCTGTATTTCTATGCTTCTGTTCTAGTAGTCTTTAAAAATATCCTTAAAAGAAAAGTGTAATACAACTACTAAATATTTTTGTAGCCAGCCACACTTAGTCAAGCGTAAGAATGGATATGTTTGATATCAGTCAATCAAAGGAGCATTTGTACGCTATGAATAACAGTATGATCGAAGACACTTAAAAAGGATGATTTCATCGATTGGAATCCTCGTTACTGAAAATAATTTACTTCTGACGACTGATGCTATGGGATGAGGTTCACAGCTGTTAACAGAAGAGATCGTATTCGGTTGTGGTAGCTCAGTGGTCAAAATTGGCATGCTACCAAGAAGTCGTGGGTTCGAATCTCATCGGAAACAAGACAGTTTTCCCTCTAAGTTTAAGATTTTCTTTTTGCTTAGAGGGGGCTTACCTGTGATTGATTGGTATAAAATACATGTTTGTCATTTTTTCGCCTTCACTCTGGCTATCAAATTTTCTGTAACAGGGAAATGAACCACTTACTCTCCCCTTATATCCACCCCTGTCAGCCAGTTTAGAAATCGGGATTACTGTTAGAAATTGTTAAGAGATAAAAGATCAGTTTTCGACTATGATGTAGTAGCTGTTCTTCACTAGCAATTCTTTTTTAAAGTAGGTAATTTTTAATCGAAAGTTACTTCTTTCTGCATTTCTTTCTTTTTCTTCACAGCGTTGATGTTTGGCTTTATTCTCCATTCTCCGAAAGAAATCACTTTGTTAAAGTTGTGCTCCTTCGGTGAAGACAAAAAGTATTGACTTTCCTTCACAGCACCATCTGTTGCTAAAAATTGAAAGCTGATAATAAATTACATGGCAATTTTCGAAAGAAGAAAAAGAGGAAAGAAAGTTAAGCTAAAGATCGTAGCAGAGTTTTTTTAACATCTTGTTGGTCCGTTCTGATCATGAAGCTTTCGATTAATTGCTGTTTAATCATGCAAACTCATATCACACACACAAAAAAAAACCGCATTCCAATATTGCTCGTAACTTCTGTTATTCTTTGGACTTTTTGCTGATTGACTTAACCACAAGTTGGATAATGTGCCTTTATCTGATTGTAGCATTCCCGAATCTTATACGTTTTTTTCATGTGGAACTGTCTTCGTTTAAATAACACGTCGGAATTAATTTCTTAATCATATTTTCATTTAGAGAGTCAGCGTTAGTGGTATCTGTGGCAAGTATAACAGAAATTATTGTTCGCGCTCATCGAAGAAATTTTCAATCAAATAATTTTCGATCACCGTTGTGTTTTTCAATGAAGAAGTTTTTTTTACGTCTAAGCACTTAAGAATTCGGGGATATGGGAGAGACAAAAAAGAATAGCAAACATATTTTAAAAGAATATGATTTAATAAAACACCAAAAGTGTGGAGAAAACACCATATGCCATTTGACGAGAATAATATCGAAACTTTATATATAACAAAGAAGCATTATTCTGGTCACTCAGTCATTCCCCTAATTTATTCCCCAGATATTGATCTATAAGAACGTTTGAGTATGGTGGGTGCTAACAGTGAGGTAGCGTGAGAAGAAGCTGGGCAGACTATGAAACTGCGCAGTTGACAGTGCTTATCACATTCACTTGTGAATCCATCAATATTATGTGATAACTTAAACGTCATTTGCGCAGTCTCATAGTTTTTATACATGCCACTGAATACTAACCAAACTGAAAGCGAATAATGTAAAAATTGTAAGCATTAAAACTATAAAGAGGGTTGCGTTGTTTTACCTCTGAGAGAGGAGAGGGGGATGCAGTCGGTAGCGCGCCAGACTCGTAATCTGCAGTTCCCAGGTTGGTGTCCCATCTGGGCCAGCGTTGAGATTTGTCTCTTCCAAACACCCCGTCTTGCCCTCGGTCAGTAGGGGATACCGACCGCCTTGAAAAGTCCACCTTCCATTGGGTGGGACTTAAGACATGATCTCATGTGTAAAAAGGACCATGGTTCTGTGCACCTTAAAGTACAAACTGGATGGCCTTGACGGGAGGCTACCATCTGTGTCCTAACAGTTGTCAAGTGGGTCCCCTTCCTCAACTTTCTGTGAGTCTTACGGGCTCTTTGCAATTTAACCCATTGTAAAAATGTACCGCTGAGAGGTAACCCAATTCAAACATGCACAGGGTATGGTTCTCCCGCACATGCGCCACGGCTTGTCCCATCCGACAATCCAAGCCGGCCGGTATTCCTTACTGACGGAGGGCAGAGTGGGAGTTTTGAGAAGATAAATATCAATGCCGGCGCAGATAGGATTCGAACCTGGGAATTGCAGATTATTAGTTTGGGGCGCTACCGACTGACTCCCCCCCCCCACCCGCATAAAGATGATCTTATGAAACTAAAATAGGACTTGCTTTAGTAAACGTTTGCGAAACGCTGTTGTTCAGATTAACGATACTTAGCTCATGAAAACAACACTTCTATTAGTTCTTTCTATCGGTAGATCATGCAGTCCTTTGAAGTGAATGGAATTTGCTTCTCCTTCTAATATCTACAAGAAACCAGGAAACGTATGGAAAATACATTCATATTTGAATTTTATGTTTCCTAAAGAATATATAACTGTAGTAAAATCTGAAACTTCAACCTCATTTCTGTGATTCTTCTCGTACCTCTCTGCTCTTTTTCTAAGCTATCCCATCCGATGGATAACTTACGGATGCTCTTTGATTTAAAAGACGAAAAAAGAGACATCTCTTTGTAAGGATTAACTAATTCGGGAGGATAAAAACATCGTTTAGGTTGATGTAAAATTAATTGATGGTATGCTGAAGGAGTTCAAATGTCGAGGGTATAAAAAATGAAATTTAAATATTCAAATGACAGTCGACTCACGAGGGCAGAACTAATAGTGAAGCCAGACTCATGGCTTCGATATGCTAATTCCCCTTTGAAGTTCTCTTGCTGGAAAAGGGAAAAAATGTGGTTATGAAAGAAACACTCAAATAAGTTCAGCCCTTTTCCCTCCCTCCCCCTTTCTACTGGTGTAATTTCTAACAGTTCTGAGTCGTAAAAGTTTCATTACAGACTTAAGCTCATGACTTATGCAGTAGCGCGCAAATTTAAACATTTCAGGAACTCTGCGCTAGAGAAGGAAAAAAAAAAATATCGTTGTGTGGGGACTCTTTTCTTTCTTACTTATTTAAATGCTGTTACCTTTTGTGCTAGTGTCTGAGCTTGGCATTGCGGTGTTTCACTTGGTTAGAAATGTTGGAGAAGAAATGTGCGGTTAATTGAAGCTTTTATATTAATCAATATCGTTTTGGTCGATAAAGTTATGAATACTTTAAAAGCTTTTCTGCTAGCAACGAGAAGCTATAGATGTTAAATTCTAGGAAAAGTGTGAAATTAAATCTATATTTAGCAAATAGCGTGTGACTTGAAGTTGTGACGACTTAATATATGCTGCTACTTCTTATATGCGGCTGTTTCTTATATCGCACGTTACGCATTTCATTTTGTTTTTTCGTTTTGGGCTCTTGTTTTATTCGAAAAAAATTATTCACGATTCCTTATGACCTGCGAAACAATTGAAATTTTTATTTGTTTATTATTAGCGGGCGAGATATTGTTCTATTTTTATCTCTGTTTGGGAATAATTTAATTTTATCTTACCATGAATTCTGTAACATTCGATTTTGCTTATTTTCACTTAGCGTTAATTTAATAAAAAATAAAGGTCTTGGCTTATTATAATCAATAAAATTATTGTTATTAAAATTTTCATTCTTTGCCTAATCCTCTAACGTAAGGGAATCCTTTTTACTGACAAGGTTAATCCAACTCCTCTTTCGCAAAAAAAAATGTAGCAAAAAAAAAAACACTTTTGCGTGTTTTTTCGCATTTCTTTTTATAGGACAATATCGAAATTTTTTTTAAAAGTCAAAAACTCCACTTGATCATTTCCCCAGCCTCCTTCAGCTTAATTCTTTTTTGTTACAATTTTCAGAGTAGATCATGAATACCATCAATGAATTGCAAATGAATTATACAGAATAGCTTATGAAACTCTGCTAAAACTACCTGAATCTCTGTTAAAGGAAAAGAGGAACTTAGTGATTAAATACTTCAAGAAAATTCGAATTCTCAGAAACCTTAATGTTAACGATGATTAGAGACTGGTCTCGGTTGTATCGATCGCAATTACTGGAGACTAAAATTTTCCAGATGTTTCATGATCTCTTCCAGAGTTTCATGAGAAGTTTCATTTTGAAACAGATAAAACTAAGGATGGAAACACTTAGCTTACAATACTGATAATTTTATTCCTAGAGTGTTAAGGAAATTCCGAAGGGACTGGAGGAGGGAGGACATCTCTACTCTCACCCCTCTCTCAGTGGTATGCAACACTAAAAGGAAATAGTCTGTATGGAGAGCCAAACTCTGCATCAGTTAGGTTGTTGTTTTAAACCTCAACGGCACTTTTTTGCACACAATGGGCTAAATGGCCAGGTCACAAGGACCCTGAGGCTCAGAGAAGTTTGGGGGAGATGAGACCCACTGGACAGCTGTTGCGAGGCAGATGGTAGCCTCCCGGCAAGGCCATTCAGTGTGTTCTTTAACGTGCATAGGGTACACGGCATCACGGATTTATATATAAATTTGATCTATATCTTGGAACCTTAAGAACCTTAAGAAAATAAATTTGATCTATATCTTGGAACCTTAAGAAAAGCTTCAGCCTATTACAACCGAATACATTAACTATTGTACTAAAAGTCAATCCTTCAGGAACCGTAATGAAACTGGAATATACGCCAAAGTTATTGTATAAAGGAAGCATTTCTATTCACTTAATGTTCTAAATGGATAGGAAATTACCCAAAAAATGTCAATGCTGGGCAGGGGAAGGAGAAAGATGTGAGGCTTCAAACCTGGGATGAGCATACGAGCTTGGTGCGCTACCGGCTGAGTCGAGCTATGTAAAAATTCACAATCCGTCAAAATTGTTAAGAAGGGTAAAAATCCGTTACTAGTTGCTTTTTTCTGTATTTTAATATTTTATTCAACGTTCAATGAATCAAAAAACAGAAACAATAATGGTGAAGTAAAATGAAGAAGGAAAAATTAATTTAATAACAATAAATTGAGGTAATAGTGACTCCATTTGGGAAAATTAAAATGAACTTACAGGATAAATCAATTGCATCGGGAAATGAGTTATAAATTAATGCAAATCATCTCGGGCAATAACGTAAATCATTGGCAATAGAAGCTATAAAGAATATTGAAAAGAAAATTGTAAAATTAAAATTTTTTAGCGTCGAAGGTATTTTGAGACATGTTTTAAAGTTTCCACCTTAATTCAACCTTACCTTAATCCTTTTGATATGAATGGACAGCATTCTTTTATTCTTGACTGTATCTTACAAACGCAAACTGGAAACATCTAGAAGCATGTCTTGTCGTTAAACACTACAGCTAGTGTAAGATTTCATGTAGAATAAATCTAATGAGACATATTTTTCTTTAATATTAGTTATCAATTGTTTTTGCTTTTAAGTTTCTATTAAAAATATATCTGATATGAATGCACTGGTGTATTTTGTAGTGGGAGGGGACGCGTAATTGATTTTCGCAGAGAGGAATTGATTCTGAAGCGTTAGGTACTGTGGAACACTTGATTATGTGGGATCTGATTAACCGGGATTTGAAAAAAATAATATACAAAAAGAATATGTATAAGAGAAAGTGGCTTCTAAAGTATAATGCGGCAGTAGAAAGCTTAACGCAGAGAAACATTTCCTCTAAGAGCGAATAAAGAGAAAAACCAAACTACCTTGCTATTGTATTTTAAATGAATAGAGTAAGTCCATACCACGATATGTTGTAAAACTTTTGAAAGTTTTGTGCGTTTCATTTGGAGGGGGAATTAACCAGGAATTTGATTACACAGGATTGCTTTTTACCTATTAATTCTGGTTAACAGAGAATCTACGTATACAGATAGATTGAAAAATTTCAGCCAATGCAGAAAAAAACAACAGTAGATTGCATTATAAATTACTCATGTTTCATAATCAGGTGCGAAAAGTGTAGGTATTTGAAGGATAGCAAAAAATGTAGATGTTTAGTGTTATTGACAGATTATTGGAGGCATTAATGTAAATTTCAGGTTTATTTTGCACATCGATTATGCCAAGCAACAATTTCGTTGCATATCCTGTGCCTCGCTGAAATCAAAATTGAACTGGGTGAGTCAAATTATTGTTTTTTGCAAGGCACGAAGCTATGCAGTATGTAGAGTGAGACGTTTGCGACTTATGGCTCTTCAGGTTCAGACCATAACTCTGCAGTTTTGAGATTTTTTTTCTGAGTTTCTCACAGTGAGAGAAATAGAAAATTATCTCTGTGGAGAAAATAGGGGAGGTGAGCTTTGAAAGTTAAATCGGAGACCATGAGCAAAAGTACTTTGTTCTTTGCACATGAACTCTGTTTAAAAGGGACTTGGAAACGCAGTCCATTTGTAGTTTAATCGAATAGAATTTAATCGAGGGGTGCCAAGTAATTTGATTGTGCTGGATGATTAGAGCTCGGTTCAAGTATTTTTATTTCTTTTTTGTATCTGTTTCGGTGTTAAGGTTCGTTCCATGGAATTAAGAGAGGGTGAGAAATTTATACTACCCCTCTAAATCCAGACTTGGAAAAATCCTTAATATTAACATGTCTTTCAGGTTTTACAGAAATATAGGATAACAATAGAGCGCATTTCGATGTTTAAATTCTCTAAATATTAAGAAACAGCTTTCTTAAATTAATTACTTGTCCTGAGTGGGATTCGAACCTACGTTTCCCAAAAGCATGCTGGGTGTCTTAACCTCTATACCACCAGAAGCTGACCTTTTCTTCAACAAAGTGATAAATAAGCATTTCTGTAATTTTTGTTGATTCGCCAGTGGCGCCATCTATTATCAGGAATCGGCCAGCCAAGCTGCCACATATGATGATGGTTAGCTTCTGGTGGTCTAGAGGTTAAGACGCGATGCATACTTCTGGGAATGGTGGGTTCGAATCCTACTCAAGATAACCAAATCTTTTTAGCTAATTATTTCAAGTGATTCTTATCTACAGGGCGTTTTCTTGTGACACTCTTTTTACTGAATTAAGAAAAATATCGAGATAAATATTACTTGAAAATCGAAACATCTGATGCATGTCGGAATGATTTTAATATTATTTTTGTCGGTGATGCGGGTGTTTTACTCATCTTTCTCATCCTTTTATTTCCTTACGATTAAGGTATATTTATTTTGACGGAATTTGGATGTCCGTTGGCCGTGTGTCTAAATTGCATTCTAATATTGGTATATTCGATTGACAACTCTGTCTGGGTCGACACATTTCTTGTGTAGCGATAATTCTCACGAACTTGACGATGGACTTGTTCCTGTACTTGGATTCCTTCTAGATTAATCATAGTTATGTGCAGCAAAGCGTAATCTCTACCTATTGACCCTGAACATAAATAACTGTGGATGGGATATTTCTCTTAAGTCGCAACAGAAACATTCCAATTGCACCTGGTACGTGCATTAGAACCTCTCACTCTTATTCTATATTCCCTTATATATTTAGTAACGAGAGATGTGTGATAATTTGTTCAGTGAGTCCATATTTCGATATAGACATTTTATTTTTACAGTACATGATGAAGAGAATACGAATGTTGAGCAATTACGGCCTGGCTAGGAGTGTATTCTACATTATCGAAAGCAATTGCATTTTAGATTAATAAATCACACATATCTGTTAACATCACTTTCAACATTATATCTGTCTAATCATTGGCGACCCAGCAAATCTACATCTTTGAAATGACGACCCATTAATCTTTATTCCTAAAGATAACGAGAATTTAAATTTCCATCCGTGCAAATGAAGACACATTATGTATTCATCAATAAATTCATTTGTGCATATAGAGACCCGTTAAAGCCTCATCCTTGCAATGACGGACGGCTCATTCAAACTTCATCTTAGAATATAACGATCGATTAAAAGATCATCTATGCATAGAATATCATTACAGCTTCATTTATAATTTCATGTATGGAGTGGTGACCTGTTAAATTGCGATTGAATTATACTTATTATAATTATATTATTATAATTATTATAATTTATACTTATTATAATTAAACTGCGATTGACTTACAATGTGATAGAAAAATATGTGCAAAACGCCAATAATGTAATCAATCTCGCTTTTATAATAGGGTCGCTGAAAATGATTAGCCCTGTAATTTTAGTTTTTTGGTACCTGAGAATGAAAAAAAAGAGATCTGAAAATTAATCTGAATTGCATTTTAGCTTCAGGCCTATTTTTATCGTTCATTTATTAATTATATTTAATTTAATTTATATTTGCATTTATACAGGAAAAAAAATCAATATTTTTCAATACATTTGGTATTGAGATCTTTTACTCATTACCATCTCACATAACGGTAATCATTGATTTATCCCACTCCTTCAAGAAAAGAGCTCTCTTCAGGAAGACAAGTAACGGAAAAGCAATCCAGATTCATTTATAATGTAGATCATCATTATTTATTGCATTGTTAATTTATCTTTAAGACGAGATAACCCTTTTACTAAAAACGAGATAATTAGTGGAAACGTTGGTATTAACAAACTGAAACTCAGATGGCATGTTCCTAAAATATACCTGATAATATCGAAGATTTTCCTTCGACCAGCTCACGACCGAAATTTATCCTATTTTGATAATAATAATAATATCCCAGCACGTAAATCAAATACAACCAGCTCTGGGTTTCAATGTAACAGCTAAAGCCCGATTGCCGAGAGCGTTTAAAAGCGGATGTATCGCGGCGATGCTCATATCTCATTGGACCAGAAGAGGAAATATGAAGCGGAACCGCAATCGAGAGAGTGGGAGAGAGAAAGAGGGAGAAGAGGAGGAGCAGGAGGTAGTGAATATCTATTGCACGTGCGTTACGTTAATTCCTTCTGTAATCATCTAGTCGAGGTGAATAATTTTGACTTCCGTTAAGTCAACTCTCCAGTGACCAACAGATAATGAGACCAGAAATGATTAATGCAGCAGATGTAGCGCACACCCGCGCAATTATATGTTGCCTTTCAACGGACATAACTTTTCTATTAGAAAAATTAATTCCGGTAAGAATTCACACACGAAAAAAAAATATGCGAAAATAATTGCACAAAATTAACATTCTCGAACGTAATTTTTTTTTTCGAGGATTGGAAATTAGAAGTAGCTTAGCGTTTTCTTTTTATTTTGTTTCTCTTTTTCTTCAGAATTCATCAAATTTAATTGCTTTGTCATTTAGTTCAAATTTATTTAAGTAGTGTTATTAGAACCTTTTCCCCCTTTCTAATTAACCGTGTTTTTTTATAATGTTTAAAAATGTTTGAAAATGATCATTCATTGGAAATGCCACGTTTTCATCAGTTCATGTTTTACATCCATGGAAATTAATGGGATTAAAAGAAATGGGTCATAATAAGTCATAGAAACGGATTAGAATATTTATATATTGTTTTGGGACATCTGAATTATCAGTCGGTAGAATGCTGAAGTTGCACTTGAAATTTTAGGTTTTTTTCTTAACAGTAGTCTTTCGTCAAAAAAAGCATACAAAAAGGGATTAAAGAAGGCTTCCTTTAATGAAATAATATATTTAACTTTGGTCTTTTACAGAGGATTACATTCTCAGTAATATTCCGAGGAAATTTATCTTTAATATTCTGAGTATTTTTACTGCATAGCGCAACGGATTAACGAAGTTTTCAAAAATTTAATCTTTTGAATTTTTGACGATAATATTAAAATGATATATTCATAAAACTATATTAAAAAGCTTAAACTTTGTGTAAACTGATTTTATCATAATAAAATCAAGTTATAATAACAATATGATAACTTCAGTATCTTCTTATAGAAGTTTAAAAATATGCTGAAGCACATTATCAAAAAAAAATATGGAAATGATCAAGAAATGAAAATATAGTAAAGAAAACTGGGACACTATAAATGAAATATATGGTGGTAAGAATGAATATGAAAATTATTACAGAATATGTGATACGAAAATATATTCCTAATCTTTTGGTAAAACCTTAAGAATGGTTTAATGTTTATGTTTTTTTGTTTATTGCCATAGTTGTGGACATATTGACTACACTCACGACTTTTCACCTTTAGTTATTTTATAATATAATTGTCATGTCCCCCGAATTTTATATTTATTTATTTTTTGCTGTATTTTTGTTGTACTTTATTATTGTATATATTTTTATGTGTTCTTGAAAATGTTTGTGCTGGGATGTCTCAATGTTGTTGTTTTCGGGTCGGAAGCTGGCTGCTTGCAAGTAATGAAACCAGCTCCAGAAGTTGTTTATGGCCGTAAATGACTAGCCTAGGGCGCTAGTGCAGCGACGAGGCTAGGCGGTAGATTTGAAGCATTAGTTTTTGGTGCGAGCACGTTGAGCAAGAGGTCGTGTCAACAAGCGTCGGAAGGACGCTGCCCATACTCAAAAGAAACCCTTGAAGTGAGGGTGCGATTCCAAAGGGGAATCGAGATTCTTGTGTGAATCTGTTTTATTCTTGTGGTTCAGAAGGAACCACAGTGTAGGCAAAAGTTGGTTATCCTTTCGCCGAGTTTAAGGTCTGTAAAGTGAGGATTCGCAAAGCGTGCGATTCTCCACCTCATTTTTAATGTTTGCAGCACCAAGGCAGCAAAGGCTCACTGAGCGGTGAATCTGATAACAGTTTTGTGGATTCAGAGCAAACCACAGTGTAGGCAAAGGCTGATTATCCTTTCGCCAAATTTGAGGTCCGTAAAGTGAGAACTTGCAGAGTGTGCGATTCTCTACCTCCACCAGTTGAGCGCATTCCCAGCACGTAGCTGTATATATTATAAATAAAACTGTGTCGTCCCTATCCAAACTCTTGGGCAGTTAATTAACGGACTATTGTTATCCATCATTCAACGCAGCGAATATCAGGCATACAGTGCCACGGGGGGGGGGGGGGGGGGGGGCTCAGTCGGTAGCGCGCCAGGCTCGTAATCTGTAGTTCCCAGGTTCGAGTCCCAGCTGGGTCAGCGTTGAGATTTATCTCCGCAAAATTCCCTGCCCTGCCCACGGTCAGTAGGGGACACCGATGGGCTTGGAAAGGCGCCGTCCGTCGGATGGGACGTTAAGCCGTGGCCCCGTGTGCGGGAGATCCATACACTGTGCACGTTAAAGAACACGCTGGATGGCCTTGACGGGAGGCTACCATCTGTCTCCCAACAGCTGTTCCAGTGGGTCCCCTCCCCCAACCTTCTCTGAGCCTTCGGGGTCCATGTGACCTGGCCATTTAGCCCGTGGTGTGCAAAAAAGTGCCGCTTAGAGGTAAAACAACCCAACCCAACAGTGCCACGGGCCTAAAAACCCGCTGTCTTTTCACCGAAGTGAGGGTGAAGTAATTATTAAGCAACAATCGCATCGACCTCCGGCGGCCACGACGACGTTTGGTTCAATCTCCATAGATCTGAGAAGGGATGACATCACATCTGGCCCAGTCGGACAGGATCCGAACTCAGGTCATCACATCTGGCTTAGTCTTACAGGATAAGCTCTGTTTTGGGTCATCACAATAGTGGAATCCTATTGTTACATATGGGAAGAAAAGGAAAATAATTATTGCACCCTTTGAATGTTTTTGGCAACTCATTTAAATTTGAAAGACCTTCCGAGACGATTATGAGGTCTTAACTCACGAGCCATTCATTGGCAGTCTCTACCACGGTTTTGCCGTTTTATTACCATGACGCCATTTTCCTGAAGCCGTCAGATCATACAGATGTATGATCTGAACTTGAGAGTCAAAGGGTTGAAATGCCATTGTAAGGCCTTCTAAATCAGTTGTTAGTAAATAAAGCCTTAATTGGTAAAGTGGTTAGGAAGCTAGCTACTCTTCCTGCAAGGCAAATTTGGTGTGTTGTATTAGCTCTATCTGAGGCAATGGTCAACAAGTGACTTCGGTCTTAGTAGGACATTTCCTTGTACGGGAAGTCCTGTAAAAGTTAGGAATAGCTTCTAAGTGTTGTGTGTTGCAAATGAAAAAAAAAAACAGGAAGCGTCGCTGTTGAATTTCGGAAGGACGTTGTCCTCTGCACAGAATTATTATCATCATTATTAAACAATCTACAAGTGAGAAATCGGGTCTTATTGTCTTTCATTCCAATACTTCCGAAAAAATGCGAAAATTGAATAAACAACAATGTGGAAAACAAAGGAAGGCGTCATGTGACAGAGAAGATAGAATGAATGGACTGAGAAAGAAAACTGATTGATGTAGAATATATAAGGAAATTTTTGAGAGAAGTGTGGTTGAGGATCTGGAGAGCTTCAATCAGTTCTTATAGATTAGTTTAGAAAAGGGCAGCTTGACATTTTGCAAGTCATCCTTTAAAAACGTTTCGTAAGAAAAGGAAGTATTCGCTTGAGTTATCTAGCGTTATAAGAGAGGCAGATAATAGAAGAAATTCTAATAACAAAGAGAGGCTGCAGTTTAAATTCCCAACCCAACAGTGTTTTTGGTAAAGGTATTTAAAATCTCACTTTAGAATCGTATAAAAAAAATCCGGTTTGATAAAATATTTCATCTGGGTTAGAATATAGAAGAAACATTTTTATGATGAAAAAGGGTCGGGAAATATAAGATGCAATTAACTACACTTTTTAATCAAGGAAATGAAATTAAAGAAATTGAAGTTTTAGAAAAGTGAAAAAGATGTGAAGAAGCTTGGTAGAGTAGTCTCTTTTTTATTAATAATTTATTTTTAATGCAACAAAACCCAAATAATTATTTATGAAGAAAGAATATAAATCATTTTGTTTGGTTGAAAATTTCCATTGAATCCTATCAGAAAAGGATAAATGAAAATATTAGGAAAATTATTTGAATTCCTTCAAGAATGTAAAATTTTTTCTGAATCTCAAAATCTTGCTTCTTATATTCTGACTGACTTAGATAGTATTTAATAATAAATAAAAAAAAAAATAAATACCCCCTCAAGCAGCTGCTTGCCACAGAGGTCTGACAGGAGCCTGTCAGTTTATATGCCACAGTAGGAGATCTGAGAGAGGATGGCAGGACCTCAGCAGAAAAACTACACACACATCCACGCCTAATCCGGGACTCGAACCCAGGTCCCTTAAATCAGTAGCCAAGTGTGCTAACCACTCGGCCACGGCTTATTCGTTATGTCGAGTCTGACAAGAGTGACAAAACGTACTCCTTTATAGTGTGCATATCTTAAAGAATTCAGCAGGAACTAATTTATTGGCTCCGGTCTTTTGCAAAGGATAACTATTTCGAATTTTTTCTTATCGTGTTATTAAAAACATAGCCAGTGCAAAGAATCAAAATGCATTTCATTAAAGCTACCATCTGATTCCTGGTGGTTATCCAATTGTTCTCGTTTTGAAATCACGATCTTAGTTTTGAGGATTTTCATACCACCTAGCCTTTCGTATATTAAAAATGTGATACAGGTCTGAAAAAACAAAGTTTATTACAAACTAACTTAATATCATTATGTTGGAAGTTTTTGTAGTTATTTAAAAGTTTATTTATAACATAGGCTTATTTATTTTCATTTATGTTAGAAAATAAATTTCTCAAAAGAACTTTGATTAGTATTTGGTTGCAGAACAAACGGACCTGAGATCCAATTTCGTTTCATTTTGATTACGTTTCATTTACATTTTGTTACGCTTGCATTTTGATATATGTATCTCTACTGAGATCACGGCTTTCCAGATGTGCTATTTGATATACGTATTATATTGACCGACTCCTGTCAGAATTGGGCGGGGGTGGCTCAGTCGGTAGCGCGCCTGGCACGTAATCTGCAGTTCCCAGGTTCGAGTTCCAGTTGGGTCAGTGTTGAGATTTATCTCTGTAAAACTCCTGCCCACGGTCAGTAGGGGACACCGATGGGCTTGGAAAGACCGTCGTCCGTCGGATGGGACGTTAAGTCGTGATCCCATGTGCGGGAGAGCCATATCCGGTGCATGTTAAAGAACACGCTGGATGGCTTTGACCAGAGGCCATCATCTTTCACCCAACATCTGTTCCAGTGGAACCCCTCCCCAAACTTTCTATGAGCCTTCGGGGTCCTTGTGACTTGGCCATTTAGCCCATGGTGTGCAAAAAGTGCCGATCAGAGGTAAACCAAACCTGTCAGAACTCCTTGTTAAGTGTATTGCTTAAGGAGCAAATTATTTATTTTTTGCTGCTAAAAGATATAAATGGGCAACATACTAAACTTCATTTCATATAGTTTGGGGAACAACACTGAAAAACT
Source organism: Ryuthela nishihirai (assembly GCA_038380435.1). Lineage (NCBI taxonomy): Eukaryota > Metazoa > Arthropoda > Arachnida > Araneae > Heptathelidae > Ryuthela > Ryuthela nishihirai. The sequence continues at coordinate 14,897,068 of JAWZYU010000011.1, forward strand.
GGTAACAAAAAACTAGAGAGGAAATTACAGACATATTTGTAACAATATCGTTTTCATTTAATTTATTATTATAATGCATTTGCTTAATACATTTCAGTAACAGTATTTTATTTATTCTTCGTGGTAAATAGGGGCGGGGTGGCTCAGTGTATAGCGCGCCAGGCTCGTAATCTGTAATTCCCAGATTCGAGTCCCACTTGGGCTCGTAATCTGTAGTTCCCAGGTTCGAGTCCCACTTGGGCTCGTAATCTGTAGTTCCCAGGTTCAAGTCCCAATTGGGAAAGTGTTGAGGTTTATCTCCGCAGAACTTCCTGTTCTACACTCGATCAGTAGTGGACACTGATGGGCTTGGAAAGTTAGGTGGGACGTAAACCGTGTGCCCTTTGTGCGGGAGAACACATCCTGTGCACGTTAAAAAAACAGACTGGATGGCCTTGGTAGCGGCAACCATCTGTCTCCTAATAACTGTCCAGTCAATCCGCTTCCTCCAACCTTCTCTGAACACTCTGGGGTCCTTATGACCTGACCATTTAGTCCATTGTGTGCAAAAAGTTTCACTCAGAGATAGAACAACCCAACCTTCGTGGTAAATATACAGGCTCGAGAAATTAATATTTCAATTACAGTTTCTAGAATAAATAAAGAATAATCACAGTAAATAGTCGCTTATGAAAAAATTAATAAGAATATATATGGTAATATACAGATATAATCATAACCTGAATTACATTTTCACAGCAACAATATTAATTGTATCGAATGTTTCCCACATTCACGAACAGAAAAATGAAGTTATACCAGTTTCCTGTTTTAAAACATCTATTGAACGTTCATGATCCAATATTTTGTTTAAATAAATTGTCACAAATATTTAAATAAATCGTTACAAATAATATAATAGTCAGTTGAACTAATATCTTTTGGTAAATAATTATAAAGCTTTCCTTTTAAAAAACAAAATTCTTCGCTACTCAAATTGTTTTGAGTAAAGAATTGAAGCTTTTTTCAAATATTTTGATATTTGAAATACATATATCTTTATTTTGTAAAGTTCTATGTTTGAATGAAATATATAAAACGCTATCAATTTTCTTATTTTCTATATTCAAATCACATGAGTTTGAACTTGATTGAAATCGTTTAAACCTACTGCAAGAAAAGGAATTTTGTTTTTAGAGTTTCATTTCTACGTTTTTTATTTTAATTTTCTTCTCCAGCTCATTGTATTTATCTTATTATTTTATTTTATTATCACTCTATAAATATTTCCCTCATCATTTTAAAATTTTTCCACTCCTTAACATTTATTTGTAATACTGTACATTCATGTTTATGCATTTAGTAACTTGTATCTCATGATTTTATGTTTTGAAGTGTATTACAATGTATTTTAAGCATTTCATTCAATAGTATTAAAAAATAACAAAATACTTCACAGACGGTAAAAGTAAATCGTACATTACTGAAAAAAAAACGCAATTTACCTGAATTAAACTTTAAATACTAGGAAATGAATATTGTAATTACCATTAATAATTATTCAAGCCTATCCACCTTTTCCACGAAAGGGTATTTTTTGTTTCGTCGCCAGTCTGGTATGTCGCATTCAGACCTGACTTACCGCTTTGAAAATCGCCATTCATGTTTAATACAAGTCACGCTTCAAGTTGTTGGGCAACAGCCAATAACTCATCCTTCTTTATATCTAAAAGCTTCTAGTCTTAAACCTAGAAGTTTCCTTTTCTTTGCGAAACTCTCCACTGCCTTGACGTTTCGGTAATCACACGGCAATTTCGGCATCGGAAATGCATTAAACATCCGCTGCACTTTTCTGACTTAAAAGTCTCACTTTATCCTTGCCTTAATAATTGGCATTCACTCTAATTCGAGCCGTTTAACTCGTACAAGACCATAATGACTTCGCTGCTATTTTTGTTTAGTCTGAGACGTTAAAGCACCAGACATTGCCTTAGCTAGATCCTGGTTATTTAGTTTGCCAGAGTGACTCTCTCTCTCTCTTGCTTTCCCAAGTACGAGTAAAGTCAGTATTCAATTTCACTTTAATCCGAGATGCCGCAGGAAAATGGAGAAGGGCGCCAAGACTAGAGCAGCTAATAAATGCGCCAGGGACTCCCGCTCACCATGTGACCGACATGTTTACAGAGCCTCTTTTCCTCTTCTCACGAAGCACGCCATTATCGCAGTCGCGTGAACCCAGCTAGGATGGCAGACAACTTGCTCGGCCTGATCTCCGCATCAATTCCTCAAGATCCGTAATTGCGGCTAATTCAACTATGAAGCTCAAGAACATTGAATGAAACGCACATTCATCCCTTTTTATCGCCATCTCTAGCGAAGTAAAGAGGGTAACGAAGCTTCGCAGAAATGATCTCCCTTTCTCCTACGTGGTGTAATAAGGCGTGTCAGAAGCACTTTCCCGAGTAATTTATGTTCAGGCCAATTGCTCTGCGCAAGAGGACCCTGTGGCTCCGAGAAACACGCCATAGCTCATTTCCCAGGGTAAGCAATTGGAAGATCGGCAGATATTGCATGAAAATCGTCCGGTCATCCGACTCCCCGTGCTAAAGAGAAGTGTGTGTGGAAAGGGAGAACATAAAAAAGGAATGAAATAAATCTATTACATTATATTTATTAACTAAAGAGATAAAAAAGGGAAACTGGATTGGCCTTATTTAGGTGAACTTTATGAAAGAAATGTTAGCTAGATGTTCTGTTTTTTTTTATGCAGGGGCTGACGAACACACTGTTGGAAATTTATGTGACGAATGGATTACTTGGGAAGTTAATCTTCTAGATCTAAAACATTTAGTAATAATTCTCGAAACTTATATGGTCATTATCATTTAAGAGAAAAATAATTGTTTATGTAAAAGTGTGTCATTCCAAACCGCTAAATTGTCTTATTAGTGTCGCCAAGGTTCGGTTGGAATGTTTTAAATCTGAGCTATTTTGCACTCAACGGGCTAAATTGCAATATCACATGGGTCCCCAAGAGCTCGTAAAAGGTTGGGGAAGGGCTGTTATGAGGCAAATGGAAACAGTACAGGATATGGCTCTGCTGTACACGTGGCGACGGCTTAACGTCCCATCCGACGGACAGCGGATTCTCCAAGTCCAACAGTGTCTCCTTTATCACTAAGGAAAAGACGAGGGCTAGCAGAGGATAGCCAAGGAGACTATAAGAAGGGAATTTAGCAAATGATGGGGTTTGGGTGTTGGCTTTCTGAAAAAAGCTGATTATTTTTTTTGGGTATGTTCACTAAAAAAAAGACACGAGGGGTTAGCAGCAACTGGCAGAGCTAATCAACAATCAATTAAGTTAATTTAAATTTCCAGGTTTTTTTCTTCTCTGGTATTGCCTGAGTCATCTCTGTGCATTTCTCTCTCTCCATACAACTTCCTGTTGAATATCTATTTTTCTCATCAATTTCACCATATCAACGCTCCATTTTTTCCTCCGCATTCTTTTCTTCTAGTGAATTCCCATTTCCACAGTCCATCTTGTTTATATTTCTACACCATATCTGTTTCTCTTTTTAGGGGAGAAAAAAAGAAACTTTTCCACTTTGTTCATCCATCTGTTTACATTAAACTTTTTGTTTCTAGAGACAATTCAATCCAAATTATATCTTTAAAAAATTATAACACGTATACCCAGTTGAAGTAATTCAATACTTGAGTACTGGTGTATAGTTAATAGAAAAATACAAGTACAAAAGAAATTTATTTTGGCAACGAGTTGGTAATTCAACCAAGAAGGCAAGAGGTCGATAATTTTCTATATGTTTTTTTTTGTACATAGTAATTATTATTGAACATTTTAAAGCATTTGGAAAAAATATAAAAAGGTAATGATACGTTAGAAATGTAACCTAATGTTGGTCATATAATGCCTTTTTAAATTGTTTGCTATAATGTTCATTCTTCCAGTGTTGGGTTGGGTTGTTTTACCTCTGAGCGGCACTTTTTTGCACACCATGGGCTAAATGGCCAGGTCACATGGACACCGAAGGCTCAGAGAAGGTTCGAGGAGGGGATCCACTGGAACAGCTGTTGGGAAACAGATGGTAGCCTTCCGTCAAGGCCATCCAGCGTGTTCTTTAACGTGCACAGGTTATGGCTGTCCCGCACACGAGTCCACGACTTAACGTCCCATCCGACGGACGGCGACCTTTCCAAGCCCATCGGTGGCCCCTACTGACCGTGGGCAGAGCGGGGAATTTTGCGGAGATGAATCTCAACGCTGACCCAGCTGGGACTCGAACCTGGGAACTACAGATTACGAGCCTGGCGCGCTACCGACTGAGCCACCCCCGCCCCATTTCTTCCAGTGAAATTGTTGTCAGATCCATTGAACTAACCTGGGAAATATTCTGTCTTTTAACTTAAGATCTTCAAGTACTAACAAACAGATTTCAAACTGACAGTTTGATATTCAATAGTATATTTATAAAATAATCATTGAAAGCATTTACTATTTCAGTGGAACTATCTGGATAATATTCCATATTATCATTTAATTATAATTAATATATTTTAATTTATTTCCAATAAATGATTTGTTTTTATTTCTACTACCTTTTTGTATTTACTTCATTAATAATATCCCATTTTTTAGTATTCCAACAGATGCCAGTTTTTCTTATAAAAAATCCCTATTTCATATCAATATTCATAATATATAAAATAGGAATTCTTGAAAACTTCAAAATTATTCTTTGGTTGGGTAGGTTTTGATGAAGTATTACGATTCGTATCTTCCCAATATCTCCATTAGCTTTAACAGAGCCTTCAAACTGTAGAAAAAGTTCAAAAATGGCATATTTTAAGGTAATGTTGAAAACTATCTGTTTTTAGTAGAAATTTGAAGTTTTGGTGATAGAATGTGGTGCTCATGAAATTTCACCGGCTATCATGATTTGCCTGCTTACCTCCAAACCTCCAAAGGAGGGGGGGGGGGGGGGTTAAAAGCGACATATCCGTTGTAGGTGGATAATGAAAAGTTCTTATTGTGTTGTGGAGGCAAGAATAAAATATTACCATTTACATTTTCCAACTCATCCATTAATTCGAGTTCCATTATTACAGAGTGTTAAGGAAGAAAATCAAAGTCTCATTCTTTTTCAAAACAATCGCCCTATATTCTCTAGGATCTCTATATCTCTCCCCCCCCGCCACCAAAAAACAAAAACAACAACAAAAAAAAAAACAAGGAGGAATTTTCTTAACACTTTTCCGATAAATTGTATCATATTGTACTTTTAAAGATATATAAGATATTGATAGATTTCAACGATATTGCACTTTAATATTTCCGAATTCTGCAAAAAGCCCAAACACAAATTCTCCTCTTAAAAAAAATCCCCAGTTGAAACGGTGGGAGAAATTTCCCTTAATGGTAAAAATAAGGATATCTGAATCGAGCAGACAGTTTCCTCTCACTATGGCTTAAAGAAGTGCAAGGGTTTCACCAGCCCAATCTCTTTTCTCCTGTTGAAAAGGAGAAATATGTTAACGATTATTGAATATAATGAGTTATATCTCAAAGGAAAGTCTATATCGTGGGATATATCACGGACTTCCTCAAATAATGTATCCTTCTTTCGGCATTAAAATGGGAGAGAACAATTTCACGAGGAACAGAATGTAGTGAGTTGTATGTCAACTGAAAACATGAAACGTGGGAAAAGCAATTTACTAAATATCTTCGAGTGTCTAACGTCTGGCGTACATTCTGTTTCTCCATCAGTTCCATTACGTGCTGAATAAAACTGGTGGTCAAGGCAGTAATATTCCAAAGTTTCAAAATTAAAGCATTTCTATCAATATATTACACTGCATAAGGCCTATACTTTCACGGCTCACTATAAATTACTTATAAGACTTTTAGTTTTAACTATACATAGGTACATTTCTCATCAAAATAATTTCCGTTTCCTTACATTTGTCTTATGTATAGGTGGGAGGATAATGTGGACCTGTCCTGTAAGAGATCCCTATATAAGTCTGAAATAATCCCAACCCACAGTAAAAGCCTCAGACACCACAGGAGTTCGTATTTTCCCTGGGGAGATCAAGTGAACTAGATAGTATCGGATGATGGTGGGGAATTCAGAATCACGTAGTTCCCTCTCCCTTATGCCATCACATCATCCTTAGGTAAAATGGATGACCTGGATCTGCAGTTATCATCAAAACAAACCTAAGCCTAATGGATTTAAGGAATTATGTTGTCGTAGACGTTCTGCAGAATTATGAATGAAATATGTCTGTGTATATCAAGTAATACGGCTGGCTGTTTGGAAAACAAGAATGATGAAAAATCTCTACTCCATAATATGTACTATTCCACACTCTCAAATATTCGATCACAAACTAATGAGTACCACTTGTAAAAAAAATAAAACAGTGTAAAAGCCTTTAAAATTAACGTGTAATTTTTTTAATATTAAAGATGAATAGGTTTTATAACCTAATATTCGCAATTTGTAGAGTGATACTGGAAAAATACAGATTAAATAAAAAAAAATACTTATTACGATACTTTTAACTTTGGAGTCCGGTTAAATCTTGGAAGTTAAACGAGTTTTATACTTTTAATATATTATTTTTCTACGTAGTCTTCTGATGAATTGTATTTTTATACTCACCTCATTTTAATTATTAATATTCATTCGTATAGTTATAAAACTTGAAACTAAAAAAAAAATGCTTCTTTAGAATTATTCTACAGTTCGTGCTTTTACTAATTAAAGTCAGGCTTTCGCCCCTTTTTCACCAAAATAATAAATAGAACAGGTTTTACTATAACGAAACAGTTTAAAGGATTTATCTTTAAATGAACAGAATTTTTTTGTAATAAGAGTGATATATACTTAATGATACAAAGTAAACAGAATGTAAGAGCCTTCCACTTGTAATGTCTGGTAATTTTAGCATAAATTTCCGTAGTTATTTGTAAATAATTTTCCCTAATTATTAAAACTTGAAGTTAAAAGCAAAGGATGTTTTTCAGAAATAATTATTTTTCTGTCCTTATCTCACTTTACCGAGTCTCTCATGCAGAGGTAAATTTATAAAGAGATTCACTCAGACAATTAGTTGTAAAAAATAAAACCTTAATCTGTTTCATTAGAATACAAACCTGCTTTCCGAAAGGATAACGATCCTTATTTACTTGGCAACTTCATTTTTCTTTTTTATATTTCTTTTTTTCCCCCGGTTATGTGAAATTAATATAAATCTAAGAGCTGCCCAAAGTCACCGTGCCTAGCATAGCTGTGATTAATGACATACGCTATGAGTCGGAACTTCTTTCCCGTCTGGCGGTTGAGCTATATGCTTCTCTCTCTTTGCTCTCCGCATCTAAGAGTTCCCTTCTCATCCCTTTAGGCGACATGGTCTCACGGTATCTGCCATTTCAGAGCTAACTAGAGAAGCTAATGTATCATCTGAAGAAGACGTTACGCGCGTCTTGTTCTTGACTTAACGAGGCAATTTATACACGTATGTGATACCAACGCTTTCTTGCTATTGAAGGTTGCTCAAAATGAACTTTGTCCATCATTCATTTATATTTTCTTGCACGCTAATTTAAGGTTGGCAAGTAACTGGAAATAAATTCATCTTAGACTAGGACACGGTTAGTAATTATGAAGAGGAGGAGTAGGTTTTTTTAACTTGCTTTCCGACTTTTTTCACATAAAAGTTCATAGCAATGCATCTTGTAAAATTATAAAGAATGAAATAATGTTGCTTTTATTTGGGGGAGGAATGGGATAAGTGTTAGTATTATTTATTTATTCACTCAAAAGTGTATACACTTTATTAGGCCCAATCAAATGTTTTGCAAATGGAGATTCAAAGTGAATAACTTCTTCAATTAGAAAATGAGTCTGAAAATATACATTCCAATCAAATCCATCAAATATCAGTTTTCTATAATATTTGTTCGATATTTAAAGAATTATTGAAGCTGAAACATTTCACAGCTGATTCTGCTGCAGAAATCACACAGAATTGGCGGAAATCGAAATAATCATTAGACGAACTTCAACAAAATACTCTTATACGATTTGGTAAAATTTAATATTTCTTCTGTATTTAGCCTATTTGAATCAGTTTTAATATCGGTTAATTGAACTAATATTGTTGCCGGTAAATTTTGTAGCTTCCATAACTCTTTAATATTGAGTGAATATTGTGGAAATCAAGATTTTCACAAACATGAATCATATATATTTGCTTATTATTATTATTTTATTATTATTATTCTTTCTTTTAGTGACAAAAAATTTACCTTCTTTCAGATTGCCTAAAGTCAGATTCACAGAAGTTAGCATAGAGTTAATTGCATATAATTGTTCAAGTTCTCTTTGTCGTTCTGTGAAAGTTTGGGCAGAAATTGTGTCATTCGGAATCAAGTCAGCTTGTCCATTTTTCTAGGTTCGAATATGCTTGTGTTGAGTCTTTATCCGCTAACACTCTCTGTCCTCGACGATTACGGTTTAACAAAGTACTTCTAGTTTTCGTTTAACAGATTGGTCCTCGGTCTAAACGGATTTTTCAACTACTTCTGTACGATCGTATATATTATTGTATTTACCGATCAGAATTTGGCGTTAAAATTGAAAAGGATATTGACTTTGGAAAGAAAAAAAAAATGTTTCAAACTATTAGTATCGTGAAATGTATATAACTAAAATGCTTTAGTAGTAAAATGGACAAGCGCATTTTTTGGAGTTTGTGTACGAATATTTAAATTTTCTCAAATTTAGTAATCGATGTTCTGTGATTATATTTTGAACGAGCAAATTTTTAAACATTTCAATTTTCGAACTCTTTAACTACTAAATGAATTTTTGGAGATTATAAATTAATTTTTTTATAAATTTGTATATATGAAATTTTTATTAAAAAGTAAGCCTGAGTACCTTTTTTTGATATCGCTGCTGTTTCATTTGGTATTTTTTTAAGAAGAATGTCGGTAAAGGTTATTAAATAGGTAGGTCCGCTATGTAAAACTGGAATCTGAAGATAATCGTTAAATTTCTGGCATTAAAATTTTTATATTTCGAATTAAATTATTACCTGATTCACTTCTAATTTAAGCGAAAAACAATGGACCGATTTCTTATATTTCCGTACAAATATGAGCTTCCTTTCCCCATAACTTATCATACAACTAGGGGCGAGGGTTGGTTCAGTCAGTAGCGGGTCAGGCTGGTAACCTCCAGTTCCCAGGTTTCAGCCAATTACCTGTGCCAGAGTTTCCTCATTCAAGCCCTGGTGCCATGTGAAGAGTCATACTTTGGAAAGTTAAAGAGCGTTTTATGTGGCTTTGACAGGCTTCTATTTATATTTAACAGCTGTAGAATGGAGTCACTTCCATTATTCATATATTCATCATCATCATCATCATCAACCTCAAGCAGCCATGGGCTACGGAGGTCCAACCAGACCGTGCAATTTAGTTCTCCAAGCAAGTCTATCCTGAGCTACATCTACTGCATCTGGCCACTGCACAACAATTTTAACAAGGTCCTGTTTGACATTGTCTGCCCACCGCATCCTAGGTCTCCCCTTCTTTCTGAGGCCTTTAGGCACACTGTTCATAACCCTATTCGCCAATCTATAATTATTTATACGGGCAACATGGCCAAACCAACGGAGTCTCTCTCTGCACAACATGCTGCTTAAAGGAGGTTGCCGACACCTTTGCCTAACCTCATCATTAGTTACAGAGTTGAACCACCTAATGCCCAAGATACTGCGTAAGCATCTGGAATCAAAAGCATATAGTTTCCTGTTATCTTGTTTACAAAGTGTCCAAGTTTCACTACCATAACTAACCCTAGAAAGAACCCTAGAAAGAATAAAATTAGACTATTATACAGTCTAATTTTAGTCTTTAGGTGTATACGCCTATTTCTCCACACTCTCCATAGATTCTTAAAAGTCCCGGCAGCAATCCCTATTCGTCTGTTAATCTCATGCCGCACATCACCATTATCTGTTACATAGCTCCCAAGATAATTAAACTGTGACACCTGCTCAAGACGACAACCATTCAGATGAACTGAATCACAGCCTGCCTGACCAATTTTCATCACTTTAGTTTTCTCTCTGTTTATAACCAAACCTACTCTACTAACAGTCACATCAACAGCTCGAATGAAAGAGTTCATCTCATCAACATCATTTGCCAAAAGGGCTAAATCATCAGCGTAATCTAAATCAGAAATTTTCCTATCTCCAGCCCATTTAAGGCCAAAAGCTTTCCCTTGAAGTGAATTTCGCATAACATAATCAATAACGAAACTAAAGAGAAAAGGAGACAAAATGCACCCTTGTCGAACACCAGAAGTAATGCTAAACCAATTGCTACAAGCCTTACCAACTCTCACACACGACTCAGTGTTATTATAGAGAGCTTTCATTATGTTAACTAACTTGTCTGGTATACCATATGATCTCACAATCAACCACAAATTATGACGATCAACAGTGTCGAAAGCCTTTTTGAAATCAACAAAGCTAGCAACCAAAGGTTTCTGAAACTCTAAACATTTCTCAAGAATCTGCCTAAGTGAAAATATCTGATCCACACATCCCCTACCACTTCTGAATCCACATTGCTCATCACGCAATTGACTGTCAACCAGATTCTTAATTCTGTTAAGCACAATCATGGAAAGAACTTTACCTGGAACAGAGAGTAGGCTAATACCCCTGTAGTTATCACAAGAACTGCGATCACCTTTTTTGAAAATAGGGATAACAATAGCTCTGGTAAAATCCTTAGGAACCATGCCTTTATCATAAAAGATATTCAGAATTTCAGTCATCCAAGTGGTAACCGAAACATTTCCAGCTCTACGCATTTCTGTAGTAATTTCATCTACCCCTGGGGATTTATGAAGCTTAAGTTTAGAAACAGCCAAAATAACTTCGGATTGTGTTATAGGGCCAACATTAAAGCCACCAATGCATCTATCATCATTGCAAACAATGGGAATAGAACTAACCGCGTTGTTTAGTACATCACTGAAATGTTCAGCCCACCTAGCCATGACAGAATCCTCACCTTCTATAACCTTACCTTGTTTATCCTTCAATCCCTGTATACCTGTCCATTTTCTACCACACAAAACATTAACTATCTGGTACAGCTCTCTGCTGTTGTGCTGTCTAACTGCTTCCTCGGCTTTGTCAGCCAAACCATCAAGCCAAAGATTCTTATCAGCAGCTAACTGATCTTTTACACCTTTATTAAGTTCTCTGTAATGCTTTCTATTAGGACTAGTAGGGTATTGATTAAGGACATTCCTGCAGTTCTTTCTTTCTGAAATAAGCTCAAGTGCCTTATCACTCAGATAATTCTGCCTCTTCTGCTCCTTTTTTCCTAAAAGAGTACTGTTAGTGTTCAAAAAAGCCTGTTTAAAATGATCCCATTCTTCCTCAACTTCAGTGGTAAGCATACCATGACTGTCATAACGACTAAGTAACCTATCATGGTAAGCTTTGGCTATAACTGGATCTTTCAGAGCTTCAGTATTAAAAGTAAATTTTTTAACTCTAGCACAGCACTTTTTAAGTTTAAGTTGCAACACACTTTTAACAAGGTAATGGTCAGATCCAATTTCAGCTCCCCTATATGCCCTGGTATTCCTAACAGAACTAGCCCATTTGCTGTTAATTAATATGTAATCAATCATATTCCTATGCAGCCCATCAGGTGAAACCCATGTGTACTTATATATGTCGCGGTGTTTGTAATATGTGTTAGTTATTCCGAAAACATTGAGTTTACTTACCTGTAGGAGACGTTGCCCATTGCCATTGCAGCTACCAATACCAAAAGGGCCAATCACCCCTCCCCAAAGGTCAGAGTCAGTGCCAACTTTGGCATTGAAGTCACCAAGAACAAGGGTAATATCTCCTTTCTTGACAGATTTCAAAATATCCTGAAGTTGTTCATAAAACCTATCCTTCTCATCCTCATCGGCATCCTCAGTGGGGGCATAACAGCAGATAACATTCAGGTCTTTAACGCTTGTCTGAAATTTTGCTGTAAGAAACCTTTCATTAATGCACTCATATCCTAGAAGAGCATCGCTAGCGTGTCTGCTGAGAAGCAGACCCACGCCTTGGTGATGCTTGTTGTCGTCCCTCCCTGAAAAGAGAAATTTAAGATTATTTTTAAGAATCTGACCTTTACCTGTCCATCTGGTCTCTTGCAAGCCGAGAATATCTAAATTATAATGGTGGAATTCTTGTGTGAGGACATCAAGAGAAAAAGCTCTGTGCAGAGTCCTCACATTCCAACTACCTATGGAGAGAAAATGGTTAGTAGGATGTTTAAAGAAACTATGTTTATTGAGAGAGGGAATGCCGACAGTATCAAACAGCCCCCTAATCGCAGACATGGGGCAAAGACCCGTTCCCCCACCACTAAAGGCTGAAGCCATCTACACTGGAAGACTTCCTCCAATGTAGAATTTGACGATGCCAATAGAAGCAAAGAGTTCAGGTGCCTGCGATGACCTCTGCTCAGGATTATCCACCAGTTGATAAACATATCCTGTGAATTTATTCACTTGGGGCTGTCAAGCCCTTGCTATACTTATGATTTACCCATTTATCCCATTGTGTGCGCAAAATTTCGCTCAGAGATAAAAGAGCTGGGCTTAATGGAAGGCTTCCATTTGTCTGGTAATGGCTGTATAGCGGATCTCCTTCCCTTACCTATCTGTGAGCAATTGTGGTCCTTGTGATCTGTCTGTTTATTCCATTTGTGTGCATACTTGGGAGGTTAGTTGAGCGATATATTATCAAATCTTAAGTCATATATTTACAGGTAGCTTTGTAAACCAAAATGTGTATGTGCTTGCAGTAAATTGTAGTTTGTAAAGTTTAGATGCACTTTTCCTGCTAGTTTTTGAATATGTATTCCATCGAAAGGTTGTATCCGTGTCCTATAAATTCAGTCTAATCACTAAGAAAAAGTATTTCAATTAAATCATAACTGCAATTGTTACAGTTAAAGCTATTACAGTATATCATTAATTTGTAGTTCACATTTGTCAATAAAATTGTTCTGAAGAATTTTTGTGTGTTTTTTTTTTCCTTTTAATATAACACACTAGTTTTCCATAACAACTTATATGTCATAATTATATTATCAATGGTATAAAAAAGTGGATTAATTATTGACAGCATTTATCAGGAAAAATATGTGAAGAAAATGATTTTATTTTTGTCAATATATAACCGAGTAATTATTCGCATTTTACCTTATTTTTAAACATATTGTGTCATTGTAATTATATGTAGAACCGATTATGACGCTCCTGGTAATTTATATATCGTTATACATGTTCAGAGAACGTTAAATGACGATTACTCTGCATTTTCAGTCATCAATTTAGCACAATTACAAATCAAGATCTATTTTACTTTCAACGTCTTCCTTATTTTAAAGTTTGCCATAGAAATATTACATTAATGTACATATATACAATATAATCATACTATGTCAATCAGTTTTTGAGCACAGTATCAAACAAAAATACCCACCGACCTTATAAAAAAGTTGCTCGATTGGCGACGGTAATACTACGTGCGCAGGAAGCACTGTAAATCCACCGGATGTAACGTCAATTTAGACTGCAAAGGCCCTGAGTCTCGAAGGTTACGTTTAGACCCGAAAATCAACAACAGTGAGTCATCCCAGCATAAACATTTCCAAGAATACATAAAAATATATACAACAATAAAATACAAAAAAAATATTAATAAATAAATAAACATAAAATTCGGGGGACATAACACTAATATCGACAGAAGATATCCAAGATACGATTGCTACTACTATTACTCTTCCGCACATGAGGGGGGCGGGGGTGGCTCAGTCGGTAGCGCGCCAGGCTCGTAATCTGTAGTTCCCAGGTTCGAGTCCCAGCTGGGTCAGCGTTGAGATTTATCTCCGCAAAATTCCCCCGCCCTGCCCACGGTAATAGGGGACACCGATGGGCTTGGAAAGGCCGCCATCCGTCGGATGGGACGTTAAGCTGTGGCCCGTGTGCGGGAGAGCCACACCCTGTGCACCTTAAAGAACACTCTGGATGGCCTTGACGGGAGGCTACCATCTGTCTCCCAACAGCTGTTCCAGTGGGCCCCCTCCCCTAACCTTCTCTGAGCCTTCGGGGTCCATGTGACCTGGCCATTTAGCCCATGGTGTGCAAAAAAGTGCCGCTCAGAGGTGAAACAACCCAACCCGCACATGAGGCCTAGGCTTTACGTCCCATCCTTTGGACAGTAGAATTTTCAAGACTATTGTTATTACCTTTCGCAACAAGCGAAGAAAGTAGGATTTCTGAATCATAAAGTAAACAATATTTTGTTACAATTCTCTTAATTAAGCAAAAACTTAAAGATATTCAAAATGACGTGAAATGTACACCTACCAACATAAAATTAAAATGTTTTTATAACTAATGGGAGCTGGAAAACTGTTTCTGTCCATTATCAGTATTAATTTAAAAGACATTTTTTATGTTAGAAAAGTCACCCTACGCTACTGATGGACTATCTTCCATGGACCAACGGAAACGATGCAGTGAATTTGCTTTTCTCAAGATATTAATTCAAAATATTCTTTGCGTTGTATACACGGATCTTCCTCTTTATCCTTTTGTTTATATTTGTGTCCATGGAAACAAGCTCTTCATCGGTCTAACTAGAAGATGAAAACAAATCATTGAATTTTTGTTTTAGAAGTATTCATTTTGTTTTCTCTACCGTTTTCGTGCAACAGTTACTACACAAAAATTCTTTTTTTTTTAGCTTTTTTCTTCAAATTTTGGTTTTGGCGTGTTTTTTTCTTATCGAGACAGTTATCTAATTTTCTCTGTACAGAATATGAACAGTAGCAATGATAGAATTCCCTCAAACGTTTAAATAAATAAATAAATATCCCCTCAAGCAGCTGCTTGCCACAGAGTTCTGACAGGAGCCAGTCAGTTTATATGCCACAGTAGGTCTGAGAGGATGGCAGGACCTCAGCAGAAAAACGACACAAACAGCCATACATTACCCGGGGCTCGAACCCCAGGTTCCGTAGATCAGTAGCCAAGCGCGCTAACCACTCTCGGCCATGGGACGCTAAAAATAAATACCCCCTCAAGCAGCTGCTTGCCACCGAGGTCTGACAGGAGCCTGTCAGTTTATATGCCACAGTAGAAGGTCTGAGAGGATGGCAGGACCTCAGCAGAAAAACGACACATACATCCATGCCTTACCCGGGGCTCGAACCCAGGTCCCTTAAGTCAGTAGCCAAGCGCGCTAACCACTCGGCCATGGGACGACTCTCAAACGTTTGCTAAAAAAAATAATTTTGTTTTATTTCCTCAGTGGAAAAGAAATGTTTTTCTAGAACAACGACACTTTCTAATATTTTATGCCATAATTAATGGATATTCCTATAAAAGAACTCCCGGATATTACATAGTTCGTTATTAAAAATTAGTTGTTTTATAATTGAACTGCCGCCAACCTAATTATATGCGTACTAAAAATATATTAATAAAGCGGAGCCAATAAATACTGGGTTTTGAGTCATTAATATATTAACTTAAGAATACAATTTCTGTTATCTGCAGTTAGTCTATGTATGCTCACAACCGCCAAAAAAAATGCTGTGACAAAGTAACTTTAAGACTGACAGAATATTCTCATTCGGAGCATATTATTTCAGCCACTAGAGAACCTTGTTTATCTATCAAATAGCTAATATTTCAGAATTTCATTACCTATTGCCAGCAACATGCTTCTGAGAAGGAAAAGTTTGTCGTTGTACTCCGAGTGGCACTTTTTGCACTTATTGGGGCTAAACGGCCAGGTCACAAGGATCTCAAGGGTTCAGAGAAAGTTGGGGTAAGGGACCCGAAAACTGTCAGGAGACAGACTGAAGCTTCCAGTTAAGTCCATATAGAGTGTTTTAAGGTGCACAAGGCATGTCAAGGCTTAATTTTTCATCTGACGGACGGAGGACTTTCCAAGCCCATCTACGTTCCATTTCTTACAGACGGCAGTGTAGGTTAGAGTAGATAAATCTGAGCTCTAAGATAGTTGTGATCCGAACTTAGGAAATGCAGATTACGAGCCAAACCCTACCCTAAAGAGGAGGAAAGGAAGTAACACAACTAACCTAGAAGAAAGATGATGATGTCCTGCTTGAGGATTTTTCTCATGGCATACTCTTTCCTCGTTTGCTCTTTCTCTTTCGTTCAGATATTAGTACAGCCTGCAGCGTCCCTTGAGTCTTGTTTTGGGCTCTTTCCTCCTTTGGGAATTTGTCTCTTTGGATTGTCTCATCATTTTTGCGAGAAAATTCTGTCCATTTTTGCCTGTGGATAGTAAACTGATCTATTTAAAGAATGCCATTTTAACCAATATCTTCCTTAAATCATTTTACTTCACCAAATAATATACAATCGGCGGCCACTTTATTAAGCACAGTCCGATATTTTGCCAATAGAAACTCAAATACAGGACTCGGTAACTTCTTAAATTAGCGTTTTATGTAAATATATGACTAAAGAAAATTTGAATATCTCAATCGAACACGTATAAATCTGGACTTCCAACGATATGCGTTTAGTATTTAAAGAGTTATGAAAGCTGAAACAAAATGTTTAGCAAGCTAGCTCGTTCTGAAAAAAAAATTGAAAATTGGCGAAAGTTATAATTATTACGCGAACTGCTAAAAATATTCTTCCACGTGTTAGTAACCTTTAGTATAACGGTTCTTACTTTCGTTTTTAATTTGTTTCTGTTAACTTTTCAGAGTAACTATTGTTATTTAAAATGGCATTGATTCTCTTAAATACTAAAATTTCCTTAGTGCTCTAAATACCGAAGGAATATTCAAAAATCGAGTTTGAAATTGATTTGAGACCGTTAAATTATCTCTAGTCGTATTTTCCCCTAAGAAAACTTAATCGCGAAGTTTACTGAGTTCTGCATCTGAATAACTATTGATATAAGATGGAACTGTGCCTAATATAAAGTATACATAAGAATAAAAATATCTAAAAATATATAAGTAATAATGTATTATTATACAAATATTAATGGTGAGAAGAATGAGAGTTCTGGGCTTTTCTTTTACACACACCACCTTCTGAAAATTAGTTTAACCCCTCATCCTCTAAAACTTCTCGCATAGGTTAACATGGGTTTCCCAATACTTTAACTTTGGCCCAGAACTTCATTCTTCTCACTATTAATGTTATTACTCAATATATTTTCATTTATTTAGCTTGATATATGTTTCCTAAAACACCATTATGGAGAGGTGGTCACATTCAATCCCTGAGGTAAGCAACATTAAGATTTTCTTCATTCCTAGAGGAAGAAGGAAAAAAATCGATAAATTTGAAACAACTATTATATTTTGGAAGATAATTTAAGCCATGACTCCGTATTCAGTTTAGCTGATCTCTCTTTAAATTATATATATTTCCTAGTAAAAGTCATCTGCCTGTTTCGTTTGTGTTCATCTGCAGTTTCATGAATCTTTGGTAAAATTGCTATCTGGACCTTCAAATTATATTTAACGCGATTGTGGAGGGGAAAGCTCAAGATGACTTCCTCTACAGTCATTTGTGAGCTTTTGAAGACTGCAACCATTATTATATTGGAGTCTCTTTGCAAACTATTTCAAGTTAATTATGTTCAATATGAAATGCGGTATAATTTAAGTTAATGGATATCTTATCTTTGTTGGAGTCGATGAAAACCCACTACTTCTGATATTATGTGAGACGCCGTTGAGATACTGGTAGCTGATTAAGATCTTCACTAATAAGGGTTGGATTGTTTTACCTGTGAGGCGCGTTTTTGCATACAGTGGGCTAAATAGCCAGGTCAAAAGAAGAACTACACGATTAAAAAGAAAACTGACTTGCTTTGGGTATGATATGAACGCATTACCCGTGATAACGTGTCACGTGTTTGATGGGCAAAAACTAAACAATGCGCCCGATGATCGTATATTTTAAGTCCAATTAGGCCTATGGGATGAGTAGTGATCATTCTGAGATTTTTTCCGCTAACCTCGCTTTTGTAGAAAGAGTAATACGCTGAAAGAAAGAGTAGTTTCTCTGTGAGGAAGATCAGTATTGGCTTGGAAACCAATTGGCTTAGAAAGAGACACGTTCGTCGGATGGGACGCTAAACCGTAATCCCTATTCAGGAGAATCGTATTTTATGCATGTTAAAGAAGAGACTGGATGACCTTGATGAGAAACGTCCCTTTGTCTCCTAACAGCAATCCAATGTGTCCCTTTTTCCTATCTTCTCTGCGCTCTTAAGCCTTATGAACAGGACATTTCGATTATTTTGCGGGGAAAAGCCCCTTTCAGTGGAAAATATCAAGCTAATATAATTAGTTCTACAGACTGAAAGCGAGTGATGCGTTAGAATGTAGAGTAGACTGAGTTAAAAAAAGATTTAAACTAGACTATTAAGAGAAGTAGAGAACTGATATAAAATAGACGAGTGGTTAGCAAACAGAGTTATACTGTTCCTAAAGGATCAAGAAACGGGGCAGATTTCGAACAAGGTGAATGCAAAATATTAAATGGGATCTGATTAGAATTGGTCTGCAGTGGTCAAATACAACGGCAGTAGCTCAGGATAGAGGTATAGAAAAACAAAATTTCGTAGTCTGATTGAATGTACATAATGTATAACTACATGATTATTTTGTATGTATGTGTAAAGATAATACCTGGTACATTGTTCATAGCCGTTGTGGTGGGAATCTTCTGCCTCCTATAATAGTTCAACAGCAAGAGAATTCGCCATCAAAGGATCTAAGTTTTCTTCCAAACTTGAAACTGTTCTTCAATAAATGGTTGTTTCTCAATAGAGTAACATAGAGCAGAACTAATGCCAAATAGAAAATGATTAATTTTATAGCTCACCACATAAATCTATCCATATATAATAATAAATAAAATAAAAAAAAATAAATTCCCCCTCAAGCAGCTGCTTGCCACAGAGGTCTGACAAGAGCCTGTCAGTTTATATGCCACAGTAGGAGATCTGAGAGGATGGCAGAACCTCAGCAGAAAAACGACACACATCCATGCCTAATCCGGGGCTCGAACCCAGGTCCCTTAGATCAGTAGCCAAGCGTGCTAACCACTCGGCCCAATAACGCTAATATCATTATTTAATAAACCGGCTATTTCCATTGCTGAGTCGAACCGTATCCGATATTTCATTTCTTTCTATTGTCGACGTTAACATTTATTTACGCTTTAAAAGGAAGAAGATTAGTTTACTATTACATACTAACAACGAGACGTGTATTACAATAAATAAAATTTGATTGCACTTTTTCTGTAGGAAAATTCTGTGAAGAATTCCATTTACAATAGTTCTTTGAAACAGTGCATCAGAATGGTTTAATATTATCAGGAAGTCACGGGTTCATATCGCGCCTAACTAAAAGAATTCTTTTCGACAACTTAAAATATCTTATTTGATCTATGAGTTATTAATAATGAGCTCCTCACAAACATGAAATGATACAAATCGACTTATTTAATCCTCACAGGCATTTGCTGAACAAATAGCAGGAAATCCAGGAAGAACAAGAAAAGAAAGGGAAACATTGGTAGATAAACCTTTCCCCTCTGTCTTTTGATGCATGTAAAGGTATCAACTTTGTCAGGTACGGCGTTTATGCGGTATTTGAGTGTCACTTGCGTATGAAATTAGTCCCTATATAAATAATTAGTGGATATCCGAGACGAAGAGTTGAGTAATGAGAAAATTGCTTCCACAAGGTCATCGTTTCCTGTGGTTGTTGCTAACTGTGCGGCACCGGCAAAGGCTACGAACGTGGCGCTGTCTGTGGCAGCACAGGGACATTGGAGCACCAATATGGCCACTCCAGAAAACTAATGACTGATTCTGAGCGCAAGTCACATCCCCCATTGCTCCATTACCCTGGCACTCTATAGGGTTGGGGGGAGATGAAAGAGAATTACCCAGCATCCCTAGGGAGGGGTGGGAAGGCTGATTACAGGAGAACAGGCCGGTCACGTGACATTACCAATAACAGTGGCGTTTCTGAAAGCCCTTTCTCCCAGCCAAAGTGCCGGCATAGCCTATTTTTCTCCTGCTCTGTAAACGTGGTCTGAATTTCACTCGCTATGAAAATTACTGTTCGTTTCATCTTCGTTGCCAATGTGACACATACTTTGTTGACTTGGAATATTGAGATGAGCAGCTTCAAGAGATGTTGGGGGCTCCAATAATGGTCGTACTTTACACTCTGATGATTGGGGAGGAGACCGTTGGACTATGCTCTGTAATATGTACACTTCCATTCTCTGTCTTCTTCATAAATAGTTCCATTAATATTTAGGAAAAAGTCCCAAGAACTCTTAAGAAATTTACATTGTATGAAATACAGTATAGCATAAAAATATTGAAATTTGATAGAGATCGTGCTTTATGCGATGGTGATTCAGAAAGTCATTCCAATGTGTACTTTAGTGAATATATATATTTTCTCTACCTCCTTCATAAACATGTTACGTAAAGTGATCATTCTCGCGAGTTTTGCAAGAAAAAGTAGTACATAAAACATTTTAAAAAATGCAGAAAAACTGAAAGCAAAACAATTGGATAGAAACAAAATAAAAAATTGGAGTTGGTTTTGAGGTAAAAATACATATTCCTTCTAAAAATGTTCCTTCTTAAAAGTTGCATCAATATAGCAGCAAGTGTGTAACAAAATTACGACATATGAAATACTGAGAAAATCGCATAGAATTTAAATAAGAACATGTTGAAATAGAAGATAGCTAATTGTTTTCTCAAAGTCGAAGCCAAAGTCAATGTTGCTTTAATGGTGAACTTTTTCGGAAGAGCAGAATAAAGATATTGCCTTTATTGCCAAAATATAGCATAATCCTGTACATATAAAAGAGGTTGCCAATATTTTTTGCTTCAGCATTGTCACGTCGCTGACTAAACGACTTCCTTCAGCAGAGTGTTGTATGTGACTTGAAATATTAATATCTCTAAGGGATCATTTCCTTCAAAAAATTTCCAGTGCATCCACTTTTGTCGTAGAGTTGGAAGAAAGCGGGATAATGTGTTAAGAGTACCAAGAGGACAAAAGAGCACTACTTAAGAAATTGGAGAGAAGACTTTTCTAGAAGATTATGGGTTGTTGCCGTATTTTCTTTTTCCTTTATAGTCCCAAATGATTACAAGAAAAAACGTCAGAAGTTATGACTGAAAAAGTGACAGATAGATGCAGTAAATCTATTATCGCTAGAGAAGAAATTTATTTGCAAGATGGCTTAAATATCTGAATGCGAAGGAAACTCGATTATACTGCTGCTGTAGTAGACAGTAAACAGCTGTATCGTCTAATCTCAATTCTCTTCGGTATTGTTATGCAGATGTTTATTCCGCATTAGGGTTTAATACGGAGATCGTATATGATCAGATTGTTTTTCATGGCAGGAAAAGAAATTGGTATCAGATTAGCAGAGAAGGAGGTGAAAAAATATGCTCAGTCTTCTTTACTCATGGAAAAGTTAAGAATTTCTGGTTTAAAGTTATTTCGGTAATTATTGTTAGTAGCATGAATAGCAGTATATGTAATTTCACAAATGTCTTATTTGGGATTCAAAGCATGGACTTTGGCAGAACTTATATGGGGAGAGGGAATGTAATTTTATAGCACTAAAATGCTACACCAATTAAAATTATGCAGATTATTAAAGCAACTTTTATATTGATTTTTGCTATTTTTAGAGTGATTGTTTACAGCTGATTGTTTATACACTTTAATGGCAAAATATTAAATTGATTTATTACTAGAAACTCAGGATAGCGAGATGGACAAATGCTTCCCTTGCCATGGCCTCATGGATTTAAGTGATTTAGAATTTAGTCCAATGTGCAAAAAAATAGACACTCAAAAGTAAAAAAAATTCCAACCGATATTCTTCATTCATTTGAATCGACTTTTCAAGATCATGCTCAAAAACTGTATAATGTGTTTATTTGATTTTAACTTTAGCTAGAGTGGGGGAGGCTCAGTCGGTAGCGCGCCAGGCTCATAATCTGAAGTTCCCTGGTTCCATCTGGGCCAGAGTTGAGATTTTTCTCCATAATAGTCAGTAGGGGACACCGAAGGGCTTGAAAGGTCACGGTCCATAGGATGAGACATAAAGCCGTTGCCCGTGTGCGGGAGAAACATACCCTGTGCATGTTAAAGAACACACTGACGAGACTTGATGAGCTGAACGAGAGGCTACCATCTGTCTCCTAACAGATATCCCATCGGTCCCTCCTCCAACCTTCTCTGAGTCCTCGGGATCCTTGTGATATGCCATTTACCCATTGTGTGTAAAACATTGCCGCTCAGAGGAAAAAAATACTGACTGAACATTAGCTCTCAATAATCTTTGCTTAAAACTTTAGCTCTCAATAATCTTTGCTTCAAATGAAGAATTTTTATAGCTCAAGAGTGTTATTTATCTCCTACAATTTTCCCGGTTTTGAAATCTTATCATTAATGCTCAAAAGGCAAGTAGCGAAGTATAATAAATCAAAGAATCTGCTGTATTTCACAGAAAATGTTATAAGGCGTTAATGCACTTAGTTCTCTTCTTTTTTTTCGCTTCTTTGCTATTCCTGTGATTGCATTTTCATATGCATGATGATAATGATCAGAAAGACCCTTTACAGTTATTGCAAACTGCCTCCCTTTTCCCGTCGTAAAATGAATGCATTGAAAGCCTCATGTCGTTTAGCTGTATACACGAACGATCGAATGGGTGTTTGCAAACTGCCGATCGATGGGGCGAAAATGGGATATCTCAGTGAACGTGCTTATTTAAAAGCAATAAAATATTTGCGCAGTGCACTGGGATTGTTTTTTTTAGGGTGTGTTTTTTATGAGAGCACTTCAATCCAAATGATGGATTTGTGGCAGAAACTGCCGAAACAATAAGAGTAGAAACGGAAAACAAACACAAAAGATTGAACATGTAGTGTTTAGTTTAAACATTTCTACCCCCCCAAAAAATCACATTAATTCGTAGTATGAATTGTAATTGTGAAACATAATAAAAAATGCATATTTCTCTGCATATAATTTTTTTTTTATTAAGAACCGCAGCGCGGTAAATAGCGTTATATTTCAAAGTGCGATCAAACAGATAAGTGAACCGTTTACAGTCCAGGACGAAAGCGATCATCATGATTTAACATTCATTTGGAGCCACTATCGGATCCGCTCGATGCCTCTAAAATGTCTTTCCGGTATATTTTTGATTAGAAACTTTTTTTTTCTAAATATGACAATATCTCTTTTTGCATCTATTCTAGTGTTCCTTTTTTTATTATTTTTAAGAACATGAGAGGCGTGTTTGAGCTGAATTGCTGGCAAGCCAGGCCCATAACCTGTTATTTTCAATTTCGAGTTCTACTTGTGCCTGCTTTGAGATTTCCTCCCTTCTCTCCCTTCTAATCTAGTCGAGAAAAAGGCTACTATCCGTCGGATGAAATGTTAAACGATACTACTAAAATACAAGAGATCTAAAACCGGTTCATGTTAAACAGGATCTATACTTCCATTTGTATAGAAACAGTTATTCAGTTGTAGTCAACTCTGAGCCGTTGGGTTCCTTATGACCCGCATCTTATTTTATGTAGGTCGTCTCAGAAGTAAAACAACTCCATACCTTTTCAAAAAACGTGCGATAACATGATTATAATCAAACGAAATATAGTATAACCGAAAAGGTAAAAGGATGCATTCTATTTTTTATTTTGCCTTAATTCACAACGTAAGATATGTGTAACTTTTTTTTACGCTTTTTATTTAGAAAAAAAAATAATAATTACCTTTAATATCTTAGGTAAGACCACGTGTTAGATATAAATTTATATCTCTTTTTAACAAAGAATTGGAATTGTTTCAAGTTCCTTTTTTGTACTAATGCCAAAAACGTAAAATAAATATTGCCGTTTGTACCCTTTGTTTCGCATTCTTTCATATAAATATTATCAACCAATCTCGTTTGAATGATTATTCTCTCTGCTTTCAGTAGTGAGATCTTTTCCATTTTATTTTGGAAATTCCTTTGCTCGCTCCACTGTATCTGGCATTCAAGTTATACATTTCGATTTTTTTTTCATCACTTTCTTCTCAAGTCTCCGCTATTGTCTTAAAGTAATACCTTCTTGGGCGCCTGTCATTCCTTTTTCTCCAGTGGATGTGCTTGGATTACTGCCTTCGTGATGTTGACAGCGTTCGTCAGAATAAGACTTTATCTGCTCTATGTAAAATAGGAGTGTCAAAAACAACTGTGCTTCACCTGTCGAATGCTTACGACATTCCCAAGTCGAAGCTTATTTCTTAAATAAAATATTTTCATTTTTCCTAGACCCCCAAGAAGATTTTTCAGGGACTTTAAGCCTTATTTTATAAATTTATGAATTTCGTTTTCTAGAATTTTTCAGGCACTCGTAATGCCAATTTACTCTCTAAGAAACTAGGTTTCGTTCCCACGATGAGTACTATTATTAGTAATTTAAAATGAATTAGAGATTTAACCACAAAGTGTATTGTTTTATTAAATACTACATAGTAATTTAAAATTTGAGATTAGAATGAATATTACACTTTTTGCAGAAAAGAGTAGTTTTTATGGATTAAGGTTTAGTAGGTACACATATTTACCGTTTAAAATAAATCATTTAAAATTGTTACAATTATTCAGAAAATTACTTATTGATCGCCTGAAACTGGAACGTTAAATAATCCTTTATGAGAAGAAATGTGTTTTTAAAAAGTATTTTATCTATATAGATAAGCTTATATGTACAGTATATAAATTTAACTTTCTGTTAGCAATTTTTAATATGCTATTCTCTTAGATGATAAAGGATATGCTAAATTTAAAGAGATTAAAATAATTCAAGAAAAACATGATTTCTAACAGAAATGTGTTAATCTCGATGATTAAAATCTACTCTATAAAGAAAAAAGGTTTGTGTGTTTGTGTGTCTGTCCGCTTATGCACTCGACCCCCTGAAGAGCTAGAGGCTCCAAATTTTGCATGAACGTTCCCTTCCCCCAGGAAAAGAATATAGGCTATGTGCGAACCCGTTGGGATCAACCAAAATTGGAGTGGGCGGGTTTGAATTTCCCCAAATCCCAATAGCCTTAACATTAACGGTTGAAAGTTGTTCAAAATAACTGTTGCCACCAATAAATTTGAAATAAGGAATGCATCAAACTAATTTCTTTTTGATTTCACGTGCTAAAGTCATTGTTCAGTTTGTAGGGTCACGCGAGCCTCCGTGGATATTGAAGTTGTTCTAATTAAGCATGAGATTCTTTGTTGAAATGAAAGCTTCAAAAACGATGAATTCGATCGGAAATTAAAATCATTAACTTAATTTATAAAATATGTAAAAGTTAATAAACGTAATATATTAATTAATAAAAGTTTTAATATGTTAAGTAGCAAGTAATGTTTTTAAATAAAAATAAAATTTTTTCGTAGAACCAATATACACTGGCGGAAATTGAAAAAAGAACACCCAGAAGGAATTCCTTTAGGAACGTCATATTATAATATGTTAAGAGTTAAGGACAGCAGAAACTGTGATCCAAGATTGAAGGTCAATGAATGAAATAATGACGTCACTGAGGACGAAAACATGCAAATGTACGCAGCGTATATTTAAGGACTAGGGCGTGAAGAAAGAAGTTATTCGTCTTGTGTCGTGTTGTTCAGTGCTCTTTGAAGAATCTACCATGCCTGGACGACACAGGCGTGCAATATTTGTTCAGTTAGCGGAGTTTGAGCGAGGTTGTATAAGTGGGTCTTTGGGAAGCAGGTTGGTCTGCTCGTCAAATAGCACACCGCGTTGGACGAGAGGTATCGGCAGTGGTTACGATGGTGGTGTCGATGGTCAGAAGAGCATTCGCACACTCACAGACGTGGTTCCGGGTAACACAGAGTTACGGACGCACGAGAGGATTGGCGTATCAGGAAGGCGGCAGTGGCAGAGCAGACGGCTATAGCGTCACAAATTCGTTCCTCTGTCGTACTAAGGGTGTCTACAAGAACGAGACGCAATCGTCTTTTAGAAGCAGGACTACGGGCACACGTGCAGCTGGCATTGTTAGCACTGTCACTTCGTCACTGTCGAGCACGTTTGCAGTGGTGTCAAGAACGAGTTCATTGGAGGGAAGAATGGCAGTCTTTTCTTCAGTGATGAAAGCCGATTCTGCTAAAGGAGTGTCTAATGGTCGTAACGTCCGAAGGCCACACCATGATGCCCATTATGGGCATCATGGTGTGGGGAGCGATTAGCTATCACTCTCGTACGTGTCTGGTGTTTGTACAAGGTACACTGAATAGCAATACGTATGTCTGCGACATCGTACAGCTGGTCGTTCTGCCATATTTGAGTGTAATCCGAAATGCGATATTCCAGCAGGATAACGCTCGCCGACACTGAGCCCGGGCAACTCAACCTGCTCTTCAGGCAGTGCACCAACTCTGGCCAGCACACTCTCCGGACTTGTCTCCAATCGAGCATGTCTGGGACTGGATCGGACAAAGACTCTTCCGCTGACCACTGCAGGCATCGACCATCGCTGAATTACCCGTCCAAGTTGAAAACGTATGGAATGGAACCCCCAGCCTGATATCCAGCATTTGTACGACCGATTGCATGCCTGATCGGATGCTTGTATTGCTGCTCGAGGAGGTTCAACACCTTATTGAAATGTGCCTTCTGTAAAATGAATTTTGAATGTACTCATTAAAAGGTAAAATAAACATTGAATCACTTCACACGTATGATTACTATCCTTTCTCAACAAGTTGTTTCTATTAAATAAATGTTGTTAATGAATAATAATAAATGTTGTTAAAAAAGTTGTTAATGATGTTTTTTTTTCAATTTCCGCCAGTGTAAATATATATATATATATTAATTTATGTTCATATATGAAATTATGTATACAGAGGTGTATACATATTCAAATTGTTCAACATTAAAATTTAAAAATTTGAAAGCTTTTGCGAAATTTGGATTTAATTCTGTGCAGCAATAGAATTATCTCTAGAGAACCTCGATTTATCATTTCCTACCAGAACTGCGCATTTATTTTTATTCTTTAAAAGTTCATATCACGGAATAACAGATTATCTGATATTTATCTAATGCTACTTATTCAAATAACTTTTTAGAAAAGCTTTCTTAAAAATTCTACTCCTTATCAATAAAGTGTTATGTTTTTTATTTAAACCATGACATCATCATGCATTGTTCTTTAATTGAATGATCGAGGAATAATAACAGGGCTTTTCTGGCGCCCCAACCCTTTACGTAAAAAGTAAAAAAAAAAGGATGAATTATCTTTTCAGAGGTTCTTAGGTGCAGAAAAATCAGAATAGCACTCTAAAAATGAAACAAAACATTTACTATTCATACATTTTAATTGGTATATTTATTACTTAATATCATTAGATTTAATTTCAGCGATGTATTTACAATGATAAGTGACTTTTGAATAAATATTGACAATGATTTCAACATTCGCATAAAAAATTTGGTATAATATAATTTCGAATTGTAATAAACGCTTTAAAAATATAATTAGATCAATGTTAGTGTTCATTTTGTAGTTAAGCTTATTATCCATATCATGGTATTGTTTCATTTCCATTATTTCTCCCGGTTATATATTTAAGAAAAGAGCCTGAAAAGTTAGACGAATTTAAAAAAAAATTGTCTCTGTGGAGTTTATTACACAAGTGCGTTTGAAAACATAGCTTTTAATTATTTTTCTTACAGTAAGAAAATTTAGAGTTAAAATTTAATGTGCTGAGGCCCTTTCCAAGACTTCTGAGATTTCCAAAGGGCTGAAGCTCATGCTTTGGAAACTCCTGAGTAGATTATCAAAAAGACCGAAAACAATACGCCACGTAATCTGACATTAATCACCCCCCTCCCTTAAAATTCCATTTCTCCAGCTGCGTTTCTAAAACTGTACTCAGTTTTATTCTCTATGGTTTCATTCTGCTCGTCTGTTCTACTAATAAACGACACTGCAGAATCATTATCAGAAGGATTCTCTCCGCCGTTAAAACTTTGTTAGAAATATTTGAACCATTTGCCACGGTACTCCAACACTCTCCACCTCATTTACAGGAATCAACCCAATTAATGACGAGGAAGAGACGTACGACTGAGAGGGACCCCCTAAAGCAGTGAAACAGAGCTTTGCTGGGCCACTTACGTCACGTTTGTGGTCAGCAGAAATGTCTTCCGCGTGCGCGGAGTCGTAGGGGGAAAAGGAAGGAAATTTTGTGCCCCATTGACTGCTGTCGTCACTATCTTCTGTTGAAGCAGGACAAGCAGAACCACCTAGTGACAAGACCATTTACTGGCCTTTGGGCATCAATCATGAGACGGACTTGGTGTCAGACCCCCGCGAGCTTTCTGGACCTCGTTGTAGATCACGCTGCAAGCGAAAAGGACTTAGAGGTCGGAATGATAGCTAGTAGTGAGCTATTGTTCTGTTTTCTAGGTTTATGGTGTGAGAGGGAATGAGGTTCTCAATCATGGATGTATAACGTCTTCTTGAATGTCAACCGTGTTTTGAAGCTACATGTCATATTCAGTAGTTGAGAGAAAAAAATATTAGTGGGATGTGTTGCAGTTTCTGGAATGAAACCAAATGCAGAAAAATTAATTATACATATTTTACCATATGTGGTTTAAAGTGTTAAAAATACCATTGTTTATTGCATATGCATAAAGATTACTCAATGATAATAATTGCATAGGAAGAAGGTTAAATATTTTAAATTTGTAAAAAATATACAGGGAGATGAGTTACTCAGTCGGTAATGCGCCAGACTCATTACCGACTGAGCCGATCCCAGCTCTCTATTTAAAAGGAATTGATATAATTTTATACAGTTGAAATCAGTAACTATGTCACAACTATGACTATAACATATAATACAAATGAAGTAAATAGTAGTAGTTCAAAAATTTTAATTTTTTATTTCTGTTTCGTTACCTGTAGAATATTTAAGACAATATGTTAAATAAACATTTCCAATGTTTTACGAATTAGTCACTAGGTAAAGCTATCCTTTCCTCTCAGTTAAGCCAACGGTGCATTTTCCTAAAATGTCTTAATATTAAAATGTGATCAGTACTTGAGATTAAAGTTAAGTCTAAAGTACATAAAGAGAACACAAAATAAAAATCATTTTGCGATTAGTAGATTATGCAGCAAGTGTTTGCATAATTGCAAATTTCATGGCTTCAGTGTTTCGCACGTTATTTGTTTGGCGTTAACTTTACACCGTGGAACAGTTTATGCGAACAAGACACACTTCGGTAAACACAATTAGCGATTTATTCTTTTTAATAGATTGTTTTTCAATCGATTGCGAGAGAAGAGAATATTTTTTTTAGCTTATCGAGTTTTCAGCAAGAAAAATGACATTAAAGATCTTTCATTCACATCATCATCATCATCCGCAAGCAGCCATGGGCTACGGAGGTCCAACTAGAATGGTAGCTATGTAGTCACTGGAAGGACAGCTATGCATAAATCCCCTGTGACGATGCATAGAACCGGCCACGCCTAGCAGCTAATGTCCGACCCTGCCTCTTGTGGTGATGCTGTTAGTACCTTTTAAAAGAGATACTCTCTTGTGAAAGGGAATGGCTGCCAGATCAGTGTTGCGTACTGATCTGGACAACTATGGCTACTTTTCTTTTTTTTTCTACCCTATTGAGGTTTTCCCGTTGATGTTGGCATATATGGTCAGCGCCTGAACCATGGCGCTGACCATATATACCAACATCAACGGAATTCATTCAACAGCTAAATATAATTTCTTTCTGGTGTCTTTAAGACGAAGTATATTCGGATATAAAAAGTGACAATAGTGTTGGTTGCACCACGTGACTGTATGGAATCGGAAGGAACCGGAATTTTTTTTCGATATTTTCTTTTCTTTCAGAAATTATTCTCAACAAAGAACGACAAGAAAAATTAATTTCTCTTATCGTTCTAGTGGCTGTTTAATACAACACATTCTTGCAAAATATGGATCATATTTTTTATACGGGAAATGAAACGTCGCTTATGGCGCTTTTTGAATTCTTGACCATCACCGCAACCCCTTTTTGAACTTGAGCGTCGCGCTCAAGTTCAAAAAAGACGTCGGATGTGAATTTTCTTTAAAATTATTCAGATCTACGATGCGAAACATCCTTAAGCACCAATTCTCCTCGTTCTAGTTCAGGTAGATAAAAATTTGATTTCTGTCTTCGAGGGACTCGTCAGATCTCGAGAAGTTCGAGGGATAGTCGAAACTTTCATATTGTTTTACGGATATACAATCCGAAATTCTCCTACACACCGGACGGCGGATTCTGACTAAAAGACGGCGGATCGTGACTAAAATATTTGGAGAAGCATTTTGTCTAACACAGGCAGGGCTCGGATGTAAGAATACATTTTGGGGAATGCCTGGTATTGATCCTATAATTCATATATTCTTTATTAGTTCAGCTATTCTCGAAACGAATCATTTAAAGAAAATTTTCGGGGATAAAACAAGCAACTCGGAAAACGTTCTTGTCCTTTCAATTCAGTATTTTGCCTCTCCACTATAACAGTTACCTATACACATATAATATTTTTCTCTCTCCGTTCTAGAGGTATTTTAAAAATTATTCATGAAAAAATGTCTTTAATATATTGATTTACTATTAATTTAGACTACGTTTCGATTATTAATTTATATTTATTATTTTAAACTGAATTACTCGTAGTAAATTATCACTTAAACATTTACAATATTAATTGATTATATATTGTTATTATTATTATGAATACATATATTAATTTATTTTAAAATGGTTTGCAAAAACGTGATATGATAATAAAATGAATAATTAAATAAAATGGCACATAGTGCAAAAACAAGTTTAAATGACTTTTCCATTTTATGAGTGTGTTACATGTTTATCATCCTCCTGAAGACTGCTAATGGGATATTTTTTGCCTTGATCTACGAAATGATTTGTTTGTTTGTTTTATTTCTGAGGGCACTTTTTGCACACAATGGGCTAAATGGCCAGGTCACAAGGACCTCGAGGGGACGGGGATGGCTCTGTCGGTAGCGCACCAGGCTCGTAATTTGTAGTTCCCGGGTTCGAGTCCCAGCTGGGTCAACGTTGAGATTTATCTCCACAAAATTCCCTCGCTCTGCTCACGGTCAGTAGGGGACACCGATGGGCTTGGAAAGGACACCGTCCGTCGGATGAGACGTTAAGCCATTACTCCGTGTGCGGAAGAGTCATAACCTGTGCACGTTAAAGAACACGCTTGATGGCCTTGATGGGAGGCTACCTTCTGTCTCTCAACAGCTGTTCCAGTAGGTCTCCTCTCCCAACCTTCTTCTGATGTGCAAAAAAGTGCCGCTCAGAATTAAAACAACCCAACCCAATAAGGACCCTGAATGCTCAGAGAAGTTTGGTGGATGGGACCCACTGGAAGAGCTGTTGGGAAAGTATGACTCTCCCAACAGAGTATGACTCTCTCGCACACGGAAATATGGCTTAACGTCCCATCCGACGGACTGCGACCTTTCCCAAGTCCATCGGTCTACGACCTGAATTACCCCTATTTGCAAATTTTCAGCTCTGTACCATTTCTGCATCATAATTGGAATTAGCTTGATTCCCTGTCACATGTTTTACATGCTCTCGTCACCTGACGACCCTGATGCATCTTTTTTATGTGCTCACTCTCCCTGATTCTACAACCTGGTTACTCCATTGATCGTTGCATTGGAGGTTCGGAAGAAGTCAGGAATATCATAATTCGGAGGGGCGGGGGTGGCTCAGTCGGTAGCCCGCCAGGCTCGTAATCTGCAGTTCCCAGGTTCGAGTCCCAGCTGGGTCAGCGTTGAGATTTATTTCCGCATAACTCCCCGCCCAGCCCACGGTCAGTAGGGGACACCGATGGGCTTGGAAAGGCCGCCGTCCGTCGGATGGGACGTTAAGCCGTGGCCCGTGTACGGGAGAGCCATACCCTGTGCACGTTAAAGAACACGCTGGATGGCCTTGACGGGAGACTACCATCTGTCTCCTAACAGCTGTTCCAGTGGGTCCCCTCCCCCAACCTTTCTCTGAGCCTTCGAGGTCCATGTGACCTGGCCATTTAGCCCATGGTGTGCAAAAAAGTGCCGCTCAGAGGTAAAACAACCCAAACAACGAAATTTAGAGCTATCTTGAAATTTTTGTTCTTATTTTCATTTCGGTAAATTTTTGAATTCGGTGAAATTCATGTTATATATTTTTTAACTTCTGTTAAAGCAGAGAGTGTTTCAGCAATTTCATCGACGGAGATAAAATAGTTTTCAGATATGCATTATTTTTACTGGTTTTCCAACTTGTTGGATATCGATGGATTATTCTTTTACCAGCCAGGGAAATACCAGTTTTGTCGAAATGTATCGGCAGTTTTGCTCGTGCTCATTAGGAAGATAGAAAGTGATCGATAAATGACCTAAGCGATTTTGGCAAATCCATGTTCACAGAAGGGAGTGCTTCCCTGAGAACGACATTAAATTCAACTTTATGGTGGTAGATGCGAAAACACCGATGAAGATAATCATTGGTCATCTTAGTGTCGTCTTTTGAAAGACATTTGGAATCGACGGAAATATGGCGGCTAACAAAGAAGGCTTCCGTCCAAGTTGTCTGAAAACTCCGTTCTTTAGGATCCACATTCAGGCCGAGAAGGAGCGTTCGTTAGCTATTTTCGGTAGTGCTTTCCCTCTGAACGATTAGCAATGAGACTGTGGGAGAGAACTGGAAGAGGATGGCAAAATGGGAGTCATCAACCCTTCCCTCGAGGGAGCTGTAAAGTGGCAGCGACAATACACTTTCGTATCCGATGTACAATCTGAATTCTGCAGCAATTACCATCAGAGCCAAAGCTTGGTAGGAGAGATGGGAATTTGTTGTCGCACCGCAAGATATTTATGCTAGTGATGGTTGCGATCGTTGTGATTTAATAATAATAATAACTTCATTTCCATATTCATTTATAAAAACATTACATCAAAATGTACAATAAAAGCTTTAATGGAATCATTATGTTAACAAGCACAAAATAAAATTGAAAATATAAACGATGAAAAAACGGGCAAAAATATATATCACTTTAGCATCTCTCAAATATTAACAAAGGGCATAACAAACCCGTCCAGATACTTAAATAAGTTATATACAATCAGGAGACAACATAAGCTGAAAAGACTAAAAAAATGTTAATAATTATATTGAACAAAAATTCAAAATCATTTCTGTGAATTTAAAATTCTGTAAGTTTCTCTTAAATATAATTTGATTGCTTAAGTTTCTGATATCATCAGATAATAAATTGAATATTTTTGGAGCTAGGTAGAAAATTTGCATTTGATAGATTGTTTTGTTAATTTTCGGGACAACGTAAATTCTTTCCGATTTTTCAAATCATTATGTTAACTCTTACTAGATCTGTTATTAGACGATGATGGTATTCATATTTTCTTAAAATTTAATTTGTGATTAGATGCGAATTTTATTCAGGTTTCTTTTTTCTTAAAATATTTTTGTAAAACATTTTCCGTTTTTCTAAATAAAAAATTCTAATATTTTTTTTAAAAATGTAAAAAAATACATAATTTAAAAAATCCCAAAAATAAACAGTATAAAAATTAAAACAAATCAAAAGAAATAAAAACAAAAACAGCAAAAAATTGAAAAAAAAGTATAAAAATTTAAAACAAATAAAAACACAAAAACAAACATTTAAAAAAATTCAAAAACAAATAAATAGAAATCAAAAAATAAATAACAGAAAAATAAGAAGAAACTAAGAAATAAATAATTCACTTTTACCTGTAGTGAGATGTTTTGGCTTTACAATGTTGAATCAGTTTATCACAGCTTCTATTTATCATCAAAATCAGGGTTAACTATAAAGGGTTTTATCCCACCCAAAGTGGGGGGGATTGACTCTGTTAGTAGCGCCAAGCTCGTAATCTGCAGTTCCCAGGTTCGAGTCTAAACTAGGCCATCATTGAGAATTTTCTCCAATAACCACCGTTCTACTCTCGGTGAGAAACAGACTACTGGGCTTCAAACTCCGCGGTACGTCAAGTAAGACGTTGTCCCATGTGAAACAGAGCCATATCTCGTGCACATTAAAGAACAGACTGGATGGGCTTGACGGGAGACTTCCATTTGAATTCTGTCCTTTGGATATCCTTACCCAATTTTCTTGGGCCCTTTTGCGTACTTGTGACCTGCCCATTACCCAATGTATGCATATAAGTGCCCCTCAGAGGTAAAACAACCCAACCTGTAGTTTTTCGTAGCAAATTATTCCCTGTAGAAAAAAAATAGATTGACATACACTGTTCTACCGAAATATTAGAGAATTTCCATTTTAGGTCAATGGGAATCTACCTTCGAAGCTCTATAACTTTTAAAATATGCATCTAATGGAAAAATGTGACTGATGATAAATTAAAGATCTAACCGGAAAATCGAGGTGTAAAAGATTAATTAAATCTTTTTACACCTCGATTTTCAAAAATATTTGTTTAGTATTTAAAGAAACACGGAAGCTGGAATATTTAAAAATAAATTATATTTCATAAAAATCCTTAATGATTGCTTAACATGGAAATAATCATTGCGGAAACTTTTAAAATGCATATTTTATTAAATTGTTTCAAACAACACTTGTTATTTAAGTTTTAATTAATTTTGTGATAAATTCTTCTAACGCTTCTTTCATCTCTCAAAATCAAAATTATTGTCTCTAGAGAGTTCATTTGAGCACAGATGTAGAAAGTCAATAAAACCATACCTCTAACACTGCAATGAGTTGACGCTGCGATGAAGTGACATTGCGATAAACTAAAGTTGCGATGAATTGACGTGGGACAGTGGGAGAGGACCCACTAGACACCTGTTAGGAGACAAATGGTAGCTTCCCATCAAGGCCATCCAGCGTGTTCTTTAGCGTGCACAAGGGGCCACTACTTAACGTCCCATTTGACCTACAGTGGCTTATTCAAGCCCATCGGTGTCCCTTACTGACCGAAGGTAGAGCACAGAGTTTTGCAGAAAGTCTTCTTTGAGCCTACGGGGTCCTTGTGACCTAGGCGTTTAGCCCATAATGTGCAACAGAGTGCTGCTCATAGCCCATTGTATGCAACAGAGTGCTGCTCATAGGTAAAATTTCTCAACCCTTCTCTTATTCAACTTGGAACCCTTGGAACTTTGTGAACTGCCATCTAGCATTTTGTGTGCAAGAAAGTTCCCCGCAGTGGTATAAAAACACCCAACCCTACTGAGGAAAAGAATATTTATGCATTTGGAAAGTCACTATCGTAAATACAGTGCCGAATATAGAAAAAAAAATAGAATTATTCAACGAATTGGACATGAACGGACCTAAATGATGTTTTATTAAATTTCATTGTGTAAATATTCTTACTTAATAGTGTAATGTGTTTTCTGTCCTTTCTAGTTATTGCAAAATAATTCAAACACAAATCTTTGTAATTTTTAACTTCACTTCTTTTTCTAGGGAAATGGAATACTAGAACTATCACTCAGATCGTGTCCTGCTTAAGTTGATCCTTAGGCAGACAGCAAATTTTCGATTTTCGCCATTTCTTATATTTTGCTCCAATCGAGTTGGCTTAAAATCGAACTTACGCACACGAGAACGAAATATCACCTACCCTTCTTTTGCACCAGTAAGCATTCAATGATAGTAAATTCAATAGGAAACTATTTTCGCACAACTTCGTCTATGAGCTTGGTTGCGACATTGTCATAACTCTCCCTCCCATGAGAGCTCTCCCTTTTTTTTCCACACTGGATGTGAACCCCAATCTTTTCTCCCATTGAAATCATTATTTCACTTTCACGATTAGACATCGCTCCACAGCATCGCTTCCTGAATGTCATCCTGAAATCCCTCATCCCTCTGTGTGACGCATGCTAAGTTCCGGGGTCTGACAGTCATTATTCTTCCCGTTGTAAAAAGATTCGATGAAGTTCATGGTCACTTCATAGTTTCTTTGCTGCAACTTGAATTCAATGAATCGTCATCCCCTACCTATTCTCAGTAGCAGTATTATGTAAGCAGTACAGTAGTATGTACTCAGTATTCAATAGTTGCACCAAGAAATTAAAGCAGATGCAAGTATTATTCTTGATCATATTTTCTATACTGGTGTAACTAGATAGATATATGTTCAGGCTCATGCTTTCTCGTGCTGAGCCCTAGTTCGCCTGGGCGAGCGCGGTCTCAAAATAAGTCTGAGAATAATTCAAATTTGAAAATTTTTGCGTAATTTTGAAATAACAAATAAAAGTATAATTTTAAGTTTAATATTTTAATCAATCTTTCCTAATTAAAATTAAGAACCATGCCGCTTTTTATTATTTTTTCATGTATAAAAACAAATATAAATAAAAATAAATGAATGGCTCTTTGCGTTTATAATGTTTTTCCCATGAACTTTTTTCTATTAATATTTCTAATATATTTTTTCGAAATAGGGGGCGGGGGTGGCTCAGTCGGTAGCGCACCAGGCTGGTAATCTGCTGTTCCCAGGTTCGAGTCCTAGCTGGGTCAGCGTTGAGATTTATTTTCGCAAAATTCCCCACCCTGCCCATGGTCAGTAGGGGACATCGATGGGCTTGGAAAGGCCGCCGTCCGTTGGATGGGACATTAAGCCGTGGCCCCGTGTACTGGAGAGCCATACCCTGTGAACGTTAAAGAACATGTTGGATGACCTTGACAGGAGTTTACCATCTGTCTCCCAACAGCTGTTCTAGTGGGTCCCCTCCCCCAACCTTCTAAGTCTTCGGGGTCCTTGTGCCTGGCCATTTAGCCCATTGTGTGCAAAAAAGTGCCGCTCAGAGGTAAAACAATCCAACAAACCAACTCTTTCCAAATAGCATTAAAATTTCAGTTTTTGTCATAAAATGATTGTAATGAACATAAGAATAAAATAAATGATTATCGACATCGATTTCCATATACACTGAAAGGACAATTTATTATTCACGCCCATCGAATAACGTGTGGGTTCACCTTTCGCTCTCAGAACAGCAGCGAAAAGTCGTGGCATGGACTCTACTAGGTGTTGGAAACGTTTGAGTGGTATTATGCCCCATGATTCCAGGACAGATGTCTGTAAAGCACAGAGAGTTGCCGGTGGATGATTACAGTCTCGAATGCATCGCTCCACTTCATCCCACAATTCTCGATAAGGATCAGATCTGGAGAGTGATAGGACCATTCGAGGATTGCGAACTCATTGGAATGCTCCTTCAACCAGTCGTTCGCTAAACGGAAGCCTTCGCCAATGGGAGACATGACATTGTATTGTTAACAGACGGCATCCTGCTGTGGGAAATCCAGTGTAGGTGGTCAGTGAGTACGTGAACATAGTCCTGTGCTGTGATAGTGGCCTCAATAGGTACAAGATGACCCACGTAAATGTGCCCTAGAACATCACACCGCTTCCACCAGCCTCTAACTCCCTAACTTGATAGTTGGAGGTCCATGTCCTCATGTGATCTAGGCCACACACGCAACTTTCCGTTGGCGTGTTGTAGTTGGAAACTCGATTCGTTGGACCAAGCTACCCTTTTCCAGTTTTCCACAACAGCATACCACCGAGTGATATGCTGTTAACAAAAATGCTTGATGAGGGTGTTGGCTGCCATAGCCCAGTCGTGCCATCGCATGTTGAATGGTCTTTGCACAAACCTTCGTAGTTTCCAAATCATTGAATGCTGGCATCATCTGCATTGTGGCCTTCCGTTCTGATGTTAGGACATGGGAGATATGGCACTCACTTCGAACATCAATAGCCCAATTACGACCACATTTTTCCCAGCAGCTACAGTTTTGCTGATTTTGATATATTCCTGATACATACGTGCGACGGTAGCAAGCGGGAATCCCGGACAAAATTCTGTAGTCACTGATACGGAGTTCCTCATCTTCCTCACGCCAACTATCTACCCACGATCCAACTCGCTTAGGTCGCGGGTATAACAGTCGCAGGTACTGTATACAGCAGTTAGGTATCTGAACTACTTATAGCTGCAAGGTGTTTTTGGGCGCATTATTGTTGGGTAGGTTTGTGGAGGGCCCATAATAAAGTGTTCTTTCACTATATAAGTTAACGTGTCATGTAAGAGTGAATATCCAATGCGTTTTAGGGACTCTCTATAAATATATAAAATCATCAAAGTGATAAAATGGAAATTATATATATTAGGGAGGAGGAAGGTGACTTTTTCTTTGAAATATTGAGCACCCATTTAGCCGTAGTTACTGCTCTGATTTTTTGTAATCGCATAACGTAAAATTTGATTTAAAAGTTATATTATCCTTGATAATTGTATTTTAACTTTAAGATGGTCAGTCAAATTCTAACTCTCAATTTCTAATTGAAATTTTTTAATTCAATTTTACATTCTAACAATCAATTTCTAACTTTAGAATGGTTGTGGTATAAATGATCAGATTCCAGGGAACCTTTGGGTTGTGGAAAGATACCCACAGAATAGCCTGCGTTCACTGTCATTCAGTGAGACCAAGTCTTAACGTCCTCTACTGAAAAAGTGTTTTTACCAAGTTACTACAACATCGATTATGAGCATTAAGTCAATTATATTTATAGTCATATGAAGTGATATGTCATTGAATAGGTTGCGTTTAGACACCAAAGGAATTAAATATGCTTTCAAATAATTATTTTTGACCCTCATCAGATCATGATTTTCTGTTTCCATTTATCTGCGTAAAAGAGATTTTTATTTATCTTCTTGTGTTTCTTAAAGTCCTATCTGGTCTAGTGGTTAGCGTACCTGACTAGCAGACATATCCTTGTGTAAGTGTTTGTATGTTGTAACAAACCATTACACTCTATATAAAGCTTCTAGGTTATATCTATATTTTGTGTAAAGGAGTATCTTCATTTCTCTTTTTATGTCTGATTTCCTTAAATCAGTCTCGTTATCCTTCAGCTTTCGTTTATTTCAAGTTCTGATTTTAATATCGGAATCGTTGTCTAATGCTGAATTTCTTTTGTGCCGAAAAGATTATTTTTCTTGAAGTTAACTCTGTTTTGATGTCTACAATTTCAACTCATTTATGAAAAGTCTTCCGACCTGAAGAGTAACAACAAAGGACCAAACCAGCAACACACAACACAATACGAGGGTAAGAGAAAAATTCATCGATATAACTTTATTCCTTTTTTTCGGATGTCTCTAGTTGAAGAAGTGGTATTCAGTTTCGTTTACGTCGGTGATAATTTTTTGCGAGATTTCGGAATATGAAGTAACCATGCTAAAATGGTATTCTCCGTATTCCCTCTGTCAGTAAAAGCATTTAGAGGAATTCCTTTGTGTCTTTAAAATTAATATTTTTTCGTGTTTTGAGTTTTTTTCATTAAAACATTCGTGTTTCTACTAATGCATGAGAAATTGTTTCAGGAAAATAGTTCCAGTTATTCTTCACTTCCTTTTTTAATATTATTTTCAAATATATTTAAAAGAAATAGGAATAATTATGGAATATTAAACAATGCTAAAAAAACTTCACTTTTTCTATTTTGATTTAGAGTTTAACGTAGTATAAAATAATTTAAGAATATTTGCTCTCATTTCTTAATTTTTCTTTCTTACTTAAAGATATTTGCATTTTATTCTCACAAGAAAAAAAGAATGGGGCTTGTTTTATCAGCTGTGACTTTCCGTTTTTCAGTTAGTTCCGTTTAGATTTTTAACTTTAAAGTTTTAAAATATATTCGCGTTATGGATTTTTAAAAAAAAATATTCAAAACCTATTTTAACAGAAATAGATTAGTCTATGATCGCACCATCCATTTCGTTTTCGTTGTTTTAATAATTTGTAAC
Organism: Ryuthela nishihirai; assembly: GCA_038380435.1. Taxonomy (NCBI): domain Eukaryota; kingdom Metazoa; phylum Arthropoda; class Arachnida; order Araneae; family Heptathelidae; genus Ryuthela; species Ryuthela nishihirai. Next base: position 14,937,211 of record JAWZYU010000011.1, read on the forward strand.
ATATAATATAAAATTTCAAAATATTTTGAACTTCGTCTCAGAAGCCTCGATTTCTTTGAGGCATTCAGAAGAATTCCAAGCTTTTGCCATCATGGGTTTCCTGTTTTAGCAGATATATTTTCGAAATATAATATGTAGTTTTTTCTAGTTTTTACTTTCGACATCTGTTTTATTAGATAAAAATATTAATTTAATATTTCTTCAGTAGTTAAACCAATAACTTTTTCCATCCAAAAAATATGAATAAATTCAGCAAATTCAAAAAGTAGTTTTGTGCTCTTATCAATTATTCTCTTTATGTTTTTCACGTTTATATGTTTCTTCAGACATATTCTTTTGAACGAGATTCTTTTTCAAGATAAACATGTTCTATCTTTTTACTTTATATTTCGCCTATGGTGTACGGGTTCTTTTTTGCTCCCTCAAAGAAAAAAAATAATAATTCACCTAATGCCACAAGAAAAAAGTCACTTAAGAATCCTCTTTCTATTCGTAGAATATTTCTGTGAACAACATTCTCATCTGCATATGCCAAACAACGCTGAATTTTCTGCTTTCAGAAACAAACCGGCAAGGCCATAAGAAAACGTCTCCAATTGCAAACGCCTGTTTCAGTTGATGGTCGTGAAACAAATGCACCTTCGTGTCCGGAAGTTTGCTCCTTTCCAACGCATATTAGCATTCAGATCACCCAATTTTTCCAGAAGCGTCCTGCCGAGTCGCCATAACGCTGTCGATAAACTGTAAGAGATAACAAAGCCACCTGGTTTATTCGAATAAAAGCAGGAACAGCGCTATCCCCGATTAAATTATCCATTCCTTTGCGTTCGTTTTGTGCCGACTGTCGATTTATGAGACCCGTCTTGCTCCTGCACGCTGATAAGGAGGGAGCTTCTGAGTATATCAGGCTCTCTGAGTTTAGATTTCTGTATGCAGATGATTAGGTTGGTTTGCGATATTTGTTTTTTGTTTGAAGGAGCCTAATGTAGACTGAACCTTTTTATCTACCAGAGGAAAGAGAACTGCAATAAACATGATTACAATTTTACTCGCCATTGCTCAGATGAAGATAATTTTGATCTTCTAAGATGTAGAAGAGTAAAATCAATACCTCTAAAATTTGCTCTTATCCTTATGTATATAGTATGTCTGTTTTCCGTTAGTTTTGTGATATATGCTAATGATGAGAAAGTGCTTTGCTTAGTAGACAGTGATGGAATTTGAATAGGAAACCTGCGCTTAGATGCTGAATGTTTGGAGATTTCACGCTACTGCTAAATTTGTTAGTTAAAGCTTAAAAATGAAGAAAGGGGGAGAATCTTAAATGGTGTCTTTGAGTAATTATTTATGTAGATAAAGATATATATATATACATATCAAAATGGATAAGCAGGAATTGCTAAGCCAAGAGGAAAAAAATTATTTTTATTTTATTCTTACAAATTAAAAGAATAAAGATTCATAAGTCATCTTAAGGTAGATAATCCTTTCTATATTATTTGTTGTAGTTATAAATAGGATATAATTAGTAGTAAAAACTTATCCGATGATCAAGCGGTTAGTGAGCTTGATTACTTGATCAAAGAGATTTGGGTTCAAACTCCGAATAAGAAATAGATGATTCTTTTCGGTGCTGTCTTTCTGCTGTGGTCTCGCGTTCCTCACAGAACTTCTCAATGGTGCAATATACTGAAAGGATCCTGTCAGCTCTCTGTGGCAAGTGGCTGGTTGAGGAGTAATCGTTTTAAAGTTGAAATTCTCAAAAATGATTTCATTTTGGAATTTTCACTTTGGTAGTTACAATTAATTAATTTCTCTGATATCATAACCAGATCAACAAAAAATAAATTAAAGATGTTGGCAGTAGCAGTAGGGATCGGATTGAACCGGAATGGAGCAGAACGCTGTCTCGATAGTGTTCTTTTCCTCCTTTCCAGTAGATTCTAAAAAAAAAAGAAAAAAATAATATATATATATATGTATGTTGACCATCCAGGTGGCGAAGCGTGCTAACCAATAACTTAGGTAGTTTATTTTTCACAAAGAGCTCATGTGTAAACACCGGCAACAAACTTTTTTCTTAATTTTTAAAAAAATTATTTTGAAAATTTGTTATAATCCTGACAAAAAATCGTTGATTTCAGATTACCTTACTATTTTTTTCTGTCACGTCAGTCCAAGAAAATTCACGAACAGCGAACTTGTTAAAAACAAACAGCGTTTTTATTTATTTAAAAGTTGTCGCAACATTTGAAGAAGAAAAAAAATATGACTTCAATATCGCAAAAGTCTTTACTCACCATCCAAAGTTCCTATACAAGAGTTCATGAACCACTGAATTAAACCAATAATATTAAAGTGTAAATTTAAATTTTTACCATATACAATTTGTTACGATGTAATGAAAAACAAAAGATTAATGGATGAGAGAGATTTCCGTCATTAACAACTCTCTAAACAAAAACATAACTGTACAATTATCTGCATTATAGGAAATCCCATGAAGCGGCAATAGATGTCTCAAGCTACCAATTTCGCGGTGCATTTATAAAACTAGACAAAAGATTAAAACTTGGGAGATCCAGGAATAAATCGGTTCGACAAAGCATGATGAGAAGATCCTATCGCAGGGAGCAAATTAAAAGATTTTAGGAAGACCTGACGACGATCGAGAGTTGTTTGAAGTTTCGGAAAGGCGAAAAAATTGAAATTCGTTCTGGTTGAATGAGTTACAAAAGGCCTTTGTCAAAATCATTATTTTAACAAAGAAAAGGTTTGGCCTACGGTGAAATAAATGGGATTTATCATGAATTTATTACTTACTTTAAATCGTTATTTTATGATAAAATGGAAAACAACACTAAAGAGAGGAAGAAGTAAAAATATTTTTCCGGGTAATATAATATTTATACATACTGTAGCAAACATGTGAGGAAATTTAAAATTGATAGATGTGTCTTTTGAGTCTAGAAAGGTAACAGAAAAATATTTAATTAATGAAAAAGTTTGTTTCGAAATAAGAGGCGATTTATATTTAAAAAATAAGTGAGTTATTGATGAATGCCTCTATACATACTGTATACAGAGCTTTAACAAATTCATTACAAAATTACAATTAATTAATTCATTAGTTACAATCAATTCATTAAAATTAATTTAAATTCGACACTCAAAATCTCGCAGTTGTGTTGTTGGGATGTTTTACCTCTGAGCAGCACTTTTTTTTGCACATAATAGGCTAAATGTCCAGGTCACAAAGACCCCAAGTACTCAGAGAAGGTTTCGAAAGGGGAGCCACTAGACAGTTGTTTGGATATAGTTGAAACCGCTCATCAAGGCCATCCAGAGTGTTCTTTAACGTGACCATGGTATTCTCTCCTGAAAAAGTGGGCCACAGCTTAACATCCCATCCGAAGGAGGATTTTTCCAAGCCCATCAGAGTATTTTATCTAACCTGGGCAGAGTCGGTGTTTGCGGAGATAATTCTCAATGCTGACATTTGTGACTGAAGATGGGAATTGAAGATTACGAGCCTGGTGCTCTATCGACTGAGCCATCCCTCCCCCTCCCCCTCGATTGGGAAATATTGCTTTATATCATTTGAAACAATGGGCCATTGAGAGTTTTCGTTTCTCGATAAAGTAGCTTATTCTTTAAAAGGTGGCTAATTGGAACTTTTTATCTCTCCAATATGACACAAGATAAGATACAACATTAATATAAAATAACTATTACTAAAAAGCGAAACCTTTAAAGATAATTTTCATTACATGATGGAAATTCCGTTGCATTATAAAATCTGTTTAAAAAAGAATTAATTCTCTTGGAGAAATATTATTTTAATGGTAATCACTTTAAGAATTGTATTGAACCAACCTAAATACTGAGATTCATAGCCAAATCTTATGGACTTAATTGACACTTAAGAGAGACGGATAATTTCGGATTATTTCTGAGAATTAATGACAAGCTTTAGTCTATCTCTCTCAGTGGGAATTAAAATGATCAACATTACCATGCAGAAAACAAACAAATAATTAGCAACTGTACTCTTGATAGTGGTTCACCTGCTGTAATTCGAAAATATTTCAAGGAAATCTCATTAGGTGCTGAGTGTACAGTGGGAATAGGATAAGAAGGAGCATTTTACTAAGACGAAATATTGCAGAAACGCATCTACATATAATTGCGCAGATTCTTTCATTAAGCTGCATCAAAGTCTAACAGAATCCATTAAGGACTTCGAGTAATGGATTCATTGAACCAGACATCTCAGCCAAAGGTCTCTTTTGAAAACAATCGATGCAGTAACAAGACGCAAATATTCTCTCTGAAGATCTTAAAACTCGCTCAGAAGTTTCGTAAAAAGATGAGTTAATTAGATTAAACAGTCATCGTAAAAATAATAAAATAATTTGAAACACTTTCTTATTCTGTTTATTAGACGCAGAGAGAACTATTAAAAATGAAATTTGAATTGGTATCACCTAAGAGATATAGATGACCCAAACGAGTTTGGACATTTATTCATTCCCATATTCTGTGTCTAAAAGTGCTCTGGATAAAACTGCATAAAATATATTTTCTCTAAGTTGCTAAAGATAAGATAGACCATTTTAATTCTTAGTCAGCTGAGTGAATATTAAGAGCTAATTGTTTTGACTCCCTGGTGTTAAAATATTATCATAATGAATGCATCTCTAATGAATTCGTGATCTAAGTGGTATGTTTCCCAATGGTATAAAGATAATATTAATTGTAATTACCATATTAATTCAAATTAATTACATTAGAGAATTAACGATTTCCCGCTGTCTTTCAGAGTCAGTGAGAAAGTTGTTTGCTTTCAGTTTTGCTCGTAAAGTAACAACTACTGTTGACTTATAAGCTGTTTTTATCTAACATATTTCATATGAAAATAGTAAGGTAGCAACTTAGAGAAAATATATTTTATGCCGTTTTATCCAGAACACTTTTAGACACAGAATATGGCAATAAATAAATGTCCAAGCTAGTTTGGGTCATCTATATCTCTTAGGTGATACCAATTCAAGTTTCAGTTTTAATAGTTCTCTCTGCGTCTAATAAACAGAATACGAAAGTGTTTCAAATTATTTTATTATTTTTACGATGCCTGTTTTATCTAATTAACTCAACTTTTTACGAAACTTCTGAGCGAGTTTCAAGATCTTCAGAGAGAATATTTGCGTTTTGTTACTGTAAGGTGAAAGGTCAAGGTATTCTGAAATGGATTCCTTGCTATAATAGTTTATTAAGAGTATTCTGTTATGAATCTTAGTGTCGCACTCTACGTAATCTCCACCATGTTTACGATATGATTATTTTTGAGGAATTTCAATATACTTTGGAAGTGGCTTTAGAAATTTACTTTAGAAATGTACTTTGAAAATTTACTTTAGAAATGAAAGTATTAAAACTAATACCAATAATAATTAATTACGACGTCATAAAAAATAAATTATTAAATTTCTGAATTACATAAAAAATATTTAGTCCCTACTATTTGTATTTAGAACCGAAATTACTATACTCTTCCAATCAGCATGAAACACGTCACAAATTGGCATTTGTGTAGTAAATTCTAAAGCAATGCGTTTTGAAACCAAATGATGGGGAAATATTTTTGCTTTAAAATTCTAGGAAATATTGTACATATGTCATAGTTATTAAATGTTACTTTTGTTCATAAATTTCACACTTTCCGGATTACTAGAAGTTTTATTCGCATTTTCATTTTGTTCCTGAGTAGCTTTCCTTTTTTCGTGCACTTTTCTTCATGGACGAGTGGTTAGCGCGCTTGGCTACTGATGGTTCTAGCCCCGGTAGAGACATGGATGTTTGTGTTGTTTTTTTTTGCTGAAGTTTCGCCTTCCTCACAGATCATCTACTATGGCGTATAAACTGACAGCCTCCTGTTAGACCTCTGTGGCAAGCGGCTGCTTGAGGGGATATTTTTTATTTTATAACGTCTGATGCTTGGAATTTAAATCGTTTCTGTATAATCTCATGAACATCTGAGATCTCAAAATATTTTTTGTACTGGTAAATTTTTTATGAAATAAAAATACTACTACTACTAGACGTAGGTGACATTCTTTCTTTACTCATGTAGGAAAAGATGTACCTATATATCCTCTTATATGCTGCTGTACATATGCACATAAATACTGTGTGTGTAGAGGTACTGGAGGTAAAAATCGAAACTATCTATGCAAACACTTATTTAGGTATTGAGAATCACATTCAGTGAGGACTACATGAATATGTCCTAGCATTTCTTCAAAAGTGAGTTGTTCCTTAAGAATATTTTGCCCTTCTCCCATTATAAAGCCCACCAACTCTCGCCTATTCCAAGGAAGCGGTAATTCCAAGGAAGCGTAAAAGCCTATCGCCACATTCCTACAAATATTCGATTAGATTGAGATCTGGTGATTGGTTGAGCTACTGAAAACGGAAAACTTCTTCTCAAGATCCTGTTTTTTCCCTTTGCATTGAGTTATCTGATGGGTTCTGGTACACTGGAGGATCAATATGCGTCAGTAGAACATCATCTTCGAAGATAGAGGCGGGAGTGGCTCAGTTGATAGCGCGCTAGGATCGTGATCTCCAGTTACTAGGTTCGAGTCCGCCAGGGTAAGCATTGAGATTTAGCTCCGCAAAACTACCCGCCCTGCCGTCTGTCAGCAGGGAACAACGATGAGAGCTTGGAAAGACCACCGCTCATCAGATGAGGTGTTAGGACATGGTCCTGTATATGGGAGAGCCATACCCTGTGCGCCTTAAAGAACATGCTGGATTGCCTTGACAGGAGACTACTATCTTTCTACTGTCCAGTGGGTCCCCTATCTCCAATCTTCTCTGAGCCTCGAGGTCCTTGTGACCTGGTCATTTACTCCATGTGAGAAAAGTGCTGTTCAGAGGTAAAATAACCCAACGCAGGTCGCAAGGATCCTTAAGGTTCAGAGAATGTTGGGGAAAAGGAACCACTGGACAGTTGTTAGGAGACAAATGATAGTCTCCCATCAAGGCTATCCAGTGTATTCTTTAACTTGTACAGGGTATGACTCTCCCGCACATGTTGCCATGGCTTAACGTTCCATCTGATTGAGACCTTTCCAAGCCCATCAGTGTCCTCTTTCTGACCAATGTCGAATATTCACAGCGATATAATGGATGACCACCTACCCTCAGAGAGTATAGCTATTCTCCATCTTTGAAATGCATTCAGCTGGCTCACATCTCACACTTGAATTCTGCATACTGAGTCATTAATATTAATATTGGTGATTGTTAATGTACCGAATACTAACGGCATTGAACGTTGTTACTATTCTTATGCTCTATATCTCTGAGATTTGTTCCGTGTGTCATGGAAACATGGCCATTTACGTATATCGCTAGGCTTGACGCATGCGCTGGGTTTCAGACGATATCATCCAGTGATGGGCATACTCAAGTTTCAAAGGGTATATATAAACACACGCAGACATATGTAATCATCAAGCAGCCGTAGGCTACAGAGATTCGATAAGACTGTTCTGTTCTCATAGCACATCTATTCAGTTCCAACGTTTCTGTAATTGGTTACTGCAAGACAATTCTAATAAGATTCAGGTGGATATTCTACACTCACCTCGCTTTAGATCTGCCTTTTTCCATAACGTTAGGCATACTATTCGGAAATCCATAGTTCAACATGGGGCGAATATGACCAAACTAACGCTATCTCTCTATATACAAGATATTGTTTAAGATTGGTGGGTTGATTCTTTCCTTAAACCTTATATTATTTACATAAGTAAACTACGCAATACCAGTTTCTATGCAAGCAATCAATTCTGTTATTTTGATTACAAAGAGTCCAAGTTTCATTACCGTAGCAAAGTCTAGAGAGGACCAAGGTAATTTGAACCTAAGTGTAGGCTCTACCTGTATACACCCCCTTTTCTCTATTTTCCATAGGTACGTTGAAGTTACAGCAGCAAAGCCACTATCTTGTTTACCTCATGACATTTGTTAATACAGAGAGTAGTTCACCAGACAAAAAATTAGTCACACCTGGCTGAATGTCACCTACTGGCGCGTAACGCCTCCGTGCAACCGAAGAACAGCCGAAATCATGTTTGGCATGGATGCCACCAGTGTGCAGATGTAGTTCACATCAATATTTATCCACTCTTCCAGCAGCAAATTCCACAGTTCGGCCAGATTGGCCGATTGGCTGGGACGGTGCTTCACACGTTACTCCAAATAGTCCCGCAAATTTAATGTGGGATTCAAATCCGGGATTTGGTGGGCCAGTCGAGATGTTCGAAGGCTTCAGAATGCTCGTCGTTTCAATTCGACACACTTCGAGCCCTGTGCTTGCGACAATTGTCGTCTTGGAAGACGGGGGGTATTCTTCTGGTGTTCACTGTGGAGATGCCGCACGAAAGCTAACATGTGGTCATCCAGTATTTCGATACAGCCCTTCTAGTTCAAGTGTGACATCGCCGCAACCAAAGGACCCATTTCTTCGTATGTGAAACACCCTCAGAACATCACAGAGCCTTCTCCAGCTTGAAAAGAACCTTGCACACAGTCCGCATGGAAGGCTTCTTGTGGCTTACAATGTACCCGTCGCCTCGCATTATTTGAGTACAAGCAAAAACGTGACTCATCCGACCAAATCACGTGCTTCCAAGAGTCGACAGTTCAATCTCTGTGGTGCCGCACCCACTGTAGCCATGCAGACTTGTGCAGAGCTGTTAACATGGGTCTCTTCTGCAGTACTCTGCTCCAGATATCCATGGCATGCAGTTCACTTCGGAGTGTTCGTTCAGAAACAGCTTGTTGTAGACCTGCATTGACTGAGTGGAGCAATTCCTGCCTCGTTGCAGGGTGGTTTGCCTTAACAGTGCGTGACAAACTATGGTGGTCCCTATTGGTGAGCACAGTCTTTCTGCCGCAGTTCTGGCGATGATTAGCGGTGGACTGCGATGTACACCACTGCTGGAAGACCCTTTAGACAGTACATTTCAACACACCTGCAAAGGCAGGAACTTCTTGTACACTATACCCTTTGGCTCTGCCAAATGCAATAACACCTTTTTGCCACTCATTCGCGTCTTTGTCGTGACCCATGTTTCACGGAGCGACTAGCACACACATGGCATTTAACCACTTCTTGTCACTGTATGAACCCTGTAGCGCACGACACAGCTATTTTGTAGGATGCGTTTATTACTGGTACGCCCTCTGTTGCTGTCGAACGGACGTAACTTCTTACGGTGGGAGATGACTAATATTTTATCCGATGAGCTTAATTAAACTAGCAACTTTAAAAAGAACATAAATATTCGTTGAACAATTGCCACACTTCTAACAATGTAATATGAAGCGTATAATGTACCGTTAAGATTGTGAATTGAGGATTGAAGTGTATTAGAATTAATGTTTTGAGATATCATCTGAGAAATCTTTTGCATTCCGAAGTGAAGTTCTAAACTTCCTGGTTGAGTTCGAACAATTAAGTTTGCATCACTAAAATAAACGAATACGTTTGCCACAAGATCGTGTGAAAAAAATGCATAAATTAAGATTCGTACGTTTGCAATACGATTTCTACTTGTGTGGTTTTACCTCTGAGCGGCACTTTTTTGCACACCATGGGCTAAATAGCAAGGTCACATGGACCCCGAAGGCTCAGAGAAGGTTGGGGGAGGGGACCCACTGGAACAACTGTTGGGAGACAGATGGTAGGCTCCCGTCAAGGCCATCCAGCGTGTTCTTTAACGTGCACAGGGTATGGCTCTCCCACACACGGGGCCACGGCTTAACGTCCTATCCGACGAACGGCGGCCTTTCCAAGCCCATCGGTGTCCCTTACTGACCGTGGACAGGGCGGGGAATTTTGCGGAGATAAATCTCAACGCTGACCCAGCTGGGACTCGAACCTGGGAACTACAGATTACAAGCCTGGCGCGCTACCGACTGAGCCACCCCCGCCCCCTACGATTTCTACGGAAACGAGAGCAGGAAGGGGTTTTCCCAATCGTCAACGCACCAGGCTCGTAATCTGATATGCACTGCCTGTTGCGTTAGAAACATTTTAAATCACAGTACTTCATAGTAACAACTTTCTGAACACTGTTATGCTGTAGGTCAACATGGGAACAGAGAAAATTGTCTTGAGTAGGGTGGGATATGAACCCACGACCTCCTGATGACATGTCAGGTGCTCTGACAACTGAGCTATTGGCTGATGAACAATTATCATCTATTGTGGATATTAAAACCCGTTCATTATGGAATCCTGAATTTTCATTGAGAGATCATAAAAAATGTCAGTCAGTTGTATAATGGATGTAGCTTGTCATAGGCCCCAGAGTGGGAGATCTTTCACGTGCACCTATAAGGCAGCCACTAGCGAACGATTCTACAAAGACGGGGTTTAACATCCACAAATGATCGCAGCCGGTAGCTCAGCGGTCAGAGCACCTGACATGTCATCAGGAGGTCGTGGGTTCAGATCTCACCCGGCCAAAACAATTTTCTCTATGTATATGAACACTATTTACGCTGACCTACAGCATAATAGTGTTCAGAAAGTTGTCGTAAAACTGCAGTTCCCAGGTTCGAGTCCTAACTGCCTGAATTGAGAATTTTCTCCGCTAAATCCCTTTCTACCCTTTGTGAGAATGAAGACACCAATGGGCATGGAAAGCCACCATCCTTCGGATGGGACGTTGAGCCGTGGTTCCTTGTGCACAAGAACCATACCCTGTGTACTCTAAAGAAACAAGCTGTATGGCCTAGACGAAAAACTAGTATGTGTCTCCTAACAGCTGTCCAGTGGATCCCCCCCTTCCCCAAGCTTTTCTGAGCCTTCGGGGTCTTTGTGACCTGGCCATTTAGACCATCGTATTCAAAAAAGTGTGGCTCAGAGCTGAAACTTCAACCCAACGAAAAGGAGATACAATACTACTATTTTACTTCTTCCATACTTACAGACCTACCCCCCCCTCCCTATATACATATAAAACATATACATAAATTAAGAAATTGCAAAGCAGAGATAAACATAGTTCAGATAGCGGAGCAAGCTAGTGATATATTTCTAAACCCTCAGAGATATCTCTTAATACCGAAAACCGGATTAATGTCAAAATAAACACCGCATTTATATTCAGTAATGCCAGCAGCTGGAAATATATAGGACCTAAAATAAATGTTTCATATTTTGGTCACGAAAGCGAAGTGCAGGCAATAATTCCGGTGGCAAAATCGTGGTCGCGAATCCTAAGCAAGTTAGATACATCCGAAGGTAAGAAAGCATACAGAACAGCAGAAGGCTGGAACGATGAAAAATGTGCAAACTCAAAAAAAAATAAGCTTAGGAAAGGCTTTGCGGAATCATGAAGATAACGGAGAAATATACAGCTTCGGACCCAAAACAATTACGATGGAAGCGGAATTTCTGACTTCAAATGCCAAAAAAAAAAAAGAAATTCTGTAGGTGAATGGATGCAAGTTAGATGTAAATTGATATATGACCAGTCGTGGTGTAGTCTCCTCCTTAGATAACACTTTGACTCAGTATTTGCGTTTGGAGAAAAATGTTTTGGTGCAAGAATTATTTTTCAATATTATTCTTATGAATCTCCGTTCATTTTTGTAACTGTTGAATTGATATCATTCTCAGAATAAAAAAAGAGGTTACTTTCAATTATTTACTCATACAGATCTTAAATCTAGCGACTTCTTGAAGATTGTTTCTCAAGAATGATTGAACAGTTTAAAAATTTACAGAAAAAGACTTTCGAATTTTTCTGTCGACTACGCTTAATGTATTGATATAATTTTAAGTTTCACCATCTCGTCCTCACCCTTGTCAGCAGAAAAGATTCATTACAGACTTGCAAATTAATACCTCATTCCATCATTTTGTGTGATGGTTGAGCAGAGTTCATATAAAGGAGAACCCTATATAAAGAGCTCGCTGGATTATCCCAACAGAAGGAATTCGTTATTCTTACTAGCTATTCGTTAATTTTTCTATGCTCAAAATGTCTTGTCTGAACATCCTTGTGATCAGGTCATTTAGTTTCTGTTGACAGATAAAAAAAATGCCGTTCAGATCAATGACGTAAAAAGATTCTTAAATTTCGTGATCTCTTAATTGAGTTGACCTCAGTTACAAAATGTATTGTAGATTCTTTCCGAAACTTGAGATTGAAATTAAAAAAAAATTATTTTTGGGAAGTAGGGGGGGGGGGGGTATATATAGTATTGCTGATTTCTTTCAAAAGATTTGCAACACTCTTATTTAAAATATATTATAGCTATCCAACGCAGTTATACTCAGTGCTTTATGACCGATTAGTTTTCTTGTCAATTTGTAGCTTTTATAAAAAAAAGTACAAATTTTTTTCTAGAATAAGAAAGAATTAAAAACATCGTTTGAAAATTAAGAATGTAATTTTAAATCTTACCTATTCAACTTTAGAATCCGAGAAATCTTTTAATGTAAAAAACTGAAAATAAGGGCAACTTATCCATATTTAGCACATTTTAAAATAATTAACGAGTAGAACAAATCGTGGATTTTATATGTTACTAAACAATCCTCATCGTCCACAGCAAAATAATACGAAGATGTTATCAACGTTTCAAGTTCAAACTCTGGTTGGGTGATATTTCTACAGCGGAAGAAAATTGGAGAAAATAGAAAAGTTTTCGGTTTAATGCCTGCGCCATGAATTTTCATTATGCTTAAAATAATTTTCTTAGTTTAGCACATTCATGAACCCAAATCTGACCCAGGACAACCTTGTTTATCGGTCGGGGGACAGGCGCAGTTCGCGGAAGCGACACGTCTCTGGCCCGTTAATGGAGAAAAAGATCCAGTTGACAAGGGACGCATAACGGAGTCGACAGGCGGGGTTCTCCATTGTGCGTGCCGCAATGTGATACGTCGTTCTTTTGCGACTTCCGTGTTGACGCCGCTGATAACGTAAGATAATAGAGTATTACTGAAGAAACGAGATATGGACCACACCGCGGTGACGTATGAAAGACGGCTTTGATATCCTCTTTGTTATAGAGTTTTCAAAATAAGATAAGAAATCGAGATAGATGCTCTGTGTGTTCACTGGCTGACTTCCTGAAGTGTGAATGAAATATTTTTAGGCCGATCCATCTGTGTTTTTAACCCTTCGATTTGTAAAAGCATGTTGTATGGGTTTGGGTGTGGATGTTCATTCAAGTGGGATTATCGGAGATGGTATTTTTCTTTAGCATTTAAAAGTAAGAAAAATAGGTTGTTGTTTATGAATGGGTGTTATAAATAGATAAATACCTTTATAGAGAAAATTACATGATAGAAGTTTTAGGGATAGCATGACGTTTGAAAGTAACTCAGTAAAAACCAGTAAGAGCCCAGTAAAAACCAGTAAGAGCCCAGTAAAAACAATAGATCTTCATTCTTAATTTAAATTGATGCGACTTTGATTAGGTGACGACTGTTATGATTCACATAATTGAATGGGGAATAAACTTCGAGTGGAACAAATAAAACGAAGGTATTTAACCACTTATTCGAAATATTGTTATCGTTTGAAAAATATTACGGAAAATAGGAAGGAACATTCTTTTCGTTTATCTAAAAAACGCTGAGACAAGATTTGGGGAAAAAATTATGGTAATGGCAAAAAAAACTACATTACTAAACGTAAAAGTTTAAAACAAAAAGAGATAAAAACGTTAGAAGGGAAAAGAAGAACGTTAATGCTTAGTGTGTCGTTTCTATCTTCAAGTTAAAATCAAGAACGCGTTTTAAAAAAAAAACAGCCTGAAATGCAAACATTATTTTGAATATCTAAAATCTTTAATCGAAACGTGATATATAGAGCGAGGTTCTTAGTAGACCAATGGATTTTGAACTCCATATGCTTCTCGTCAATAGGTGTTATTGTTTATGAGGCTTGTTAATCTGCTGTTTTATCAACTCTTCGGAATTGAACACTAACGGAAATCTGTTAATGACATTCGAAAACACTGAAGACTTAACGAGGTATCGTTTAGTGAGATGTCTTTTTTTATGCATTTTGTCATGTTCTTTTTTTCGTTTCCAGTCACTGAAAATTCGCAATTATTTTAGTCAATATATTTTACACCAACTTATATAGTACATGATTTATTTAAAATTGATAAGAAATTCGTGTTTTTCGATTTATTTTACGATGGCAGTGAGAAACTTGTGAATTGAAAATTATATTTTATTTTCTTATTTTATTAGCTTTTTCAGTATAACGTAATTGAGTATCTGATAGTGAGAAAAATTATATTTTAAGGTATCAGGAGATAAACAGTAAAGTAAATAGAGTTTATGCATTATGGTGAACTTTATATTCAAAGCGATAACATTTCAGATGGTTCACGATTGCATTCAATTCTGACAAGTGTACATAATGGATGAGAAAATTGTTTACTTTATTTTTCATCAAAATGTGGATTTAATTGTGCAGCCACTTTTTAGGTCAAAGGTTGTATGTGTGCCATCAATTGAAACAAAAATAAATATATTTATAAGATTTTTTTTCGAAATCTAATGAATTTCAATGTTTCATTTCTTTATTCCTATCACAAACGCAACGAAGTTTTGATATTTTTACAAAATTTTCTTCCATTGGATATTTCAAGATAAATGCAAGCCATTATCGCTGAAAATGTGCATAACTGCAATAATTAATTTCGCGGTCTTGATGGACTGTTTTACTACATATGAGACTTAGAGCTTAGAGGGAACGTTGGTTTGGAAACTCTGATTTAGAACACTGTGCAGAGGTAACGAAATTAATCTTAATATTTTACATGTCCATTCATTGTAGTGGCTCGAAAATCCATTCACAGGATTTTGAAATCCCCTTACTCCTATTGTAAAACCTTGAAGACTCACTACTTCGTATTCCAATACAACAGGAAATAAAAATATGTTTTTTTAATAGCGAAGAAGAGGCACGATTTCACAGTTCACAATTTGTGTGTTGTTAATTTTATTTAATACATATATAAAATATTTTTTCAAATCATGGGAATACTGGTCGGTTACTGAGAGATGTGGATTCGAATCCCATACACGACAAAAACCAAATTTTTCAACTTATTATTCCATGTGTTCCCTGTGATACTTTACCACTGATTTATTTGTGATGTTTTACTCTTTTCTGGAAAAGTCAATGGTGTCATTTCTAATTGTCACGAAAATCAAGCTAAATAAGGAACTAAAGTTCTTTTAATTAATAAAGTGTAGATAACAGTAAAATCCTTTTATGATGCAAAAATATCACTGCACAATTAAAATGCCAAAAAGTCTGTATGTGTATATATGATGATTATATTCTACTTAGCCTTATCTATGTCATCTTTAAAACCGACACTGCCAAAGTGTTGTTACATGTATGTACATGTAATATAGTGACGGAATAAAATGAACATTTCAGTGGCAATAGATAGAAAACCACAAAACACACCATTATAAATGCACAGATTACCTGTATGTAGAGAATTCAATAAATACTCATGTGAAAAAGTTATTGCCTACTGTGATGGAATTGAACCCGCAGCTCTACAGATACATGCCAAAGAGCTGTACCGTTAAAGAGATGGTCCACCAATTGGACCATAACTTCCACGATGTGATCTGTAAGTCTTTCACTGAATAAGAAGGACCTTTTTTATCATCTATAATCAAGAGAGGCAACTTACCTGGAGAGTTGAGGGTTCGATTCTCTCCCCGTCGGTAATAATTTATTTCACATGAGTAGTTATTGAATTCTATATCTGCAGGTGTTTACTATGGATGGATTTTTCATAAATAACTCTTAGGCGTGAGCAACTTCCTCATTAAAATTTAATGACCTAAATTAGTTAACAGTTTGCTAACTACTTTAGGTCATTAATATTTTTTGAATGCTTAAAACGTTTAAAATGCTGGTTTAGATTTGCCACAAGTTTATGATTTAATGTAATTTAGTTAAGGTGCTCAGTCTTATCAAATTCTGTATTGAATTTTTTAACTGAGTGTCCCTTTTCTGTTTCATATGAATTTTATTATATTAACTAGCATAACATCTTTGTACTGCAAAATAAAATAGAAATAAAGATTCATTTCTCTCTTAAATGAATTAAGTATTAAACGTAATTCTTGTAAAAGTTTATTTTAGAAGTGAAGAAATATAAATTTGTATTCGGTTTTCTGAATTTTTTAGGTTTAAAAAATAATTCTGCTAATGCATAGTTCTATTACTAAGCTTTCTAGTTTTCGCAAAGTTAATTCGTTGAAGATTATTATTTAAAAGCTAAATCGGGATTAGATTTATCTGTAGATCGCTAAATTTAATTTCCTGTAATGCTATGAACAATCTACAGTTTTACAGATTCCAAATAAAAAAAAACAAGCATCCAATGCTGTGATATTAAGTTATGTCTTTCAATTCTTTTCCAGTTCATTTCCTGCTTTCCCGCGCTATTGTAAATATATAACTTTCTTACGCTGTAGGAAAAATTTCGAGTTTATAGCAAAAAATCGAAACGCTAATACATAAACTTAAGCTAGATTTAAAAATGGGATTTTTAGACTTTTAATATTTGAAAAATGTCAGCAGAAGTGCATAGTACCCTCACTTGATACGTCGGAAGGCTTTCTTTCTTACCTCTACAGCCACATGACAAATATGGGCGTGACTTAGTTGCATTCTGCGGCAGATTTGAGAAGAGATGGGTCCTCCAAGAAAATGCTGTGAGCTGCGTCTAATGCGCCTTTCGCTTCCGCTGTCTACCGAAGAGCTTTTACATTTAATGGATCTGATAGGGAATAAGAGGTTGCAAATGCATAGAGATTTTAAAACGTCTTGGGCCTTATTTATATGTCCCTTGCAGCTATGGGGAGGCTTAAAAACTTCGCCTGAAGACAACATATATATATATTTGGGAAGCTGTACTTTTCCAACTTCGGTTGAGAATTCTAAACTCTTAAAGTTTAAGTAAAAATGACAAAGGTTTTTTTTTTATTTCTTTTTTTTGGAAGCTGAGGTAAATACCTTGACTTATGGTGGAAAATCAAGAATTCTTTCGTTGATATTTGAAAGTTATTCATTGTTTTTATATAAAGTAATTTTAGTTCAGTTTTATGTTCCATCAATAAATAGAAAATAGGAAAATTGTGATTTATAAATGGTATTGCATCAGATCGAAGTGGAAAATAAGATTTTAAAATTTTTACTTATTAATTTAAAAGAATTGCGAATAAATGGAACTAGGATGAATTTGATAGCAAGTTTAAAAAAATAAATACTAAGTTGATTTTTGCGATTAGAACGTTAAGAAGCTAGAGCCTCTTACCAGAAGGGTAGCACATTCTAAATTTTATTTTTTTCTTATATTATAAATTAATTTATCTAATAAAAACCCCTCAAGCGGCGGCTTGCCACAGAGGTCTGAAAGAAGGAAAAGGCCTATGAGGAAGGGGAAACCTCAGCAGAAAGACAACACCCGGGTTTCGAATCCAGGTCCCCTGAATAAGTAACCAAGCACTCTAATCGGGTCACACGACTTATAAAACATTAAATTATGTTACAGTATATATATTATAAATTGCCTTTCAAGCAGCTGTTTATCACAGAAGCCTGTCAGTGTAATACGCCATGTGGAAGATCTGTGAGAAAGGTAAAATGCATGCCTTATACGGAGCTCGAAATCATGTCGCTTGGATCAGTAACCAACCACTTGGTCACCAGAATGATGTGTTTTTTAGTTTTTCAACTTTAGTCTTCTCGATTTCATTTGTTATAGAAATTTAAGCATATTAGTCAGTAGTGTTGTTGTTCGTAAAACTAAGTATTAGTAATAACTCCATTACTTAACAGCTGAAAACAATTGCAAATAAATAAATGCTTTATCGCTATAGTACCATGGCTGTTTTAAAGGTTAAATGGCTAAAATGCCGGAACCTGTAGAAATTCTTCATTATTTCAAAATATTAATATACAGTACAATATCTATATTGAATACAGCATTAATTTATATAATTATTTTGCGTAGACTTATGAACATCTAATAAAATATATAGAAGTATATATATATATTAAATACACACTATTTTCCCGAACAGGGGCAGGGGTGGCTCAGTCGGTAGCGCTTCAGGCTCGTAATCTGTAGTTCCCAGGTTCGAGTCCCAGCTGGGTCAGCGTTGAGATTTATCTCCGCAAAATTCCCCGCCCTGCCCACGGTCAGTAGGGGACACCGATGGGCTTGGAAAGGCCGCCGTCCTTCGGATGGGACGTTAAGCCGTGTCCCCGTGTGCGGGAGAGCCATACCCTGTGCACGTTAAAGAACACGCTGGATGGCCTTGACGGGAGGCTACCATCTGTTTCCCAACAGCTGCTCCAGTGGGTCTCCTCCCCCAACCTTCTCTGAGCCTTCGGGGTCCATGTGACCTGGCCATTTAGCCCATGGTGTGCAAAAATGTGCCGCTCAGAGGTAAAACAACCCAACAACAACCCGAACATCAAGAGCAATTTTTATCCACCTAGTACCTGCCCCAGAATCGACTGTCCTCTGCATCCAAATTCTAGTTCTCAAGATATTTCGAGTCACCGACTATTGCGTTTTAAATGAATCATTTTACTTAAAAGTTCTCACATCTGATTTTAGTGGGCTATGCAGTTACAAGGTTTATCGAACCAAATTTCGTATAGTTGTGCAGCAAGCTGTAGACCGCAGTCTGGTAGAATCTCAAGACAGAAAAACGAATTATAATACACGAAATAGAAAAGAACACGAATATAAAAAGGCACGAAATACAATGAAGAATTACAGATGAATATATATTTGTTGAATAATTGACACTAATGTCACAGAATTGGCAATGAGTCTGAAATTTTACTTGCGATAAAAGAAGTCATTCTTCAAGTATTCTAAAAATATGCGTAGCAAGTAAAACAATTATTACATTCCCAGTTTTAGAAAGTGCACACAACATCCACCGCTAACCATATCTTTATTGGTTTTTAATTCACTAGTCTGTGTTTTTGCAATAAAAGTAATTGAGATAAGTTCCCTGAAGTAATTTAGATGAAGTATTTCTTTTATCTGCCGAAATTGAGCTCACGATGACCCATTATTTATATCTGCTTTTATCATGCACTCTCCTTTTGGATTCGCTTACTCTTATGACATACTTTCGCAGTAATCCGTGGAATATTGGACCTGAGAATAGTTTAGAAAATAATGTAAGCTTCCGTCATCTAAGGTAATAAATTGCCAACTTTTGCGGGAATGGCGGGAGCTGTGTTATTAACAATATGCATATGATGGACTGGTTCCATCAATCATTGTATCACCACAGGGACACAATACTCCTAGTGACGATAAACTAGGCTGAAAAAAAAAAAGAAATTTATTGCTTTGTAAATCATCGCTAAGAAGAATATTTCTTTAGATTTGTTCTTTGCCCACCCTTTTTAAATCCCTATTGATTATTCTACTTATGTCTTCATCCAGGAATTCCTTCCCGCCTTGCTACCAAAGTCTGTCAATATCGAAGCCTCCTAAAGCGAAATGTTGATCAAGTTGAGCGAGTTTAATTTTCTTACTTTTCTATCGTTAATACTCGGTAAAAGTGGAGACTAAATGACCCAAGCGTGAAACTAAACAGAAAAATGCTATAAAATTGTATTACAAAGCATTTTTAATGATTATTGGGTGGATGTTATGCAGTGACATAGAATGAGTGGGAATTGAGATGATAAGACTGTGTAGTTGACACTTTAACATTTCTCAGATATCTTACCTATGAGAACTGTCGAAATATCAACTGCGCAATCTCATAGTCTCTCCAGTTGCTACTGACGCTACCCCACTAATGTTAAGTGTTTCGTGGGCAATTGTATTCGACACTTATTAATCAATTTTATTTTCCAGTCTGAGACATTATTTCACACACATATACAGTATATATATATAGGATTTATTTAATGTTAATAATGCATGTAAGAAAGTATATCTTTATTATTTAAAGAGTTGAATATCAACATGGAATTTCGGACTAAACATGAACCAATTTATCATTTGTTTTTTATTGCATGTACTATGCAAGGTGTTTCAAAACTCTCTGTACAAATTTCAATGGGAGATAGTTAACACCAATACAAACCTTTTTTGTCTATGGATGTATGTCCGCTGACGTAATCCTTCGGTGCCAGAGGGCGCTGACAGAAATATCGGTGGAGCTGGTACATAAATGAATGTAAACAAGTGTGAACAACGTGTTTAAGTAAAGAAGGTGCTCAAAGTTGCGACCGGCAACAGCATTGCATACATGACAGCGTCGAAGCATTGATTGCAGTACATGTTGAAAGATTCCCGGAATTTCGCGAACAGTTGCAGCGGCGACAGCGATTCTTGCAACGAGGTCTTCATCTGAGTCAATGAAAGTCTCGTACACGAGGTTCTTCATGTGTCTCCAGAGGAAGAAATCGATATGTGTTAAATTGGGCGATCTTGGTGGAGAGGCGACGGGTCCACCCCATCCTATACATCAGCCCCCAAAAGTAGCATTCAGATATTCCCGTACATCTTTGCTAACGTGTGCTGGCGCCCCGTCATGTTGAAACCACATTCGTCTGCGAATATCCACGGGAGCATCTTCCAGCAGTCCCGGCAACTTTCGTGAAGAAATACCCGATAAATCTACCCATTGAGTCGGGGAAGCAGCAGGTGTGGCCCAAACAAAATATCACCATCGCCATTGTGGCATGTGGATTTTCATTTGCCGAAACGTGAGAATTGTACACATTGAACACACCCTCACATGTGAAAGAGGTCTCATCTAAGAAGAGAACATGAGCCAGAAAATCAGACTGCACTGCAGTCTGCTGCAGAAACCATCACACGAATTTCACACATATTCCAGATACACAAGGTAATCCTGAGGTTGCAATGTCTGGACTCTGACGATGAAACGGATGTAATTGCTGCTCGTGCAACACTCTCCACACGAGGGCTTGGTTTGCACCGAGGGTACGTGCAACAGCTCGCGTGCTTGTGCCTGGATTGTCGTCAATCCACCGTACGATCTCTTCTTCCATGTGAGGAGTACGCGTGGTTCTCTCGCGACTAGTGTCATGCATGTTGCATGGAATTTTCCAATTTCTCGCAGTTGCCGATGCAAAAGTGCAAATGTTTGGTGGTTTGGCACAAGTCTCTTTGGGAAGTGTTGTCGGTACAACCTCACAGCAGCTCTTCCGTTTCCATTGGCAGCCCCATACGCCAGATGCATGTCAGCCATCTCAGCAGTCGTGAAACACTCCATGTTACACGTAATGTGTCTGATTTACGAATGCCGACGGCAAACACAAGTCCATTCTCCGTTCCCACTTCGCCCCTTTAGCAGGGCCACAGCGCCGTCAAACAGCACCCTCTAGCACCGAAGGGTTACGTCAGCGGACATACATTCATAGACGAAAAATGTTCGTCTTGGTGTTCCCTATCTCCCATTGAAATTTGTACAGGGAGTTTTGAAACACCCTGAATATCATCAGGTTTCAAACTTACCTCGCTCGGAAACCATATTAAACTATTTTCTACCATCTAAAAATACAAAATTTTAAATGACTTAGAAATAAATTTATTAAAGTGTCTGTTACAAATTTAGTGAGAAAGATCTCATTTTTCAAAGCAAAAAAGAAGATCAAATGATACCAATTTAATTATTTAATTTGGTTCGACTCACATTACGTTTCTATAATAATTAAAAAATTTGAAATACAGATTCACACAGATATCGACTCCATCCTTCTTAATCGTATCTTACAGTTATCGAGCCAGTCCATCACATGCATTCTCATTTAATCTCATCCCATTGATATAGGCTACTCTTTAGAAATTTATAGTCATGGTCAGATCCTGAGAGAGACAAAATGGAGCCTGAGTCAGCTACAAATGTGGGAGCCTACTTCATTCCAAAGCCTTATAAATATATGAATATAATTTATAAATAATGCAAAAATCAGATTTTCTGTAATTTATTAAAATAAAGTTTAAATTATATAATAAAAACGATTTACAATGTTTTACAATTTACGCATTATTTACACTTGATTGGAATGCAATTTGACAATGACACACATATAAAAGGGACGCCATACGCCAAATGGCCCTGCTGCCCCCTCCGCGTTCTATTTGTGTCCGTAATGATGATCCATAAGATATGTAAACTAAACACGATGTTTATTTTGCATAACCTATGTAGATTAACATTGGATTTTTAAATTAAATATCAAAACCAAAATTACTGAAATCAGTGTAAGGAAGATTTTATAGTTATTAGAGTTATTTTTTTTAGATTTAAGCTTGGTGGGTATAAATAGTATCCTTTTAAAATAAAGTCATTGATATTCTACATACCATATATTACCAGCCTAAATGATTCATAGGAAATCATCGAAAGTGACAAAATGTGATCATTTGTAGTCAGGCCCGGATCTAGAAAAAAAAAGAAGGTAGATGGGAGGGGGGAGGCAAAACACTTGATTTACAATGCACTCTAACACTGTATTTTCCCCTCCATTTTATAGATTTAAAAAAATGCATGAAATATAAATAAGTTTAATGATTTTTGCCTCTTTTCCCTTACTCGTTGGGTTGGGTTGTTTTACCTCTGAGCGGCACTTTTTTGCACACCATGGGCTAAATGGCCAGGTCACATGGACCCCGAAGGCTCAGAGAAGGTTATGGGAGGGACCCACTGGAACAGCTGTTGGGAGACAGATGGTAGCCTTCCGTCAAGGCCATCCAGCGTGTTCTTTAACGTGAACAGGGTATGGCTCTCCCGCACACGGGGCCACGGCTTAACGTCCCATCCAACGGACGGCGGCCTTTCCAAGCCCATGGGTGTCCCCTACTGACCGTGGGCAGGGCGGGGAAATTTGCGGAGATAAATATCAACGCTGACCCAGCTGGGACTCGAAACTGGGAACTACAGATTACGAGCCTGGCGCGCTACCGACTGAGCCACCCCCGCCCCTCCCTTACTCGCATTCTGAAAAAAAAAAAAAAAAAAAGAAGGGGGGTGGGCATGGCCACTTGCACTTCCCTGATCCGGCCCTGTTTGTAGGTAACAAACGTTATAAGAGGGCTACTTCTGTATATCGAAAATAAAAGCTTGCTGTTATGAAAGAGAGTGATATAAGAAGTTATTATAATAATATAAGAAATTATTATTAGTAAATTATGGTTTAAAAAAAACAAAAACCTCAACTTCAAACTGAGTGTTGGGAAAAAATAGCGTGTGATAAGTGATCAAGATTCACGAATCCTGAATTTACATTTGCCATAGGTTTTGCATTAAATGCGTCAGTAAATATCGATTCATCCAAATGTGGCTTTGTGAAATACTTCAGGTCGTTCTTGTTAAGAATTCAGCAGTGATTGATGTGCAAGAGTCTTGCGAAATAATTAGATTCATCACGCGATTGATCTCGAAACAGAATTTAAATTTTTTTCGGTTTCCGGAAATGAGCTACCCTGTGTATCCACGAAGCTTTTTGAGAATCAATTTGAATAATATGCAATTTGAAATTTTAAATAGATTTTAAACAAGATAGATTTTTGCCTCTTGTGAACATTATTAGAGAATAGCGAATACATCAAAGCTTCATGAATGCATTTATTGTAGATATTCAAAATTATGAAAGTAACATTTGCATCGCGTTTCACAGATTTTGTTAAATGACGACTGAAACAAGTTGGAATATTTTACTTGGATTTCTATTATTATACAATTTTTTTCACAGAACAGAGCAAATTATAGAGCAAGACATTGAAAATAATTATTTTCCATTCAAAACGAAAATTCAACTGAGTGATATGAAAATAATTCAGAATTACATCTCGAGCAAATATTTCACGGAAAATTTCTAATGACAAATGCATAGGAACTAGAAAACATTCGGCGTGTTCAGCTCCTTTTTATTTATAGACTGTCACTCTGACTCCTATCTGACCTTCAATGTGGCACCGGATCTCAAATTTGTTAACATTTCTGAGATATGCGATCCAAAATACCCCTATGAATTGACTTTTAGCTATTAAGAATCGGTATATTAAAATTCGATTTATGACCTCGAATGACCCATCAGATTCCAATTTCACAATTACGATTTCTACGACACGTAGATCTCAGACGCTCAGACTCACACACACCAATGTTTAGCTTCTTAGCACCGGTAGATCTAAATTTGACCTTTGACTTCAAAGGACCCTCCGTATCTGAAATTTCCAGGTCCAGGAATCACCAACTTTCATGTTTGCAGTACTCGTAGATCAAGATTTGACCTCTGCGTGACCTCTATTTGACATAAAAGGACAATTCTTAGGTTATATTTCGGTTTTTTTTTACATCTACCACTCGGATTATCCTTAAATGAAAATTTCACAGCCAGCTCTACGACTTCTACATCATAGTTCGAATTAACTATGTCACTCAGTTACTCAGTCACTCAATAACTCATTTAAATACTCACAATCATCTACAGATATTAGATGACATGTACACAAATGACATACCCATGATATATACTAATGCTATGCAAAGAATATATATCTGTATTATGTTCAGTGTTTATTGAATTATGATCTCCGATTTAATGTAGTGTGGTATTTCCTTTGTTTCGAATAACTGATAATGGTGTGACATGGGTGCTAATAGTTTGTAATATACTTTTGTAGGCATGTTCCGCCAGTTAACTGTAAAGCACCCTACAGTTGATTAACAGTGATCACTGTCGTATCATCACATCGTATTGCCATTGCACAATATCCCACAGATGTTCCAGGTATTGAGATATGGTCTTCCACTGGCCATGTGAGGAAGGTGAAATCGTTTGAATATTTTGCAAGCTCCGACGACAGGATACATTTTATTATTAAAGATTCCTTTCCAGTTGGGTGACAACAGTAACATTGGAAAGTGTTCTTGATCTGCAACAATGGCTCAGTTGCTAACACCAACGCTCCTTGTGTTGCTAGGATCGTAATCTGCAGTTCCCACATCCGAATCCCACCCGAGTAGGGTTGAGATTTTTCTCCGCAAAACTCCCCGCCCTGCCATCGGTCAGTAGGAGACACAGATGGTTTGGATTGGCCGTCGTCCGTCGGATGGTACGTTAATCCGTGGATAGCATTCATGGGAGGCTACCATCTATCTCCTAACAACTGTCCAGTGGGTCTCTGCCCCTCCTAAATCTTTTTTAAATCTCGATTTTTTTAACAATATTCGTTTATTGAAACTGGAGAATTTAATACCAGATATTGTTATATTAGCCAAATATACTTAAAAACAAATTAGCAAAAACTGAAAGAATCATTGCACAATTTTCTGAAATTACATGTATATATCAGTCGACGCTTTGTTATAATAGTTATATTTTCTACATTAATAAACTTTTGTGGTAAATATTTGACAAGCAGAGATGCTGTCAAATGAACCAGCTTCCATTGTTCGGTACAAAGGAAAATCTGTTGTAAATAGAGATTTAGAGAGAACTGCGTGAAATCTTTATCTCCAGTGACAGATAAGGCATTAAAAAATTGATGAAAAAGTCATTAAGAAATTGAGGGTTCGTATTCAACCAGGGTAAAATCAATTTTTTCTTTAACCTATAACTACTCGTTGTAGTAAAGGTGATAGCCAGTGATTCCTAGCGATAACTTTGCTTTATAATACTGAATGTTTTCCAGCTTTTTCTCACAGAAACTCACGAAAAAAAGAAGAAATTATAATGAAGGAAAGATAATTTTGGCACTAATTTAAATTAGATTGAATAGAAAACGTAATTCATCATAAAGAACTATCTCAATTTGCTATTTTTTTTTTATTATGGAAAAACTATGAAACATAAAAGAATACCTGGTAGGTAGTAGGACAAACTTCATCAGTGCCAATTGTTGCACCACTTGTAGGTTAAAAATTATACTACACGATTGGTGACGCTGTTTAAAAACCATGTTAGAAACAATTTAAGACTCTAGTAAACAAATACTAAAAATAAATGTTTGTATTAAAATTTCATTCCCAATTATTTCCAGACTTTGTCACCATACTGTATAAACAACGAGACACCAAATGGATAGATATATTTAATTTAACTCAGCATACCAAAGATTCTTGAATGCACTAAGCATCTTTGAATTATATGTGTATTCTTTCTTGCTTGCTGATTTTAATACCTTTTTTCCCTCGTATTTTCCTTACCTGATAAGAGACACTCGGTGAAAAAAACATTAAGAAAACTAAGCGAAAGCATAAATTGATAAAGTCTGGAAAAGGTATTTGAGGCTTCCCCTTATAAAAAAAAATAAGAAATGGGGAAAAAAGTGGCAGAAGAAAGCCATTTTATCAAACTTGAAAAGGTTCGAAATGAGAACGCTCACTCTTTCTCAGTTCGAGAAAGGGGGGGAGAATTCAAAAATTCGCTTCAATGCAAATTGAGTCCGGCATGCTTTTAAAAGTTTCCAAGTTATTTGTTTTGTCACAGAGCGTGTTGCCTTTTGGCTTCTTAATCAAAGTGCGTCGTGAGAAGCTGTCTCTCAGGAGGGCTATGTTAATTACACCCTTTGGAGTGCTGGCCTGGAAGGCGCTACGAGCAGGAATGCGATACGTCAAGGTTGGTATTCATTGGAAGAAATACGCGAGGCAGTATTGCAGATAGAATTCACAGTTGCGTTGTTTTTTTCTTCTTATTTTCCTTTCAAATGTCTGTTTTCTCTTTTCCACTGCGTTTCCATCCAATGTTTATGAGCGAGTATATGCATCAATCCGTATCCCGAGGACGTTCTTCGAAAGAACTCACGGGTAACGTCAAAGCACGGAGAGCGAATCACTGGCGCGAAATGTTGCAATGTGTACCTTAATTTTTGCTTCCCCATCAGCATTTTCTTCTCTTGCTATGTGTCACAGAGTAACTTCGTTAAACTATTCGGAAAGTACTTCGAAGGAATTTCTGCTTCACGAAACTACAAATTAATCAAACGCGTAGATAGAACAACGTCACTATGCGGGAAAGAAGTATCCAAGAATTCGTTTAATTTTGTTTGCTACAGTGGGGAAAGAGGTTAATTTGTAGACGAAGCCGTTTCTCTAATAGACGTGCTTCATTGTCTTACTAGGACCGTCTTACGAAATGATATTGGTCACATCTGACGTGTTGAAATGTTTTACATCCCAGTGGCACTTTTATGCAAAAAATGGGCTACATGGCCAAGTCGCAAGGATCTCAAGAGTTAAGAGTTTTATAGAGGAGACAGACAATTGTTAGGAGACAGGTGGTAACCTCCCATCAAACGACATCAAGGGTGTTCTTTAAAGTGCAAAGAGTATAGCTCTCTACACAAGGAGCTATACTCTTGTGTAGAGAGAAGATGGAAGGAGAATGGTAGCTACCTTTCCAAGCTTATTCATTTCAACTATGGAAGTTTGTGGATTAGCGAAAATAAGTCTGAATAAATTCGCAGCTGTTGTTCGAGCCTTAAACATCAGAATACGAGCCTAGCACGCTGCCAAGTAAGCTAACCCCCCAACTCCATTCTTATTATTTAATTTTCCATCTCCATTTCCGTTATTATCCATTAGACATTTTGTGCATTAGCAAAAAATGTTCTTAACCATTAAAGTGCTTTAGGTCTTTTTCAGATTGAGTATAAAAACTGTTTTTCTTCGAATTAAGTTAATTTGTTGTTTAGAACTAAATGCTTTTTTTTAGTATAAAGCATAATTGTACTTGTTGCTTGTTACTTCAAATTAAGGTTTTAATATTCAGGGGTTTTTGTGCTGCAAAAATTTTTAAAATTTACTATGCCACAAACGTATTTATTATTAAAAACTGATATCATAAGATCTTATAGGAAAAATTCGAGAAAGAAAAAGAATAAACTAATGTCTTTTCTCTCTAAATGACTCGACTTTAACAAGAGTTTAGGACCTGTTTTATCGTTAAAGTCAACAACTCACTTCTTCTCCTGTAGAAGAAAGAGCAATTCTTAGGAGTACAGTCTTCATGTATTTCATGATATTTATATAATTAATCGCAATCGCAGGTTATTGAGTACGCCATAAAAACAATACTGAACTGAAAACTGATTTAATTGCTTTTTTTGATGATCCGTGTCATTTTATGGACCTACCATAAAGTGTGTTACATATTTTCTTTATACAAACCATAATACTCACGATATGTGTCTTATTTTGTGTTTAATAAGCGATAAATCGAATGTTGTTTGGAGTTAAGAACTTTTTATTCTTTACATTTACCCATTTAAATTTGCAGTTCGCATTAGAAAGATAAGAGTTGTTGAGCGGTAGATTTCGTTCTCACCTTTTTGCGTACATTGATCTAAATCAGAGTTCCCAACCGGAGGAGCTACAGCGCTGCAGAGGCGTTTTAGAAATCTGTGGGCTTTTTTTGCATTTTACTGTGAAAATAGATTCGACACAATATTGAATAATTCATTGATTATCATATCATTCTATGAAAAATAAAAGGGAACGGGGTAATTCCAAAATGATAACCACTGCTCTGAAGGGTCAGGTCACACAGAATCCAAGGGAATCTGGAAAGGGAAAGGAATTCAAACAGAGAGCTATTAGGAGATACAGAGAAGCAGGCCCGGGCCTAGGAAAAAAGAGGGGAGGGGGAGAAGTAGCTCATTTGAGCCAGGGCAAATGGTTCGATTGAGTTCGATTGAGTCGCAAAAGTGTAAAAAGGGAGGCGAGTGACTCGGTTGATCCGGAAAAAAGTAAAAAGGAAGTCCAAGAGATTGGGGTTCCTTTGCAGTGTAACATTTCCGCCTCCGTTTCAGAGGCTTTAAATTTTCTTGAAAACGTCTGTGAAACTAACGTCTAAGTTTAAAAATATTTGCCTCTATTACTCTTACTAGCATTCTCAAAGGGGAAAGGGCAAGCCGCCTTTTCCCCCATAGATTTGGCCTCAAGTAAAAGTATGCTGCTATCCAGGCCACCCAGAGAGTTTTATTCATGTACGTAGGGTATGGATTTCTTATATGTATTTAGTCAAGGCCTAGCCTAACATCCCATTCGACTGATGGCGGCCTTTCTAAACCCATCAGTGTCTCCTTTCTCGCCGAGGTGAGCTTGGTGTTAGTGGAAAAAATCTCTAAACTATCCTAGTAGTTATTCGATCTTGGAAACATCGAGTTAAGTGCCTGTAACGCTACCAACTGAGCTAACCACCGTCGTGGATTTTGAATACTCTCCTTAGCTTTGAAGGGACAAAGGTAAAATCTGTTGAAGAAAAACTAGTTCTTGTTGACTGAGGTAAGAATGATTTTAGACATTTTTCTCTCTGCAATCGTTCATCATCTTTTTTAATCAATTGAACTACTAATAAAAATTAAATATGAACTCATGTTGGGATTTCCAATTTGAAACAAACCTGGTAATATTTTCGTAAACTTTTAAATCAGAAGTATAATAAGGTTTTCAGTTTTATCCATTACCATGCAGCAGTAACTTTCGGGCTATAACATAAAGAAGCTGAAAATTGCATTGACAAATGCTGAACAAAAGAAATGTAATTTGAAACTGCATTCACTTTCAGAAGAATAAAAGGATATTACATTTTATTTGTTCTTCCTTGGTTTTTACCTTAATTAGCAAAACGAACATTTCTTAGAAGTCGATAGATTTTTGCCTTATTCAATAGGCTTGTTGTCCGTTAGGAATCTGATGAGTGTATTAAATTCCTATTGGACAATTTCTGGCAGTAATTGCAATGCTACACAAACTAACAGATAGAGATGTTTCCTTCTTTAGTCAATAGGATCATTTTCCTCACCAATCAACGAATATCAGATCAAAAGAAAAAAACATATCGACGCTGGAAAGATTAAGAAATGCGTAAGATTAGAATCAAGCCAGTATGTCTCAAATTACAAGCACAATACGCTAGAGCTGAAAAGTCAGTCATCCTCAAAGTATCTGGGACACATTCCTTTGTGATTGAAACAGACAAGGACCGGAGAATCGCATTTGCAAGTTTGGGGAATCAGCAGAATTCGCCAAAAGCGATTTGCATTTTATATTTACATAGCTAAACGACATCTAAATAAGATGATGTTACAATTCTACCCATTCTAGTTATCTAACAACGAATGCTCTGGACGTGTTCAGACAATGTCTTTCCCTTGTTCGAGTAATTAGCCCTGAAGGCGAAGCACACGAAACGCGAACCGATTGCTGGATTATGTAACAAATCACGAAATTTCTCGCGATATTAGATTCTGTAAAGAGAGTCACACGCTGCTTGCTGCGGATAACGGGCAACATGCACCTATCTGAGATAGGAAAGAGAGAAGTGTAGATAGGAGAGGGATTTGCAGAAATGTATGCTTTCGTCCCAGTTCCTGGGTTTAACGGCTGTTTCGTCCAGCGTGTTTGTCTAGATCCTTTCCCGTGTGTAGTAGAAGAAGACGTCGAAAGAGGAAGGGAACTTGTAGATCGATAACTGCCTGCTCACCACTACGCATGTGTGTATCTTACTGTCTCCCCAGATTAACTTGTATACTCTATGAAAGGCCGTATTGGAGCTCCATGATCAATATACTTGTTTCATAGCCACCCCATCAGAAGCTTAGCTACTCATCTATTACCATAAATACCAGAGGCCACAGAGTACTATATTGCTTCTCTCTGTTAAAGTGGATTGGAAAGTCTCTCATAATGCCGCATCCTCCCGACGAAGTTCATTAATTTTATATATCCCTTGCTCTCTCTCTCTCTCTTTGCGCTTTGCATAGACCCTCCGCACACAGATAGGTATAGGAAAGTTCTTCCTCTTCTAACAGCCGCTGTTATAAATGGCGAGGTGTATGCTTACTCTCAAACTGTAATTAATAATCCAGGATATTCAATTTGAGGATTATCCTTCGGCGTTTGTGATGTAACTGGTAATAAAAATTGGATGAAACTTAACGGCGGTGCTTTCGCTGTTTGAGTGAACTGACAGTAAAGGTTAAAGGGGCAAGCAATATTTTTTCTCTTATACTCTCTTTTAATACACACACATATATACATATTAAATTATTCTGCTTATATCATCAGGAAATTACATTAAAATATAAGGTTTGTAATTTTTTTAAAGAAATTTAAAATTTGTTTTTTATGAAGGCTTTTTTTGCTTCACAATAATTATGTTTTTCTTTATTAATAATATAAATGTTATTTCGTTAATAATAACGTCTGAATGATTCTTTTTTAAGGAAAAAAGTAAAAATTGCTTCACTAGTCATAAATGAAATACATTGCTCGCCAAAAGTTAAGCACACATCAATACAATGTGCATTCTCGAAATATATTTGGGCAAATTAAATCACATTTTAAAGTAAGATACAAAGATTATAATGTGATAAGTCACAAACATTTTTACCAAAATTATTTTCACGTGCTCTGAAAAAAAAAGGATATGCATAAAAAATATTGGGGTCATGGTTTTTAATGCAAAATGGGTAGTTAATAGGGGATGGAGCCCCCTCTAGGATTAATGCAGGCTGACAAAGAGATCACTAAAGTCTACTGAGAAATAAGAAAAGTCATGAATGAGTCTGAGAATCTGAGCAAATAAGAGCTTTCAAATCCATTACCAAATGGATTTGAAAGCGGAAATACTGTATATCTCCCCAGGGTATCCCATAGATGTTTATCTAGTTGAGATATGTAGAGAATACAGGCTACTCTATTCGTTGGTTATATTCTTCTCAAGTTATTTATGGCCAGTCTTGCTCTATGTGGACGAGCATTATCCTACATTAGGAGGAAATTGTCGGCTATCCTATCAGCATAGTACTTAACATGGTGATCAAGGATTTCATCTCGATATCTAAGAGCATTCACAGAACCTCTATCAAACACATGAAGGTCAGTACTGGCACCCAAAGAAACCACTGATCATACAGTTAGACCTACACCACCAAATACTTGTTTCAATGATATTATGGTTTCCACCTATCTCTAGACCAGAACATGTCTGCTGTATGATTGCAGAGATAATATAGACTCATCCGTGAATATGACTTGACTCTATTGCTCTCGGATCAAAGCTACTTTATCATGACACTATTTCAAGCACGCCTGTCTGTGTCCGTAGGTTAAAGAAACTCATACAACGGGTTGACAGATAAAGAGTACGGCATCACCTTTCTGGTCACAGTTGAAACAGATCCTACCTTCCTGTGGCTGAAATAAGACCTAAAGGCAGAGGTGCTGCTTGGTGTTAGTTGTAAACAGGAGAACTATTAGCTACTGGTCTCCAGTTCTGTCGAGATAGTAGTTCAGTAATACGACTATCTTGAGGGACATTAACCCTAGGATGTCCTTGAACAGGTTTTCTGATAATCCGGAAGTTTGAAACTGCTACCATAGCCTTGAGATAACAAAATGGTGAACGCCAAAGCATATGGTTACCTCTGAAATTTTCTGATCAGCATCCAATGATCTTCCAACTACTTTCCATCGTTTTGGATCGTATAAACGTTTTCTTTGGGCATTATGAAGCAATTAGATATTCCAGATTGGTAATGCAGCGTTTCAATTTGAAATGATAAGGTGCTAACCAAAGTATTTTTTTTAACGTTTCACGATTTATCACTTTTACATAAATCGAACATCACGATTTATCACTTTTACATAAATCGTGATGTTTTGCGGTGATCCTCTCCTTCAGTTGATTAATGCTGTTAATTTTCACCTTGTACACCTCTGATTTGATATAACCCACATAAAAAATCTAGAGGTGTGAGGTCAGGTGACCTTGAAGCCCAAAATCTGATGGAACTTCTTCAGATCCACCTACCCGGATAGGTTTCATGTAGGTAGTCACGGAGATTTTTTTTAAAAATGGGGTGGTGCCCCATCTTGTTGGAAGACAACGTGTCGATAATTCCATCAGACACAAGTTTCGGTACCAAAAAGATCTCCAGCTTATCCCGGTAAATGACACCAGTAATTGTGTTCTCAGAAAATGCCATACACCTTGGTCTTTGCGATGCCCAACCAAACATTAACCTTTGGAGAATCCCTGACCCACTCCAGACCTCTTCGTGTAGCTTATGAAACATCTGTAGATGAATAACACCGTTTTCTCAATGTGAAACAGGGTTTTCCAAACAACCGTTTGCGTTACACCAATCTCCCTGCTTAGTTTCCTTGTTGATGCACGAGGGCCACGATTGATTTCATCTTCGAAGGGTTCCACAGTTTCTGGTGATACTGGAGATCGACCAAAACTTTTCTCATCATGAACATTCCCTGTCCTCCGAAATTTGTTCACCAGGGATCTGATTGTTGCCCTTGTTGGCGGTGGATTATAGAATTTTCGAGTGAACTCTTGTCTCACCCCTTCGAAGGACACACCTCGCAGACGTGCCTCAACTACTGCTATTCTTTCTTCAGTCGTCAGCATGATTCACAAAACCTGGAACAGAAAACGATCAGTTAGCGTTTTCAGGAAATTGGATAGTTACTTTATAAACACCCTGTATTACCTTGGTCACAAAAAATCCTTTATTTATTTCTAACTTTTTTTTAATTCACATATTGGTGATTGTAGTTAAACGTTTGATGGGCAGTGTAGTTCTGTTCCTTGAAACTACGTGACAGGCGGCAAGATACACACAACCATAAACCAGTAAGTAATAAACGGTTTTATTTATTTTTCAGCCTATTTGAGCTGTCTATGGTAAGCTTTCAAATTTCGTAAGCTAACTGGTATTGCCAGTATTGTTGACCTATTGTGGGTTGGGTTGTTTTACCTCTGAGCGGCACTTTTTTGCACACCATGTTCTAAATGGCCAGATCACATGGACCCCGAAGGCTCAGAGAAGGTTGGGAGAGGGGACCCACTGGAACAGCTGTTGAGAGACAGATGGTAGCCTCCCGTCAAGGCCATTCAGCGTGTTCTTTAACGTGCACAGGGTATGGCTCTCCCGCACACGGGGCCACGGCTTAACGTCCCATCCGACGGACGGCGGTCTTTCCAAGCCCATCGGTGTCCCCTACTGACCGTGGGCAGGGCGGGGAATTTTGCGGAGATAAATCTCAACGCTGACCTATTGTGACTAGTTGTTAGCAATGTAGGGGAAATTTCTTCTAAGAGCTACAGATTTTGATCAGTGTGAATTAGTTTGAAAAGAGAAAAAACTTCTTCGCAGAGCCAGTGAAATTTATTGATTTTTTTTTTTTTCTGTATGGAGTGTTTTCGGGTTTCGCTAGCATGCATGATCAGTTGTGACTGGCTGGTAACTATGGAGGGGAAATTCCTTTTAGGAGCTAGTGATCGTGATCGGTTGTGACTAGCTGTAGAAAGGAAACACCGTCTATGAGTCAGCAAGAGTGGTCCGTTGTGCCTGTTTGTGAAAGGGGAACAACTTCTACATTGAAAGCAGTGTGACTGATTGCTTAGGAAGACCACAACTGTTTAATGGGTCAGGATATTTTAAAGATTGAGCAGAGCTAAATTTATCTAACAGTAAATTAAATTTCATGTCATAATGTTTTCTTAACTGAATTTTAACCCCTCTCCTTCCCTACATAAAGCTTGGGTGGACCTCTTCCCTTTCTGTATTAGAACTATTTTTTGTTCGAAGGTCAGCAAAAACGTGAGTTTTACATTAGCAGTAGTTATTTCTAAAGGGATTAAATATTCAGTTAGCTACTTTTTGTCATGACAAAATGGGAAAAAATCCCTAACTGAAAAAATGAGTAAAGCATTTTATCGTGGGGTAACGCGATCTTGGAACATTTCTTCTCCCACATGTCACGTGACGGGATGAAATCTCTTTGGTCCTTGGAGGTGTTATGTAAAGCTATTTACAACTCCTTAGCCTTCTTTAGAAAATAAAAGACTAGATTTAGGTAAGAAACACTGAAGCACGTGACATTGAGCTGGATCATATTGACCAGTTTCACCATTCTAAATCTTCATAAATTGGATTTCCAAAATTCGATGGGAAAGTTAATATTTAAACAATTCTTGTGACGTCCTGACAAATTCAGTATGATAGGTAAAGAGATGGAGTATTTAGATCTTCAGAATGTGATAAAAATATAGCGGAACACTCATAAACAAATGCATCTATCTTTATACATATGGTTCCATACAAACATTTATTTAACTAAATATGTTTATATATACAGTTCCATACAAATATTTCTTTAACTAAATATGTTTATATATGCAGTTCATACAAACATTTATTTAACTAAATAAATATTTGCTATCACAGCTAGAGACAAAATACATTAATTCAGTGGTGCTCAACCTTTTATGCTTTACGTATCCCTGAAAATGTGTATGTAACTGGCGTACCCCTTTTATAGATAGATAAAACTCTAGTTATAGAGTAGCAATGGGATTCATAACAAATGGAAGGAGAGGTCTCCTTCCATTTGTTGGAGAAATGTCAAATAAATCAAATGTTCCATTCCAATCAACAAGTGTTTCATTTGTTGGAGAAATGTCAAATAAAACATAATTATATATAACATATATCTAGTGACTTTTGAGGTCTCACGGCGTACCCCAAAAAATCTTATCGCGTACTCCACGTTGAGAACTGTTATGCGCTGATTTTACATCAGGCATAACGATTTGTTTTTTTGTAATTAATTTTTCACTTAATTGAGTTTTTTTTAAACACAGAGTGAATACACGAACAGACTAACAGGGTGGACACGTTAGGAAGGGGAGGGATTCGCAGCTGCCCAGACGGGCCACACACAGAGAACGCCCAGCGCCCAGATGACATCACACAGCGCCCGTGGGTGGATGACAGGTGGAATCACCATTTATTCTCTTGCAGTGTGAGGTCCGACCAGAATGGTCTGGGGATGCGAAAGACTACTGACAGCTTTAGTGCGATTTCACACGGGAAATCATCCCCCACATCAAATACAGATGTAGCACTGGACAACATCGTCCAGTTGTTTATAGTAACGAACGAGGAATTGCTGAATTGAAGGAATTGAGGTTGACATCGCCCAGGCAGCGATGTCAACCTCAAGCGCAGTGACAGACCCCCTGGGGGGAATTTATTATTAGTAAGTTCCTCTGCAGATGCTACATATGGTGAACATACCATTTTCGGGAAAAACAAGGGGAAAGGAACGTGTGGTAGAGTAGCGAGGCAGGGAGGGCTTCAGTTGAACCGAGATTTTGAACAGAGCAGACAGCACTGAGATTTTTGGAGAGAGCAGTTGGACGGGACAGCCAGAGCTCTGGGCAGGCCAGATTCAGTATCGGCATATCAGAATCATTGGAATGAGTGCAGGACTTTGAATCAAAAGCAGTGTGATTTGATGCGTTAATGCAAGGACATCCCTATGAATGAGTGGTTCCCTAAAATTAGAAAGCAGAGAGACTGGAATTTGCTTCCGAAGGGCCTAACCAGTGAAGGGCACCCTCCCCCCTTCCAACATAACCACGATGATGCAGCCGACCGCCTCCCTTCACCGAAGCCAAATTACCCAATAGCGTATGTGATGGTCAACTAAGGGCCCGTCTCCACATCACCACAGTGCGACGGAGATGTTTTCCCAGTCATCGGCTAAAGGACGAATTAAGGAGATGGTCCCCACCCGAAGCTAGAGTGACGACGACCTGGCCGTAATCTGATGCAGCTGACGAACTGAGCACTTAGAACGGTACGCTTACCCTTCCTTTAACTTATAAGTTGCTATCCTTAATTTTAGATTTTAAATTTAAAGGGGTGCCACAATTCTATAGTCCATTTAATTCTTTAAGTTCTTTCTTTTTTTAAGTCCACGATAAATGATTGATTATTAGAAAGATTAATTGTTTTACTTGTACTGTTAGATATTTTGTTTCAATAAATATTGTTATTGTTTTATGTTTTCCATAAACCTGAGTTGGGCTCATCATTGGATTTCCTATTAATAAAAACGTCTTCCCCTAAGGATACGGCCTAGGATTTTTGCGGCCCGCATTGTCTAATTAAGGGAATAATCCGTAATTAGTCAATTTGGGAAACACAACGCCACAGATTTAAATTTGCATATTTCTACCTAAAAATTGAATAGTGCTTGCAACCGCGAAGTGCGCACCACAGAACCCCTACATTAATTCATGAAATTTTACAAGATAAATAAGTTAAACATTTTTGGGTGAAATTTGTGTTTGATTATGGTAACATATTTCTTTGTACGAGGTTTTACTTTTGATTAATACACACTTAGCTCTTCTTCAATTAATTGAAGCTTCTCCATTTTCTGTTTATATTTCTTGCATTGCAGAAAATCCATATTCTTAAAA
Organism: Ryuthela nishihirai; assembly: GCA_038380435.1. Classification (NCBI taxonomy): domain Eukaryota; kingdom Metazoa; phylum Arthropoda; class Arachnida; order Araneae; family Heptathelidae; genus Ryuthela; species Ryuthela nishihirai. The sequence goes on from JAWZYU010000011.1 coordinate 14,974,611, forward strand.
CACGAAGTTGAAAATGTCAAAATCTAAAATTCGGAGGGACACTTTGCGAAACACTTAGGACATGCTCTTTAAAAACACTGATCTACAGAATAAATAAATATAACCAGTCGAAATTATTTCAAATGTAATGGTCGCCATCTGGTTCTGTAATTATTTAAAACGATTTTGCATGTATCTTTCAGCCATTCAGTTGTGCTAGCACTGCTGCTAGAATCGGGACGGGGTTGGCTCAGTCGGTAGCGTGCCAGGCTCGAGTCCCAGCTGGGTCAGCGTTGAGATTTATCTCCGCAAAACTCCCCGCCCTACCCACGGTCAGTAGGGGACATCGATGGGTTTGGAAAGGCCGCCGTCCGTCGGATGGGACGTTAAGGTGTGGCCCCGTGTGCGGGAGAGTCATACCCTGTGCACATTAAAGAACACGCTGGATGGCCTTGACGGGAGGCTACCATTTGTCTCCCAACAGCCGTTCTAGTGGGTCCCCTCCCCCAACCTTCTCTGAGCCTTCGGGGTCCTTGTGACCTGGCCATTCAGCCCATTGTGTGCATAAAAGTGCCGCTCAGAGGTAAACCAACCAACTGGTAGAATAGATAATATGAAAATAGTTCTCCAAACGCTACAGGTACAGAAAATAATGCATACGACATGTTATGAGTTTTTCAGCTCTTTTTTTTCTTAAATAAGAAAAATATTTAAAAAAAAAACTATATTTTTCACTTTGTTGTCTATAGACATTTTTTATGATAAATTAAAAATCCTTTTTGAGGTAGATAGATGTTGATGAAATATTACGTTTCGCTCTTCCGAATCTCTCAATGGCTTCAGTAGCGCATCTAACAGGGGAAAAGGGTTGAAAATTTCAAAATACTAAACGAAAATTTCAAACGATAAATTTAGAATGTTAATCTTAAATTTTGGTGGTAGAAAAATTTTCGAGAAAGAATTACATTTATGAAATTGCCTTCACAACAATGACTTTCCCTCTTTTTTTCCAGGAAAAGAAGAGAGTGGGTGATCACGGAACGTTCTTTAAAGAGGTAAAGGGAAAATCTTTTTTGTGTTTCATAGGTCCTAATAAAATACTGCTCTTTGCATTTTCCCAATTATCCATTAGTTCGAATTTCAAGTTTGAAGGTGAAACTTAAAAACGTCATTGTCTTTGAAAACAAGAAATCCCACAATCTCCAGGGGGGGGGGAGGATATGTTACGCGTCTATAATCGGAGTGATATGTTGTTTTTTTATACTATAAATGATCCATAACGAAAGTCGTCGATTGTCAATCGTTGCCAGGTTGTAACTGGAGAACAGTATTTAAACTATATCAACATATGAAATGTAGGATTGCTTCAGTACCATGAACATTTACTCTTTTGGTACACTCATTTCTATTCATTACTGTTTGCTTGTTAAAAATTTACAGAATTTAATAACTCCATAAACTTTGACCACCAGACTGCGCTTTTCGTTTTGCAATAGCGGAATAATTTTTACGATCATTCAGGTCTTCTGGATCAGGAATGACCTGTTATGTTGCTTTGACGACGAAGGCAGCGTTACTTAGTGCTAAATGAATACGATCAAAAGAGAACAGCACGTACATAAATAAACTCTCAAAATAAGAGAAAAATGTGAGTAAAGAAGATTGTTTAATATTTTATAAATATCTATGTGCCAAAATAATTCATGGTAGGATATGTTGGTTTGGGTTGTTTTACCTCTGAGCGGCACTTTTTTGCACACCATGGGCTAAATGGCTAGGTCACACACGAAGGCTCTGAGAAGGTTGGTGGAGGGGACCCACTGGAACAAGCTGTTGGGAGACAGATGGTAGCCTCCCATCAAGGCCATCCAGCTTGTTCTTTAACGCTCTCCCGCACAAGGGGCCACGGCTTAACGTCCCATCCGGCGGACGGCGGCCTTTCCAAGCCCATCGGTGTCCCCTACTGATCGTGGGCAGGGCGGGGAATTTTGCGGAGATAAATCTCAACGCTGACCCAGCTGGGACTCGAACCTGGGAACTGACAGATTACGAGCCTGTCGCGCTACCGACTGAGCCACCCCCGCCCCTAGGATATGTTGTCAAAGCGAAATATATGTAAGGTAGAAAGCACCCATTTTGCCATAATAAACAATGTCTGGATTATATTCAGCTCACTTATAAGAGCCGTCAAAGAAGAAATCCTTTTAACTCAGTGAATTAGGACTGTCCATTCAAAAGAAATGTCAAATAGAAACCGTTCTACAGTATCACAGTTTAATTGATCTACTGTTTTAATGTCCACGCATATATGCTGAAGCTAACAGGAAAAAGATGGGTTTCCAACTCGTATTCAGTTTCGCAATAAAGCCCTAGTGGGATCTATAGTGAACAAATGTAACTGCTGCATCCAAGTGCCTAGGGAATGCTATATTTTATCACCGCTTTCTCTTACGGCTCGTTTCGAACTCGATGAATGCAATCAAAGGCTACTGCTCTGAAGGTGTCGGCTGCTCTGATGTGATGAGACCGTCTCCTTCCACCCACTTAAGTAGCTTACGAGAGCATGGGAATGAGAGGACGAAAAAACGTAATTCCTGCTTGCGAAGATTACGTTGCTAACAGACAGATTCTAGAATTTTACTTTTATCGCCCCGTTCATTGTTTGTGTCATTAGCATTCGTTTTCTTTCTTGCTAATGAATCACAATTGGGATCAAGAAAATATTCCCACATTTTTATCACTTTTACAGCAAAGTTGAAATAGATTCTTTCGCTTATTTTCATATTTTCAGAATTAGCTGTCAAATACTTTCGTAATATTCTTGCACTTTGTAATGTTGGGTCTCTATTTTTCAATTTTATAAGTATATAATTTTGTCGTTCTATATTTTTAAACAGTTCTTGGAGCCGATTTCTGTATTCATTTAAAATAAAATATATGTTGGGTCTCTATTTTTCAATTTTATAAATATATAATTTTGTCATTCTCTATTTTTAAACAGTTCTTTGAGCATTTAATATTTTTAAACAGTCCTTTGAGTTTGGTATTCATTTCAAATAAAATATAATTTAATTTTTACCCTCCAACTGTTTTTTGGCTCTCCCTTAGTTCAGAAAAGGCCAATGGTGTTCTTTCCTTCAAGCAGAGACTGTTAATTTATGAAATGAATCGCAAGTTTTAGAATTGGGTTGGGTTGTTTTACCCCTGAGCAGCACTTTTTTGCACATAATGGGCTAAATATTCAGGTCACAAGGACTCCAAGGGCTCAGAGAAGGTTGGCGGAGGGGACCCGCTGAACAGCTGTTAGCACATAGATGGTAGCCTCCCTTTAAGGCTATCCAGCTTGTTCTTTAACGTGCACGTGCACTATGAAATCGGCTCCAAGAACTGTTTATGATGAAAATAAAAAATTAAATATAGCTCTCCCGCATACGTCGCCACGGCTTACATTCCATCCGATGGACGGAAGGCTTTCCAAGGCCATCGGTGTTCTCTACTGACCAAGACAGGGGGGACAGATTACTGCAGATTGCGAGCCTTGCGAGCTACCTACTAAGCCAGCTCCTTCCCCTAAATTATTGAGATGAAGTACTGCTTCCAATCCAAGTGCTAAAGCGAAGATGACATATGTGTATAAATTATAGATTCGGATCTAGAAAAAAAATCGAGCGGAGGGGGGGGGGGGCGTGGAGGAGGGCAAAAAATACAATCTACAATCGAGTCGGAAAAATGTAAAAGTGTGTGTGGGGGGGAAAGAGACTGATTTCCAAGCCAATATAACATTATCCTCTCCGTTTTACAGGTCTTTAAAACTTCTTGAAAAATGCATGAAATATAAATAAGTTTAATAATTTTTGCCTCTATATTAACCTTACTAGCATTCTGAAAGAGGAAGGGCATAGCCCACTTGACCCTCCCCTAGATCCAGTCCTACGTTTAATGATATGCTATATTGTAAAGTTTTCAACGTCCCACATGTAATGTGGATAAATAAAATAACGAGAAATAATACAGTTTAATCATACTTATCATCATCCATTTTTAAGGCCATAGCAGTGAAAAAATCTCCCTAATATTTTCTATTGCTATTTCTGTTTCGGTTTTCTGATTAGGTTTTTATTACAAACACATGGTATCCGAGGAAGATCGCATGCGTTGAGCAGCCAAGCCAAATGCATCAAGTTCTGTAGTTGTCTGCAAAACGATAGGAAAGAGTGTTGATAGCATATATGGAGGAAGAAGTGTAGAGGATGCCACGATGACCTTTTCACCAGCCATATCAGCAGTTGTACGCGTTTGAGCGCAGTAGGAAGTTATATCTCTGTGAGCCATATGGTGCTCACCGTCATAGCCCAAGTGGGTTCCAATGCAAGGACGTTTGAACATTGTTGGCGCCAATAGTGTCAAGAGTCGTACAAGGTACTGTCACGCATAAGAACACTGGTGGATCTTTCGAATCATCACCTGACCAATTCCCATCTTGACCAGGACCATCACCAGGATATTGGCAAACTCAGGGCTGCAAGCCAACGTCCGTGTCATAGACTGTTTTTGATCGCACGCCACTTTCGTGCTTGACTGGACTTATGTCATTTTAGAGCTAACTGGAATGAGGAATGACAACAAAGCTGTCTTCAGTGACGAGTACATTCTACCTGGGTGCTAATGATCGCCCATCAATGTTTGGAAATGACGTGGGCAGATCCAGTCATTGTCTGTAAATGCCATATCGCTCGCCCACAGTGTATCATCGCTGTGTGAGCCATCAGTTATGACAGCAGGTTAATATTACCTGCAATCAGCAGTGCCCAGAGATAAGTCGATGACGAATATCAGCTTTCAGCAAGGTAAAGCTTGTCCACAACTGCTGCAATTTCCAAGGTGTGCATAGAAGATATGTCCGGGACTTATTACCCATTGAGCATATTTAGGACATACTGGACGTTACCTGACAGTCAACCCTTAACTGTCCCAAATTACAGTGGCACTATAGGATCACATGCACGTTTTATTTTTTGGACACCCCTTAAGATACCTTCAAAAATCGCTTTGCTTCCATGCAGCGACATGTCGCTAAATGTATCTTGAACCACTGTGGTTTCATTAGACACTAAAGGATACATTTTACCGTGTGCCAGTCGTTTGATTCGTTACACTGAGCTATAAACGAATTCATATAATGCCCAACTGATCATCTGTGTATGTTATAGTTTCAGAAGATTTCGACCATTCCTTCTGGATGGGTTAATTTCAGTCGTTAGCAGTGTATGTATTCTAATACTTTAACATATTACATTTCATTATTCTTTGCAGCCTAGAGCTTTAGCATACTTTTTTATAGATTTAACTAGGTCGAAAATTGTTTTATAATGTATGAAAGCTGCGTTTAGTGGTAGTTAATATTCATTTGCCTTTCCAAATATTTGATTTAAAGTAGTAGTAGTTTAGCAGTGTAGTTTTGTAAATATTTCGAACTTCTGCTTGTTTTTTGCGTTGATTTCGCTACAAAGTATAAGAAATTTTCTTAGTTTAAAAGTATTATGATAAATGGATATTCCGTATTTTCTGGCATTGGTTAGGACTAATTTTTGTAACATAATAAAATTGTATATCGAAGAAATTGGCACTTCTGCCTTTGAAAACATTTTCTAAATAGTTTTGCTAAATATTTCTATGTTCTTTATCATTCTAGTAATAAGATTTCACAATGTAGTTTGTAAAGGCCTAGTGATATTCCATTTCAAAACAGTTTCATATCATATTTTCCTCTTTCGGTGATAATTATTAGCATATCTTTTTCTACTTTTTATCTGAAGTAGTTTGTGTCTTCGTTGCACTGTACAAATTATTCATAATGTCTTGGGATTCGTTTTAGAACTTGATCTCTGTCTTTATATTAAGGATGAATTTTTACGTTTAGTAGCTGTTTTAAAGATTTTTTTGATGTTTTCTCAATGACGTGATGCTTTTATTACACTCCAATATTTCTTTTGATCATCGGTATATTACATATTCTTATATCACGTCGCTTTTTTATTATTTTGCATCTGACATATATAGACGATTATGAGTGATTAACTGACGGCTGAGTGACAGCGGATCACGCTAATTCTAACTACGAAACAGAAATCGTAGAGCTCTGATAATTTGCATCTTGGGAGAATTCTGGTAGTATACCTCCTCAAGCAGCTACTTGCCACAGAGGTCTGACAGGAGCCTGTCATTATAATACGCCATAGTAGAAGGTCTGTGAGGATGGCAGGACCTCAGCAGAAAAACAACACGAACATCCATGCCTTACCCGGTTCTCGAACCCCAGATCCCTTATATCAGTAGCCAAGCACGCTAATCACTCGGTCACGGGAAGGCTAGAGATTTCGGAAAAAATCCGAAATTTGACCTCCGACATGTCTTTCAAGGTCAAGAGAGGTACCGTAGAGGTCAAACCTTGATCTAAGAGTGCTATAAGCATGAAAATTGGTCTCTTGGATTGTTTCGGGTTGCAGATCTCAGAAACGTTAACGAAATTTCGCATCCGACTGTTCCTTCGAGGTCAAATGTCATATTTCGATTTATCAGTACTTAGAGAGCTAAAAATTGGTTCCTGGGATTATTTTAATTCGTAGCTCTCAGAGATGTTGTGAAATTTGGGATGCGCTGTGTCCTCTTTCGAGGTCAAATGTTAAATATAGATCTGCCAGTATTCAAGGGCTAAACATTCGTGCCTGGGATGAGAGGTTTTGTTTTGAGTCGTAGATCTCAGACATTATGCCAAATTTTGGATGCGATGAGCCCTTCGATGTCAAAGGTCAAATTTCGATATACCGGTCCTGGAGAGCTAAAATTGGTGAATGGGGCAGTTTCGGGCAGTAGAACTAAGAAATAAGAGGAATTTTCAGATACCGTGTTTAGTTCAAGATCAAATAGGGGTCAAATTGACAGGCTAGAAATCGAGAGGTGCCGAAGGCAATATTTGATTTCTAACAATTCTATATATTCAAAATTTTCTCTTAACACTCTTTTTCAGTTTTTTTCTTTCGTTCATTTGGTTGAGTGTCTTGCGAATGTTTTTGGTCTTTTTGTTCAATCTCTTGCCTGCCACTGTCGCTGCTGAAATTTATAATTTTTGAGATTAAATAAATTTTGAAATATTTTCTAACGTCATTATTTCAAATAATTGAATATAATTTTTCTTTATTGTAAATTATAAATATTGGTGCCTGAGGTTTTTTTTTTTGCATTTTTATAGTTATTGTTTTCTTTTTCCTTACTTTTATTCATTTTTTACCATTTTATGGTCATTTCCTTGTTGAACTATTGACTGCAATTTTGTTGCAAATCAGAATCACATCTTAATGTAATTTTCGTTAGGAGGTATATAATCTATTTCATTATTTTCTGCACCATTGGGACTTCTCGAAAATCATTTAAATTTTTCTGATTGTTCTTAAAATCTTCATTGAATATATATCATTTTCTTCTGGGAATTCTTTTAATTTATCTCCATTATAATTTCAGATCCCTAGCCTAAAAATAACAATAAATGTTTGTCTATTTGATTTTTATTGTTTAGCACCCAATCTTCCAATCACGATGATAAAAATGTTTTTTTTTCCTTTCTATTTCGATATTTAATTTTTCATAAAACCCAATTACTTCTTCCTTTTCATGCATAGATGTTGCTGCATAAATTTGAATTATCTTTGAATCATATATTTATTGATCCTCAGTATTAATTCACAGTTTCCATTTGATAATTCTTTCTGAAAACAATTGTTTTTTTGAGAGATCCGTGAATGATGAAACCAACATCTTCCGTCTCTTTTGTGGCATTGTTGTGAAACAGACGGCCACTCTTTACCTTTATTAAATGTTTCTTTTCTCTTCTTGTTTTACACAGTTGGATGTCATTTGATATTTTTTTCCTTTCCTTCCAATTCATACATATTGTCATCTTCTTTTAATGTCCTTAGGCTATAAGTTCCAACAAAATATATTGTTTCATGTCATTATTCGCTTTTGATAATAGTTCGGGATTATACCTTTTATTATTCCATCTGCATTTGGCGGTTAAAACGGTTTAAGTTTGAATCGCCATTAAAATGTAGAAGATTTAACACAATAGGGAAAAAAGTTTAATTTTGCCTTGGCTTCTACTTTTCTTTCTTGTGTGTGTGTCTGTGGGGGAGGGGATACGTCGCCCATGTATCACATTTGTCACATTAAGAAATTTTATTGGCAAAGGAAAAATTCTAAACTTATCAATCAGGAACAAATGAAATCATAAGCAAAATTATTCAAAATTAAAGAATGGAAACAGAATTTAAAAATAATGGAAATGACGGTAGCAGAAATTTCAAAAAGCGATGAAATCATAAATGTACCGTCATGATATTTATTTATGAACAAGCTATGCCCGTAATAAAATAAAGTTAACCATTATAATAAAATCTCAACGTAAAGTCAAGCTTCATAAATGTTTAACTCAATGTCAGGCATTAAAATAAAATATTAGCACAGAGTTATGCTTTTAACATCTGTGTTTATAAGTCATGTGACTTGATATAGGTTTCTCTAAACTTGATATAGGTTTCTCTAAACTTGATATAGGTTTTCTCTATTAAGATATAAAATATTATTTTACGAAATGTTCATAATGTTCCTGAGACATCCTATATATTAAAGAAAGTGATGCGGGAGGAAGAAATCGCTGGATATTGGAATATTCGAGAAAAACACTACACATAGGTAGCGCGTGTAAGATGCAACTGCACTGTGCTTGACAGACCTTGCATAATCAAATTTTATTCGGCAAATGATCATTCGCATTTATTTTAACGTATGTAATCGAGTTCGTGTTGGGGGAGTTTTTTTTTACTAATATGGTGACAATCTTACTTCAACTTCGATGACTAATGCATATGCATAACTAGGCGCGGATTAGGCAAGGTACTCCCCGATCTGACCACGGTCAGTAGGTGGGCACCGATGGGCCTTGGAGAGGCCGCCATCAGTCTGATGATACGTTAAATCGTAGCCCCGTGTGCGTGAGAGCCATACCCATTGCACGTTAAAGAACACTGAAGCCTGACGGGGGGCTTTGACGGGAGGCTACCATCTGTCTCCCAACAGCTGTTCAAGTGAGTCCCCTCTCCCAACCTTCTCTGAGTCTTCGTAGTCCTTGTGACCTGGCCATTTAGCCCATTATGTGCGATAAAGTGTTGCTCAGAGGTAAAACAACCCAACCCAATTAGACAAGGTGCGACTATAACTTCCCAGGTCCTCACAGCTGCAAGACGCTTTTGAAAAATAATTATTTTTATTTTGCACATTATATAAATGTCGCGTCTCTTTCCTAATCTGCCCTTGCTTGGACTGATATATTGTGGAGGTTAGAGCGCGTTTTAAATCTATCAAATCACCCCTTACTAGCGGTAAATTGCTATACAGGGTTTTGCTGAGTTTTTTCACAGGCTGAGCCTTTTCTAAATCTTCGTACGGGACTTTTTCTGAATAATAGTTGAAGCTAACGGATTTTTATGTTGGGTATTATCATAATTAAAAATATTAAGAAGTCTACCCATTTCAATCATAATTAAAAATATTAAGAAGTCTACCCATTTCAATCATAATTAGTACCGGCCTGGACTTGTTAACTTTATTGCCTATAGTGAAACAGCTAATTTTTCAGCTCTAAAATTGATTCTTTATTTTGTTTTAATTCTTCTTACTGCTCAACTTACTAGTCTTAAATTATTTGCATACATCGACTTGCCGTTCACCAAAATCAATTATTTTCAAATTTAATTTCTAAAACTGAAAGTTTTCTTTTCCTTCTTATCAATACCTAGAAGTTAATCTTTTGCACTCTTATCATCCATTGTCACAACTTCCAGAAAGAAATTTACTCACTAATTATGTTCGAGAAAAAATGCAAAAAAAAAGAATTACATTCGAGATCCGTTTTTATGAAATCAAAAGACTTCAGATCTGTTGCCAGATCAATTTATTGTAGCATTTCTTATTATATTAATATATCGAGAGGTAGAACAGCATTATAGCGAGTTAAAGTAGCGCTATCGTGAGGTTATATAGTAATAATACTTTAAAAATGAGTTGAAAAAAATTGCTAGTGATGAACGTGCAACAATAAAACCAGAAATGATGTATTATTTGATGCTCGAGTTTTGCTTCAGCGTGAGAATTACGTCACTAGCTTATTGGAATAGACAGATTGAAACAATAACACTGCTTAGAATGATTAAAAAAAATTTTGGTAGTAGATGAAAGTGTTTATTCATTTTCCATTTAGGGAGTTAGTATTATGTTAATCTAAGTGAAGGCTATTCAAGAGATATGGCAATCAAACCAAAGAGGTAATATGCTTGTCTAGCAAGTGGCTGGCTGGCTTTAATTTCTTCATAGGAAGTGTTCATCGGTCTGTTGCGTTGGTAATACTAATATATAAGATGAAACTTATTTCCATTGGGGAAAAGAAGCCAACAGGAAAAGCAAATAGAATTTAGTAACAGCATAGTGTATAAAAAGAATTGGTGAGGTAAATCTTGAAAACTTATAGGCGTTTTAACAAAGAAACTCTCTTTGTTTGTCCACTGTTTTAATTAATATTACATTTATGCTTTGAGTAGATATTGAAATAATTTTGGTGCAAATATTTGAAGAGTAATTAAGATATGTAAAGCACTCTTTTTATGGTTTAGCGTCATACTGATGAAGGCAAGGATTTCTGTTAGTTGAATTTGTTTTATATATGTGGTTATTTTTGTAAAAGTCTCGTGAAAAAATAGCATCACAGGAGTAAGAGCAAAACTTTAGCGAGATAATACAAACTTAAAATGTTGTTATTAGGAAACTTTTTATACTACCATTTTAAAAAATGTGATAAACGTTTAAAAATATATATAATTTGCTAAATATATCAAATACATTTTCCTTTGGGAAATTATCGACTCCAATGAACTACAGCAGATTTAAATTTAAGCTTTAGGTATTTGGTCTTGAAACTTTGCATAGCAGACCTTTAAAGTTGCTGATGAATCTCGAGTGCTCAAAACATCTTTAAACTTTGCACTACGTATTCCTAACATATTTTTTAAAAGACGGGAAAAGAATAAATAAGTTTAAGAGATTCCAAACAGCTTACATTTTCAAATCAACCACTTTTGAAATTGTATTAACAATCACTTTTCGAACTATGCTCATCTGCTGCTAAGGTGATGTAAATCAAACGGAAAGCTTACCCAAATTAGTTAGCATTTGATGCTCATAAAATACCTTTCCGAATGGTGTTGTTTGAAATTGTGAGTGCAGCAAACACCCTTCATTATGCTTGCCACGTGTGTATTCTCTACTCGAATCAACATTTTCCTTCATACAAGTCTCGGCGAAGACGTTTGTTCGTTTCTCTGCCAACACGAGGAAATTTGTTTTATGACTCGTAACGTGTCCCGTTAAGTCTAATTTCGTAGGTTGCGATTGTAATGACGCCATGATCATATATCTACACTCTTCTCTTCGTAGCACTAATCAAATTGCTGCTTGTTATGTCTCATACGTGCGATGCACCGACTTCTGCAACTGTCATGATTGCAAAGCGCAGTGTGGAATGGTGGGTGCTGGCTGCATCTTTCTCTTTCCCTATTATGGCATGGATTTTAGAAGAGAAAATGGGCAGTTCTGACTCCTACTTAGCTGTAACGACTGGATTCTTAGCCGACCGTGGAGTCATAGGCATATATACGCATGACATCTTAAATGCATAAAGGCATGGTGCACGTATATAGATAGCACATTTATTTTGGCAATATTTCGTTTCAAGATTATTACATTACTTTCCCATTACCTCATTCAGAACAGCGATACATGTGAAATATTTCGGAAAATATTGGTATCGCAAGTTTAGACGTAAGCCTAGAAAGTAAAGAGTACGAGTTGTTGCAAATTATATAGCGTTATTCCGTCCATAGACGATTGATAGACGGAAAGATATTTTTAGAAATTCTATTGTTGTGCTTCCATTTACTGTAGCTGATATTGCTCATACGAGGGTAGGCCAGAAAGTAAGGTTCTCTATTTAAATTCTGTGGAGGGCAGGTAATTACAACGGAGACAATATACAGGAAATGAACCCACTATACTTGTATTATTTTTTACGTAATCACCAGACTTGTTGAGAAACTTGTCTTAACGGTCGATCGACTTATCAAAGCCTTGTCGATGGAAAGATTCCTCCTGCTCCTGAAGCTATTTTGTGGTTTCTTCTTTTAAGGCGTTATCCGATTGAAAGGTTGGCTTGGGTTGTTTCATCTTTAAGTGGAACTTTTTATGCATGCAGTGGGTTTATAATTGGCCAGGTCACAAGGATCACGATAGACTTCTGTTAATGTTATCTAATGTGTTCCTTGAACGAACAGAGTACGACTCCCCTGAACATGGCGACATGGCTTTATGTCCCATGCAGCTTTTCCAAGATCATCATTCTTTAAATACTGAAGAAATATTGTTTAACAATTGATATTTGGAAATAATTGATTTAACTCTTTCACTTATATTTAGTCACATTTTCATATAAATCACTTATTTTAAAAATTATAGAGCTAGGTTTATAGAGCTTACAGGAACTCTATAACGTTTAAAAAAAACTGTTAAGTTGTATTTCCTTTGATATAACATGGGGTGGTTATGATTCAATGATCACTCAGTGAATATTTTCATTGCTTCCACCAATTTTGAATTATTAAAGAGTACTTTTAGTATACAGATAGTATTCTACTGGAGGTATGTTAGAAACATTTTAAACTTATTATTTATTTCTTGTTGCATAGATACACAAAGATTCAAATGGGTGTAGCTTAATGACATTGAAGAGTGACTCGGGAATACACGGAAACACTTAAACATAATTAACAAACTCACACAAAATCCGATTTGCGTCTGTTTTTCAAAAGCAATTTAAGCAAATAATTTACGACTAATTTGACAATTCGTACATAACTCGATTCTAAACTGCCTGCGCACAAATGACCCGAAAGCGAATGAATTTCCCTTGTTACTTTGTCGCATAAAAGTGAAGAAAGAAAGAAAAAAAGACTCCGAGCAGCGAAAAAATGCAGAAAAACCACCAAAATTAAAGACAGCTGACGCCTTAATGAGCAGAACTTTTTTTCCCTCCATAAATTTCCAAGATTGAAAGAGAGAGAGAGAACAAAAAAAAAAATGCCTGGTGGAAATTCTTTGTTTTAAGAAATGGTCATCAGTAAATTAAAACACCATACCCTCATTAAACATTTTTGTCATAATTAGGGCGGTAAAGAAAAATCGCGAGCAAGAATAAAGCCAATTCTCCAGGCGAGAATAAACTCAATACACGAAGTCTATTATTGCTTCTCAGCAATTATCGCGCCATATGCGACTGCCCTTGAAGCTAACAAGCGACTGATAATGTCACCAGAGAGGAAAAGAAGTTGATAATCTGCTTTGATTTAAAATTGCTAACGGAATGCTTACAAAGAGAGAAAAGAAAGTTTAAAAACTGTCAGATGCATTCAGAAAATAAGACAATAAATTATACTAAGGCGATTATCGACGATTTAGAAATAAGGAAATTTAATAATAAGATTTATTTTTATTTTTTATATCTATTGTTTTGTAAGAGCAGAGCATTATGGTTTGCTTGTCTGAAATCTTTTTCTAGCTGTCTAATGATCAGAATGGTTCTTAAGAAGATGGTTCGACTTTAGAATCAGGATGATTTTCTTCTGAAAAATTTAACTGGTATGTTTATAGGGGAAAAAAAAGAAGCAAATCTCGTTATCTCAATTAAAATATTAAATAGTCATCGAAATATTTCAGACGGCTCATGGTATATAGTTTTATTCAGGAATAAGCTGATTCAAACAGCAAGATAATGATTAGTCTTCTTGATTTATTATGATGTCATTTTATTATGTGACTTCAAGTATTTCACAGGCATTAAAATTTTCTCTCTTCCCACGTTTCCTTAATTAGCCTTTGTTTTTTTTATGAAAATGCAGAATAGTGTGCAGCGATTCAAATATAAATATAGAGAGATTATCGAAGGTGTGGCCGAGTGGTTAGCGCGCTTGGCTACTGATCTACGGGACCAGGGTTCGAGCCCCGGATAAGGCATGGACGTTTGCGTTGTTTTTCTGCTGAGGTCCTGCCATCCTCTCAGACCTTCTACTGTGGCATATAAACTGACAGGCTCCTGTCAGACCTCTGTGGCAAGCAGCTGCTTGAGGGGGTATTTATTTATTTATTATTTTTATTTATTTTAGGATTCTGTTGTGGGAAAATATGACGAACATTTATATTATGATCTGAATAATGCTATTGGTTCTACCCCTTTGCTTGAAATGCAGAAAGTTAAATGTTGAACATATAGCATAATTTCCAGTTGTTGCGAGGTTTAAATTTAGAGCTACGCAAGTAACGACACAGATAAAATAACTGCTCAAATGTTGAGGGCTGGGATATTTCTATTGCTATAGTGATTAAAATGTTAAATATTTTCGGTGATAGAGACGTTGTGCCTAAGGATTTTTTTAAGGTAAAATTCTTCCTATTTTACGAAAATGTGATCAGTAGTTCTTGTGATAATTGCAAAGGTGTTACTCTACTTTCTCTTAATTGTAAAGCTTTTAGCTATAGTTTAGTTAATGAAATTAAAACTGGTTGATGAATAATTTCAAAAATTATATCTGTGATAAAATCCTTAGGAACAATGCCTCCATTAGGAAACATTTCCTCAGAAGGGGTGTGTAGTGTCAGTTTTCCTTATTGATGCAGAAAATATTTGAAAACCGTTCAGTTTCAAAATAAAATGGTGTCTTGCTTTTGTAGTTTTCAAAGATAGCGTTTGACTCTGCTGATCGATACAATTTGGGGTTTACTATAAGGTCTGCAATATATTGCAAAGTTAACTGACGTAATATTAACTTGCTACACGTTTTACATTCTCTCGTATACCTCAGTAAAACTGAGTAGTATAAGGGAATTTGTAAAACCTGCAGTGATACTTTATTTGAACTGTAATTAAACAATATTTCACTTCGTCACATTTCACCTTTAGTTTCATGATCGGTTGTGTTATGATGAAACCACTGAAAGGGTGGGGCTATGACATTGAATAGCATAGTGACCTAAAAATATCTGATATTTACACAGCGCAATCCATTTTCACTTTCATTTCCTTTTGTGAAATATTGGAAAATTTTAGGGAGGGGCAAAAAAAAGGAAGCAGGAGATTTTCGATTAGGTGCATTTTTTGTATCCTGTAAACTGAAAAATGATTTTAGCATTCATATCTGTCTGTGAGAATCTCTAGTGCCTTAACGGTTAAATCTGTTCAGTTGAAGATTTATATTTAGGTATATCGCTATACGAACTAAGGGGCCGGAACTGCTAGTACAAATAATTTTGGGTACTTACACGCAGAAATTGTTTTTAAGATTTCAATTCCTTAAATATTGGGGCAGGGATGGCTCAGTCAGTAGCGCGCGAGGCTCATAATCTGCAGTTCACAGGTTCGAGCCCCGCTTGGGTCAGCTTTGAGATTTATATCCGCAAAATTCCCCCCCCCCCCTGCCCTACTTCGGTTAGTAGGGGAAACCGATGGGATTGGAAAGGCCGCCGTCCGTCGGATGGGACGTAAAGCCGTACTCCGTGTGAAGTATAGCCATATCCTGTGTACGTTAAAGGACACGCTGGATGGCCTTAATGGGAGGCTACCATCTATCTTCTAACAGTTGTCCAGTGGACTGCAACCTTCTCTGAGCCATCGTGGTCCTTGTGGCCTGGTCATTTAGCTCATTGTGTGCAAAAAATGTGCGTCTCAGAGATAAAGGAACCCAACCTTAAATAAATAAAATAAATACCCCCTCAAGCAGCTGCTTGCCACAGAGGTCTGACAGGAGCCTGTCAGTTTATATGCCACAGTAGAAGATCTGAGAGGATGGCAGGACCTCAGCAGAAAACAACACGAACATCCATGCCTTTCCCGGGGCTCGAACCCAGGTCCCGTAGATCAGTAGCCAAGCGCGCTAACCACTCGGCCACGGGACGGCTACCCAACCTTAAATGTGACTTTTATAATGTGCACTTATTGTTTCCTTACTTTTAGAGAGTACAGTCCAAAACACTACTGCATATGTCGCCATTTTGGTTCTTGCTCGAATTCTGTTCCTTGTTTGAAACGTTGTCAGTACGCAACTATTGAAACAAAGTGTAACTCTTCGTGGTTATGCTTTTTAAGAGACCACTCTCTTTATTCAATCATTAAAAAAAACCTAGAGTGGTGGTTTAGCGAAAATTTTGAACATTTAAACTATATTTTAAGTTGATTGAGTTATGTAACCGTATGAAAAAGTTTTATAAATGGAGTTTACCTTCTGTGATATAAAAGAAGCAGCTGCAGTAATGATGCAACATGCGTCTTAATATCCACAAAAGGCTAATGAGGGAAATATGGACAGACTGTTGTTAAGGCAAGTTGTTTCTCAATCATTTAACTATATAAGGGCCTGTCAAATAGCTCAATATACTGGCAATATATACAATACAAGGGGTTAATATATACAATAAAAGGGCTCAATATATGGGCTTTTCAAAAGCTAAATTGACTAATTGCTCCAAAATACATCTTCGTAAACAAATTCTGAATAAATTTCCGATTGAAAATGTCTCAATTAACAATTCTGTTATGCAGTATACTCTTTCAAATAAATGCGTACTAAAATTTTGAAAACATACTGTTTCTAAGGCTGATAGAAACGAACCAAAATTTGATGTCGGCTTAGTTTCTGACCAGACATATCACACTAAGAAAAACCTTAAAATTTCCGGCCAGTAAACATGCTGCGTGAATAATTCTTCATTTGATTTGTCTTTCTGCTGTGGTCTCATCTTCCTCAGATTTTTTCTTTACGGTGTGTTTTATTGACAGACTTCTGTGACAAGCAGCTTATTGAGGTGGAAGGGGGATTTGTTTTTTTTTAGTAAACGTGTTGGTTGCGGATCAAAGGGACATGGATCCGATTTGTGGATAACGCATGAATGTTTCTTTTCTTTCTGCTGATATCTGGCTTTTGACACAGATCTTTTTTTTATGGCATATGATATTGGCAGACGTCTGTGAGAAACAACTCTTTCAGTGCATTTTAGTGTATTCAATACGTTAAATAAGTTTTAATACTAAATTCTACAATGTAAAGTGTAGAAGGAAAATGTTTACTATCATTCTTCCAATTGTTTCCATTCTTCGATTTTTTTTCAACATTTTGAAAAGATTTTCTGATATATATACATATAAAGACAATATCTAATCGAGAATGTACACGTAATTTTAAACTATCTTTTATGAAAATGAAAATATAAAACTTAGATGCCAAAATAATGCAATCGGTGAGAATTCTCTCCTTTACAAAATTACTTCGCATTACTTAAAATGCAAAGTTTTCAACTAATGTCCTAATTAGAAATATATATGCTTGGGGGTCCAAATTTGTCTTTTGATAAGAAATTATGGGTTCAATAATTTTAGGTGGAGTGCTTCACTTAGAAAAAAATGGGAAGTAACAAAAAAACCCTGATATTTCACTTTTTTCCGTATTTATTAGTAAAGGTTTAAAGAGATAATAAATTAATAAAGAAATTGTGTTATTTTATTCAAGAAACAAGATTTTAAATAATAGTTATAAAGTGCTTGTTAAATATTTTTCTGGAGGCAAGCTGACAAAATGCCCTCTCTCCATAATTCTGTCCTAAACTTTGGTGGAAAAAAAGATCCCTTTATTAACTAAGTAGTTACATATAATGGCATGGTAATAAAAATACTCTACGCTGATGAAGATAATGTGATGGTCGGGACATTTTCTCCCGCATCTCAACCAACTTTTAATATTATCTCGAATATAACGGCAGAGAATCAAGCGTTCTTCTTTAAATACTTGGAGCATCGTTTCCGTGTTCAGTAACTTTTAAACGTATAGCTTCAGTTTGGTAATTTATCATTCGGTAGTCGATAGCGTGGATCCCTCAGGAAGCTATCTGGAACATAATAATAATGTTTCGGGCCAAGCTCTTGCACACAGCATTGACATAATGGTCTGTGGAGAGGCAGAATGGCCTGGTCGCTATCCACAAACCCTCAGGCTTCAAAACTGTAGTAATGAGACAGCAATTTCGAAAAGTAATGAGGTTTAAAAATAAATTTTCGTGAGAACGGAATAAGTAGATGCTGAATGCAAAAGTTCGAAGCGCGCTGGTGCTTCCGGTACAAGTTCCGCGGTGAACAAGGAGAAAAGAGAAAACACTGTTTGGCTACTTTCACGATACTCTGAGTAACCAATTGTTATTTATTGGGGAGAGATTTAAAGAATACGAAGACAACGAAACCAATATCGCCACATATTCCCTTTTGGTTGTTGGATATTGGTCTCTGTCGTCATCTGAATGTGATTGTAAGACGATACCGGATCGTTGCTACAACGCCATTGAGTACCATAAAGATGTACACACGTCGAAAACCGAGGATTTCACCTCCATTGTTTAGAGACAATTACAGTGATATAGTTAGACCATTTAACTCGGGCTTTAGTCCCTAACTCACAATAATTACAACATTAATACCGCGACGTCATCTAAGGCCGTGTGTTCCCTCCTGCGTTTGGGCATTACAGTTGTTGCACCGCCAGGCAAAGGAGGCCCCTTACAGCTCGGTGAACAATAATACATGCTATATTGCGTCCAGTGGCCCACACAATGCGGCCCTGTCGTCTAGTAACAGCTGCTCCCTTTAGCTGTAATTTGCGTGAGATCTAATTGGATTTAGCTGACATTAGAACTTCCCGGATTATCGTTCGTATTCGCTGGTCCCGCACGCGTTTTAAGATAAGAAGCTTGAGCAAGAGAGGAGTTTCTCGGTCGTTACGTCGCTTGCATCGGCGTCTCTGCTCAAGCCGACTACCTCGAAGGCAATTACACCAACCGTAATAAGTAGGGATGAGTTTAATGACGTATGAGCCACGTAAGGTCATAGTTGAGTTTCTTCATTTGTCTCTTTATGTATGGCATGGATAAATTTCGGATAAAAATGTTTAAGTATGGAGAAATCATTAGAAATAAATATTTAGGTTCCTTTTGTCTATTATTATTTTTAGTGGTTATTTCTTTATGTTTTTGCATATTTTTTGGACGGGGTAAATTTCCCCCCCCCTTTGATAATATATAATAAGGGAGAATCGTTTTAACATTATGTTTTATGAGGTTTAACGTCATTGCTCTCAGAGCTAATTCCCTAAGCAATTATGTTTTAGATGAAGCTTACATCATGAATATAAAGCAGGTCACAGCTACGGCGATGGGAAGTATTAAAATGTCAGCTTTCAAAGGCCTTGTTCTTGCATTAATATCGTTCTCCATACTTATTACGTTAAGTGGCATTAGTGAATTGAATTAAACTTTAAGCAACACTTCTTATTTTTAGGAAGCCGAATCCTGTTTTTTTTTCATTTTGAAATGAGAAATTTATGACACATCTTCAATTTAATTTAGCATTGTACTATATATATATATAAATTCTCACGTCTCCCAGGAGTCGTAAGGAACATTTGGAGGACGGAAATTATATGCAGCTTTACAGAGATTATTGACAATTATTCATAATTTACCTGGCAAAGGGATAATTACTGGTTCCTTAGAATGATATGAAACTTATTCCCAAGGATAGGATACTCATTTTTTGCTATTTTAATGACACATAAATGTGAAGAATTTAGTGCAAAAGTTTGTAGAATTTATGAAGATATTTAGTTGCTCTTCATATTATAATACTTCTCAGTGGCCGTTAAGGTTTTAGTATTTTTAGAATGCATTTTCAACACATAGTACTTGTATCCACTGAAATACTTTAGATCAATTATTTGGAATTGCAGGTTTTGTTCTAAATCTTTTTACCTTGTGTATAATATATATTATAAGCATTTTGATTTGTTTCTAATTTCTATTAATGTATTTAAATTGAAATGTATTTCTTGTATTCTACATTTGTGTTTCTGATATTATTCCTGTATTTTAAAGAGATATTCATTATAATTCAATAATTATTTTATTATTGAAATTTAATCATCAAACCTGTTATTGTTGTTGTTGTCGTCGTTAATGTTGTTATTAGTGATATCAGTAGTAGTTGAAAACGTTTTCGATAAAAACAATGGTGGGGCTTAAAGATACACCCGAAGAGCCAAAATAATATGACCAGCTACCTAATGTGATGTTGGTCCTCCACGTGCCGCCAAACAGCTCTTACCCGGCGAGGCATGGACGCTAAAAGATTTCAAAAGGTGTCTTGTGGTATCTGGTACCAACACGTTACCAGCAGATCCTTTAACTCTTGTAAGTTATGTGGTTGAGCCGCCGCAGATCGGATATGCTGTTCCAACACAAATTACAGATGCTCGATTGGATTGATGTCTGGGGAATTTGGAGGTCAGGGCAATACCTGGAAGTCTACCTCATGTTCCGCGAACCATTCTTGAACAACCTGGGCATTGTGGCAAGGAGCATTATCCTGTAGTCTGTAAACTCAGTTAAGATACGTAAAAAAACTAATGAAGGATGTAAAAAATGCGCAAAAATAACGATTTGCGACTATTATACTAGTAATTATAGAACTTTAGCTTTAAGTAAAAAAAAAAACGATTGCAAATCTTTAAACGTTTGAGGGAGCCAGGCCGAAAACAAAAAGAAATGGAACAAAAAGTAATTCCCACGGCTGAGTACAGATAGCGCCGTCTCTTTCCGGGTGACGTCACACTTAAAAATAAGGAAAAAATGTAGGAAATAACTCTCCACACCTCTTTTCCACTCGATGGAGCAAGAGTTGAGTGAGAAAATGTTGCAATTTTCGTACACTTCATTATGTTATTGGGCTGTTGGGTTACAAACACTAGTAAATCGGAGAAATTGAGGAAAAGAGTTTTCAGAAAGTAGTTTCATATAGATTTGCTTTGGTTCAACGAACGAAGATGAATTGGTTGAAGACGAAAGGCCCTACTAGAGAAGAATACCGTTGCCATGAAAGGATGTACCTGGTCTGCAATTATGTTTAGGTAGGTGGTAGACGTCATAGTTCCCTTCACATGGATGACTGGACCCAGGGTTTCGCAGGAGAACATTGCCCAAAGCATTACACTTCCTCCATCGGTTTTTTTTCGTCCCACGGTGCATCCTGGTGCCAACACTTCTCCAGGTAAACAACGCACACGTACGCGGCTATCCACATGGTGCAACAGGAAATGAGATTCATCGGAGCAGACGATCTTCTTTCATCATTCAAGGTCCAGTTTTAATGCTAGCGTCCCCATTGTAGGCGCTTTAGATTGTGAACCGAGGTTAGCATGAGCACTCAGAGCGGCCTGCGGCAACGCAGCCCCATTTCCAGTAGGGTTGGATGTACTGTGTGTTCTGACACATTACTCCCTTCACCAGCATTGAAATTACGGGCGAGTTGCGCCACAGTAACACTTCTGTTGACTCGTACCATACGGGATAGCATTCGTTCACCTCTAGCATCGATGAGCTGTGGTCCACCCACACCTTGCTGCGGTTATTGGTTTTTTCCTCCTCGGACCACTTTTTGAAGGTACTAACCACGGCTGACCATGAGCACCCCCACAAGCCTTGCCGTCTCGGAAGTGCTCTGACCCAGTCATCTGGCCATTACAATTTGCCTTTGTCAAACTCACTTATGTCAGCTTCCTTTTCCATCTGAAGAACTTATGTCCGCTTCCTTTTCCATCTGAAGAACATATACTGATTAACAGAGCTCAATATCAGGTGTTATTTATACCGTTTCATGACCTTCACTCGCGTTGTCGTTTACCTGCTCTTGCTTCAATTTGCATACAGACGCGCTGGTCATAATGTTTTGGCTCTTCGGTGTACATAATAATGGTTTATAATTGAATGAAAGTTTTGTACAAGCACTTTACTGATAGTTACAAATGATTACTTATTAGTCGTTTATATTCATATCCTCCTTTGTGTTGTTCGCGTTATTTTTTTAAATGATTTCTCATCTTTTAAATAGTTTTAATCTTTAGTGGATGCAATGAACCAATGATTTTGTTGTTCATATTTGGAGGGCTCATGTGTTTTTTTAACTGAGCAATTGGTCCCTCTGTGATAAAATGTTATTGTGGGGATCCTATATGCTATTATTCATTACTATCACTTACTACATCATTGCTAAATGGTATGGCAACCATTACCTCGTATGATAAAACGTTTCCAAGGAAACCCGAGATTAACAGAAATAAAATTAAAAATAATTTAAAATGCTTACAAAGGATTCTCGATACAAATGGAAACTTCTTCTGCAAATGCATCTTTTTGTTTTCATCTTTTAAAACACGAAACGGAATTAATTGTGGTCTCACT
This sequence comes from Ryuthela nishihirai, assembly GCA_038380435.1. Lineage (NCBI taxonomy): Eukaryota > Metazoa > Arthropoda > Arachnida > Araneae > Heptathelidae > Ryuthela > Ryuthela nishihirai. Next base: position 14,997,069 of record JAWZYU010000011.1, read on the forward strand.
TTAGTAGCGTGATGAGAAAAAGAGAAAACTGGTGCTTTTGATTTATACTAGAATTCTCGACTAAGCATATCTTTTATTTTTCAGCTATTGGATATTTGTACCTGTGATCCCCTGACCCCTAGGGTTTCGCGAAGGTGGTAAAGGTGATTCCCTAGTTGTTTTTAATATTTCAGAAAGCTGTAAGAGAAATAATAAATTTGTCGCGATTAAACGTTATTGCTTTTTGATGGAATTATGCCAGTTTAGTACAGCAACACTGGCTATCTCATGATAATCAAGATGCAATTGGCTGTTGATGACAAGAATTGCTGGAGCGTTGAACTCTTTCACTCGACTATTTAGATTCAAATTCCAAAATAGCCGATAAATTAATAGGAGATAAAGAACTGCAGATATAATCCATTCTTGAGACTTTTAGGGAGTCCTAGTTGAAAGGATCGATATTTGCGTTAAATGTGTCAGATAATGATGGGAAGATGGTTTGCAAAAAGAGTTAGACTTCGCAAGGGGTCTTCAGAAAGAAGGAGTCTATAGGATATCTGTAGCGACGAAAGTTGAATACCACATACCACAGAGTAGTGTTTTCCAACTAGTGTGCCGTGCAAGAGTTTCAATGCACTACAAAATTTATATTTATGCAAAAAATTCCATAGTTATGCTCTTTATTATGTATTATATTTTTGAAATTTTGGAGATCGAAAGTGGACATTTTCCTCTAATTATTTTATTGAGACAAAAAACCTTTGTAAAGAACATATGATGACGTAAGAGCACTGCGAATAAAAGTCGAGCTTGCATACTTCAAAGTAAAGCTTATCGAAATTTAAAAAATGATGTATAAATTAAAAATTTTGCTTTTTAAACTTTACATAATTGAGCTAAACATATATGTTTTAGCTGATCTACCATCTCAAGTGAATGTAAAATATATAAAAGTATTTATTGAGTACAGAATAATAGCCGATTATATTAACTAATAAAATAAAACATTATTTTTAGAAAACTTGCATGCATGTTTTTCCCCAGGTGTGACGCAAAGATTTTTTATTCTAAAAAAAGTGTACCATGGACTTAAAATAATTGGGAAGCATTAATATTAAGGTTCGAAATGCGTAATTTTTTTCTATATACAGAGTTTTTTTGAACCCCAAAATTTTAATTAATACTCTTTCAGAAACCCCTTTATCCTGTAAAATGAGTATTTCCGTATGCATTCACTGACATTCGAAGTTAGTGCCTAAAGAATTTTATGTTCATTAAAGGTTCAGTTAAAATAACAAAGGTAATTAAAGCCTATTTCATGTCAAAAGTGATTCTACATATAAAATTCGAATACTTTAATTTTGATGTAAATGCTCATATATTTTGTGGTGAATGGGATTGTTTTATCTCTCAGAGGCACTTTTTTGAACGAAATTGGCTGAATGGTCAAGTCACAAGGACCCGAAGAGCTGAGGGAAGGTTATGGAAAGGGACACACTGGGCAGCTGTTAAGAGACAGATGGAAGCCTCAATTAAGGCCATTCAGTGGGTTCTTTAACGTGATCAGGCTACTGCATTTCTTGCAAATGGAGCCATAGCTTTTGATTCCATTTGACGGACGGCGGTCTTTCGAAGCCCACCGGTGTGTCCTTTATGACTGAAAACATGGTGGGAAGCAACATAGATAAACCTTATTGCTGGTACAGTTAGGTCTCGAACCTGGGAACTGCAGATTACAAGCTAGGCGCGCTGCAAAGTAAATGAATTACCCCTCAAGCACCCTTATTGCCAGAGAGCCTGACAAGAGCTTGTCAGTATAATACGCCATAAAGACTTCATCAGAAGGACAACAGAAGAAATAAAACATCCATGCCTCACCCGAAAACGGACATCTTTTGATCAGTAGCGAAGCATGCTAACAACTTGACCACGGGACGGTTACGGTCATATCATGCCATATGATAAATGATCAGATTGAAAATAACACTAATAGTAAAACTGAGTTAATAGTGTTTATCTTTATTTTTAAAACTGACTCGTGTACATTAGTCGGGAAAAACATCTATAGAAGGTGGATTAAGTTCTAAATACATTTGTGTTTAAAACTGTTCAGTTCGTTTATTTGAGCAGAAGATGACTGTTGATACCATTAAATCCTAAAGAATTATTTTTCAGTGAGACAAATTCTGGAAGAACCACGCCGTAATGTGATATCCTTAACTCTTTCTATTCCCTCTCAGAAAGAACAACAGATCAAAACATAGCCAGCCAGCATCGCAATCAATTCTTTTCGTATCAACGATACGTGGCTTTAAATTCACCGCATCAACAGTGGACAACTTTAAACCGGCAAGTTTTATTTGTCAACTTTCATTCAGCCGAGCGTCGAAGGATATCGAAATCTGCATCAACGCAAGATTGCTTAGCACTTAATTTCGCATCACTGTTCGTTTATTACCTTTACCATATTCCTCTAGTCACTAAATGACAAAATCGATGCATTTATACATCGTCTATGAACCGACTGTATCCGTTTCCCCTTTAGCGCTTTTAAGTGGTATTTCGTGAGCAAAGGAAATGGGATGTTATCTTGTTTAATGAACCTGGTAGGTGTAAGGTTGTGCAACGTGCCCTTAAACAGCTTTCCCTCCATCTTTCTCTGCTTCTCTTTCTTCTCTCTATTTCCTTTTCTTCTTCCCTCCTTTCCTCTTTCTCTTCCAAGAACGCAGATTGAATGAAAGCTTCAAATGTCCCCTGATTCCATGTAATAGGTTAGTCAATGGAAAGGAAAGAGCAGATGTGGAGATTCCGCCTTTCTCTGTCGACGAAATGGTCACAGGCGTTCGGGAAGCGATTTGGGCCGTTTCCTTGGTCACCCGTAATGCCCTCGTGGCGTGACGGAGCGTCGGAAGTAAAATACCCCATGTCGCTCGGCGACATTCACTAGCAGCCTCCCCACCCATTCTCCGCTTCCTGTGTGTTTGCCATTGGCGAGGACTTGGGATTCCTGAGATAAATCAGAAGATACATTGGCAGAATGGATGGCGAGATGCCTCTACTGTTCATGATGGTCTAGCCACTAGAAAGTTTGTGAAAAAAAAGTGTCGAAAGATGTGAAAGTAAATTGCTTAGGAAGGTGCTTTCTCACGAGAAATATATTGTGCTAACGTCAAGAGAAAAAAGTATTGTCTTAAGAGCAATTAGAGCTTCGTAAGAAGGCGTTAGGAAGAAGGTGTTGGCATAGTTTCCTTTTTTTACTGCTTTCCTTGCCCGTTTTAGAAAAACTAATCCCTTCTATGCAGTCCTCACCTGTTTTCCCTGTGCAGTAAACCAAAAATACATAGTAAAGATCTAATGGATAAACCAGAAATGCAGCAATATATATATATACTTTAATATATATAAAATAATATAATAAATATAGTAACGATATGAATATCAGTAGGGGTTCGGATTATTTTAATCTCTGATTTTCTGTTAATAATCAGTATGTTTTTAAACCTTATAAATTATCTATTATTGAAGTTGGATCGTTTTACATTTTCTGCCTCATATTAAAAAATATTGATAATATGTCTAGAACCAAATCTAGAAAAGGTGAAGAGGAGGGGAATGACCCTTCCCTGAAGTATTTTAATATACAGAACTGGGAGAAATAATCGACAAATATATATTACCCATGTTCTCCAAGAAAATGTTTTAAAAAACATACTGAAATGCAAAGAGAAAATATAATCACTATATTGCAATATTTGGCGAGAAAATTTTTTAAAGAGAAAATAAATGCCGAAACAGTGTTATGGTGAGAGTACTTGTGAGACAGATTTTCCTTTACTATCAAATAATTTTATATACTCTTGAATTAACTCATGTAAAATTTTTGATAATGTTTAACAGAGATTAATTTTATTGCAAAAAGTGTCATTTCACTGAAATGCAATGTTCAGATGCCTTCTATTTGCTGCAGCTTAGCCATTAGAAGGTTTACAAGGAAACAAAAACGCATATTGCCCAAAAAGACGCTAGTCACAGTCATTGTACTGTTTCCAAGTCAGAGAGAGAAGTTAATTTTAATAAGGAAAGTTTGACACTTTTTGTTTTAATTTTCTCATTTCTAATTATCTGAATACCACAAATATGTCTCCATCAGTCGCAACTAATTTGCTACAAAATAGTTTTTTCCTCTTTTTATCCGCACATGTCTTCGTTATCTCTATTCTTTATTCTCATTCTTTCTTCCTTATGTACGAGGTACAGAGATTGCATGGAAACTTTAAATATTCTCCGATTTCATGTAATATGTTAGTTAATGGAAAGGGAACGACAGATTAAACCTTTCTCTGTTTGGCAAATGATCATATAATTAAATTACAAAATGAATGCACAAGAGAGAATGATTTCTGATTATGGTTGGAGCATCTGTCGGTAGCGCGCCAGACTCGTAATCTGCAGTTCCCAGGTTCGAGTCCTAGCTGGACCAGCGTTGAGATATATCTCCACAAAACTCCCCGCCCTGCCCACGGTCAGTAGGGGACACCGATGGGCTTCGAAAGGTGGCAGTCCACCGGAAGGGACGTAAAGCCGTGGAACTCTGTGCGGGAGGGGTGTACACTTTAAAGAACACAGTGGATGGCCTTGACGGGTGGTCTTCTAACAGCTGTTCAGTGTATTCCATCCTCCAAATTTCTCTGAGCCCACGGGGTCCTTGTGACTTGGCCATTAAGTCCATTATGTGGAAAAAAGTGCCGCTCAGAAGTAAACCAACAGATTATGGTTAACAACAGCAAAAAATCTGTTACGGATAGATGGAAGCGTCTTGTTAAGATCACCCATTCGTATTTTCTTTAACAACATAGCCTTTTTCCCGTAGATGATCTCGGGTTTTAGTCACATTTTATGGACAATAGCCATGAATCGAAATTGAGGGCAGCGACATACCCGTGTGTGTATGTGTGTGGGGAGAGGGTGCGCTCACCCCTGGGTACGGCACTGGGTACATCTGGAGAGTAAAGAACTCTTTACAATCGATGCAACGTCAGAAAAGAACTATTTTCGTACTAGTGGTGTGGAGGTGTGAGCTGGCTGGCACCATGATGGAGTGACGCAGAGAGCTTTACATCTTTCAAAGAAGACACTGACTCCTCAGCGATACAAACACGAGATGAGATACTTATGCTCTATGTAAGGTTATTCAAAAGAGATGTCAGCCTTGCTTCTCTTGAATTTTATGTACGATATTGCTCTTCCCTATAAATGTAGATATTTATAAGATGAAGTGGCTTGCAAAATATGAACATCTGAATCCAGCTGAGCATGTGTTAGGTGCTTTGGGGAAAGGAATTTCAGAACTCCAACCTCCTTCCAGAACCGTCTACAAGCTCAGATCTGCTCTTGTAGAAGCGGAGGCTTTGTTATCACACAACCACCTCAACAGCCTCGTTAACAGTGTGAGATTGAGTTACTAAGTTGTATGACTATCAGGGGTGAGCATAGGCTTTGTTAATATAGTTTATCACGTAATTCCACTACCTCGATTATGGGAACTCACCTTAAAGGAACCCCCCCACCCCTAAGCAGCACTCGTTTCCATTGCATGTTTTCGTCCTTATCTCCTTTGCTGTTACTCAGTCATATCACAAAACTTTTCCATACGATATTTAACTGTTTTTTTTCTGAAAACCTTTTTGAGTAATGTACACTTTTATCCATTATGCTTTAATTCCAAGCGCCAGTGTTGAATATACAGTATAATTATATATGCATTATATGTACTGTTACTAATAAGACGACGCTAAAGGAGTTGAATCTACTTTTTTTTAAAAGAAAATGAATGTTATGAACACGTGTAAAAAGGAACATATTTTATTCGAAATGTTTGGGGTACAAAGGTAGTAGTTAAAATATTACTATTCGCATTCTCCGAATTTCCCATTAGTTTGAAATTATACATTAACAGTCGGTAAATTTTGATAATATTCCTTTTTATTATTGAAAATATAACTTCTGCACAAAAGATTATTCCCCTTAGAGCAAACTTTTTATATATTTAGCGCGACTTAGTTACCTAATTCGCTATCAATTTACGCAAATTATTAAAAAATCAACTTTTTTAATCCAAATGTTTTTGACCCTTTATTATTCAGAAATGTTCACTCTATTTAATCATTTATCGCACACATTGTAGAACACAAACAAAAAGCAACTGGATCACTATCGAAAAATAATCGGTAGTTGAACGCAACTAAAAGTTTTTTAATCATTCTCGCGGGATTCACACATTATCTGTCAACAGCACCACACTTCTATTGAAGTTTCAAAAACTTTAACGTCAATTACGCCACTTTAGCTTGTTTAAAAAACGAGCTGTTATTTTCACTTTGTTGCTTTCGTCCTTTTGCAAACATTCCACATTTTTTATTTTAACAACAGAACTTAAACATTCTTTTCGAAATGGATTGGTGTTAATAAGATATTAATATTATATTTTCCTAAAATCTTCCAATCGTTTGAATTTCCGCAGTTTGAAGGAGTTGAAAGGTGACAAATGTTAAAAATTTAAACGAATATTGTAAACAGTCTGTTCATGGTGCAAATTTTATTTCATTTTGTTAAATGTAGTGTCAAAAGGTAGTGGCCAAAATATTACTATTCACATTTTCCGAATTTTCCACCGTTAGAAGTCGCTAAATTGAAAAATGTTGAAACAATTTGCTTATTGTAAACGAGCGTTCTATTCATCAAAAGTGATTTTACTTTGTAGTTAATTGCTTCTATTTTCACTCAACTGAAAAACTTGAAAAAGGTTCTCTTCTTCCAAGATCGAGAATTTTTCAGTTTGTGCATGCAACAAGTTCATTGTTTTCGATTTTACTATTTGCGAAATACGACACTTGATAATTACTTTATCGTTTAATAAATTTATTTGGGTTGTAACACTGCCTCCAATTAACTTACAACAGTAATAATATTAATAATAGTGAACAACCAGAAATACTTGGAAAAAATCCGACGCTGATTCAATGTCTAATCATGATGATGTAAAAATATTTCTTTAACCAGTGCGATCAGTTTGGCAATTTTTTTTCTAGAATCGCTATTAATGATTTAAAAAAAGTTTACTTTTTTTTACAAAACAACACATTGATTGAAAAAAAATAGTCGAAGAGAAATTTGAAGTGTAATTTCTTTTTTGCAATCAAAGGGACATAAAGGACTAAGAAAAAGTAATGGTTTTGTTTTGCATCTTTCGCATTTTAGTACGAGTTTTATCCTTTGGAGAAGAACTGAGCTAAAGAGGAGAAACTAAAATAAAACACACACAGAAAAGAGAATGCAACAAGAAGTGGAGCAACAAAAAGAGAGTGTGTGTTTCGTCATCCGTAACCAAAAACTACAAGGAGCTCTGTAGTTACTTGTAGATTTACGTCTTGATCTACACCTTATAACGCAAAGAAGCTTATTAAGAGGAAAAAAATAGCTGAAAAACAAACTTAAAACTAAAATAAGATTATGAAAGAAAAAAGGTGAAGTACTTTTTTTTCTCCTTCTGCAAGCACGGCTAGTTCACTAAAGAAACAAGTAGTAATCTTCATGACAAACTTGTTTCCCTATAGTTACTCTCAGCGCATTAACAATGCATAAAGAACACCGACCAATACGCAGTGGCAACAGAGTAGTTCGCTGAAGCTGAGAGATAACATATTTTCGTCAGACGTGAGGGAAGAGAGTCAGACAGGGGTGGGAAGAACGAAGAGGATGAAGAGGAGGAGAAAACTAAGTTTGGAGGGATCAGAAGAGTGGCCGTTTCATTATACATCACAAACCTTGCCGCCCATTAGCGGTATCAGGAATGTTTCCAAAGCTCCGTGTGCAACCCGCACTGACAAGAATAACAAACGCAAATGAAAGTTCCTGCCAATGTTTCCCGTCTTATGGAACGTGACTTGGGTTACTGTGATTCTCCGAAGATGTCTTCAAATGCAACGAAATATAGTGAAGGGTTCGAGAGTTTTCCAAATAAGTGTTAACGAAAGCGTATTAACACTAAATCGATGTGCTTACTTGGGTAGATTTGTTTAATATACCAAATGCATATATTTGCAAACGAGTTGATAATCGTGAATTTGATCAGCTACGTATGTGCGATATTGCACCATATCTTACGATGTAAGATGATGTTGATGATAGGATTTAATGATTAATTGGTGAATGTTGATATTCTATGCACGGAGTTTTCAGCAGTTTGATTTGTGGTAAAGTTATGAGAAAGTCCGCCCTTTGAAATTTATCTGTGTAAAGAATAACTGAATGGAGACATTTCAATTTCCATTTTATTCATATTTCTTGAACTGGATTATATTCTTTTACAATATATTGGTAAATATATCAGTTGCTAAATGTCTTGAGACGGGATTATTATGCTAAATTAGCAGCAAATCACCTTCTTTCGTCCTCTTTACCTCTAAGAAATCCAGATTAACCGATAAAAATTTGAGTTGTTTTGCCTCTGAGAGTCACATTTTTTACATAATGGGTTAACAGACAGGTCACAAGGACCCGTAGGGCTCAGAGAAGGTTGGAGGGAGTGAAGCTACAAGACAGCTGTTAGGACACAGATGGTAGCCTACCTTCAAGACCATCCAGTGTGTTCTTTATGGTGCATAGGGTATGGCTCCCCCGCACATGTGCCACGGCTTTACGTGACATCCACCGGACACTGGGGGGGGGGGGGGGGGGGGTGACTCAGTCGGTAGCGCGCCAGGCTCGTAATCTGAAGTTCCCAGGTTCGAGTCCCTGCTGGGTCAGCGTTGAGATTTATCTCCGCAAAATTCCCCGCCCTTCCCACGGTCAGTAGGGGACACCGATGGGCTTGGAAAGGCCGTCGTCCGTCGGATGGGACGTTAAGTCGTGGCACCGTGTGCGAGAGAGCCATACCCTGTGCACGTTAAAGAACACGCGGGATGGTCTTGATGGGAGGCTACCATCTGTCTTCCAACAACTGTTCCAGTGGGTTCCCTCACCCAACTTTCTCTGAGCCTTCGGGGTCCATGTGACCTGGCCATTTAGCCCATGGTGTGCAAAAAAGCGCCGCTCAGAGGTAAAACAACCCAACCGGACGGTGGCCTTTTCAAGTCTATCGGTGACCCCTACTGACCGAGGACAGTGTGGGGCTTTTGAGGAGATGAATTTCAATGCTGGCCCAAGTGGGACTAGAACCTTGAAACTGCAGATTATGAGCCGGGTTCGCTACCGACTGAGCAACCTCCATTCCAGCCGACAAAGAATATCGTGGAGAAATGTATTATCTACTTTAATAAAAAAGATATTATAAATATCAATACCATACTTTGTATTCCGAAAATTACGAGAAAACTGGGTTGTGTTACTTCTGAGCGGAATGTTTTGCACACAGTGGTCTAAATGGCCAGGCCACAAGGACTCTAATGGCTCAGAGAATGTTGGGAATGGCTCTTTTAATGGACAGATGGAAGTCTTTTGTAAAGACCACACAGCGTGTTCCTTAACGTACGTAGTATGTGGCTCTCCTGAACACAGACCACGGATTAATGTCCCATCCCGTGGACAGTCGCCTTTTCAAGCCCATCTGTGTCCCCGTTCTCACCGAGGGCAGAACGGGAATTATCGGAGATAATTCTCAATTCAATCACAGTGCTCAGGACTCGAACCTGGGCAATGCGTATTACGAGGTTGGCGGGCTACTGACTGAGCAACTCCCTCCTCCAGCGAAGGTTAAAATAATGTGTTTCGTCTATGCACTTCTAAACACCGAACTTGCAAGGTAATAAAATGCTCTTTATTTGTTAGCTATGTTTAACTATGTAAAGGACACTTTTAAGTCAGCTTATTGCACTTCAATAAAAAACGTTTTATATTAGCAGTTAATAAGTCTATTTTAATACATTGATTTCTTGGGAAAGGCAAACATTCGACACCTTCGACAGAAAAAAGTAAACATTCTATAGGTTTTTATGGAAAAATGTTACTGAAGATAAAGATCTCATTTAAATCTAAATCTTAATTATCGATTATATTCCTTCTGTATGTCTGGGTCATGTCTACCCCTTTAGATAATGCTAGTAAGGGTAATGTAGGCAAAAATATTAAACTTCTACATATTTCACTCATTGTTTCAAGAAATATTTTTAAGCACCTCTGAAACAAAGGTTAAATGTTATACTGCAGCGGAAAGCAAGCCCTACCTCTCTCCTCTCCCCCCACCCTTATTTTTTCTATATCTGGGCCTGTAAGAAGTATATGCAAAAATCTAAGAATGCTGATAGGAATTTTCATTCAAACGCCTAAAATACGTATAACTTATTGCAATAGTTTGAAATAATACTTATTAATGTTTTAATAACTTCTGAGGTAAATTCTTATGACAAGGGTTGGGTTTTCTATATACTAATGACAAGGGTTGGGTTTTCTATATACTAATGACAAGGGTTGGGTTTTCTATATACTAATGACAAGGGTTGGGTTTTCTATATACTAATGACACTTTTTTTCACACAATGTGCTAAATGACCTGGTCACAAGGATCCCAAGGACTCAGAGAAACGAAAAAGGATCGACTGAAGAACTGTTAGAGACAGATGTTCTCCTCTTGACAAGAATATCCATGTATTCTTTAACGTTGCACAGGGTATGGCTCTCCTGCATGGTTTAACGTCCCATCGACGGACTCCCCAAGTCCATCGGTGCCCCCTGCTCACCGAGAGCAGGGTGAAGGTTAAGAGAGGTAAATTTCAACACTGGCAAAGTTGGGACTTGAACCTGGAAATCGTATATTACGGACCTGATCCGTACTGTGTCATTTACACCCCCTTACAACAAGCAATACTGCTTCCAAACATCGATACTTCCATAACTCTTCAAAAGTACGAAAAATATTCTTAGAAATTGAGATTTGGATATACTACTTTATTTGATTGAGAATTTCAATGTACGCTTCGTCATACTTTTGCACAAAGGTTTGTTTTAGAAGTTACAGAGACTAACATATTGACTCCCAATTTATTAAAGTAATATTACGATGAGACAAAAAGTAAACAACATTAAAGTAACAAACTCTCAGAGACGTGTGCGATAACAAATATTCACTACGCTTTACAAATGTATGTGTGTGAGTGGTCTTGAGGACTTGAAAACCATATGTCATTATTTGAAAAATTACTTGCATTAACAAGTTGTTTTTTCTATCAAACTCAATAGTTAAAAAAATGTTTCTTATTTTCTATAATTTTAAGTATTTTTTTTAATCTTTGAATAATTTGTGCCTATTTCCACTTGTTGTTTACCTCAATAATAAATACATAAAGAGAATAATTCTTGCCATATACAAATCTAGAAATTTCCAAGAGTAATCGATTGCTTCTTAATTTAAAGAATATCGAAGTTTTGTTATGTAAACCTTGCTTACTAAAGCAAAGTTTCAGTCATCATTGAACATCAATTCGTTGATTCATTCTCGGGTGTTGAAAAAAAAGAAGTTTGGACTTCTTGGAAAGTCCTAGCGTATTTGTGTTTCAGGAATATTTAACCGAAAGTAATGTGTATTTTAAGAGAAATGTTAGATTTCTTATAGCAATAATAAGAAGATATTGTAGTTTTCAAAGGCTTTACAAATGAGTGTTCTCAAAACCCTTTTCAGGTATATGTCGTTGTGTTTCTTTAGGTATGTGTGGTCAATTTTTCATATAATATAGGTAATTCACGTTAAGTTAATTCTTCTTGTAATGTTTGTCTTATAAATGCAAAAATAAAATCCCGTTGGGGAATTAAGACGATGCCTAGTATGTATAATAGGAATAGAAACCTTTGTTTTTTTTTTTAAAACAACTGTGGTAAATTAATAAACAGTTATAAAATTCCACATACTATATGTCTATATCGTGCAGAAGCAAATTAGAAATTATATTACTGAAATATGCTCTAATTATTATTATTTAAAAATTTTAATAACATAATTTTAACAATTTCTCTTTAATTTTAATAAGTTAATCATCCTTTAAGAGAAGTATAGAAATGTTTACAACGCATTAATCTGAAGAGAATGATATGAACAGTGACAGGGAAATTATTTTCTAAGTAACGGAGATGCTCTAACACGATTAATTAAAATTGCTAATGACACCACACTCTCATTACTAATGACACAAACCTGTCTTTTTTTTGCGTATGTCCCATAAGAAGTAGAAAAAAATATACCTGCATAAAACACAGTGTGATTAAACGAAACAGTCTGTCGCTGAAATGCCTTTTCTTGTGATGTAACTCAAGAACCTACTTCCCACCGAGAAATGCCAACGGGGCCCATTGTAAAATATTATCAATTTGCGTCTTGCAATCACACGGTGAGAACAGAAAAATCTGGCGGATGGGGAAAAGTGTGCCGGTGTGTTGCGAAGTTAATTATAAGCGACTATTAATATCTATCAGGTTATGCTTGGAAATATGATATTCGGTAGTTCAGAGACTAAATTGGACAGGAAATAATTAATTACGGCAAGCTTTTGCCGAAAGGTTCTAATTTAATTTTTGACGGCGCAGACAATATATTGTGTGAAGTGTTCTGTTTAGTTGTACAAAGGATGATGGATAGTGCAGAGTGTTGATAAGGGACTTGCTTGTGTTTTGTGTTCTTTGCCGATGCATGGCAAACTGTTTAATGTTTATACGCAAATGGACACAGAAAGCTACTTATCCCTGCAGTGGTAGCATTAGAAACGGCGATAGTATTTTCAAATTATCTAAAAATACATCGAATATTTAAATATGATGAATGTGTTATTTTGGGAACAAGAAATACTTGCTCTTCATCCCGAACGGAAAAATGCATTCATCTTTATCATGATGACAGTGGTAGCAACCATTTAATTAAATTCCACTAGGATATTGTAAATATCATCCTGTAAGACGGACGACAGCGGAGAGTTGGGAGACAAATTTCGGTTTATTTTCTGTGTGCTTTCTAAAACAGTTTGGAGAGAAGAATGCAGAAAGCAGCATAATTTTTAACTCTCACATATTGCAAAGATGAATGGTATTATTTTTCGAATTTGAATGGCAAATTTAATTTGTGTTGTTCCATCAATTCCCTGCTTTGTGAAAATGATGCTGCAAACATTTTCTGAATGAATACCGTCTCTCATATGTGGTAGAGGAAGATATATCATCTAAAATCATGTTAAATCGTTTTTCAAAAATATATTTCTTACAAGCTTTTTTTACTTGTGCAAAGATAGCTGAGAAATAATATACGTATATAAAAATAAATGACTGTCTTTAAACATATGGGCATTTATAAACTCATTTCTATTACCTGTCAAGTTATCTCATCTAACCACCGTTCTGTCTTCGGTAAGAAACGAAACACGGTTGACTTGGAAAAGTTTCCGTTCGTCGATGGGACGTTAAACCGTGGTATATATAGCCTGTGTGTGCTAAAGGGTTGTTGGGTTGTTTTACCTCTGAGCGGCACTTTTTTGCACACCATGGGCTAAATGGAACATGGATCCCGAAGGCTCAGAGAAGGTTGGGGGAGGGGACCCACTGGAACAGCTGTTGGGAGACAGATGGTAGCCTCCCGTCAAGGCCATCCAGCGTGTTCTTTAACGTGCACAGGGTATGGCTCTCTCGCACACGGGGCCACGGTTTAACGTCCCATCCGACGGACGGCGGCCTTTCCAAGCCCATCGGTGTCCCCTACTGACCGTGGGCAGGGCGAGGAATTTTGTGAAGATAAATCTCAACGCTGACCCAGCTGGGACTTGAACCTGGGAACTACAGATTACGGTGTGCTAAAGAATACTCTGGATGACCTTGTATGGTAGGCTACCATCTGTTTATTAACAGCGTCTAGTGAATTACCATTCCCAACCTTCTCTGAGCTCTTGTGTGATCTGGCCATTTAGTACATTGTGTGCATAAAAATGCAGCTCACAGGTAAAACAATCCAACGCTGACAAATTATCAGGTCTAATTTTTAAACTTATTTTTAATCCAGTTTTTATTGTTTTCATGCACAGTAAATGAATTTGGGATGACAGCTATGGAATGTTATTGATTCTAAATGCTTTTTAAAACATGTAGAAAATCTGAAAAGAAAGTTTTCTTCCAACTTCGTCTCATTGGGCTTCCCCTTTTATAGTAAGATTTCGCGAAAAGGTAGCTGGTTATTTTCAAAATCCTGTGTGCGCGCTCCAAACGGTGTAAGGATATCAGTGGCGTAAAGCGGGTGGTAGCTAGTTAGACTACGAGACCGCGCAGTTGACACTTTGACAGTTTCTATATATTATATATTGATTGATATGCAATGGATAAGTCTGTCAATCAATATATTATATAGTGATTGATATGCGATTGATAAGTCTATCAATCAATGATCAAAAGCAATTTCCGAAACGGCAATTGCGCAGTCTCAGAGTCTCCTAGGTAGAATTTCAAGTCGACATTCACAGATTTACCTGTGACATCTCATTCATTGCGCATGGGTATAAAAATATTCCCTTAAGAGGAATTTATACACTCCCTGGAACTAGGGGAAATTGCCAATGTCTGTCACGTCACACGTGTTCATCCGCCCGGAATTACGTTGTTATATAATATGATGATCCTTTCTTTGTTTTTAAGTAACACTAATTCACTGTGACGTTGAGGAAAAAGATACAATTAGTGGTTTGACACAATGGTACATGGAGATTCCAGGTTCGAGGCCAGCTTTGAGATTTTCACCATCTGATTTTAATGAGAAACACCACATTGTTTAGCTTGATAGGAATATTGTCCAGCACATCGATATTAAGTTTTAATCCCTTATATCTACGTAAGAAAATGCTGAATATCTTGATGGTTGCATCTGTTTCCTTGCACAAAGTTATTCTAATGTTTGGGTTTCCTGTAATTTGTTTATTGCACAATAAATAATATTCAAATAATGTTTTATTTTTAATTGCAAGTCAGGGCTACTTGAATTGCAGTGCACAAGACCATATGTGACCAGAAAAGAAATATTGTGCTCTCGGAGAAAGAGGGGAAACGGCATATGTAGACAAAAATATATGTTATCACCAAAAGAAATGTTAGAAAAAAGTGAAATATAATTATGAGTTGTATTGTAGAAAAAGAAGAGGTAAATTCGAAGTTGGCAAGGAAAAGCTTAAAATCATGAAATAAGGAAAAATATGAATGGATTTCATCCGATTAGAGGAAAGAACTCAAACTAATGCTGAAACTTGCGGTTAGAAGGGTTTCAAGACCTCTATCAAAACGTGATACAAGGTAGAAACAAACTGGAAGGAAACAAGCAAATTCTCTAGAGAAAAAATACTTTCAAAATCAAAGGTGTCCAATAAGTATAAATGAAAAAAAAATTATCTGAATGGTCCTCCTGAGGACTTAACCCTTGGCAATTAAGTCTTATATCTTGTAATTGCTTAAAGCTGGTTCTATGTTTCGTATATCCTCGACTTGGCTGTAATTGAGATTCATTGTATAAAAGCATTATTAATGGAGATAGTTTATTGCAGTCGGGTAATTCACACGAATAATATGTTTTACCCGTAATTCGTTCCTCTCGATTAATGGATCGACCCTTTTCAGTATATATTTTAATTTATTGACTAATATAATTTTTTGCAACAGTGAAAATCACTTGAACATATAAGATAATGGCGATAATTGATAATAAGATAACAGCATTAATTGGCGATAGTGTGGGCACCAGCTGGAAGGGGGAGGGTTAACTAATCTGATTATAATCCTTCCATTCGCCATGTTAATAATCTAATCTAAAAGTACTTTAAATATTTATGCTTTTAAATATAAGGATTATTTTGTTAATATTATTTAAATAAAATTTCATCTGTTTTTTTTCTAACTTAATTTCCAAATGTAATATCGTGTACTTATAATATTAACAAAAAATAGTTTTATTTCATTCAACGCTAAATTTTATTTTATTTAAGAATTTCGAATAAAAATGTTAAAATATACTTGAATTTAATAATTTATTACGAATTATTTATATTAATGTAATAAAAATGTTAAAATATACTTGAATTTAATAATTTATTACGAATTATTTATATTAATGTAAACAACATTAGTAATTACTGAAATTATACGGATTGTAAGGTAGGTTTAGACAGACAGGAGCCACATATGTTGTAATTCAGGAAATATGCATTTATTTAATCTTTGTGATTTGCTTTTTGCTTTTTCAGTATTTACTAATTTGGAGCATCTGAGCTGTGCATATCATCTAAATTTACTCATGTGGGCAACATATATGCAATATCGAGCTATTTATTAGTTTATCTCGTAATCTGTTGTTTTTTCCAACGATTGTAATCTATCTTTCCATACACACATCTGCTTTTACACAACGCAAAAGTCCTTCAGTCAAATTATTTGAATTCCATTCCATGATATATGGAAAGTTTGACAGAAACCGTCCAGGGCAATTACCCGCGATCTGTTCGTCCCAGTTACGTAAACATTTATATTATAACATTCCAGTCTGCATAAACATTTAGACATGCATATCATGAAATTACCAAAACTAGGTGCATTTCACGTATAATTCCTACCGTTGATGGTGAAACCAATTGCGCTTAACCTGGTGCATTTAGGGTCCCACTAGAATTCACATACCTAGAGTGCCTTCTTCAGAAACTCGAATATATGAAAATCACATAGGAAGAGAGTGAGAGATCTGACTGTATGCAAGATTTCTCTAACTTCCCATCACATTATACGAAACATAAGGTTGACTGTATTCGTACTTATTTTCCCGTTTCGTCATGAAAACGTATTATTCTGATAAACTGAGTGATTATAATCCTGAGTGTCAGCTTCCATAGCCGCTTGTTATTAACGGATTTAAGCAATCTTTTATTGATGTTTTAGACACACACGCATTTCCATATACATCCTGCACCCTCAGATGAATTCCTGCCGACTGACAGCTTTATACACTTAAAAACGATATCACCTGCATGCTGAACTTCTTTTGTCGAATGACCTATGAGCTCATACAGGTCATACAGCTGATCATCTACTCCTCAGCCCTTTAACGAGAAGCTTCCCTCTGTCTCTTTAAAGCTGTCCAGTGAATCCCCTTACGTAACCTCTCTGAGCCTTTGAGGACTTTGCGACCTGGCCATTTAAACCACTGTGTGTAACTTTTTTAAGGTGCAGAAGTTCATAAAGTGCCGCTCGGAGTAAAAACAATTCAACTCTTCAGTGTATCGCCGACTGACCTAACTTCTCACTGTAACGATGCTGCTCTTCACTGCTAACGCATTATTTGCGAATGTTTCGCAAATGTATTATACTGAACCTAATATTATATTTTTATCATTTTGCACTGAAAATTATGAAGATGCATGAATTAAAGAACATATGAATAATCTTGGATTTAAACTTCAACTCTTAGGATCGTCAAAAAATAAATCTAAGTTCACTGGTGTATTATTTAACAAAAACACTATACGAAAAGTTTTCAAAAAGTTCTTGACATGCATCTGCATAAGAAAAACTATTGCACTTACATCAACAAAACTTTTACTGTCCTTCAAAGTATTCACCATCAGAATCTATGCAAAGGTGCAGACGTCTACGCCAATTGTGGAACGTCTGGTGGCACTCTTGTTGTTGAATACTCCGCAGCTCTGAATGAGCGCATTTTGAGGTGCCGGTCTTGCACCTTTGAAATTTGCTTCCCAGCAAGGTTCTTTTTAATTTTTGGAAACAACGAAACGTACATGGTGCAAGATCAGGTGAATATTAGGATGGCGCAGCTGTTTAATTTTTTTCCTGCTCTAGATAGGCCATAACTTGCCGGGTTTAGGGAGCACTGGCATTGTCATGAAGGAGAACGCCTGACACGCCTGTTGTTGGACGCTGCTCCTTCATCTCCTTAACCATTATAGGCAAAACCATGTTGGTTTAGTATTGGCTATTTATTGTCATTTTTTCAGGTAAAGTATCCACGGCTACCATTTCTTGGGAATTGAAAAAGATTGTGAACATATTCTTCCTTGAGTAACAGTCTTGTCGGAGGATTTGGAAACGCAATTTATCTTCCGCAACCCAAACATAGTTGTTCATCTTTCTGGGAGTTGTATAGTAAAAACCACGCCTCATCTCCTGTGACAATGTCTGTTAATCATTTGGGGCCACTAGATTCAAACATTGCCACACCGCCGTGCACGAGTCGACTCTAGTCACTTTTTTGCTGTTCTATCAGCTTGTGGGGGCACTCATTTGACACAGATCTTTCGGAACTTTAAATATTGATGGATAATTGTTTCCACACTGCCAATCGATACACTGACATCTAAACGTATTACATGAACGGTGATGTCTGCATTTTCTTTAATGAACTCACGAACAGCAACGATGGTTCTCTCTTTCACGGCTCCTTAGGTCTTCCTGCACGAGGAAGGTCTTCGAAGATTTGCCGTTCTTCTTTGAATTTGCTCATCCATATAGTAACAGTGCCGTATGAACAGGCACGATCTCCATACACTTCTGTTAAATGGGCATGAATTTTTTTCGATTCGTCCCCAAGCTGCATTTTTTTTGAAAATGTAAAATTTTTCCCCATTTTAAGTAGGACTCATAGCAACAACGCACAGATTTCGCAGACCGAACTTTACACGCCTCCATAGAAATAATGATACGGCCATTGTTTTACACGTAAAGACAAGTTTAGACAAGCTTTCAAATAAGTCGTAGCTCGTTAATTTCGGAAGAACGAGTGCAAATTTAAAGACATGTCAAGAACTTTTCGCACGCTCTCCGCATGCAGGACTTTATTTGTTTCATCTAACAACTCAGTATCTTCTTCATTCCATTTGTTTATTAATCTTCCATCTGTGCTTGCATCCTCACCTAATTCTATTATTTTTCATCCACCTATCCTCAACAGATTTCTATACATCCAATCATCTTCAATAGATCTTCTACACTTCCATTCATCAATATTTACTCAACATATCCATTCTTCTTCAACAGATCTTTTGCACATCCATTCGCCTTAAAATGTAAACTCCAAGCAATCATTTAATTGTTACGTATCACTGAACATTCAGCACTTAAATATTCACCATTAATTAAGGATGGTCTCCACGCTCCAAAAACGACACCTTCTCCATCCCCATTTCAGCCCATTACTTGTTGACTTCTTCGCAAATTATGTTGCCTCTTTACAAGAATCAAAACTGACTTCATTATGCGTTTCGAGCGATACCCCCATTAGCATTAAATAATCCGAAATAAATATCTTTATTCGAAGGATAAATGCTGCTGTATCGTTCTGGGACGTGAAGCGGATAGACTTTTAATGCAACGGTGATGAAACATAGACAGACTTTAAAAACCTCCGTTAAATAACACGACGAAGGGTGTAAAAAAATGCCCAGCAACAACGATGTAATCTATTTGCAATGCTCCCAAAGTGTACTACCCATTACAATCTACTGAATTTTGTATGCAGTAATTTGTTTTCATTCGTAAAGAGGTTGAGAGAAAAAAAAAGCTCCCGAATGCGATCACGTCTCTCATGTGTATCGAAGAAAGGAATTCTTTAAAATTTATTGTGACAGCGTAATGGTGTTCTGCCGAACTCAAAGCAATTGGAGTCGCGCCGTGTGTACAGTTGAATTACCATATTCAGTTCCCAGATCCTAAAGAAACTTTTCTCTGAATCTAGCAGTCTCATAGAGCAACAGGGCTTCCCCCCTCCCCTCAACCTACTTCTCTCTTTTCTTTTATTCTTTGTTTACACGGCGGGGCAAATTAATGTTTCTCATTCGCGGAGGGGTAGAAAGAGCGGCATACCCCTCGCCAGAATGTGTGTTGGGTGGGCGAAGCACTGGACGAGCCAGATTTCGTAAGCAATCAAGCATCCAGCGAGAAGACATCATGTCGTGTCTTTTGCATGCAATTTCTCAGACATTTGCATCTGCACGTTAATCTGTTGTTTCTTCATTCGCTTCCTGTCTTCTCTCACGTTAGCAATTCGTTTTTTTTTTCGTCAGCAGCTTCTTTACTTTCAGTTTTTTCCCCTTTTTCCTCGTATGTCTTAGTTTTATTTCATGTTTCTTCTGTATTTTATTTATTTTTGTTCATTTTAATGTTCAGGATCTGATTGTCACTCTTTTCCTTTTTCAACGTCGCTGTTTTTTTCCCTTTATGTGTTCCCGTACAGGATGCATATGATACGAAACAAAATGACTTTATTTTTGAAAATTTTTATCGATTTATATTTCTCTTTTTTGAATATTACCAAGTGTCACTTCTCTCACGAAATTTTACTTTCTTTCTTCAATCGTTTTTTAGGTTTCTATCAGTTCCGTGTAATGTATTCTACAATGTTTATGCAAGAAAGAAGTTACATATACTTTGCAGAATACGAAATGTGAAAAAGGATAGTTGGCTGAGACATTTTCTTTTCCGAGAGGAGAGAATTTTTAACAAAAACCATAAATCGCGTTTTTTTTTCTAGTGAGATGACACATTACATTTAGGTCAATATCGAGTGTAAAACATTCTGTTAGGAATTTCGTTACCTATGTGATCTTTATGAAAGGTTAATTAACTAGAAGACAAGTTCGATATGGTTTATAACTAAGATATCACATTTCCATATTTTACGTGATTTCGCCCAATTGTTTTTCCTCCCCGAACAAGAGAATCAATATTCAGGTTAACCCCCAAAAAACTGGGGAAAAATGCATTCCATAACGGTTTGTTGCTTTTTTCTTACACAAAAGATTAAATTAATATATTATCGATTTGATTGAGTTTGTAATTTGCTAACATTGCACAGACATAGACAAAGATAATGAAAAAAATTATTATTATTAATTATTTTATGTTACGAGGAAGTGCACGCATAGTACTGATGCTAGATGCGGTACTCCATATTGCATAATCTTAATATAAGCAATTCCTGCTATAATGAATTAATTAGTTCCAGAATACCATTCATTAAACGAAAATGAAAGTCATGCTAATGTAAGAGAAAGAAACTTATTCGTTCTTGACGTACTCTAAATAGCAAAATATCTAAAACAAGCAGAATAAAAACATATTTATTAGTATTTAAAACATTGTAAATACATTGAAAACACTCTAGGTTCGTTAAAAACGTTATAGATGAACATCTGTTTGTCCAGCATCAATCTTTCTGAAGAAATATTGACAATGCATATATTATTATATGTAAATAATAAAGTTATTAATTAATACCTGAAGATTTGGATTATTTTTATTTCAGCCCGATTTCAACGATTATTTGAGAGACAATATTGGATTATTATTTGTTCGACCCGATATCAGCCTGAATTTGGATTTTTTTTGCCCGATAAATATCTCGAATGGAATGTTTTAAATCCGAAAAAGCTATTCCCTATTTATAACTGTACCCATAGAAATTGTGCATCGTTATTCCACTGTTCTAGATATATATACTAGTGTTTTGAATATATGCATATTTTGTTTATATATTTTGTAGCAATCTACTCGCATCGTAGTTTTTAATCATCAATTTTAGGCACTTGGAAATCAAAAATATCATAACGAATGAAAAAATAATTGATAATGTGCATAGCATTAAGATCATTTCTATTCCCCATCTATTTTTCTGACTTTGTGAGCAACTTCATAAGATTTGCTTATATAACGATTTTCTTTGTAAAGATACCTACAAAGTTCACCCACTCTCTGTACAAAATGACTGCTAAATGATGGATTTTTTTCGTTTGCATTATTTTCTTTGAAGATGTAGTTCTCATGGTTTGGAGAAAGTATAGCTTTAAGTGACAACAACGAAGAAGAATTGATAATGTTGAGAATTAAACTGCCTTAAACAATATACAAAATTTAAATACTTAATATCAACTTACGACTAATAATGTCGGTCGAATTTCAATGGTTTTTTTTAGTTTAATGTTTGCTAAATATTTCAGCGAATAAATTATACAAAAATAATCTTACTACTGTTCTTGCTAACGTGATTGACCACCCTTGCCAAATGTATAAATAAAAGTCCTACTGAATCTACAAAGAACAGAAACAACACATTACTCTTCTATATAGATCTAATATAATGCATAATATATTTATTTTAAATTTGTCACTGCTTATATAAAATAAACTTATTTCTTCCATATTCCCGTTTATCATTATAAATAATTCATAATGCTACATAATAAAGGAAAAATTTCTTTAAGAGTCACTAATTATCATTTAGAAATTATCAATGGTTATACGAAAATCTCTCTTGAATCACGATTATAATTCCACAAACCCACAGTGGTCTATGGGAAAGTTACCATTAAAAAAATTCTTCTAAAAAGACACCCTCCCATCTTAAATGGTGCAAAGTCACGAGAAAGAAGGTAAAAAATAATTCCTTAAATGCATTTCGAACAAGATGAAATGTATAATTCTGTTGTATTATCCTCGTAAAGATGTGCCTCGCGTAGCAGCGGAATAGCTCTGTGAGCAGAAAGTTAATACCCGCCAACAGCTGGAAACAATTAATTTCAAATTTCGAGAAATCAATCACTCGGAGACATAAAAGTATCGATCCGAAGAGTTCCCGTTGCTTGCTCGGTACTGCCACCGTCAGGAAATGAAATTTATCTCACATCAGCTGACCTCCCGTTTCGGTGGAAATCACTACCTCTCTTAATTAAATATTGCTATCTGCAGCTCCTTCTCTCATTGGATGAACCGAATGAAACTGCAGTCGTCTGTAGAAGCTTTCTGAAGCAGTAAGGGCATTTTGGAATATTCCCAAGTGCTTTAAAAGGTGCTTGTGTTTACCCGTGGTTTATTTTCGCTTGGTCTTTTCTACTTCTCCCTAGATGTTATATTAAGTGATTGCTATACTTTGCTGAACATTTAACAGCTACTGCTGTTGAATGTTCTAGCTTTAATAACTCTTTGAATATTAAATGAATGTTATTCAAAATCGAGATTTAGAGAGAGATTTGAATGAGATCATTAATTCATATACAGTGGCTTCTTTTTTAATAAAGTAAGCTTATTTTCAAAGTTATGAAGCTCTGAAAGTGCAATGTGGGCTGTAAGATAGTGTGTATTGTTGACTTTTATTGGGAATTTAAACCTCCTTCATAGAACTAATGACAGGTGATCAAAATCAGTGTCATTCAAAATGCATTTTGAAGAGGGCAATGTTTTTCTCCTTTTTCTGCTTTTAATTTCGGATCTTTTTCTGGCCAGGTGTTAGAAGAGATAAAAATTGTTTTATCACCACACAATTTAATTTTTATAGTAAATTACATATTTCTGTCACTTTATGTCTGATTATCTAATGATTGTTTTTCGTCTGAGGAAACAAAGAGGATTTTTATCCGTTTTTGTAATCTTCGCATATATTTTGTGGGAGAAAAATTAGTTCGAGTGGGACGCCGTTTAAGGAGTTGCAGCAGCAATGAAATCAAATTATTTTTAAACGTAAAAGTACTTTTCAGAATTTGTTAATATTTTATTTCCATACAACTGATAAAAACGTTTATTTTAAACACCTGATTTTAAATTTTGATTTTGTTCCCCATTTCACAGTTATTGTTGCAGCTTTTTTTATGATTTGTGAAAAACAAGATTAGGCTATAGGTTTGATGCGCCATAAATAATATTTACTTTACTTACTCTGAAAACTACGATATACTCTGATAATACGAATTACTGGATCTTGCTGCATTATTTCCACGGAATTCCACGTAATATATTCTATAAGTTATGTTTTACGCGCATTTATTGCATTTAGCAAACTTTTGTTGGGTTTTATATTGTGTAAGAATAAAACAGCAAAAATGAAAACCCGAAAAGAAAGAAATTTTAATGCTTTCAAGTTTATTGTTGGTGTAATGCCCCTAATTTGAAATACATTACTTCAAGTTGTTAATGCCTTTCAAGGGGATGAACTTGGTAGCTGTTAGGAGACAGATGGGAGTCTCCCGTCAAGGTTTTCCAGCGTGTTCTTTAATGTGCACGGAGTGTGATTCCTGCACAGAGTCATACTCTTGTTGTAACCACTCCTGAGTGGTTTGGATGTGTTATAATTTTAGGGGCGAACTGGACACAGCATAGAGGATATTATATTTCAGAAATTGGAACATATAAATATACTCTCAGAAAAAAACATTTCACATAAAACACATTTATTATACACACTTTTACAAAAAATTCTTATTACAGGCGCCCACGGCGCTGTCCCTCCCGCTCGAGGGAAAAGTTCACTTTCGGGCTATATTGCCAAGATTCGGCTCGTAATCACGAGAAAAATGTTCCTAGAGGATAAAGTTAATGAATCTGCATTTCCTAATGCAGGCAGCATGGCGACAAGAAACTGCACTACACTTTGCTAGGGAGCGCTAGATCAGAGAAATTGACCCTCACCTCGTCCTTCTTGTGTGGGCTGGCGAACGTCGCTCCCATTTCCCAAGGGGATTTGCTACAGCTTGGCAGTCGTCCGCTCGTGGTTGGCTGATGCACCGCGGTCTCTAGCTACTGTAGCAGGCAGTTTGGGTCACTGGATTATCAGTCATCAGCGACTCTCCGTACATAGGCACTTTTTGCAGATTCGCTTTTTCCACTCGCAGGAAGGATTGGAAAGCACCCTCCTGCATTACTGTTCCAAAACAAAGTACTTGTGTTTTCCGCTTTTTCTGCGCTCCTTGGATCGTCCTCCACAGGATTGCTACCATCTCTGGGCGCGTGGACGGCGCCCATTGGTCCGCGCGGGTCGTGGTGCGAATCCCCCACCCATGTGGCGCGTGTTGTTGTAGATCGCCGGTCACTTAGGCCCTCGCCATCTGGGCCTATCAGACCGGTTTGCCGAATTTCTGAGCCTGCGGGGTGCTTCTGTCTCGTCGTCGGCTGGGCACTCCAAGATGGAGGAAACAATCGTGGCAAAGTGGTAATGGCGGCTGGAGTCTATCGTAAAAACCGTCGTGTCCACATTTCGCAAATAAATGTGAGCACGGCACTCTATGTAAGAGTATAAAAATTATTACACTTTGTGCACCACACCACTTTCACTCCCATCCGACGGCTGTGGCTTTTATAAGCCCTTTGGTGTTTCTTTTCTGACCGAGACAGGGTGCGAGTTTCACGGCGATAAATCTCATCGCTTACACATTTGGGACTCGAACATGGGAGAACTACATATTTTCAGCCTGATGCGCTATCGACTGAATCTCACCTTCGGTAATTGGCTTTTCAGATAATTGTGAATTCATGAACTTTATACGAAAGTAATTTAATTAATATTAATAATTAATATTAATTAATATTAATAAAACTGATGTATGATCAATATAGTGATTAATATAGCACCAGAATTATAATACTTCTTTCCGAATTCCATATCCTTTTTCGTATCGCATCGAATGAGTTGCGTTGACCAATCTCAAAGTCTGCTTTGATACATTATTCATTTCCTTTAGCCTTTGACAAAAGCATAATAAAAGTTCAGCAAAACAAGCAAGCCTGTATTGATCACCCATCTTAACAGTTTGTAATTAACAATAACGTTATTTATGCGAATTTTTTCGGTTCATAATATCTATTTATAGATCACTCACTATCAATACTGCATCAATAAAAATCGTGTAAAATTTACCTTTTGGCAATGTCGCAAAAACAAGATATTGTTGCAAATTTAAAATGGATGACTGAGTGTGAGTATAGATAAGTATGTTTTACTATACAAGTTACAATACAATGCAAATTATTACAAAAGTATGAATGAAATAACTTATAAACAAACTAAATACTATCGTACATAAAGTAATAACTTTTTCCTATGGGACAGTTAAGACCAGCTCTGTCTGTTCGACTAAATTATTGACTCTTCATTTTGATTGCCATGTCTCTTGAATATCTTTACTTTAGGGGTAAACAATCCTTTTATGTCACTGGATTTTATACTAATAAAAGTAAACAACCATCCGCGCATTCACCACATAAAAATATAATAAAAATAATAAATAAATACCCCCTCAAGCAGCTGCTTGCCACAGAGGTCTGACAGGAGCCTGTCAGTTTATATGCCACAGTAGGAGATCTGAGAGGATGGCAGGACCTCAGCAGAAAAACGACACACACATCCATGCCTAATTCCGGGACTCGAACCCAGGTCCCTTAGATCAGTAGCCAAGCGTGCTAACTACTCGGCCACTGACTAAGACTATTTATGCCTCCTTTTTGATCTCCACAATTTTTAACATTGTAATTATATCATTCTAAATTTTCAGATTGGTTCTATGTTCAAATTCGTTTGTTACATAAACTTCACGCAGAAGCATAAGCGAGTGTTCTTGTCACACTTTTCATAAAGTCACTGCAACACGTTCATCTGTCGTAACAATATCGTTAGTATTTCAATTAGTTTGTTTCTATGATTCTTTGCATATAAGCGAACGGCCATTCTTTTCTTGAGTGGTTTTCACTGAACCGAAAAAACAGGAACAAGAAAGAACCCGTGTTAACTATGTTCGCAGCGAGAGCAAAAAAAAAATGGAAGAGAAGAAATAGCACATGTTCTCTCAACTGGAGCAGAAAGTCAGGCTTCAAAGCCCTAGAGGGAAGCGCACAATGTTATCGGTTTGAGATAATTTTACCGTTCATAGCATTCACAGTAATATGTTCTCCAAGTGTATTTCTTTATTATTTGAGTTGCTTCTCATGAGAGATTATCTCTTTTGTATTTCGAAATATTATAACGTTATTTTTTTTTTGGAGTTAAGAGAGGGTTGAGTTCTGAATGGAAGATAATCTGAATGGAACTTCTGTGCAGATAACAGGCTAAATGGCCAAGTTATTAAGAACTCCAAGTGTTCAGAGCTGAGAAGAGGAATGGAATTCATTGGACAGCTGTTAGAAGATATATAGAAGCCTTTAGTGAAATCCATACAGAAAGTTTTATTAATATTAGATGTACATCGTAGCAATTCCGCCCCACAGCTTAACAAAACAAAACATCTGACAAACGGTAAACTTTTTCAAGCCCATTGCATGGTTGTATGTCTGTGTATGTGTTTGTATGTTGTATGAGAAATAAGAACAAGTCTGATAGAGCTTCTAAGTTATCTCCGTCTTTTGTGTAAGAAAGTACTTTTTACCTTTAAAAAAAATCGGGATAGATTTGATTAACAATCTCAATATTTCCCCCATACTTGGTTCGGGGAAATAAATTTATTCATAAGTACTTATTACTTTCACTATAATCTGACAAGTATTTAAATATATTTTTAAAGCAAATATGTATCGTTAGAAACATTACCTTCAGAAATAAAACAAACCAGATGAGATAAATCATACGCAGAAATGTAAACCCTTTACATAAGAAGCGTCTAAGAAGCAACGTGTTATTTTAAGCTTTATTCAAGAAACTACACCTCCCAAAATAAAAACCTAAACAGCAATACCATACATTATGGGAAGGACGATAAAAACTTTCTGACCATCTGTCAAGTTCCACACTTTGAACATTAATGCATCGCAATCTTATCTCGTAGTATATACAAGCCCACACACACATATATATTCTTAAAATTTCTACCGCAGCAACTTCAAAACTAGAAAGTGCTCTCTGAAATCAGTCTAGTTCCTCGGCTTCGCTGTAGGTAAACGTTTCTTCGGAGAGGGACTTCGTCGCCTGTCATGGCTGTATCGACCAGTAAAATTATTACACTCTACAACGTATATGTCATTTCTTCACTCTACCGTGAACTGTTCAAGTGAAGCAAAAGGACAGAGAACGAACTGGCTCAAGCCCCTGAACACGTACACAAGCGAACTTCACACATACAGAAATACATCGTCCAAGTCCAAACTCTTTCGAGCTGTTATACCGCTCACCATATGTCCAGTACGTCTATTGAAAAGGGTAGTTCATTTGTCGCAGAAAAACGGCCGTGTCATCAGTTTCTTCTGTGTACGGACAAGGCAACTTGACGGGAAAAACAATATTTTATTGATCTCGGATTTTCGCAGCTCACAGAATGCTCGAGATTTCCGAAATAATTTTGACAAAATGGTATGTCAATTGAGTTATTTCTTCTTTATTCTGCGTTGTTCTTTTTTCTTTCTCTTTCGCCTACTTCTATAAAGTTGTAAGTTTGAACGTGAAAAACTGCTGTTCAGAAATAGTTGCTATAAAATGGTGTTAAATGCATTAATGCAAGCCCGCTTTTTACTTCTTGAAATATCAATCTTTGGAACTTTATTTTTGTTTATTGTCAGTGTTTCTCAAACTGTGTGACGGGGTAGACAAAAAGAAAAATCAATTTCTCGCTTTTGAGTTAACCACGTCAAAATCTTAATATTTTCTTGAAACGTATTGACACAAATTTTTTAAAAGTAAGAATTAAAAAGGCGTTTTAAATAGTAACAGGACGGGGTACTCCTTGTGTTGATATTGTAAGTCAGTAAGGGTTTAACATTTATAGAAATATAAACAGGGTGGCTGGTTTTCGTTTATAATTTCTAAAGTGAGACTTGAGTGTAAAATGTTGGAAAAATGGTGTCTTATTGTATTTAACAGCGAAATGTTACTGTAAATTTAACTTGTCTTTTAGCCATTGAATAATAGGTCAAAACACATATATGTTAAATTAGTGTGTTAATAGTACTTAATTTTTTTCCGATTCCATGATTCGATTAAATATATGGTATTTTCAGACATCATTAAAGAAAATAGAGTCCCAGCTGGACCAACGTTAAGAATTATCTCCGCAAAACTCCTCGCTCTGCCCTCGGTCAGTAGGTAACACCGATGGGCTTGGAAAGGCAGCAGTCCGTCGGATGGGACGTTAAGCCGTGGCCCCATGTGCGGAAGAATTATATCCTGTACATGTTAAAGAACACTCTGGATGACCTTTGAAGGGAGACTATCACCTGTCTCCTAACAATGTCTAATGGGTCCCCTCCCCAAAGGGTCCAATGGGTCCCCTCCCCCAATGTCCAATGGGTCCAATGAGTCCCCTCCCGCAATGGGTCCCCTCCCCCAACATTCTCTGAGCGTTCGCTCAGATAATGCTCACTGGCTTGGCTGTTTAGCCCATTGTGTGTGTGCAAAAACGTCAGAAACGTCAGCTCAGAGGTAAAACAACCCAGCTCAACTCAGAACGATGGATCATAAATGTACTTCATAGTTGAAATTGTTTCATGAATTCACCAGAAAGTTTTCTCCAGTATCGCAGGATTTATTCGTTTCAATTTGCAGCACCGTATATCCTACCATATTACAAAGATCTTTTGAATCTGAGCCGCAATCTAATAGGTTGACGCTAACAACATTCCTCATTTGATCTATCCTTCCAGTTTACTCCACTTAATTTTCCTCATCTTCTACCCTATAGCGCTATTTTTTAATATTGATCCATTATTGCAATATAAACTGAATGCTGGATCAATATATTTTCCATAAATAATATTTTAATACGTTTTCTTTTCAAAATGAGAACTTCAGATGTTTCTTATAAGCAGAAAATTAATTAAGTTCTAAGATTTGGCTACTATTCTCAAGTACGTAATTTATCCATTCCTTTCAGTATGGAGAATATTTTGATTTAAATGGTTTTCTTCTTCAGTATATTTATATTTATATTAATATAAAGTAATCTAGTATATTTATATTTATATAAAGTAATATCATTCCTGCACCCTTTGGATCTATCTAAAATTTCGCTAAATTAAATTCGCTAATTTTTCTAAATTTTCCACTAAATTATACACGTTAAAAATAAGATGCAAATCTACAGCTGAATTAAAATTAGGTATCACCAGTAACAAAAATAAATGTAAACGTGGCATACAACCGATAATTTGGCTCTGAAAATAACATCTTCACATCACAATATTTGTTTGGGAAGTTACTTATAACCTCGACTGATGAGACAAGCTTCCATTAAAAGGGGTTATTGTTAGACATGCGCAATGACTAGCTCTAGCAAGCGCTGGAAACAAGTAGTCATTAAGTGACGACGTGACATCCCACAGCTGTAACTGTTCCAATTGCTTCAGCTAATCTCACTTGTTACTATCTAGAGAAGCACTGCTGATACCAATGAAAGAGTGTGGGATGCCTTTTACTGCACTCCAGGTTCCTGATGGCGTTAGAAACCACTAGATTGAGGTGGGAACAGTCGCTAAGGCTAGCCTTAAACCTCGAGATATAGTCTGAACTTTACTAAAATGAATTTCTAAAGGTGATCATTTTGCGCTTTCTTTGTTTTTGATGTTGCATGTAAGTTTTACGTGCTTTATTATTGTGAAGGTAATATTTGTTTTTGTTTTTTTGCACTTCCTAAACTCGTTTTTTGGATAATAGATTTTGCCATAAGATTGGATTAGGAAAATGTGAAATCATTCTGGTGGTGAGCATAGATGAAATTCGTGAGTCATTATTTTCTTAGTCACTCAACAAGAAGTGACATTTAAAATGAACATGAATGCAGTAGATATGATTGATTCACCTGAAACAAGAATATTAAGGACTATATTGATTGGGGCAGTATTTGTATCATTTGCTTGGTTTTGGTAGTTACATTTCCACGGAGTGAGGTGAAGTACTAGAAAGCAAATTGTATTTTAAATACTTATACATTTTATGGCCTTGTTTTAATATTATATTGTTTTCTAAGTAGTATTTTTATTCTTCCCATTGTAGCCCCAATAACATGTCCAAAACAACATATGTATATACATGTTCAAAATAATATATATCAGCTATATAGTATATAGTATACATATAGAGTAGATATATACTATATATTATATATAGCATATATCTGCTATATATATCTACTAATATAACTATTTTGTATTAATACTAAAAAAATTAGTACTATTAGTAAATATATATTAATTATTTCGTAAGCCGTCCCGTGGCCGAGTTGTTAGCGCGCTTGGCTACTGATCTAAGGAGCCTGGGTTCGAGCCCCGGATAAGGTATGGATGTATGTGTCGTTTTTCTGCTGAGGTAATGCCATCCTCTCAGACCCTCTACTATGATATGTAACTGACAGAATCCTGTCAGACCTCTGTGGCAAGCAGCTGCTTGAGGGGGTATTTATTTTTTATTTTTTTATAATTATTTTGTATAATCAGTATATATCAGATAAATACTAATTATACAAAATAGAATAGAGTACTAAGTGTTGGTACAAATGCTTAATTTCCAATTTATCATCATCATCCTCAAGCAGCCATGGGCTACGGAGGTCCAACCAGACCGTGCAATTTAGTTCTCCAAGCAAGTCTATCCTGAGCTACATCTACTGCATCTGGCCACTGCACACCAATTCAACAAGGTTCTGTTTGACATTGTCTGCTCACCGCATCCTAGGTCTCCCCTCTTTCTGAGGCCTTTAGGCACACTGTTCATAACCCTATTCGCCAATATATAATTATCCACACGTGCAACATGGCCAAACCAGCGGAGTCTCTCTCTGCATAATATGCTGCTTAAAGGAGGTTGCAGACTATTTTGCCTAACCTCATCATTAGTTACAAAGTTGAACCACCTAATGCCCAAGATACTGCGTAAGCATCTGGAATCAGAAGCATCTAGTTTCCTGTTATCTTGTTTACAAAGTGTCCAAGTTTCACTACCATAACTAACCCTAGAAAGAACCAAACTATTATAATACAGTCTAATTTTAGTCTTTAGGTGTATATGCCTATTTCTCCACATTCTCCATATATTCTAAAAAGTCCCGGCAGCAATCCCTATTCGTCTGTTAATCTCATGCCGCACATCACCATTATCTGTTACATAGCTCCCAAGATAATTAAACTGTGACACCTGCTCAAGACTGCAACCATTCAGATTAATTGAATCACAGCCTGCCTGACCAGTTATCATCACTTTAGTTTTCTCTCTGTTTATAACCAAACCTACTCTACTACCAGTTTCATGAACAGCTCGAATGAAAGAGTTCATCTCATCAACATCATTTGCCAAAAGGGCTAAATCATCAGCATAATCTAAATCAGAAATTTTCTTATCTCCAGCCCATTTAAGGCCAAAATCTTTCCCTTGAAGAGAATTTCGCATAACATAATCAATAACGAAACTAAAGAGAAAAGGAGACAAAATACACCCTTGTCGAACACCAGAAGTAATGCTAAACCAATTGCTACAAGCCTTACCAACTCTCACACACGACTCACTGTTATTATAGAGAGCTTTCATTATGTTAACTAACTTGTCAGGTATACCATATGATTTCACAATCAACCACAAATTATGACGATCAACAGAATCGAAAGCCTTTTTGAAATCAACAAAGCTAGCAACCAAAGGTTTCTGAAACTCTAAACATTTCTCAAGAATCTGCCTAAGTGAAAATATCTGATCCACACATCCCCTACTACTTCTGAATCCACATTGCTCATCACGCAATTGACTGCCAACCAGTATCTTAATTCTATTAAGCGCAATCATGGAAAAAACTTTACCTGGAACAGAGAGTAGGCTGATACCCCTATAGTTATCACAAGAACTGCGATCACCTTTTTTGAAAATAGGGATAACAATAGCTCTGGTAAAATCCTTAGGAACTATACCTTTATCATAAAAGTTATTCAAAATTTCAGTCATCCAAGTGGTAACCGAAACATTCCCAGCTCTAAGCATTTCCGTAGTAATTTCATCTACCCCTGGGGATTTATGTAGTTTAAGTTTAGAAACAGCTAAAATAACTTCAGATTGTGTTATAGGGCCAACGTTAAAGCCACCAATGCATCTATCATCATTGCAAACAATGGGAATAGAACTTACCACATTGTTTAGAATATGACTGAAATACTAATTTAGAATATCACTGAAATCAGCCCACCTAGCCATGACAGAATCCTTACCATGTTTATCCTTCAATCCCTGTATACCTGTCCGTTTTCTACCACACAAAATATTAACTATCTGGTACAGCTCTCTGTTGTTCTGTCTAACTGCTTCCTCGGCTTTGTCAGCCAAACCATCAAGCCAAAGATTCTAATCAGCAGCTAACTGATCTTTTACACGTTTATTAAGTTCTCTGTAATGCTTTCTATTAGGACTAGTAGGGTATTGATTAAGGACATTTCTGCAATTCGTTCTTTCCGAAATAAGCTCAAGTGCCTTATCACTCAGATAATTCTGTCTCTTCTGCTCCTTTTTTCCTAAAAGAGTACTGTTAGTGTGTAAAAAAGCTTGTTTAAAATGATCCCATTCATCCTCAACTTCAGTAGTAAGCATACCATGACTGTCATAATGACTAAGTAACCTATCATGGTAAGCTTTGGCTATAACTGGGTCTTTCAGAGCTTCAGTATTAAAAGTAAATATTTTAACCCTAGCACAACACTTTTTAAGTTTAAGTTGCAAGACACTTTTAACAAGGTAATGGTCAGATCCAATTTCAGCTCCCCTATATGACCTGGTATTCCTAACAGAACTAGCCCATTTGCTGTTAATTAATATATAATCAATCATATTCCTATGCAGCCCATCAGGTGAAACCCAGTGTATTTACGTATGTCGCGGTGTTTGTAATATGTGTTAGTTGTTCTGAAACCATTGAGTTTACTTACCTGCAGGTGATGTTGCCCATTGCCATTGCAGCTACCAATACCAAAAGGGCCTATTACTCCTCCCCAAAGGTCAGAGTCAGTACCAACTTTGTCATTGAAGTCACCAAGAACAAGGGTAATATCTCCTTTCTTGACAGAATTCAAAATATTGTTGTCCGTAAAACCTATCCTTCTCATCCTCATCGGCATCCTCAGTGGGGGCATAACAGCAGATAACATTCAAGTCTTTAACGCTTGTCTGAAATTTTGCTGTAAGAAACCTTTCGTTAATGCACTCATATCCTAGAAGAGCATCACTAACATGTCTGCTGAGAAGCAGAACCAGGCCTTGGTGGTGCTTATTGTCGCCTTGGTAGTGCTATCAATGTCAATGAGAATATTTAACTGCAGAATGGCTATTTTTGAGTTTTACTAGTTACCATGATTCCAGTGTGTTAGTACTAAAAGCTTTTTCAGTTTTTTTTCCTTTTGAAGATTACAACAGCTGAATGTCAAACAGAAAAGTCGACTGCATTTTACAAAAGCCACAATGTACTACCTAACCAAACGTTAGAGAATTTTCTTGTTTGGTCAATGGAAGTTGTTAGGTTAATCGAAAAATGTGAATTAAGATAAGTTGAAGATCATAATCAAATCTACTTAAATATTGATTTTCAACGATATTCGTTCGGTATTTAAAGAATTATGGGAGATGGGATAGTTAATCATTATTTTTTATAAAAATAATTTTTTATGGTCTAATATTCAAAAAAGAATTACACAAACTTCTAAAATGTATAATTGTTTTATTAATTGTTTGAAACATCGCTTATTATTAAAGATTTAATTGCTTTTTGTGGTAAATTCTTACGACCCATTACAGTTGTGACATATTCCAGCTTCCAAAACTCTTTAAATACTGAAAAAATTTGGTTGGAAATAGATAATCCTGTAGACTGAAACACTTGAATTGGTTTGCTGAAAAAAACTGGCTCTGAATGGAATTCGAACCTACTTCTCCCAGAAGAATACCAGGCGTCATAGCTGCTAGACCATCAGAGACAAATCTTTTTTTGAACAATGTGACATATACGCATTCGCGTATGTTTTGTTCATTCGCCACTAGCGCCATCTATGTCGGGATTCGGGCAGCCAAGTTGCCTCACATGATGGAATTAATATTGGTTACTCACGCCCACATCGTTATATAAATAATGCGCTAGTGGCGAATCTACAGAATATGCGGGAATGCTTATATGCCACATTATTTGAAGGAATCATAAATCAGGAACTGGGACGAATTTTTTCGTGGGTCGAATCCCCTCAGGGCAACCAATTTTTCCGGCCAATTATTTCAAGCATATTTTAGAAGTTATAGAGTTTCGAAATTAGATTTTCATTAACATAACATGAAAATTCTTCCATATTTTGAAAGGGGAGTATATATTTGGAAACTGAAAAACATTATTACATATTATTGCCTATTATATTTACATTGCGTAAAAAACTTGCTTTACTCTAGGACACTATTCCAATCACCATTGATCCATAGCTCAATGGTGATCGGAGTAGTATCTTAGAGCACGGTTCTCAACGTGGAGTACGCGGTAAATTTTATTGGGGTACGCCGTAAGAGTTCAAAAGTCGCTAGATCTAGTAACAAAATCAGTGTTTTATTTTATTTCCATTGTTATACTATAACTATAAATAATAAAAATAAATACCCCCTCAAGCAGCTCCTTGCCACAGAGGTCTGACAGGAGCCTGTCAGTTTATATGCCATAGTAGAGGGTCTGTGAGGATGGCAGGACCTCAGCAGAAAAACAACACACACATCCATGCCTTACCCGGGGGCTCGAACCCAGGTCCCTTAGATCAGTAGCCAAGCGTGCTAACCACTCGGCCATGGGACGGCTATAACTATAGTTTTATCTATCTATATAAGGGGTACTCCAGTTACATACACTCTTCCAAGGGGGGACGTGAAGCTTAGAAAGTTGAGAACCACTGTCCTAGAGCATCCGTAAAGGGATGACATCCATCCTAGAGCATCCGTGAAGGGATGATGAGTGCGTATTTGTGAAGGGATGACATCATCATCATCATAAAGGTTAGAGAAAGAATTAATGACATCGCGTAATCATCAAAAAGCGTAATAATGAGATTTATTATGCACACAAATGAGCAGTCTGTTGTAGGACTAAAAGTATTACAAAAAACAAAATTGTAGTGCACTCACCTTTTTTGTCTCTGTTTCAAGTATGTATTGTCGTAGGGAAAAAATATCACGGAACACCTAGCTAGTTAACATTTTTCCTCATAAGCCCACTTGGTAATTAATGTAAAGCATATTTTTTTTACAAAAAGCTACTTTCGGGTCTTGTTGCAGCAACTTTAGTAGCTTTCTTTCTTTGCCTGTTGTTTATTCACTTAGCGGTGCTGATGGACCACTAGGTAATGCGCTAGACTTGTGTTCAGGACCAGATTTAGCTTCTCTGAAGCTTCTACGCTTCTTCAGAACCATCCAATTGACACTTTTCTTTACTGCAAACTGGATCACATGATCTTAGGTGACGATATTGTTGGTATATTAAATTTCAAGACTTACTGATGAGGCAATTTAGAGCACAATTTGTTTAATAATAATTTCTTTTAGCAAATGTGTAAAACATATTATAGAGAACAATATAATTCATTATCAATCGAAGAGTAATTTTTCTCTGTGTATGTGATTTTAATCAGATGGAAATCCGTACAAAGCTACCTTATTTGAGATATATCTTTATCAGGTTTGTAGCACTTACTTCCACTACCGCTCTTTGCTTCTTTACCCGTGCAGGAGTGTGCGTCTTTGCGAGCTTTGAAATTTCCCCATTTGTATCTTTGTTTTGCTGAAAATGAACACCCCAGTGGTTTTCCAAATCTTTACATCTCTGGATGAGATAGATAAATCGTGGTCTTGTATTCACGGGATTGATAACTTATGAATGTTAAAACCTACAAGAATGACATTAACATGATCATCCTAATATTAAAACGGACCAGAAAACTTGAATAACCATTTGATTTTCTATTACGATAATCCTAATCGTCCCTTCTACATTCGTTAAGTTTTTAAGTTTGATATTAAAGTTAATAGGCTTGCTAATACTTCTCTTCATGCATCGGAAAATTAAGAGGTAGTTCCTTGTCGATAACGTTAAAATTCTGCTCACTCCACGTGATGGAAAGTAGTGGCTTGATGAGAAGTTTCTTTAATTTAACATCTCTTGAACTGATATCTTTGAATAATATTTTACAACGAAATGATATTTTATTCACCTTGTCTTTTGCGAAACATTTAAACATGTTACTCATTCTACAGAAGGGGCGGGGGTTGTCTCAGTCGTTAGCACACAGACTTGGAATTTGAAATTTCCAAGTTCGAATTCCAACTATGCCAGCGTTGAGATTTATTTCTGTTAAACCACTCTGCCCTCGTTCGGAAAGGAGACACTGATTGGCTTGGAAAGATGACTGTCCTTTGAATAGAAAATAAATCAAGGCTCCAATTTCAGGAAACCCATACTTTATGCACGTTAAAGGACATGCTAGACAGCCTTGATGAGTAACTTTCATCTTTCTCCTAACAGTTGCCCAATGATATCCCCTTCCTCTAACCAACTGTGAATCCTTGGGGTCCTTGTGACCTGAACATGTATCCCATTGTGTGCATACATTATGTAAATCCATTCTTCAAACAGAGCAGTAAAATTCATTGAATCATTTGATTTGTTCGATATCGAATCTTCACCTTTTAAGTTTTCCTCGTTTCTCCATCTTATCTGTTTCCTCACAAATCTCAAATCTTTGTCTTCAAAAAAAAAAAGGTCTCAGATATTCACCACCGTCGAAGGCAAGGAGCAACTTTCTGAAGGAGCACTTGATTGCCATACTCGATAATTTATTGTTTGTTAAAGCTGTGAAGTAAAAACAGTAATCGAGGAAAGTAATTAGTGGAGCCTCTACTCGGAATATTGACACTGCTATTGGCTGTTCTCCTTCATGACAGTCGGTAAACAATGTTTGGCAGCTGTTAATTTTTTTAAGGCTTTATCGACAACAAGCTGTCACCTTGATGTTGAGTATTAATAGAAAGTTGCGAAAAAACATGCGGTAAGAAGCACGATAACGTGAGTAATTGAAATTTGATAAGCTTCCGACGTTACTACAGATAACAGAATGCTTGACGTTGTTTTTGCCTTCATTAGCATTAGGAGTAAAATCAGATATTAGTTATTATTAAAGTTAAGGTTAGTTTGGTAAATATTCTGGAAAAATCTGTCCGGTTTGTTTAGTGATAACCTGTTCCGTTCTTCCGTGTGCTAACTCTGGATTACATTTATAAAATAATTCTAATGTCGAGATCTCTTGGACTAAATAATAAAGTGAAGATAATTATTAATAGTATCGTCGTCGGTATGTTTTCGTGGATATTTATCTGAATTATTTGGATTAATCAGGTAAATTTAAAATGACACACTCAATTCTTCTCTTCGGTCTAGAAATCTCAAACATATAGTTTTAGTTAAAAAATAGGCCAAAATAAAGATTGTTTCTCGATCGCTGGAAGTGTACATGTGACAGTAATGCACAACAAAGGTAATTAGTCACTTATGATAGTAAAAAGTGGGAGTTAATCTTTCAAAGGTTTGCGAAATTTCTGATAACGAAGCTGATTAGTTCGAATGTTTTCTGCAGTGTTTGGTGTTGAGTTGAACTTTTTGGAGGTGTATTGAATCTACTGATGATCAATTAAACATTTAGAAGATCTACTGTTGATTTAATTTATGCTGAACCGAATTTTTCTCTTTTGAATTTCTTGATAATGGAAGTTAACATTGAACATAAGATCAATGATAATGAATATATTGATGCGAAACTGAACATTTCGAAGGTATACCGAATTTTTTATGTGGATCCGAAGGTTTTGAAGTTCCACTTAATCTCATGTTACTCTGTTGAATAAACGTATGTTAAGATGAATGTTTCGAAGTTGTACTTTATTTTTTTATGTTGAGTTCAACAGTTTGAAAGCTTATGAACTTTTACGAATATAGGTTGGGTTATTTAACCTCTGAGCGGTAGGTTTTTTGCGCACAATGGGCTAAATGGGTAGGTCACAAGGATCCCGATGGCTTGTAGAATATTGGGGGAGGGAACCCACTGGACAGCTGTTAGGATACAGATGGTAGGCTTCCGTCAATACCATTCAGCGTGCTTTTTAACATGCACAGGGTATGGCTCTCCGGAACACAAGCTACTGTTTTACCTCTCATCCGACGACATCGGCCTTTCCAATCCTATCAATGTCCTCTACTAACCCTAGGTGAGTATAAATAAGGTGGCCCCTTTACCAAGGTCATTCGAGCATCATTGAGAGGACTTGCCTCATGACGTCACAACGGGAATATCCGGGAGAGCTCAGCTAATGTATTTACATAATCGTACGTTCTTTCAAGTCTTTATTTGCTCTTCGCTTGGTGAAATTCTCCCTCTATGAAGTCTTTCAGGTAATTTTTGCTTCTTTTTATCAAACCGAACTGTGCATTAGCAAACTACATGAGTAATCCTTCAAAGAGCAAGAAAAATAATGTTTCATATACATTCGAATTAGAAGCAAAAATTAGTATGAAGTGGGTGCTGCAGTGTCTGTGTGAAGATGCTAAGATATGCAGTTAACATTTTGCAGATGCCTGTTAGGATCAATCGCCTGTAAGATTTATGAAGCGCACTATTAGGACTACCTATGAAACGTAAACTAAATGATAATGCTATTCCAGATTAAAAAAAACGTCCATAAAAAAATTCAGTCTTGTTACTATGATAGCTTCTACTCCCACCAGACGACTGTTATCAATAGGAAACAACGAAATGATTGTTGGAATAAGAAACCGATCGTTCTGAAAACTACGACAGTGTACTTAGTAAAAAGTGTCAGTTACTATTGACATAATCAGTATATCTGATATATCAGTTACTATTGACATAACACATAACTGTACCTAATAAAGTGGCTACTGCGTGTATATCTATAACCATAAATATTTCCCTGGTAGCGAGTTATACCTTAAACATTAGAGAAAAAAAACTGAAATTGTAATTTTACACTTTTTCTTCCAACATAAATCTATTTTATTGTATGCTTCTTATATTCTTTGTTTACCATCATCTACCCGCTGTGACGTCAAAATGTCTACCCAATGACCTTCAAGAAACGTTTCCTCGCGGAGTGGCATCACCCTTCCTTTGTTCACCCTATATTGACCAGGGGCAGGGAGGGAAGTTTTGCACAGATAAATCTCAACGCTGACCCATCTGGAATTCAAACTACAGATTACGAGCCTGGCTCGCTACTGGCTGAACCATCCCCGCCCCCTTATCATTCTGAACTGAACATTTCAAATTTTAATACTCTCTCGTATCTGAAAAAAAAAAAATGGAGGAGGGGGAGTGACGGGATGGAAAAAGATGAAAATAAAAGGGATCTAAGAGAATGTATCGCCATTCCAGTGTAAAGATTTCCCCTCCGTTTTAGTGTACTTTAAAAATCTTAAAAAATGAGTAAACCATACACGTATTTCATAGTTTCACTTTCATTGTGGTTACTAATATTTTCAAAAGTAGATCGGTGACCCATATCCGAATATTATGCATATAGTAATATGCAAACATTCGCTATGAATATATTTATGACTCCAGGTCATTTCTTGCCATTATTCACAGAGAAACAAGGAATAAGTGAGCCAAGAGATTATGAAGAATTTTAAGCTAAAATTTTATTTGACTAATGTTTCTCCTGACATCAAGATTCTGAGGATTCATATCCAATCTAGCTCAAGATACTTTTCCCTCTATACTCAAAAATAAGATAAAACATAACGTATTTCGAACCAATATAATGGTTAGATTTCTTGGCTGCTGATCAAAAGGACCCGGGACGAGCCCCGGGTAAGTCATGGATGTTTGTGTTGTCTTTCTGGTGAGGTCCCACCTTCCTCACAGATCTTCTCTATGGCGTAATTATACTGACAGGCTCCTGCCAGACTTTTCTGCTTTTGTGGGATAATTTATTTATTTATTTTAAGTAAAATCCATTATATAATTTTGAATGCATAACGCATCCATGCTGTTTTTGTTCTTGTAAATCGATTTTAATAACTCTAGAGATATTAAGCAATTCAAAGCTATAATTCAATTTACTCGCTATAGCTTTGTTAATTAAATCTGCTTGCAATGACATTAAAATAAAAAAGAAAGCTATTTTAAAATGAGCTTAGCCGTGAGAATGATACAGAATTTGAATTTCATAAGAACACGACCAATTCCACTTCATCTGAGTCCATAAATATTTTGTTTTAATATGTGAACAAAAATGTAAATTTCGACTACTCAGATGTTTTATTTTAAGATCAAACATTTCAGAAAGAAAGAAAACAAAGTGAGAAAATAGATGAAAATGACAGATTTTTTTTTTACACAGTTCATATTTTATTTTGTTTATTTCTGTGTTTTTAATTAATCATGCAGGGAATGAGGTGTTTCCTAAAGTTATATTGGGTTAATCATCGTCAACTCATCATTCCTTATTACGCTAATAATAGGGAGTTTGTTCAAATATTAATATTGAAACTTTTGTAACTTTTGTAAATCTTGATTAGTAAAATG
This sequence comes from Ryuthela nishihirai, assembly GCA_038380435.1. NCBI lineage: Eukaryota > Metazoa > Arthropoda > Arachnida > Araneae > Heptathelidae > Ryuthela > Ryuthela nishihirai. Next base: position 15,038,379 of record JAWZYU010000011.1, read on the forward strand.
CATAACATTCGGATATAAATATATTTACGTTTCAATTAATTAAAATTATTTTCGGATAAGTATTCCAGATCATTTCTTGACATTATTCACAGAGAAACAAGGAATAAGTGAGTCAAGAGATTACGAAGACTTTTAAGCCAATGTTTTATTTGACGTTAATTTTCACAAAGCAATTTTTTTCTGGATGGAAAACTTCTCGCCTGAAAATACCTAGGTAAGCTGAAAATGAGGAAAATTATCCAAGCATGAACCATGGAAGCAAATCTGTTAGATCTTCTGAGTGAATGATCACATTAGCAAACGAGACGGAAAGCCGACTAATAACTCAAGGCCATAGTTCGAGCTTTCCATTTGATTTTGATTAAACGTATAAGATATTCTAAAATTCTTTACCCCGAAGGGGAAAAGGAACCCTTTTCTCTCAGTCAGAGGATTTATCTTTTTACTTTCAAATGAAGTATGATGACTGTTACATGCTTTAGAATTTGACATAGTCTGGAATTGTTGCTTTACTGTGAAGCCTTGCAAAATTGTGACATGGTCTATTTTGCATTAGTATGTTTGGTTTGGGAGATTCAAACAATTATTTCGTCCTTGAATGGTGTTTTAAAGATGCGATTATAGAAAAACGTAGTAGATTTCTTATGTTGTTTAGAATTTAGTCAAGGGAAATCTTTGTCATTTGATATATTGCTATTTTTTTTGCGCCAAGCGCCAATTTTTATTTATGACAAGCTAACTGTTTAAGTTAAAAACTCTAAATTCTAATATTACACTTATATCACAGAGTTCTCTAAATATTAATTTAAAGTTAAATGTTAACAATAAAAATTACATCAGCTGAACAAATTTTCATGAATTTGTTTTCTATAAATACAATTTAAACCTAATATTTGAATCACAAACATTAACTCAGGGTCTCTTTATTTAATTTTGCCTATATTCCTCTTTTCTGACTCGTTTTCGGCATTATGATGAAATGATGAGATAACGATGAAAAGATAGAGATAATAGAAAAATTGACATTAATTGTGTACTTCAATATCTTTAATAAGCATGAATGATTAGAACAAAAAAAAATCCTTTTTCTGTAACTCTTAATGGAGGAAGGCAACAATGTTTTCAAAGTAAAACAAAAAATTGTTTTTTCGTTTTGTTGTTTCTTTTATCGAGACTGTATTTCAATTAATGCTTCATTATTAAGATTTCAGCTCCTTTACCATGTAAACACTTCAGAAATATGAAAATAATTTTTCTCCGATGGAAAAGTGCAAAAACAACAAAGAGCTGCTGTTAATTTTCTTTCGTTAATCATAGAATCGTAATTTTTTTTTGTATAAATAAGACACGCAAAAAGAAATAATCCGAAACGGAGACATAAAGTCACCAAATCACAGTTTCCGGAAAAAACTGAATAAATAAACAACTTTGGACATTTTTCTTTCCGCTTTGAAAGAAACATCGTTCTATAAAAACAGCAATTATGCATATAAAACAATGGAGATTAAAACATGCTTTTTTTAACTGTACCCATCTGTTACTTATGGTCAAAACCGTTATTTAATGTTACAAAGCTATGAACGTTAAATTTATCGTTGGGAAGTTCGGTTTGATGCAAGACAGTGGTAAAAGGAAACTGCAAAAAAAGTGGAGATAGAAAAGAGAGACACACGAGTTGCACAGAGGTAATTAGTTTTAAGGTTTCATTATTCTTTACGGCTTACTCTTGAGATAAATGTCTCAGCAGTTGTCCTACGCCGTAATGCCCTTGAGACTTAGATACGAGAAATTAGAAAACCTTAGTTGTTAAACTAATATCTGTATTGCAGCTTCTTTTGCGATTAATGGAAATTTCCTGACTTGCCTGGGCACTCTGATGTCATGATGCAGTACCAGGAGATGATTTCATTGACGCTAAGACAAAGAAAAATTTAAATAATAGTGTTCGCAGTGGGCGTATTAAAGTTAGTTATTGGCATTAATGTAGTGAAATGAGTCTCATTGACTTTGATTTCTCTTTATGCGTAAAATGTCATTTTCCGACTAATTTCTTTTTCTATTTCTTTACTATCCAATGATTCTGTTTTAATAAATCGTATTAAAATTTATGAAAATGAAAAACTTTTTGCGACTTTAAAGAAAAATTATTCTTTTTCTAAAATGAAATGTTTGCATCTGCTTCAAGTATCTGGGTTTCATTTTTTTACATAAAAAGTGATATTTCTTGTTTCTTTCTCTGTAGGAATAATTAAACTAAATAGAGAAAAATAGTGATTAGAAAGGGAAAAAATGGATGCAGAAATAGAATAAAAATGGGTAAAGAAATATAATAAAGAATTAGATAAAAGAATGAGAATTTCTTAACAGAAAATACTACTTTTTATACTTTGTTTAATTTTTTTCTTATTCGCTAAAGATGCAGATAAATTCTAATTGTATTTATATATTTTAAATTTAAAATACATTCCATCAACTTTCATTTACTGCAAATCTATCAGGAAAATAATTTGAAAGAATAGTTTTAGTTTTAACCACATTAACAAAACTCCTAAACTGATCAATAATATTTGCTTATTAGCAAACCTATTTTTTCAACACTCCACCTTAAAATTAAAATGCATATTTTACGTAATAGCGTGATGCAGGGACCTACCCGGAATGGGGATCGAGGGTCGGACTCCCACCCCTAAAATCCAGTTCTCCTATACGAAATCTCAAACTTGTCTAGCTGCTTTGAAATCAAAAGCAGGTGTCTTTGTATAATATTTTAGCATCATAACACATGCCCGATACATTAATAATAGATATAGAAGAATAAGCAACTATAAAATTTTATTCCTTATATAATATCATTTTAACTTTTCCTGTCCAGTGGAATATTTTAGTAATGTGGGAAATCTTACTGAAATCTTATTTTCCCAACCTCCCCCAACACGAAATATTCTCGGACCTTCCTGAAACTAGTTCTGCTCCCCAGTCCCGAAACTAAATTTTTAGACCCCCCGGAACTAAATCCTGGGCATATACCTGAATGATATCAAATTCGAAACATGCTGGATGAAATTGAGAAGTGATGAATCAGCGTGAATTAAAAAACTGTGAATACATAAAATCATATATCATGAACGAAATTGATCATAGGTATATATATATTTAGCAGATAAGGAAGTTTGAAAATTAGTTAATATGTTCATATAGGTCGTAACCCTATATTTCCAATATCGAGATCCTACTTTTCTATGCAGGACTTCCATATTCTTGTTCACGTGAAAGATCACGCTATATGGTCTCGACCAGTGAATTTCATGGTGTTAAAATTGTGTGTTCTACTGTAGACCTGGCAAATGCCTTTGAACAGAGATCATTTTCAAGCGCATTGTTGCTTATGGAATGTTGGAAGAGGAAAAGCAGAGAAAATCTCGATTGTGCCAAGTTTGAGTTCTAAACCTAGAAATCCTACGACCCTATTTTAACTTTGGAAATGTGACGGGAGAAGTCTAATGGTTTTACGTATCCCTAAAAACAAATAATAATAATACTCTAATCGCGATTCTATGATCAGAAAAATAATCTATGTTTTAAACTATCTGTGCTCACTCTTTGATTTAATGTTCGTTCTCCACAATTGAGAAGAGGTGTTGATCCATGCTGTTCCATTCATCGTTGCTGTTATCTTTACACCGCTATAATTAACAGAAGATAAGCCACTGGTAGCAATGAATTACTTCCAAAATGATTTGTTTTTTTCCTCTTTCTCTCTTATTATTTGCTTTCTGCACGAAATGGCGAATCTAATTATAGAAATAAATGAGATTCGCATGCAAAAGAAAAAGGCGAAAAAAAATATAGCAGTCATTACTCGAAAGCTATCGTGCTCCCTCTGTTAGAAGAATGTCTGTGTAATGACTTTCAGATGTGTCTTAACAAGATTTTCCTTGATGCTGAAGCAGCATTTGACTGAGAATGAGATAGAGAAGCGCTTGAACCATTTATTGACATCATAAAAAGAAAGGTCGTTAAGACATTTTCCACCATTTAGACTACGAATCTGTTTTACCTTGGTAATTAAGGGGTTAACGGGAATAAAATATATGAAAAAGCTCATACAGGGGAAAAATCGATCTGTCACGTTCACTCGTGTTACAAATGACTGCTATTTAATAAAGCATAAACTTACAAAGGTCATAAATGACTTTAATGAAAAGACTAATTACAATGATAAAGCAAGTTTAGTGTGTTTTTATGACCAGTTATCAAATTAAACTTCCAGGTATTAATTATTCAGAACAGAGGTGAGGTCTGAAAATGAACTTGTAGAAGATGGATGCAGGGATATAACTAGGGAGCTGCAGTGGCACGGTTAACAGACGGACTAAAAATGAAGTTGAGCTTAGGTAAACTAGGATTGGTGAGGTATCAAATCGGGAATTTTTTTTTACAAAGAACAATGAAACCTACTTATGCACTGTGTAGAGGGACTATTATATAGATTATTAAAGGAAATATATGATAGGACAACTGGACCATTAGAAGATAGAACATAGACTAACTTAACCTGAAGACCATTAAGCATGATATTTGAGATACAAGTGGCCTTTTCAATTTTCGTAAATTATTAATGAATTTTCAAACATTTCTTTTGGAAGCCCCAAAGACATACTCCATAAAAATCTCAGAAAGAAATAATCGTAAAAAAATATCCCAGAGGAATCCCAGAAAGAAAGATTCCCAGAAAAATATTAAAACTTTTCAAACTAGTTTATTTAGAAGTAGAATTAATATACAACGGGTGCCTCTACATATTTAATATGTAGAGGCACCCGTTGTGTATTATATAGATTATTAAAGGAAATATATGAGCTTAGATAATTTACCTACTATATCCCAAGGGCATTTAGAGTCAACTTAGACCCAGACCATTTTAAAATTTTAAGGGCACCTATATAATTATAACAATGATGATGATATTTATTACAACGGATTAAAATGTGAAATTAATTTATATATATATATAAGTATAAGCAATTAAAAAATAAACTAGTTCGAAAAGTTTTAATATTTTTCTGGGAATCTTTCTTTCTAAGATTCTTCTGGGATATTTTTTGACGATTATTTTTTTCTGAGATTTTTATAGAGTATGTCTTTGGGGCTCCCAAAAGAAATGTTTGAAAATTCATTAATAATATACGAAAATTAAAAGGCCACCTGTATCTCAAATATCATGCTTAATGGTCTTCAGGTTAAGCTAATCTATGTTCTATCTTCTAATGGTCCAGTTGTCCTATCTTTTCATTGGATCTTTCGATATCTATTTTAATTAAATTGCTTCCTTGAGTGCTTTGTCTCAGTTTTCTTGATTGAATTCTTATGAATGAATTCTTATTTTTAGTAATATGTAACATATTACTAAAAATAAGAATTCATATTGAGCATAAATAACAATAGGATTATATCGCCATATCATCACATTATATAATAGCCGTAATTCCAGACGAACGAACGAACAGGCAGGCGGACCATGTGACGTTATCGATTGCAGAAATTATTAGTTTCCCTGTGGTCCTGCGGGTATTTGAGAGATCGGTCCCAAATTTAGTGGGGAAATCCCACTTAGTTCTAGCCCTGTTGGGGTAACAGATCGGATTCCTAGTTGCCGTGGATCGGGATTCCTCGAAAAGTGTTTGAAATTTCTGGAGACTACGGTCGCCAACCTTGGGAATGGAGTAGTACGTTGTGAATAGTATGATGGAAAGGTGCGAATGAAGTAGAACGTTGTGAGTAGTATGGTGGAAAGATTTGAATGACGTAAGAGGTTTGAATGGACATATTAATCATATTATAGGCGTAATTCTGGCCTGGCGAACGGGTGGGCGAACGGGTGGGCGAACGGGCGGACTAATAGGCGGGCAGACACGTGTGACATCATCGGTGGCAGAAATTGGAAGTTTTCCCGTGGTTCCGCGGCTACTTGAACTGTCGATCCCAATTTTCTGGTGTAGTCCCACTTTAATTCCTCGGGGTAACAGATAAGGTTTCTAGCTGGTGTGGGTCGGAATTGATCTCTTAAAAAGTGTACGATATTTCCGGGGGCGCTGCCGTCGTCTACCGTGTGAATGGAGTAGTAAATTGTGCTGTGGTAATCTGTGAATGAAGTAAGAGTTATGAATGGACTTAGGTTTTGCGCCAAACATTTGGCGTGGGTTTAACTAGTATATATATATGTATATAAGGAAACGGAAGTGGAAGGCTACCAGTTCAGTATGGCCTACTGATCTGGTGATCTATGGCACTTTTTTCTTTTTTTTCAACCCTGCAGAGGAGTGGTCAACTTAACAGGGTCCTGGTGCTGACCATTTATACCTACTAGACTGGACTTGTTTATGGATTTGGGCTTGATTATGGATCCTGGACTTGTTGCACTGGTGGGCCTCTGTTGAGGGAGAATCTGCCGCTGTATTTTCTGTTTGCTTCTGGGTTGCCAGCCCTAAGCGAACTGAGGCATGGGATACCTTATATCAGCTGGTGGATAATCCTAATCAGAGGCCATCGCAGGTACCTGAACCTTACTTAGTTAGTTGGGCATCGTCAAGCCTAAACTGGAGTAATGTGTCTCAGGCACGCCATATGGCTCTTGAAAAAGTCCACTTGAAAAGGTGGTGCCTGAAGTTCCTACCAGCATCGGTGACTTCAGCCTTTAGCGGAGGAGGAACAGGTCTTTGCCCCATGACTGCGATCAGGGGGCTGTTTGATATTGTTGGCCCTACCAATCTCAATAAACCTAATTTCTTTAAAAATCCTACTAATCATTTTCTCTCTGCAGGAACGTGGAATATGAGGACATTACATAGAGATTATTCTCTTGATATCCTCATGCAGGATCTCCAGCGCTATAACATAGATATTCTACGCTTGCAAGAGACCAGATGGACAGGTAAAGGTGAAATACTTAAAAATTACTTTCAATTTCTCTTTACAGGGAGGGAGGATGGAAAGCATCACCAAGGCGTGGATCTGCTGCTCAGCAGACATGCTAGTGATGCTCTTCTAGGATATGAGTGCATTAATGAAATGTTTCTTACAGGAAAATTTCAGACAAGCATTAAAGACTTGAATGTTATCTGCTGTTATGCCCCCACTGAGGATGCTGATGAGAATGAGAAAGATAGGTTTTATGGACAACTTCAGGATATGTTGAATTCTGTCAAGAAAGGAGATATTACCCTTGTTCTTGGTGACTTCAATGCCAAAGTTGGTACTGACTCTGACCTTTGGGGAGGAGTAATAGGCCCTTTTGGTATTGGTAGCTGCAATGGCAATGGGCAACGTCTCCTACAGATAAGTAAACTCAATGGATTCAGAATAACTAACACTTATTACAAACACCACGACATATATGAGTTTCACCCGATGGGCTGCATAAGAATATGATTGATTATATATTAATTAACAGCAAATGGGCTAGTTCTGTTAGGAATACCAGGTCATATAGGGGAGCTGAAATTGGATCTGACCATTACCTTGTTAAAATGTCTTGCAACTTAAACTTAAAAAGTGTTGTGCTAGGGTTAAAAAATTTGCTTTTAATACTGAAGCTCTGAAAGACCCAGTTATAGCCGAAGCTTACCATGATAGGTTACTTAGTCATTATGACAGTCATGGTATGCTTACTGCTGAAGTTGAGGAAGAATGGGATCATTTTAAACAGGCTTTTTTGGACACTAACAGTACTTTTTAGGAAAAAAGGAGCAAAAGAGACAGAATTATCTGAGTGATAAGGCACTTGAGCTTATTTCGGAAAGAAAGAACTGCATCAATACCCTACTAGTCCTAATAGAAAGCATTACAGAGAACTTAATAAACGTGTAAAAGATCAGTTAGCTTCTGATAAGAATCTTTGGCTTGATGGTTGGCTGACAAAGCCGAGGAAGCAGTTAGACAGCACAACAGCAGAGAGTTGTACCAGATAGTTAATGTTTTGTGTGGTAGAAAACTGACAGGTATACAAGGATTGAAGGATAAACAAGGTAAGGTTATAGAAGGGGATTTTCTGTCATGCTAGGTGGACTGAGCATTTCAGTGATGTTCTAAACAATGTAGTTATTTCTACTCCCATTGTTTGCAATGATGATAGATGCATTGGTGGCTTTAATGTTGGCCCTGTAACACAATCTGAAGTTATTTTGGCTGTTTCTAAACTTAAACTACATAAATCCCCAGGGGTAGATGAAATTACTACAGTAATGCTTATAGCTGGGAATGTTTCGGTTACCACTTGGATGAATGAAATTTTGAATATCTTTTATGATAAAGGTATGGTTCCTAAGGATTTTACCAGAGCTATTATTATCCCTATTTTCAAAAAAAGTGATCGCAGTTCTTGTGATAACTATAGGGGTATCAGCCTACCCTCTGTTCCAGGTAAAGTTCTCTTCATGATTGTGTTTAATAGAATTAAGAATCTGGTTGGCAGTCAATTGCGTGATGAGCAATGTGGATTCAGAAGTTGTAGGGGATGTGTAGATCAGATATTTTCACTTAGGCAGATTCTTGAGAAATGTTTAGAGTTTCAGAAACCTTTGGTTGCTAGCTTTGTTGATTTCAAAAAGGCTTTCGACTCTGTTGATCCATATAATTTGTGGTTGATTGTGAGATGATATGGTATACCAGACAAGTTAGTTAACACAATGAAAGCTCTATAATAACAGTGAGTCGTGTGTGAGAGTTGGTAAGGCTTATAGCAATTGGTTTAGCATTACTTCTGGTGTTCGACAAGGGTGCATTTTGTCCCCTTTTCTCTTTAGTTTGGCTATTGATTACGTTATGCGAAATTCATTGGAAGGGAAAAATTTTGGCATTAAATGGTCTGGAGATACCAATATTTCTGATTTAGATTATGCTGATGATTTAGCCCTTTTGGCAACTGATGTTGATGAGATGAACTCTTTCGTTCGAGCTGTTGATGAAACTGGTAGTAGAGTAGGTTTGGTTATAAACAGAGAGAAAACTAAAGTGATAAAAATTGGTCAGGCTGGCTGTGATTCAATTAATCTGAAGGGTTGCAATCTTGAACAGGTGTCACAGTTTAATTATCTTGGGAGCTATGTAACAGATACTGGTGATGTGCGGCATGAGATTAACAGACGGATAGGGTTTGCTGCCGGAACTTTTAAGAATCTATGGAGATTGTGGAGAAATAGGCGTATACAGCTAAAGGCTGAAATTAGACTGTATAATAGTTTGGTTCTCTCTAGAGTTAGTTATGGTAGTGAAACTTGGATGCTTTGTAAATGTGATAACATGAAACTAGATGCTTACACAGTATCTTGAGCATTAGGTGGTTTAACTTTGTAACTAATTATGAGGTTAGGCAAAGGAGTCTCTTTAAACAGCAAAACTCCTTTAAACAGCATATTATGCAGAGAGACTCCGCTGGTTTGGCCATGTTGCACGTATGGATAATTATAGATTGGCGAATAGGGTTATGTACAGTGTGCCTAAAGGCCTCAGAAAGAGGGCAGACCTAGGATGCGGTGGGCAGACAATGTCAAACTGGACCTTGTTAGAATTGGTGTGTAGTGGCCGGATGCAGTAGATGTAGCTCAGGACAGATATGCTTGGAGAATTAAACTGCATGGTCTGGTTGGACCTCCGTAGCCCATGGCTGTTTGAGGATGATGATGATGATGATGATATCTCGTTTTCCACTTGATTTATACACATGAATTACGTTTTGTCACAATGGGCATATGGGTTATTCTATATGCATATATACGTATATGTAACTATAATTTAGATTTATTTATGTTTTTCGGTGCGATTTACAATCAAAAATAAAGGTTTCCTCTTGCTTTTCCTGGAATTTTACAACATAGTTTTACAGAAGGTAAATATGCTAAGTTATGGAATAAATTTAACTATTTTGCATTGCGCTCTTATAGTTATTTATGAAACATGCAGTTTGTGTGAAACAGCCGTTTTTATGGTAATACTCTGAATCATTAAAATGCTTATGCTTTGATCTCATTGTAGTCTGATCTTTTGTAGTATTCTTTACATAAAGAGAAGATTTATATTTTAATAAAATCTCCAGTTCTGTTCTTTTTTTCTATTTTTTGGGGAATTCTTAAGGAATGCCACTATTTCGAAAATTTCATTGGTGTGCAATGGCTTCTATAATACGAAACTTGTACAACGATTTCTGTCTTCATTGGCTTTAGTGTACACCACCAGACCTACAGGAAGAAGGAATCTCATTTGCATGACGATAAAATACAATTTACCACAGTGTTTTGCGATTGCAATTTCGGAATTATTTAATGAATGCCTACATTTTAGATGTGAGTGATCTTCAGTGGCCTTCGCAGCACCAAACTTTTACAATTATTCTGGTCTGAATGTAGGCTTAGCATAGCTAAGTTTTACATTAGAAGTAAGGATCACGAGAACAAAATAAATCTTTAACTCCTCTCTGTACAGAACTAATAGGGATTGGCAACCAGTTAAGCAAGCTGAGGAACGGAGCTTAGAAAGGACAAACTAATTGCTTGCTCCACTTACTAACGAGATTAAGGAAGAACTAACATTCGATTAACACACTTAGGCTTCTGTCCGAGAGCCACTTAGTCCTTTTACGAAGACAAGATTCTGTCTATCTTCTCTGGACAACAGAGTTAAAATGCTGGCGATTCACTCAGTAAATTTGTTAAAACTACTTACGGTTCTGAGATACAATGTTTATTAATGCCAGTGACCACAAATTTCAGCCCACTCCTTTGTTCTTGCGCCGTGTTTTCGCTTTCAAGTTAAAATAATGATATTATTGATAAGTTTACAGTAGAAAACCTATTACACAGATTGCATAAGTACTTATGGATATTTTAATATATTTTGGAAGGGAAAATATTATGGACGCTCTTTGAAGCAATTGAAAATAGTTCTGCTCCAAAAGAGTTAAAAGATTTTTCAGTATGTTTCGCATTATATGTAAACTTTTTATTTGATATGTCAAAGTGTGAAAGAAAATGTTTCCTGCCTATTTATTAAACACTGAATATATTTTGTTTAGTTACAAGCCATTAAAGAAATTTACTAGCTATTACAAATAATTTGTCCGTGAACTGGTGAAGCAACAAAGAGCAAACACAAATCTTTAGTTAATTCTAAACTCCTCCAATAAATTTTGAGGAAATTATACTGAGAAGTGTATTTTGATATAGCTAGTGGGATGGACAAATTTTGATCCTATGGTAAAGAGTTAGGCTAACGAGTTCTGTAGTAGGCATAAATATTTATTTACTTAACTGGGAAAGCATACTTAAAACTATTTATGATCTCCTCTGGAGGTAAAATAATATTGACAACTTGACACCAACACCTCGTGCTTAATAGAAGTTTGTCAATTAGTGCTAAAGGCAGAATTTTCATTCTTATTTAAGAGAAAACTGATCTCGTGAGGCTTCGATCCTTCTCTCTACAGTACACCAGACATGCTTTAAAGGATTTGGTCTGGGGACCTTGTGTCCAATCTATATTGGCTATAGTACTACTATCAAGGTTTTAGTTCGCTAACTAAGCTCGATGTAGACGAGCTTTTATCGTAAGCTTAAAGTAAGAATCGATTATCTCTCAGTGATACTTGTCACCTGGAAGAGAGTAGCTCCTGAGAACAAAAGGTAGTCAACTCGGACATTGACAGAGATGCCAAATTATACCATAAATCTACCATCTTTCATAATTTTCTCTTTCTCTGATTCTGTTGGGTTGGAATTTAATTTTCTGTCCTCTATAGATGAATATTCGACGAGAATTCATTTTGAAACTGAATCGCAATACACGTAAAAGAGCACGTTGATCTTATATGAAGTCGAGATGAGGACACCAATTCAAATAGATTTCTATTTAGAAAGGGATCAAGAGAGCAGAAACAGAAAGTCACAGCGCACAAAGACAGCTTTCACGCGAACCCTTTTATAAGCAATATGCCTTGATACAGACGCTTTCTGTGGTACAGCAAGGTCCGATGCAAGTTGAATAACCGTGGAGTCTTTATGGAGATTCTCAGTTAACACTACTCCAGTTTAGGATCGCAATGCTAGAACTAGTTTCAATGGTTCAGATACCTATAGAGACTTACGATCAGGATCATCTGCTAGCTGATATAAAATATCCTGTGAATCTGCTCAGTTGCAGCTGACAACTCATAAAGAAATAGAAAATATAGCACCAGATTCGACATAACCCAGCAATTGCAAAACGTTCATATTGAAAAGCAAAAATCATAACTAATAGGTAGTCGCGTTGGAATTAATTGTCAGAATCTATACCTTGTGAAGGGACCATTCTCCAGAACGGGAGGGAAAAGAAAGAAGAATAGTGAGGGCAATAGAAATCCACACCAGTAGGCCAAACTGATCTGACATACCTCCCTTCAGGAGATAGAATATATCACTTAAAGATAATGACGACTGCGTTAGAAGAAAGTCTCATCGGACTTATATCGGATAGGCGGACGCGAAGAGTTCTCCTCCTAATTATGCCTATCCATCATTTGTATGTTTGATTTGCAAACAAAGCATATACAAGTGAATACCATTACGAAAAGAAAAGGGCAGAGTAACAGGAAGCGCAAAGAGGAGTACGGCAAACAGCTCTGTAATTACACAGGGCTGAGGAGTAGAGTAAATTTCGACTAAAATAGCGTTACGAAATTTATGGATGACCCCTATATGAATAAACATATTTTTAAAATGATTTAAATGAAATGTTCATAATATTCGAGAAATATATGCATTTGTACAATATACATCCAAGCAGAGTAAGATTATGCCTGCTTCTTTTGTGCCTGGAGATCTACCGACCCTCCGGGGTCAAGTCAGCGCTTGTGGCTCGACCCTTTCTCCCCCATAGTGGGGAAGTACTACTGTTCAACTGAGTTACAAATATCCTGCGGCTTTGTCCAAAGCAAATTTACCTCTAAAATGTTCAATGAAGTAAAATTTAGTTCACAACACAACTCTAGGCCATTAAGGATTCTGCACACATGCTTCAAACACTACTAAACATAATTTATTTTTTCGGTATATATGATGAAATGTATCCTTTCAAAACTTAAGTCTCGGATCGGTCTGTAAAGTTATAACTTTATTCTAAAGGCACAAATGTATTAGTGACATATCATTTGCATAAGTCGTTAATCTCTCCAAAGCAAAATAATTCAACCAATAGATCGTTTTGCATTTCGACCTAACTTAAGAAGTTCACCCCTTATTATTTCAGTATTTCAAATTTTTCCTACTGTCATCAGAAAAAGTTGCTTACTTCTATCCATATCTCTCGTAGCTTCGTATGACATTTCGTTAAAGAAACTTTTCAGTGGGCTAAGTGAAGAATTCCTCATCTTCTGACAATGGTTATAATTAACACCTCTCTACATTTCTCTACCATCTGAACACATTTCATCGTTTAGTTTGATCATTTTACTTTCATAGTGAATCCTTACGAATTTTGAAAATGACTTAGACCTGAATAACGACTTAAATACGTAGATGAACTGCGTTTAGTGTCATTTGTTTTTCCTTTTTAAGGAAGTAAGCACCTACGTATTTGAATTCTTATTTAAATATAAATAATTTACTCTCAAAAAAAAATATTAGTTAAGCATCAATCCTTATCCACCCAGCAATATTACAGTTATTTATACTTTTAAAAATCGTCATTTCCTGCTCTTTTAAAGCTTTTAAAAGAGCAGGAAATGACGAATCTTTGGGGAAAATGAAAAAAATATACTTCGAAATCTAATATTGAAAACAGAACATCTGCATCTGAATATAAGATGGAATTGCTAGATGTCATGGGCTACTAAAGTGGATTGCAAGAGGAATGAAATCACATCCTTCATGTAACTACAACCAAAGGGTGTGCAATAATATTTTATTTTTAATATGTCATAAGTATTCAGACACTAATATTATTCAGTTTGATCGATCAGGAGTGTGAATCGACATTAAATCTTCCAGGCTAACATACTTTTTTCTATCTTATTACTGTCGAGGTGAACTGACAAACAGATGGCCAATATCACTAAATTCGCATCTCCCGATTCCCCGGAGAGAGAATAATTTAATTAGCTGATTAGCAGCATGTTAACAGAAGAGAGATTCGGTTTAGCCTGTGTGTGTCTCTCTCTCTGGCTTTGTCGGTTTCACTGCTTCACATAATGGTTCAAAGCTCTGTCTCATTGCTTTAACAGGGGGAGGGTCGGCGGGTTTTATAGCGGACCCAGAGGGAACAAAAGCTTTAAAATCTGAGTAGAGATTAATAAAGGTTTAAACATAGGTAGGGATCTACAAATAGCTTTTAGTAGAGTGGAATATTCAGGCCTATAGCGTACCTTTGTGAGTCAGTGATTTCCAATATTTTTTAAGTTGTTTGAAGCGAAGATTTCTAATTCAAACAAAAATAGCATGCAGAGTTAGAGTTGGATATTGAGAAGGTGTATTTTTTTACACTAAATATTTTTCCTGAAATGCTATGATTAAAATTTTCAAAGTAAATGGAATCGTGATGGAACTGAGCAATAGAATAAGTATTTAGATTATTAATGTAAAGGTTTAGAAATTGTAATACTTGGGTTGGGTTTTCATCAACCATTTGCAAGCGTAGGAAACAGATGCTAATATAAATCTGAAGCAGCATATAACGTGGCCTATTGTGGTGTTTGTTTTTCATTATTTGCATTTGAGAAAAATAAGACATTTCAGTTATCTGCATTTGAAGAAAAATGAGACAATAATATGCATATATATATAGTTATGCTTAAGTGGTATTCTCCAAAAATGTGAATGGTTGTTAAGGGGAAGTGGTATCAATAAATATCAAACGACATCATACTAAAGTTACAGTATATTCCAAACGGGTTGTACAGTTATTTGGGCCAAACGCGACTGGTAGAAAACGTATCTCATGGAAAATTTGAATAATGCACTAGTGTGTATAGGTGTGCTTGTAGAGAATATCTCGTTAAGAGAAGTTTTAGAGTTGAGAAATAACAGCTTGTTTCTTAAAAGTCATAGAATTTATTTTTTTTTACGATTAAGAACTGTTAAAGAAATGACATGACCTAACTATGAATTCTAGTTGTATCAATGTATCATTTGTTTTAGTTTAATTATTCGATGCAGAAATTATGCACAACGATACAAATTGGTTCAGTCTTTATAACTGAGTTCTACTGTATATTATTTTACTCTGTTAGAAATATCGCGAAATCTGCTACATTGACTACGTTTTTACGAACCGTGAAAAAAAGTATTAAAATGTAGGAAGATAAACATTTCTTTTGGTTTCGTTTTTTCAGCGAAACCATACGTGATTTCATGCATTCATTTTACTACTACTTACTTTCTTTTAAATAAAATTTCTCTAGTACAGGAAGTACATACAGAGATTAAATGTTTTTTTTTACATTATGTTATCCTCAGTTGCATGGGCGTCAGCAGAAAAATTTCCAAGGGGAGGGGTCAAAGCTTGGAGACAAATAATTGCATCAATAATTTTTTATTTAATTATTTAATTTTTTAGTGTTTCTTTTTCACAAGTAGATTATAGAATGCAGTATTGCATCAATACAAAAACACATACATAATGTATATAAATTAATTAGGTTTAAATTGCTACGATTATAATTTGTGGAATTTTTTACTCGATCCAGGGGAGGGCAAGTGCCCCATTTTCCCCCCTCTGCGGACGCCCATGCTGAGTTGTACGGTTTTGTGAAATGCCCAAAATAGGAAAAATAAACACAATAAAATGTTCTTAGATTATAATCTCCGAACAATGAAAAAAACATTTCAGGCAATATTTTATTTCTTAACTATGTATTTTCTAACAGTTTCAAATGCTTTAGAATTTCAGTGAACAGAATTCCACCAAGAATTATAATATGCAGATTATGGGTAACCAGTTATTCTAATTTACTTTTCAAAGAAGCAAAACTCATAAGCAGATTTTTCTAATGTAATGTATAATATTTTAGGCTACAACTCGTTTTAAGTACGATTTGTGACAATTGTAGATATCTGAAAATCTCAGTAAACAAAGCTTTATGTACAATGCTGAAAACGTAAAGCTTTAGACCTAAAAACCAAGTCGATTTAATGCAGTTATAATTTTGAAAAGCGAATTTTTTATTTATTTAGATTTTCGAAAAGTTGCAGTTTTATGAAATGAGAGAAAAGCCAACCAGGTATAATGTTAGACGAAGGAATCATCAACCACCTTTGAGCAACATTTTTCCTAAGGGGAGACTGAGTTGGTTATTAGTTGCTTTTACTTCTGAGCGATACTTTTTTTTTTCATACACAATGGGCATAAATGGCTAAGTCACAAGGACACAGAGGACTCAGAGAAGATTATGGGAAAGACATGGAAGAGTTGTATCTCCACTGGACAGCTGTTAGGAGACACGTGACAGCCTCCTATCAAGGTCATCCAGCGTATTCTTTAACGTGCACAGGGTTTCCTTTGAACAGCCATACTGCACACGGCACCACATTCTAACTTCCCATCCGACAGATGGCGGCTTTTCCAAGCCTATCGGAGACCCGATTACGAGTTTGGTGTACTACCAATTGAGCCACCCCTTCCTTCCCTAAGAGAGACTGAGTTGTCGTGGCCATGTTGTTCCCCATGAAAAACTGCAGATTAGAAAAAAGAGCTGTCAGAAGCTTCTAGTTTTTGAAACAAAGCTATTTGGTAATACCACTCATGTTATCAATCGGTTTTATAAAGTTGTTGTAGATCTGTTTTATCACCTAAAAGTAAACATTTTTAACGTAAATAAATTAATTATTTTCTATTGCACTAAATGTGTATCAGTCTGGAAAAAAAAAGTTCTCTCTCTATTTCGACCTTGATAAAACTACAAAATAGGCACATTTTAACTCTAAATGTCTAAGGAACGAAGTAGAATTAAAGCCATTTTTCGCTCGTTCTTTCGTTTTTTGTATCTCACAGATCAGAAAAGGAGAACAGAAAAAAAAATGTTTACCATAAATGAGAATGCTAATTCCTACGTCTCGAAGTTGGAAGTTTATAAAGGAAATGACTCAACTGAACGCGAGGAGTGAAGGAAGAAGGGAGAGTGGTGTTGAATGTAGCAAAACATTATGAGAAATAGGGAAAGAAAAATTGCTTGTGACAATGTTTTCACTTCTCTTTCTCTCTATGTTGACAGCGGCTCCAGAAGAATCTTCTTTTATTTGGCAAAATGTGACATAATAAAACCTAACTTTCAATTTTGTTTGTAAATGCTGAAATCGGATGGCCATTTTCCCCGCTCTTTGGAGTCTAACAAATTGCAGTACTTGCTTCTCAAATTCCAAAAAATAATGTTTTCGTGTTTCCGAGTATACAGTATCCTCAAATTTCCACGGATGAAAAGTCAGAAACAAACTTATTATTTTGAACAACTCAACAAGAGGTGGATTTGACATCACGAAAAAAAGTTTCTTGTGTTCCTTTTGTCAAGAACTGGACAATAGTGATTTCGACAGCATAATCGATGTTAGTCTTTAAATGATTTTGCAATGTGCATGGCCCAAAATCTGTTGCATGATGGTAATGAAATAAAATGTCGATATTTGCTCAGTTAAAGAAAACTGAATGGTACAAAAGAACAATTACCACCGACAAAACCAGAGAATTTAATAGGAAATGACAAATTATGGAACGACGATTATAAAGTTAAAAAACACGTGTAATGTAAACGAAAAACACAAGGAATATGTGAAGAATATTCCATAGTATTTTGCTAAAACTACAGAGAAATAAAATATTTATTATTTCCTGTTTCTTGAAGTTAGTACAATCAAATGATTTTGATATTATACAGGCTTAGCATTTAATTCTTTTGATAAGTTATGGAATTGAATTTCTACGTAGAGGAACTTGTACGGACTCAACGGAAGTTGAGTCTTTCATATTACAGCCAATGGACTCATCAATCCAACCCTTTTAGAAGTAGATAATCCAATACCTTTACCATTCTTTTAATGTGCTATTATCCTAAATCAATAATAATGTTACGTATATGATATATAATAAAAATATTTGTTTAAATAAATTATCCTATCACTATTTATATATGATTATTTTTCTCAATAAAAAATGTTGTCGGATTTAGGTTTTATAAAAAATACTGAACTTGGACTGTTTTCTGCTCTGTTGGTAGTACAGGTTATAAAAAATTGGAGTAGTTCGTGAAAGAAACGAAGATTAACCAAAAAAAAAAAATCCTAATGCAAAGAATATTGAAGAGCAGTTTTGATAGTTCGCATTTGTTTTTTGGAAGTTCACCAATGACGTTCTTTCATCGTGCCCTTGCCTTGAACATTTTCGCTCCCCCTAACTTCAGGGCAGTGCAGCTGCTAACGGATTGCCCGTTGTATTCACTGCAGCTACAAGAGTGTGCACTAGGGCAAATGCTCTCAGCGCTTGTCACATGTCGTTGTGGATGTTCTGTTTCGAGAAGGTGACAAATGTTTAAGAGATCGACTGCCGTCGTCGAAATTCTTTGCACGCGAATATCAAAATCATTCATAAAATAGAAATGTTTTAGTTATATGAATTTTTCTGGATTTTCAAGCACGAAATTTACTGATATACATACGGCATTTATCACAATAGTGATTGAACGAAAGTCTTAGTAGAAAAAATAAATACTCATGCTTAGGAAAATGAAAACATTTTTATGTAGTACGTGTATTATATCGCAATCGATATAAGCTATAGAAATGTGACAATCAGGTGGATGTATTGAAATATCCTGAGTTTCGCTTTACCTCTGATCGCACATTTTTTGCACACAGTTAGTAGAGTGACAACAACACAAAGACCACAAGGGGCTCTTAGAATGTTTTAAGGGAATTCACTGGACAGCTGTTACGAGACAGATGGAAGGCGCCTTTCAACGCCATCCAACGTCTTCTTTAACGTGCGTAGGGTATGACTCTTTTACACACGATGTCACGGCTTAACGTTCCATCCGACGGACGGCTTTGCTATTTTTACTTCTAAATATTTCTTATTTTTTATTAAGTATTTAATTAATTAACTCTACATTGTTACACTGTAGTTTGTAACATAACGGATATTAAAAATTTCGTATAATAAATGTTTGTTTGATTCGATGTGTAAAGAGTCTGAAGATTTTTTATCGCCTTTTCAATTCATAAATGTGGCTTGAAAATGCACTTTACGTGTTTTATTTGATTACTAAAAGTTCAAACTTGATACTTTAAAAATCACAACATATTTTTTTCCATTACTTTATTACGAATCATTTTATCTCACAACTGCAAACATTTTCTGAGTACTAAATTATTTAAATTTTCATCGATTGCTTCAGAGTGTTCGTTTTCTTTGTCTGCTAGAGAGAGTTAATATTAAAAATACAAAACTCAAGAAATTTTATAAAAACTCTGATCACCAATCATAATCGAAAACAAGTTTCGAAGTTGATAAAAAATGATTAGACAGATCAATATTTTGGTAAACTTATTTTTAAAAAGGAAAAATGGTTCTCCCCTACACAAAGGACGGAGATAACTTAGAAGCTCTGTTGGGCTTGTCCTGGTTTCTCGTACAACATACAAACACCTAGACAGGTACATGCACACTGGTTCAATAGTCAGGTAACCTAACAATTAGAACAGGTATGGGCTGCTACTAGATGCCATTTTCGTTCAATAGGAACGGCTTAAGCCTGTTTTCCGATGAAAACGTAAAAGTAAATTGCATTTGAATTGTCAAAATACATTTAGCTTAAAAACATGTGTACTATTACCAAACATTACCAGTATAATTAATATAGAAACATTCTGTAACAATATATCATTAATACACGATACGTATTTAGCAGTTGAAAAACCTACTGGTATTTTGTTAATACACGTAATGAAATGTTTTCCCTTTTATTTAATAACTTGGTTAAAAGATAAAGTCAGGCTTGGATGTAGAAAAAAAAAAGAGTGAAAGTATTTTTGACAAATACTCGCTTCAAACGCTTTGCATTTATTCGAAAATAGCATTTATTCTATTCACGAAAGAATTTACTTCTTTCGCCAAAGAAGAATTGTAGAAGATTTCAAGAGAAAATCTAAATGACCTTTTATCGTTAGACACAATAAATATTTAATAGATTTTTGATGGTCTCTTTTACGGCTCACTGATTGGCCTCACAGCGAGATGGGCAGGCGAGCCTTTAAAGCTATCACGCGAAAAGTTCTTTCTCCTGTTTCTCAGGTGTCGACGGTCCCACATCGTTTCTTCTCTCTGTATCGTCTCCTGATGCCAATGACGTTTGAGCACGGCAGCCGTCGACCATCGAACAAGCTACAGCCACGTGTTCAAGTCGGTCACGCTCTTTCGTGCATGACTTTTGTTCAATGAATCTCAAATTCCGAATTGCAACTTACGCTTTCTTCTAGTGGGGGAGTGTGTTTTTGTGAGGGGAGGAGAGGACCGAGCATCACGTGATGGATGGATTAAAAATATAACAGAAACAGAGAAATAGCAATTTCTAGACTTGCAAAAGCCGTTACAGATCTCGAAATTCATAACTGAATTTGGGATTTCTGCCAATGTTTACACTAGGAATATAACTGGGTTGTATTCTAGGGTGGACATAAAAGAGTTCAATCACATGGATGTAGACAATGCACTGTTGTTCCAAAGGTTCGTAAGATTCTCACTGATGGTGGAAGTTTCTTACCTGAAGGCTTTCTATCCGAGCATGTGGATGTTTCCCTTTCTTCTGCCAAGCATTTTGAAGGTTGCAGAAAGTGTTTTCCTCTCCATCACAAGGAATAGTGTCCTTTCGTGAAACCGAGAAAAGCGAGAAATATTACCATTTCTTGGCTTCTTATCAATATTTTCCACCCTTTTAGACTCTCTGAAAAGGACGGATCCCCCACATATGTTACTCTAGTGACTCTTTTGGTATTCGTTGTAAAGTACTTTTGGTTCGAAGTTTTGTGAGCGTTACTTTATGGTTTCCATTTTGGTTTTTCGGATGAGAAGGGAGAGGCGTTCTACATAGTTGTTTTTCTTAAATTTATATTTTTTTTCGGTGGCAAAAGAGGAAAGAAGAGGACAAACAAAGGATAATACATAAATCAAACTGTATATTTATTTATCTATTTTCTAGAAGCCAGTTGTCATCTGCGTTGCATTTTACAGTTTGAATTCTGCAGATCGGTATCGAATTTTAGCACTTCTCGGTACAGAATTGCAAATTTCAACTAATCAGTTTGCATCCTTTTATATGTTGTACACTTAAATAGCCAGAAAAATATCCTTCCAATGCCTAAAAAAATATTGTAGTAAATATTATTGTTATATCATGCACTGATAGAGGAAGTAAATTGACGATGAAATGCCCCCTACCTTTGTTTACTCTACAGCAAAGGAAAAACAGTAAAAACACGTTTCATTTATGTTTTGCCTCCCCGAAGAACAAAAGAGAGAAAATATTTAACTTTCACCCCTTAATTATGGTTCTGCAGTCTCTCACGATAAAAATTATCGAGATCTCCAAACATACTGATTGTGACCATACTGTGATATACCTTAGTTAATTCGAATCTAGAAAGAATATGCTAAGAGATGAGAGTTAAAGTGCCAAATCAACAGCATAATCTAAATCAGCAGCAGATAGATGTATAATTATAATTATTTTACTTTCCTCAGCAAATGTATTTCATTTTTTCTTCTCAGCAATTTGCTGAATGTTTATATGTTTGTATGATCACTAACTATCGAAATTTTGGTTTATTACCACAAAATATTTACCATAATCCTTCCGAAATAAAGATGATTCTGTAGCATTGCCTGCCGTATTGTCTGCATATGTAAAAAATGTTCGTAGAAAAACTGTTCGTTAGGATTGGATTGTTTTACCTCTGAGCGGCACTTTTTTGCACACCATGGGCTAAATGGCCAGGCCACAAGGACCCCGAAGGCTCAGAGAAGGTTGGGGGAGGGGACCCACTGGAACAGCTGTTGGGAGACAGATGGTAGCCTCCCGTCAAGGCCATCCAGCGTGTTCTTTAACGTGCACAGGGTATGGCTCTCCCGCACACGGGGCCACGGCTTAACGTCCCATCCGACGGACGGCGGATGGGACGTTAACGGCCCACGGTTCCCTACTGACCGTGGGCAGGGCGGGGAAATTTTGCGGAGATAAATCTCAACGCTGACCCAGCTGGGACTCGAACCTGGGAACTACAGATTACGAGCCTGGCGCGCTACCGACTGAGCCACCCCCGCTCCACTGTTCGTTAGGAATATGTGATTTGTTTTCATTCAATAAATAAATATTGACAATGTTTATGGGACATATGATATATATGAAAAAAACTTCTGGAAAACTTCTAACCCGTTGAGTTCACATTGGCATAAGTTTCGGTTCTCGTATATACATACTTACCGTTCAGGGACGTACCGTGGGGGTGAAGGGAGAAGGAGGTGTCCCCCACCTCCTTCTCCCTCAAAGCGGTCGTCTTATACGAAATTCGAACTTTTTTGAAATCCAAAACAGTTCTGTACGTATCATTTTATTTTAGTCCCATAGTATATGTTCGACATTATATACATTTAAAAAAAGAATTATAAAACTTAATTCTATACAGAATATTAATTTAATCTTTCCTGTCCAGTGGAATATTATGGTGATTGAGAAATCTTACTCAAGTCTTATTCTCAAACCCTCCCTGAAACTAAATTCTCCCCCTCCCTCGTGAAACTATATCCGGGGACGGAACATGCGTACTTTCCTTTCCATCTTTATGAAATTGTAGGAAGCGTGTATAATGCAACGAGCGAAGCTGAAGAAGTATCCAACAAATATTACCTCATCTGTGCTGATATTGAGAAGCTGAAAAGAAAATGAAATTATCTCTTGCTGCTCGGTAGAGTTGTTAGCAATAGCATAGCTCGAGGGCCCCTCGAGCTATGAACATCTCAAACTATTAGAGCTATTAACATCTGAAGAAACTATGAGATTGCGCAGTTCAAGCTTAGACTTCTTGCAAAACATGGGTTAAGAGGTAGTTGATTTGGTATTTGGCACAGGATCGACGAGAACTATATAAACACTATGCACTCATAATGTACCCAATCTTCCCTTATACTAGTCCAGGGGATGTCGTATCCATTTCAACAGAATGGATTGTTTTTTCCTTTTCCCCATGTTGATTCCTTAACGGTGTGTGGATTTTTATATCTCTTGTTGTCGGTCTGCTGCAATAAGTATGAAAAGCAAACAAGTAAACTAATATAGAGAAGGACATGTTTCAATTTCGTGACATTTATTTTGTGTGAATCAAGCATATTCGATTTACTCACCAGATGGAATAGGACTGTGTTCTCCTACTGATGTCACTATCATTCTTTATTGCCTGAGAGAAGCTCCATACAACATCTGACTGCGATTGACTGGTTACTCCATGCAATGGAGCAATGGTGCTAATAGCATCATATTAATGCGTGGAAATGTATGATTCTGTGGTTGTAATTTTTTACTCTCTGAAGAATTTTGGCAAGAGAGAATTTTTCAGATTTAACCAAAAGCTTTAAAATCGAAATTGAAGATCAGAGTTGTAACTGACAAATCTAAAGGGAGACTTCAACAGTTCTCAGAAAACATAGATCAATGACCTATCAGTCACCAGTCAATCAATCAATGATCTATGAGGATGGTTGATACGTCTACTGCGCAGTCTCATAGTCTCCCATTCTTTCCTCACTTGCCACTCAATCTACGTCACTGGATATATTCATTTCATTACTTCCTAGTTCCCAGTTTTAGTGTTTTCAATGATCAAAATATATTTGTCATATATTTGAATTCCAAGAAGGAAGACTTCTATTTCGCTTCTGACATTCATACTTTGAATACCTATTCCTAAGCTCATAGTCTCAAAGTGTATTATCATCAATAATATTTCAATTATTATAGTTTAGTTTCGCTCCAAAGTATCATATACACGATACGAAAAAGTATTATTTCTCCTGTATTCATTTTTTTTATATTGTTTCACGCATATGGCTAAAAAGTGACAATGGTTGATCACTAACTATCGATTCGTCATCAGTTCAATGTCTGTATCATTTTTACTTCACTTTCAAACCAAAAACGAAGTATGTAAACTAGCTTTAAAAACATGATTATGGGGATTATAAATTAAATTCTGGATACAGTCCATTGTGCTCTTAAGGAACTACCTTAAATAAAGTAAGGCATATCATGTATATAGATCATGCTAATTTTAACTATGATGCATTAATGGTAGAGCTATGAAAATTTGAACCTAGGGGTAATCAGGTTCGTAGAATAGCGGTAAATCCCCAAATTTGACCTCTGAATTGTCCTTTAGGGGTAAATAGAGGTCATGAGGAGGTCAGACTTTATACTACGAGTATTGGAAACGTAGAATTAGTGTCCAAGGTGTTTCGGGCTGTACATGTAGAAAACATTAGGAAATTTCGGATCCTAAGAGCCTTCGAAGCCAAATTTCAAATTTAGGGAGCTAAAAATTGGTTCCTGGGGATATTTTGGTACGTAGATCTCGAAAATGTTGTTGAATTTTGGCTGTGATGGGTCCTTCGAGGTCAAAGGTCAAATATAGATCTAGCAGTGGTAGAGGGCTAATAATTGATGTCTGGGGGGTATTTTCAGTCATAGATCTCGGAAATTATGCCAAATTTTGGAGGCGATGGGTCCTTTGAGGTCAAAGATACTTAACAGTCATTTCTAAATTTACTTTTAATCTATTTAATAATTTGCTACTAATCTTATTATTGGGAATGAGTATGAAGATGAGATTGTGTATGATTTCTAGTCAGGAGAGAAAATAATAATCGTATTATATAATAGCTGTAATTCGAGGCGAACGAATGAACGAACGGGCGAGCGGACTCGTGTGACGTCATCGGTGGAAGAAATTGTTAGTTTCCCTGTGATTCCGCTGGTACCTGATCAATTGGTCCCAAATTTGGGGTGATCTCACTTAGTTCTAGCCCTGTTGGAATAATATGTCGGGTTCCTAGCTGCAGTGGGTCGGAAGCGATCCCTAGGAAAGTGTCCGAAATGTCCGGTAGCGCTGCCGTCGCCTACATTTTGAACGATAGTACGTTGTGAGTAGCACGTGTGGAAAGCTGTGAATGGTGTAAGAATTATCAATGGACATAAGTTTCGAGCCAAACGTTTGGCGTGGGTTTAACTAGTATGTTTATGAAGCTTGTAATAATACTTTTCCTGGAGTATTTGTACCGTTCAGATCGACCGTTGCATTTATACTGTTGATTTTATTATATGTTTTGCTCATTTCTTCAATGGAAACGGTAAGCCTGTTGAGTATCCTAATCCACTTTAAGAATCGAGAGGATGATTGAAGAAAGATATTAGAGGTTTTAATCTGAATTTTTCTTCATGTTGTATCTCTTCGATAGATTTAGATGTTTTAAGTCTATGTATTGCATTTGTAGATTGATGTCAAATTCTCCTCAATTTCATTGTGATTTATTTCCCAATTTATCACTCTTATCACAACTGAATTTTTTGTTGAATTGATAGTTTCTCGATGTTTAATTTTCGTTTTTTTGCGGGTATGATTCATTTTAATTGTGTTATTTTAATTTTCTGCATCTTTATCCTGCAAATGTTTTGTTATTCAGCTGCAATTTACAGAAAAAGTACAGAAAAATAATAACAATATGATTAATTTTCTGATTATTTCCTTCTAACTTTTGTTTCTCAATTTCTGAACAGTTTCCAGTACCACTTAAGCCCTTCTAGAATGACAAAGTTTAAAGTTTCTCACATTCCATCTACGTCTAATATTACCTTGACAGTGCCTACAAATAATAAAATGTAGGTGAGGTCATATTTCTGGTTAGCATTCTAATCCCTATATATAGTCTTGCCTGAGACGTTGGATGGCGAAAGGCTGATCTAGCTAAATTGATTTGCTTTTATCTTAGCTGTGTGAGAACTTTATTTCTGAGAAACAATAATGCATTTAAAAAACACAGTAGAAAATTTCCAATAAAATATTTGAATGCAGAGATGAATTCGCGCTATTCGTTTTTCTTTGTATTCCCTCTGATGAAAAAATTCCCTCTGATGAAATTATTTCATCAGAGGGAATTTTAATTACTTCTTACATTTGCTTCATACTTCTATACTTCTATGATGTAACATTTTTCTATGAGGAATGCTTTCTTCTATGTGGGAACATTTTCATTACTTCTTACATTTACTTCTTACTTCTACACTTACATTTTCACTTTTTGCAGCTTTCAATATATTTCTTAGATTCTGTCGATATCGTTTAAATATTTGTGCGATTTTGACCGTTGTATTTATAACTCTGGGATCGATAGATACACTTTAAATAGTTTTGTGATAAAACACATAGTGAATTATTAATCATGAAAACAGAGGGAATACCTAAATTAAACCTTACATTATTAACCAAAACATATTCTTAAAAATAAAGAACACTTTGAAAGCTAACAAAAGAAAATATATAATAAAGTTTATTTTAATATAAATTCACTACAACAACTACACTTTTCATGACATTTTAAACATTTCAGGGATACTTTTGTTTTTAATATTTAGATGCTTAATGTCCATAATATACAACTCTCAAAAGAAAAGCGGCCTACACGTTTAAATCCACCATTAACGAGCATTCCAAACAATTTGACATTAAATTGACAATTTTGCATCTTGAACGCTTGGCACAGCCTTTACATGACACGCATTAGTAATAATAGCATTAGTAATAGTAGTAGGATTGTTGACAGTAGAAGCCATTGAATCAGCAGCCAATACGTGTACGTATGAGCGTAAGTTAAACGCATATTGGTAGTAGAATGATCCAGCTGATCAGATATAAATTTTACCCAGTCTCCTTTCGTTGTTGTTAAAGTTATTTCGTCAGAATTGGCTCGCAAATGACTTTGTATTAGTATTGTTTTGCGGAGAACTTATAAAGTTTTTTTGTTGCTTGGTTAAATGTTAGATTTTTGGCAGATCTGTCATCAACACTCCTCATCTCCGTCCCCGTAGAAATACGTAAAGGATCCTGCTCCTCGATCACGATTTCCAGCCCAATAGTCGTCGGAAGAGGAGAAGGTAGGAGAGTAACGTGGACGACAGAATGAAGGACTCTGGCTGTAGTCTTCTACACTTACTGTGACCTGCATGGAGACAGAAAGAAAATTAAATTTCCATCGAATGACACGACAGTTCTCCATCTACACGCAATACGTAACCGTACCGCAGTGTGAGTGGCAACCGAAGAGACTACGCGACTGCGCAGTTGACGCTTCGATCATTCTCACAGATCATAAGTCAGTGACATATTAATCTCCTGCCACTCAACTTATGATTTATGAGAACTGTGAAATCGGCAACCTCGAAGTCTCAGTCTCCCAACTGGAATTCACGCTACGCTTGTGATACGTAATAGTATATTACTTTTTTTTATGCAAAAAGCTTCAATAAATATTTAATTGCTTACTGCATTGAATGATTGACTTAGATACTATTATATCCTCATCAATGACGGACGAAAAACTCGAGGTTTTCGTGTAAAAAATAAAATAAAATAAAAAACTTGCTTTGCTACATTCATTGTACAATTTTAATGAGATTTAATGTAATCCTTTATTATATCAATGAGGAACTAAATTTCAAGCCCAGTAATTTTGAAAATAAGAATTTTATAACAAAATGAGACATAAAATATGTTAAAGATATCGATGATAGATACTTAAAATTTTATTTTCAGCAAATCCATTCAGTATTGAAAATAGTAACGCAATCCTGCAGATTGGCAATCACCTGCCAAGAGAATTACCGCTTCAGAATTCTAATAATGAAGTTAAAAGATATATTAAGCAGTTCTTAAATTTCACTGATTTTGTTAAATCTTGCTACTAAACTGTCGAACAATTTCCACTGGTTTTAAGCTGTTAAATAAATTTGGATTGGATATAATATTGTTCTTCATTACTTGCATATAAGCTTTAGTTTTATGGGTACACTTTAATATGTTATATATTGATGTAATACGGAGCAGGAGATGATATAATGTTTTTATCATTGTTAACAGAGACAATAGTAACTTGTCATTAAACATCATATGTCGATATTGCAGTATTCGTAAACATTTATTTTTTTTTCAAAAATGACAAAATTGAAATAACCATAGTTGAGTTTCGAAAAGATATTTCTATTGTAGTCAATCTATTGTAATAAATTTTAATAGAAAAGTCTTTTTTTTTGCTTTAATTAACGTTTGAAAAAATTTCAAAATCACTAGCCATGATTCTGTTAAATGTGTTGAAATATCAAGATTTAAACGTTTTTCCTTCAAATGTTTAATTTAAATCTGATTTCTTCATAAGAAACATATTTAAAAAAAAATCACAGGACATCCAATTTAGCTTCCTATTATCATAACACATTAAGTAACTTTTCTACCCCATTTTAGAAACAAACGAGTTAGACTTGAAGTTTTTATGTCAAAATACATATAAGGAAAATTATGGCGTTAAGCTGTTTGACAAAATGTAATATTTGTTGCCTACTAAAAGTTCTTTCTCTTTCTACTCTTAACTTTCTCTAAAAAAAATTAGTTGACCTTCTCACGTACATGAATTTCCTAATGCAATTTCTTTAGTACAATGCAATTCTTGGTGTTTTAATTAAAACTAAAACTTCTAATGTAAGAGTTTGCATAGCTCAACACAGAGGACACAGCCAGAGCTTCCCAGCAGTAACATTAATTCCCATTCATTCTCTCTGCTGCTTTAAACTGACACATATATCTAATTTGATTGCAGAGTTCATACAAATAACTTTTGCATACTACACATTCATCCTTCACTCCTGAAATTTCACTAACCTAAATGTTTCCTTTATGGAAATGCCTTCATATGTTATTTTTCAAATTTAAGTATTCACAAATATCTAAGTTTATAATGTTGTTAGGGGGAACAAGTAATACCTTTATACCTAAGGCTGAATACATATCCCTAATAGAATACCGTTATTGTATATTTTTCAGGAAATTATTTTCCTCAATTAGTGCAAAATAGTTCCTTTCCCCTCCTCCGTTCTAGTGATTAAAAAAAAAGCAAAAAAAACATATTCTTGTACAATATGCCCAATTTATATTTTTGCTCTTTTTTCGCCTATGTTCCAGTTATTGAAAATCTCCATGGCCTTAATTCCCTATGCCAATAAATATGGCCCAGTAAGTTGCCATCTAAAAATTAATTCCTTTTCAGAACTGTTACGCAATTATTTGATTTCTCACAATTTCGTCAAATCAGGAAACCGAAAATATGCTCCGTAGTGAACCATTACATTCGTATTATACCAAACGCGAAACTGAATTTTAATATTTCTAAATGGACTAAAATTGGTCAAACTTTTCATTTTAAGTTTGAACAAATTTTCGTTTACTACGAAAAAAAGTAACAATTCTTTTTAACTCCCCACACATACACAAAAATCGCATTTCCGATTCTTTTTCATTTTTAATTCTTATTCTCTGCGCTTCTTTCGCTCTCCCTCTTTCTTACCCTTTTCCTCATCGTTCTCTTTTAATTCCAATGTTGTCTTGCGGTTCTTGGTCTGCGGGATGGGCAACAGCAACGAAGCACCAACGGCGGGAACTGTTTGTGGATACAGAAGTTCTTAGCTTCGATTTCTACTTTGGACAGAAAACAACCGTCTGGTTTCATCTGAAACGAGTTAGCTTAAGGCTTTAGGCGATTCATTTACCCCGGTTCGTCTCCTTCTCTTTGTATTTTTGCTATTTTCTTATTCTTCTAGAAGTTTCGCTTTTTATGTCCTTGCAGCGTATATGTTCTCCCTGTTTATTAATCTTGCCATTTTGTTCTGCAAAAGCACAATACCTTCAGTTACTTCCTCTAATTATCCCGAAAACATACAAAAGATATCTCCTCCCTTTCTCTACCCGTCGGCAGTAGTTTTTGTTTTATTTTTTTTGCATTTTAAAAGCGTGCATTTTTTTTACTTTTTTTTTATCTTGCTCTGTTTTTCTCATACACATAAAAAACACTCCCGTAAACAGATGCTCATTAATATTCTTGCTACTTAGCGTTCAACCAAACATCAATCATTAGACTGTTTAGCTGTGCTGTATACCTTGTGTTTCTTGTAATTTAAGGAAATTTAAACCGGTCTTTTCGTCATAACCAATAATGCAAATGCACTGCATACACCTAGTGGGTCACTGACTAATGGTTGTTCCTAAGATTAATTTATTTAATGTAAATACTGCAAAATTGAGAGCCTTGGAGCGCCTTACCAATTAATGTCTTCATATTTCTCAGTAAAACTGAAGACTAAACTATAAAATATGAGAATGCAAGCCTTGATCAAGAAAAAAAATAGCGAAGATTTAAATGACAGAATTGAAATGAAACGGATTAGAACGCATTCCAGTTATTTTTTCTTCAGAAATTTGCAGAAATTATTCTCGCTGAATAATGAAATATATGTTTCTCCCCTTCGTTTCAGTTTTCATACAAGCTTTTCAAGTCAATCCATTATTAAATTCGCTATTATAGTGGTTGAAATCCTATTATTCATGCCATTAAATTGTTCTTATCAAAATTAAAGAGCGGAGATGGGAGTGGGGGGGGGACGACGAGTACATGGCTTTCTCTTAGATTCGAACCTGTATACAAAAAAAAAAACTGCTGGGTTTATATTTTAAATATTTATATTTAAATTAATTATTGATTATTGCTGTCTATCTTTAAATCGGAGACGTTATTTTATTTCATTAAGTATATTGTTTAAAAATTACAAATAACTGTTTCCACTTTGCGTCAACATTTTTGTTTTTAGAGATAAAAAACATTTTCTTTTAGATTAGATAGGTATGGGCAAAATACTAGGATTCTCACTTTCTGAACCTTCGAATAGTTTGAAAGTGCCTTCCAGCGATGAAAAAAATTGGAAAATGCCAATTTATTAATGTCAGTTTATTTATGTTAGAAATTTGAAATTTTGGTAGTGGAATGTAAGGGTTAAGGGATTTATACTGGCAAAAACGATTTGTCTCCATACTCCAAGGGATGGATTTCCTTTCGTTTTCAGAGAAAAATGAAAAATTCTCTTTGTGTTTTATAGGCTTTAAAAATTATACTTTTCACACTTTACTAATCATCCATTGATTCGAATTTACAGTGCTAGAGAGTGAAAAAGTCGAAAGAAGGAAACGCTTCGAAAGCGAAAACAAAATGTTCGTCAGGGGCAATATGTTATTTTTCTATTTAATATATTAAAACTATTATTTCTATAATAGAAATAATAATAGCATTTCACTAAGAAATTCGAATTCAGTAAGAAATAAATCTAGGAACATGAAATGTCAGAAGCCCACTCTCGAAGACTATAACTTCGCTTCGAAGTTTTGAAATAAATATCGAAAACTTTGGCGGCGCCCGGTGAAGGGAAGAGCAGCCATTTGATGTTTAATTTCAAAAATCTGTTTTCATTTTTGATTGAACATTTAAATTTGCATCTTAGAATTAAAATTCATTTCCAAAAGCTGTAACTCAAATTATAGCGAAATTTTCAGGATATAAACTAGGATATAACCTATGAAATCTCATTGAAAAAAAGTATGTTAGATACTAGTAGATAATTACGGAATTTCTTGTATTATGAAAGGTAACTTGATATACTTCGGAGTTAGAACCTTAAATGAAATATCGATAATAAAAATGACATTGAAATTCACAATGCAGTCATATTTGTCATTTACAATGCCATTTAATCATTCATTCTTTTAGTCTTTCTATATGCTAGATATTTAAAGTGGATAAAAATGCAATGCATCCTTCTATACGAAGTCTACTATTCTCTGATAATGACCGTTAAAGAAACAAGGCATGCAACTCTCATACCTGTTTCCATACTTCCCTTTTGTAGTGGATATTGCAGGTCATTAGTAGTGTCAAAGGTATTGAGGCTTACAGATGGATACGATGGAGAACCTATAAAAAAGAAAATCTTAAATTAATGGTGAAAATCGAAATATTAGGAAAGTAACGCAATATCAAACATGTTATATCAGATTACTTTAGACTTCATAAACAAGCATGCTATAATTGGGAAATGCTTTCGAAGGAATTTGTAATTAGTATGTGTGAAATGTTGAACATATAAGTGAAAGACTCAGTGACTGTATCAAATTAAGAAGTCTCTACACAAAGATATTAATCAATACCTTTCACACCGACATATAATCGTTTAGATTACATTACATCGTTTAAGTAGAAAGTTATTCATATCCTCAGCACACATTTTCACACTGATATCTCATTGTTATACCATAAAGTTTAAATATAATTATAGATAATTATAAAGAAATTTAAGTACTAGGAATATTCAATCGAAATCGAAAGTGAAATATTGTTTGAAAATTGCCATATATCAGCAGCTGCTACATTTCCTTAAAAACTGTTTTTAATAAATATTTTGTATTATACGAAGAAAAAAGAAGTTATATTCATAAAACTAAATGTCCTAAGAAACTAGGGGCGGGGGTGGCTCAGTCGGTAGCGCGTCAGGCTCGTAATCTGTAGTTCCCAGGTTCGAGTCCCAGATGGGTCAGCGTTGAGATTTATCTCCGCAAAATTCCCCGCCCTGCCCACGGTCAGTAGGGGACACCGATGGGCTTGGAAAGGCCGCCGTCCGTCGGATGGGACGTTAAGCCGTGGCACCGTGTGTGGGAGAGCCATACCCTGTGCACATTAAAGAACACGCTGGATGGCCTTGACGGGAGGCTACCATCTGTCTCCCAACAGCTGTTCCAGTGGGTCCCCTCCCCCAACCTTCTCTGAGCCTTCGGGGTCCATGTGACCTGGCTATTTAGCCCTGGTGTGCAAAAAAAGTGCCGTTCAGAGGTAAAACAACCCACAACCCAACCCTAAGAAACTAGAAATATATTTAAGTTTATAACTAAAAAATTCAGAGATTTCAACACAGTATATTTTTCTACCACTAACTACGATATCAGTTGTAGATTTTGAAGAAACAGACGAATAAATTGTTTCGCACCAAACGCATAAACAACAATTCCATAACTTTCCTCAGGAAGGAGAAAGAATATATCTCAGGATAACAATTTGTTTGTGAACGTTGAGGATTAAATTGTTGTACATAAAACAACACAAATCTCATTGTTATTTTTAATTTAGATTAGTTAAATGACTTTTATGCTAACGACAGCTGTATGTGTAGAAAAATATTTCGGTTTCAAGATGTACTACAATAATAATTTCGTCAGAGTTGTCAGTTTCAGATACTAAAGAAAAGCCTTGAAATTGTTTTAAAGCGATTTGACAACATATAAATGTCAAAAGGAGTATTTAAATTCCAGACAGCAAATAATTATTTGCATAAACATTATTTTCCGCTGATAAATCAGCTCATATATTAAGGGAGTTGTCACAGAATTTAAGATAATTAGGTATTCAAGTATTTGGTTGCTAGTAAGGTTTCTTATTAGAAGCCAAATGACCAAAATTAACAATAAAGATACTTAGAAAAATATTTTTATAAGTTTTACTAGAAAATTAAAATGATTTTACCGGAATCATATTTAATATATACTGTATAGTTTAATCAAATGCAATTAATAATAAAAAATTATAATATGATTATTTTTCCACCGAAAACTGATACGATCTCCGTTTTATTAAGTCAAACTATTTTTTCACAACTATTTTTAAAATTTCTTCTCAATATTTAAAGTAATTTTAACTGTATACCTTAGTATTTAGTTGCAGAATACATTTTTTTTCACAAGGCATCCTAACATCAATAAAATCCTTATAACTAACTTTATTCGTATATTATTGTAGGCACAGCTGTAAAATCCCTCGTGATTTCTGAGGAATAAGAAAAAGAAAATAAGCTGAGCTAGCAGTAGGAACAGACCGAAACTTTAGCTCTTTCCAAATATGGAGTCTGGTGTTTACCTTCACTCTCGCCCTCGTGGCTGGACAAGCCATTCCCATTCCTCAGCTTCTCAGACTTGGCTTGGAAATGCTCTGGCCCTTCGGAAGAGGATGGCGATGAAGGAGGTGGGATTTCTGTAAATGCAACATGGGAAAAATAATAAGAAAGTGTTCCAATATTCCTTTGCTGGCAAATATTTTTATATGTAATCTTTAGAGAAAGAAAATACATGAAATTTGCTATTATATGTGTAAAAGGACCACTTATGAGTTAACACTAAACTATTGTGCAGCGAAAGGCTTACACAGAGCAAAAAAAAAAGATTGTCGGACACAAAAATTTTAGTTCCTTTATTACGTGTTCTTAATTTCTTTTCTATTTTATTCTTCAGGTGTTTATTCAAAGGGTTTTATGATAAAACACTCTTACTATCACTTAATACCCAACTTAAAAAAAACAGATACATACATTGCGAGGCCAATTTATTAGGTAACCTATCTAGTAACATTTTGCCACTCCTTTGGCCTTCAGAATAGCTGAAATTCGCCAGAGCATTGGACTTACAAGATGTTGGTTGCGTTGTGCAGGAATATTGAACCTATTCGATTACGCCGAACAGTTCGGAATATACAAGAATAGAACACATAGCATTAATGAACACATAGCATTAATGAAGAACTTTACCGCCATTCCATCAGCCTGAAACGTCTTCTTGATAGCCACACGGAAAAGCTCATATTAGCCCATACTGCAACCATAATGAACCAGCCTAGAGACCCACCACCGAAACATCTACGTCAGAAATACACCAGTGCGCATGCACCGCCTTCGGACCGTTAATTACTTCCACGTGTCCCTAACTTTGACCTTACACTTGAAAATTCTGCTGCCGAAAAAGCAGCGAAACTGGTCGTGTGTCTCCCGTGCATACGACAGCCGTCAAAGGAAGAGGAGAACCAGAAGCTGAATTGACAACAACGCCGACGCATTGAAGTCAACTCTAAGTAAGTGTTTCTTTTATCCCTCTGCAAAAAATCCTTTGGACATTTTAACAATACCAACGGCTGTCGTATATACGTATTTTTACTTACAGCATTATAGTGAACTTTATGAACTCTAGTGCACTTATGTTTCAGTATCCAAAGGCAATGAACTCGAGCATATTTTCAGCAGCTAGGCCAGTTTGAACGGGCCGTATCATGGGAATGCAGGGGGCAGTTTCGCCTGCTCGTCATATAGGCGACAATCTAGGCCATGCAGTGAGCACTGTAACAATGCTGTTTGGAGCAGTGGACGATTGTTCTTTGTGGGTGTTTTGCGAGGACCTGAGCCAGGCACCGCTTCGTGTCACTATGGCTCTGGTTACCACAGACATACACATGATGAGAAAATTGTCTCATCCATTGAGAAGCAAACTCTGACGCCCTGTGGACATCTACAGCAATCCAGCATAAGGTGGCATCTATGGTGCATGGATCAGTATCCACATGAACCATCCAACAGCATTTGAATGAAGCTGAGTTACAGGCATGTCGTCCTTTTTACGTTGCCTCTGACTGCTAATCATCGTCAGGCATGTCGTCTATAGTGTATAGAACGTGTGTTGTGGGAAGGGGCAATGGCACCGTAATGTCTTCTCGGATGAGTCATTCTTCTCTTTTAGTGCAATGATGGTCGCATCAAGGTTTGGTATCGCCACCAGGATCCGACATACATCCGGGAGCACCACAGTGCCTGCACACCCACCGTTCTGATGTAGAGTGCCATCATTTATGACTCCAGATCATATTTAGTGTTTGTCCAGGGAGCTTAGACAGCTCAACGAAACATCGACGGCATTCTGGTGTCCCATTGTCTACCTTTCCTGTGGAGCTCTACTGGTGCCATTTTTCAGCAGGGTAACTCACATTCCCATACGGCATGCACTGTTCAACAGTGTCTAGGGGATGTCAACACCCTACCTTGAACAGCTATGTTCCTGGATTTCTCCTCTATAGAACACATATGGAATTTTCTGGGTCGACATCTCTGACAGTATTCACAGCCATCACACACACACTGGATAACCTGTAGCTCCATTTGGAGGACGAATTACGGAAAGTGCCTCAGGACACTTAATTAGGGTCTTGTATGCTGCACTGGTGGGCTTCTGTGGAGGGAAAATCTTCCGCTGTGTTTTCTGTTTGTTTGTGGGTTGACAGCCCCAAGTGAATAGATTCACAGGATATGTTTATCAGCTGGTGGATAATCCTGAGCAGAAGTCATCGCAGGCACCTGAACTCTTTGCTTCTATTGGCATCGTCAAATTCTACATTGGAGGAAGTCTTCCAGTGTAGATGGCTTCAGCCTTTAGTAGTGGGGGAACGGGTCTTTGCCCCATGTCTGCGATTAGGGGGCTGTTTGATATTGTCGGCATTCCCTCTCTCAATAAACATAGTTTCTTTAAACATCCCACTAACCATTTTCTCTCCATAGGTAGTTGGAATGTGAGGACTCTGCACAGAGCTTTTTCTCTTGATGTCCTCACACAAGAATTCCACCGTTATAATTTAGATATTCTCGGCTTGCAAGAGACCAGATGGACAGATAAAGGTCAGATTCTTAAAAATAATCTTAAATTTCTCTTTTCAGGGAGGGACGACAAAAAGCATCACCAAGGCGTGGGTCTGCTTCTCAGCAGACACGCTAGCGATACTCTTCTAGGATATGAGTGCATTAATGAAAGGTTTCTTACAGCAAAATTTCAGACAAGCGTTAAAGACTTGAATGTTATCTGCTGTTATGCCCCCACTGAGGATGCCGATGAGGATGAGAAGGATAGGTTTTATGAACAACTTCAGGATATTTTGAATTCTGTCAAGAAAGGAGATATTTCCCTTGTTCTTGGTGACTTCAATGCCAAAGTTGGTACTGACTCTGACCTTTGGGGAGGAGTAATAGGCCCTTTTGGTATTGGTAGCTGCAATGGCAATGGGCAACGTCTCCTACAGGTAAGTAAACTCAATGGATTCAGAATAACTAACACATATTACAAACACCGCGACATACATAAGTACACATGGGTTTCACCTGATGGGCTGCATAAGAATATGATTGATTACATATTAATTAACAGCAAATGGGCTAGTTCTGTTAGGAATACCAGGACATATAGGGGAGCTGAAATTGGATCTGACCATTACCTTGTTAAAAGTGTGTTGCAAATTAAACTTAAAAAGTGTTGTGCTAGGGTTAAAAAATTTACTTTTAATACTGAAGCTCTGAAAGATCCAGTTATAGCCAAAGCTTACCATGATAGGTTACTTAGTCATTATGACAGTCATGGTTTGCTTACTACTGAAGTTGAGGAAGAATGGGATCATTTTAAACAGGCTTTTTTGGACACTAACTGTACTCTTTTAGGAAAAAAGGAGCAGAAGAGGCAGAATTATCTGAGTGATAAGGCACTTGAGCTTATTTCGGAAAGAAAGAACTGCAGGAATGTCTTTAATCAATACCCTACTAGTCCTAATAGAAAGCATTACAGAGAACTTAATAAACGTGTAAAAGATCAGTTAGCTGCTGATAAGAATCTTTGGCTTGATGGTTTGGCTGAGAAAGCCGAGGAAGCAGTTAGACAGCACAACAGCAGAAAGTTGTACCAGATAGTTAATGTTTTGTGTGGTAGAAAACGGACAGGCATACAAGGATTGAAGGATAAACAAGGTAAGGTTGTAGAAGGGGAGGATTCTGTCATGGCTAGATGGGCTGAGCATTTCAGTGATGTTCTAAACAATGCGGTTAGTTCTATTCCCATTGTTTGCAATGACGATAGATGCATTGGTGGCTTTAATGTTGGCCCTATAACACAATCTGAAGTTATTTTCGCTGTTTCTAAACTTAAACTTCATAAATCCCCAGGGGTAGATGAAATTACTACGGAAATGCTTAGAGCTGGGAATGTTTCGGTTACCACTTGGATGACTGAAATTCTGAATATCTTTTATGATAAAGGCATGGTTCCTAAGGATTTTACCAGAGCTATTGTTATCCCTATTTTCAAAAAAGGTGATCACAGTTCTTGTGATAACTATAGGGGTATCAGCCTACTCTCTGTTCCAGGTAAAGTTCTTTCCATGATTGTGCTTAATAGAATTAAGAATCTGGCTGACAGTCAATTGCGTGATGAGCAATGTGGATTCAGAAGTGGTAGGGGATGTGTTGATCAGATATTTTCACTTAGGCGGATTCTTGAGAAATGTTTAGAGTTTCAGAAACCTTTGGTTGCTAGCTTTGTTGATTTCAAAAAGGCTTTTGACTCTGTTGATCGTCATAATTTGTGGTTGATTGTGAGATCATATGGTATACCAGACAAGTTAGTTAACATTATGAAAGCTCTCTATAATAACACTGAGTCGTGTGTGAGAGTTGGTAAGGCTTGTAGCAATTGGTTTAGCATTACTTCTGGTGTTCGACAAGGATGCATTTTGTCTCCTTTTCTCTTTAGCTTGGTTATTGATTATGTTATGCGAAATTCACTTCAAGGGAAAGATTTCGGCCTGAAATGGACTGGAGATACGAAAATTTCTGATTTAGATTATGCTGATGATTTAGCCCTTTTGGCAAATGATGTTGATGAGATGAACTCTTTCATTCGAGCTGTTGATGAGACTGGTAGTAGAGTAGGTTTGGTTA
Source organism: Ryuthela nishihirai (assembly GCA_038380435.1). Classification (NCBI taxonomy): domain Eukaryota; kingdom Metazoa; phylum Arthropoda; class Arachnida; order Araneae; family Heptathelidae; genus Ryuthela; species Ryuthela nishihirai. The sequence continues at coordinate 15,077,134 of JAWZYU010000011.1, forward strand.
TAAACAGAGAGAAAACTAAAGTGATGAAAATTGGTCAGGCAGGCTGTGATTCGGTTAATCTGAATGGTTGCAGTCTTGAGCAGGTGTCACAGTTTAATTATCTTGGCGAGCTATGTAACTGATAATGGTGATGTGCGGCATGAGATTAACAGACGAATAGGGATTGCTGCCGGGACTTTTAAGAATCTATGGAGAGTGTGGAGAAATAGGCGTATACACCTAAAGACTAAAATTAGACTGTATAATAGTTTGGTTCTTTCTAGGGTTAGTTATGGTAGTGAAACTTGGACACTTTGTAAACAAGATAACAGGAAACTAGATGCTTTTGATTCCAGATGCTTACGCAGTATCTTGGGCATTAGGTGGTTCAACTTTGTAACTAATGATGAGGTTAGGCAAAGGAGTTTGCAACCTCCTTTAAGCAGCATATTGTGCAGAGAGAGACTCCGTTGGTTTGGCCATGTTGCCCGTATGAATAATTATAGATTGGCGAATAGGGTTATGAACAGTGTGCCTAAAGGCCTCAGAAAGAAGGGGAGACCTAGGATGCGGTGGGCTGACAGTGTCAAACAGGACCTTGTTAGACTTGGTGTGCAGTGGCCAGATGCAGTAGATATAGCTCAGGATAGACTTGCTTGGAGAACTAAATTGCACTGTCTGGTTGGACCTCCGTAGCCCATGGCTGCTTGAGGAAGATGATGATGATGCATCGATGCATTGATGTCTGGCTTTATGTATCGCCACCAACGGTACGGGGGCATACCCCATACTATGAACCCATATTGGGGGCCCCAAAACACACTCTTCATATGCAGGCAGGTGAATGTGAGATTAATCATTACCACTCTGCTCAGTTTCACCGAGGATCGACGCTTGCTACACAGCGTTGAATTTTTTGTGTCCATGTGTGTATTACTATAATGTACCATACCGAAACTCAAAATCTGCAAAATATCGATCTAGTCAATCCATAGTAAATACAGAGATTACCCGTAGATATGTAATTCAATAAATACTTGTGTGTAAAAAATTATTACTGATGGTGCGGGATTTTAGCGAACGACTCTTGATACATGTCAGAGCTACACAATTATAGACTGTTTCTATATAGCCTTTTTTTTTCAAACAATTCCTTAAGTATTTTCAATTTCAATAATCTAATTATTTTAGTTTTCGTGGAAAGGTATGCACATATAAATCGGTTTTTTGTGTGTCAATTAAGTCACTAATATATTTAATGTTAAATATTTATAAAATATTTCTGAGTAATGGTACTTCTGTCAAAGAATACTTTAAAATTTATTTTTCACCTCTTCTAGCGTTCATTATTATTTTAGAATGGCTTTCTCTATAATGTTTTTTAAATGTAAAATCATTTATATATATATATACTATGGTCATTCAAATAAAAAAGATCATAACCATTCAAAAGCATAAGATGCGAAAAATTATAATAATCTTTTTACATTGATTAAAATATGTCGGTAACAGTTTAAGGTGAAATTAAGAAAATACATATGGCTCTAACTGGTATTATTATTGATAACAATCGGTCTTAAAAATGGCAGAACCTTTGCAATCATGCACCAAGATGGAATACGATTTCTAACTCTTTTAGCCCTATGTGGCCTAGTGGTTAGCGTATCTGACTCCTAATACCAGTGGGTCATGTCTTTGTGTAAGTATTTTTATGTTGTATGAGAAACAGGAGAAGCCTACCATAGCTTCTAAATTATCTCTGTCCTTTATGTAGGAAAGGGCCTTCTTCCATTTTTAAAAAGTTAAAAAAATCTCAATGTTGAAAGAATAAAACCTGCTGAAATGTATCACAGAATATTGGCTGAATATGGTGGGCAATGCATGAACCACCGACAAGTCTACGAGTGGGTGGATAAATTCAAGAACGGCATCTAATATGTTGAAGATGCTCCGTACCCACTCAAGCTCGTTGTGTCTTGACACCATAAAAGAATGGTAGTGGAGGAATTCGTGCGAGAAAATCGTTGCAATACATTTGAACTGAATTTAACCAGTTCCTCGGTGTTGAATATCAGTGCTGGTTCAGCATATGACATCGTTAGTAAGGAGCTGCAGTTCCGAAAAGTGTGTACTTATTGGATTCTTCGATATTTAACACGTGAACCCTAGGAATGACGAGTTGTTGCTGTTATGCGTTTCTTGCACGTTATGAGCAGGAAGGAGATGCCTTATTAGAACATATAGTAACCGGTGACATATCCTGGGTGCATTTTTTTTTACCAAAAAGCAAAGTCGCAAGTTTAGAGTGGCACCAAATAAATTCACCTCGATCGAAGAAAGTCCGCACACGAGCTTCAACCAGAAGGAATTCATGCGATTCATTGTTTACTGTATTCTGAGATAATAAACAGGTAATTACGGAACACTAACTGGAGAGACCAGAAAACGTGACAAGTGCAGTGTACTGTGAAGTACTTCCGAATCATCTAAAGCTAGCAATTGAGAAAAAAATGTCGCAGCTTTTTATCCTCAGGTGTGTAGCTGCATAATACAATGCTCGCCTTTATTGCATATTCTGAAGTTCAACAGATACTGGAGATGAAGTTAGAGTTCGGACCCGTATGAGTGAGCTCTGAAGACCGAGCCACAATCATTCGGGTCTAAAATAATACATACGAATTCATCCCAATTATAAACAAATTAAATTTCTAAACTTGTTTGGAATTGTGAGGAAAATTAAGTTAAAAAAAGCAGGATAGATTTCTTTTCTTTATAATTTTTGGCTAAAGATCAAATTATTTATTTATTTACCATTACACTCCTCTGGGGTGTATTATATTTTGGTTAATTGTCTTCAAAAATATCTTCAACAACTTAGCAGAGCCCTAGATGGTCTGGGATAAGAGTGATATAGTCAGCAATTCTCCAGGATGTTCCCAGGTTCAAGTTCCCACTGTCATGAGTTGAGATGTTTCCCGTTAAAATCAGCTCTGCCCTGAGGGGAATGACACGGGGAAAGGGGAAACCCATTGGTTGGAAAAGCCGGTCTCTCTTGATAGGACGTTAAATCTTGTCCCTGTGTGTAGTGAGAGCCATACTCTGTGCCCGTTAAAGAACATGATGGGTTATTTTGAAATGAAGCTTTCATATATCTCCTAACGGCTGTCTAGTGGATTCACTTCCCTTAACCAAGCTCTGAACTGTTGATATCCTTGTGATCTGATCATTTAGACAAGTAGTACCCAACCGGGACGTTTTAGAAATTTGAGGGAGTTTTAGAAACCTACTTTTAGAATTTTAAGGCTTCGGTTTTTCAGTAAAAATAGCTTAAATAAAATAATGACTAGGCCTTGTTTTTAAATTAACGTTTTTTTAGACAGAAAATTAATAGAAATTCATGGATACAGTATCAAAATATTCGTAGCTTTGTATACACGATAAATATTACTTCAACTAGTTTTATACAGGAAAAATATTTTGAATTTTATGAAGTTAACATAAAGTTAGAAAGGGAAAAATGGGGTTCAAAATGGTTGGAAACCACTAATTTAGATCATTACATGCAAAAATAATAAACTTAGGAAAGATTCTTAGGCAAGAATTATCTAACTAGCATAGCACCACAGTTAGAGAGAGGACTGAGTTGCTACAATAACATTATATTGCATAGTGAAAATGCTTTGAAATCGGTGAGATATGCATTAGAAATATGATTTCATATATACTTCCACATAACTGTGGAAAATTTCGAAATTACGATTTAAATTGAATCTAGAGATATGTATTTTTACGTTGATCACTCTTTCCTTGGTATGGTTTATCCATTTAACGTTCTCTTGAGAATAGTTTGAGAATGTATATCTAATCACACAGAGCTCCAATACTTCAGTAATTAAACTTATATGAGCCATTTAAGAAAACTACAGAAAAAACACCATATGCAAATCATTATCGAAACAGAAAGTGATTTAAAACTTTACTGAAATGTAACTTCATATACGCCATAAAAACTTTGTCGAAATCATCTCTTAAACGTTAAAATCCTCACGAGAATAGCAGAAAAAAACCTCTTAGCGCTATAGATCACTATAAGAACTAACTATATCTCATCAAATCTTGCATAATAGTTCATATGTAAATAAGTGATTATCTTCCCTTCGAGAAGAAAAACACCATACGAAAAGACTTTTATGCTAATTCTTTCGCAGCCTGTGCAGATAATGCATCCAAATTAGAGTCGTTCAGCGCTCCTGCTAAATCTAAGCCGCTGTTCTAATTAAAGCTGATTAAAATATGCACAAGGCTCAAACACACTTACAGCAAACGAGCTGATCTCTTTAGTCATTCAACAGCAGAGCTAAGGAAATTCAAAGATTCGCGCATGTGCATGTCGCGAAGGGGAATTGGTGGAGGGAGGGTGGCAGAGGAGTTTTTTCTAGTTGTCGTTGTTGCTTGTAATTAAGTGCTTCCCCGAAAGCAGTAAGTAACGCTTATCATAAATAGGCTCTTCTCTTTACTTGCGGGACACTGCTGCAACGAGAGTGCTTATATAATGACATTAAAGGTAATTATTAAAACTGTTAACAATTAATCGTTGGACGGTTATGATATGGTTAAAAATAAATACTCTCATTATAAATATTTTTTTCAGCCTGCTAAGTCAAAGTAAAGATTTTTTACTAGTTTTAGAGAAAGGTTTTTGAATGGTCTTGCCACCATTAATTTTTATTGCATTGCAAAATTTATCACTTTTTAGTGAATTAGTGTCTGAAATCATCATTGCCTCTGTAATTTCATAGAAAAATCAAAATGTGTAGTTTGTTCGTTTAATTTTAAATTTTAACTTTAATTTTAAAGTATTTTTTGGGGTCATACAGAATTATAGTGCACCAACGAAAAAGAAAAGAGAGTCAAAAGTGAAAGATTTGCCAGCGTAGTTGACATTTATTTTAAAAATCAGCTGCTAATTCGGATATCAGCCAAACGTACCAGAGATTATCTTAAATTATAAACTCCCTCAGAGACATAACGTGGGTCGAAACTCACGAGGCCAGGTGAGACTGAAACTGCCCAGTTGTCGTTTGAGAATTCTCATGGATCATTGCTTGATTGGAACTTATTCTCACCGTTCATTAGTCGATCGGTTGGTGATTGATAGGCCATTGAACTATGATCGTTGAGTATCGTCGATGCTTCAGTTGGGCAGTCTCATACTCTCCCTCAAACTCTCCGGTTACCCCTCATAATACGTCATTGAATCCTGGAATTCTCTGAACAGCCCAATATTTTATTGAGTTGGGATGTTTTACTTCTGAGCATCACTTTTTGCACACACAACAGGTTAAATTCTACATATAGATAATGGCTCTCCTGCACATGGGTCACGGCTTATTGTCTTATCCGATGGACCATGCCGTTCCCAAGACCATCGCTCTACCCTTTCTCGCCTAGGGAAGAAAGGAGTTAGAGGAGAAAATTTGCAACGCAGTCACATTTGCGACTTGAACCTGGGTGTTTACCACCTTGGTGTGTTAACAGCCAATCCCCATCGCTATATTGTGAGGAACTATGTAGTCACATGCAGTACTGACAATTCATTTAAACGCCTTAAAAGAGTAACACTTCCTTTAAAACTAAATTTCTCAGGAAAACAATGAAGAGGATTATAGTTGAATATTAAATTTCTCATTCACATTCAGTTTTATCATTGCAGAAATTGAAGAATATCGGTGTCATATATAAATAGAGGATACTTAATGGTGATACTTTTCTTATCTCCGTCGTATATTATATTTATGTTTGTAAAGTGTATTAGAAGAGAGTTTTTCAACTTGTGGGACTCGTTGATTGGAGCCGATGAAAAATTATTAAACGTTCAGAGAAAACGAAATTTTATTCCTCCTCCACTTTTCTTGATACTATAAATAAAATATTTCTGTATTTTTCATGGGTCTTCCACATTTACCTTTTTTTGTTCCTTAAATTATTTTCAAGTAAAATTTAATATTTTCTCGTTTTGTTTTGTGTTTACATACACTAATAAAACTTACACTTAGCAAACATATTATAACATTTGATATTCTTAAAATTAATATTGATAATAAAAAATACGTTTGTTTGTTTTAAGTAGTGAGATGTAGTTAATTTTAGTAAAAGAGTTCTTTTGGCTAAATATTTGATGGGACCGGTGTTCTATTACCGAAACTTTGATGGGACTAGCATATTTCACCAAAGGTTTGGCGAGAACAGAATTTATTTTACCAAACATTTAATGCAACTTGTGATGCAAAATTTGGAGACCATTACTTTACAAATATTTTGATGCAAAACATTTTCCTTTTTAAGTCAATAATTACAAGAAACACGAATTTCTCTGTCTTTAGGTTGTGCTTTCTTTACACACCAGAATTACATCATTAATTCTCATTAGATATTGTAATGTATTTTAGATCCTAGAAATTAATTCCTGTTTGTATAGACCTTCTCATCATCGAATGATATTCCCCGCTAAGACAGAAGTCAGTATTCGCTGGCCACTCCCTCCGTTCGAGATGCCATAGTGCACAAAACATGTCCGCTGAAAGCGTATCTACTAGCTTCCCTAACCACTATGAAATTTAAAAGTCATCATGGTTAAGGCAGAATGATATATAAATATTTCGTCGTTATAAAGACAATTTAAAAAAAAATGCGACATTGGTTCATTTTTGAACATTTTTTATTTGAAAGCCTGATTACAACTTAATCCTTAAATTACATAGCTTTTACGATTTCCAGCTGTAACAAAAGGGGACGGGTGGGTATGATAATGGATGAGATATTTTCATCCACTGTGTGTTTCTATTTTTAACGTTTTTGAAAAAAAGTAAATGCTATTAGGAGTCAATAAAAAGCCTTGATACACATTACAAAAGATTTCGCCATTTTTAATTAGGTAATTTATACAGAGTTTCGAAATGGCGTCGTCATCTCCGCCTCAGCACAGGGGACATGATACTTTACTCATATTGTGTTTTCCCCACAACTACGATGATTAAAACTAAGATGGTACAACTGAAATTAAGTCCTGAAACAGTATATATATATTTGGGATACCAGAGCAGAAAAAACAACTGTCTAATGAAATAGGCTTAAAATACTTTACCTAAATACTATCGAAATAAATAATATACTCTATATCGGCAATATGTATTTTGCAATGTAAGAGTTAAAATAGTTGATAATTTTGAAACACTTAATGACGAACTCTTTATCGAGCAATAGCAATATGATGAAAAAAAGTAAGAACAAAATGCCCCAAACACCCATTATTTTTCTATTTTTGCTTTTAGCTCACCGTATAACCTGATGGTTCCTTCCGTTTCCCCTAAGGAGTTTTTGGCAATGCACGTGTATGATCCAAAATCTTCAGGACGCAAGTTTTTTATTCTGAGTCTCATCTGCACTTTGTATAGAGCTGAAGGCAAAAGCACGCTGTCGAATTTGTTGTTAGAAAGCACCATGAGTCCACCTTCACGGGTCCAAAACGTCACGGATGGAGGATAGGACTCGAGGTTGCAGTCCAGCACGACATCTGTGCTCACGGGAGCTCCTACTAGCTGATTGGGAATCCATACCATGGGAGCAACTAAAAAAAAAACAAAATAAGTACTGAATTTAAGGTTAATTTATATGTACTTACGTGGCAGGGGTGATGCAAATGAGGCATGTTAGAAAAGGAAAAAAATACAGTTATTTATTTACCATAATTCAATATAGGTAATGCAACAATAATAATTCACAAATAATGTCTACTGATTTATAAAATTTCAAAAGTTTGCTTAAAAATCGAATTTTGAAGGAAGTGGTACTAAAACCTCACGACATCCTAAACACAAAACAGCTGCTCTAACCTACTGATCAATACAGAAATTATCAGATATTCTTATATTTTGAACTATCCAAAAAACATGAGGTTCTCTTACTCTTTAACTAGCCCAAGAAACATTTCTGGTTCTCCCCTATTGAGCTTCTCAGAAACGATTCGGCCTATTGAGATATATTTTCTTTTGCCTAATGAGATATTTTATATATCCATCTTTAAGCACTTGTGTGTTTACTAAATCTTTGAAGAAATAGTGCATTAGAAGATGGTACAAACATCATTCTCGTAGCAAAGGCACGTTAATTCATGATGAAAAGCGTTCCATAAGCATAAATTGAATAGCAGCACTAAATCAAATAATAATAATAAAATTGATGATGATGATGAAAGGTGATCGAAGATCTAAGTTTCGTTTAATTTCAATTAAACTATTAGCCATTGATGAAGTTTATAGCTTATAACATCTATTTTCTGTTTGTAATATTAATCAAGTCGTGTTTATTGGACTTTAAAGTTATTGAAAATAAATCTGCCTTTATTATAAAAGTGCCATTCGTGTTTTTTTTAGAATACAGACAAATTTTCAACAAATAACTCAAAGCACTTCAACTACGTCATAATGTATTTGATCAGAGAAGCTTAAAAAGAGACCAAAGTATATATTAAAATAAATAAATTAATTAATACCCCCTCAAGCAGCTGCTTGCCACAGAGGTCTAACAGGAGCCTATCAGTTTATATGCCAAAGTAGAAGGTCTGAGAGGATGGCAGGACCTCAGCAGAAAAACGACATACATCCATGCCTTACCCAGGGCTCGAACCCAGTCCCTTAGATCAGTAGCCAAGCGCTCTAACCACTCGGCCATACTGTATTATTTTTAACTTTAATATTGTTATTCATTTCGTGAACTGTAGGTATTTTTGCCATTTTATACGTTTTATTTCTTGTCACATTTGCCCCTATCAGCCGTCCCATGGCCGAGTCGTTAGCGCGCTTGGCTACTGATCTAAAGGACCTGGGTTCTGAGCTCCGGGTAAGGCATAGATGTGTGTGTGTGTTGTCTTTCTGCTGAGGTGCCGCCATCCTCTCAGAGCTTCTACTATGGCGTATAAACTGACAGGCTCCTGTCAGACCTCTATGGCAAGCAGCTGCTTGAGAGGATATTTATTTTTTATTAGTTGTTTGTCCCTATCTGATCTACAGTTGACCCTAATATGTTGATTAGTTTAGAGATTAGATTGCTACTAGTAGTAGATTAGGTATTTTTTTTATAATGTAATGTTAAATTTGACCCCGTGTAAATTAAAAGAAAAATGTCATCATAGAAATGTTTAAATAACGTGATCAAATATACAATATATATAAATTTCATTTTAATAATTTTCTTTCAATATTTACAAATTTATGGATTGCTGATTTTATACAAATTCTACAAAACTGAAGTAGCCTTTATCCAATCATGAAACGTTGGATTTATTAACCTCATGATTTTATTAAGAAATTTCCAGTTATTCTCCATTTATTTTTCGAGGAAAAGTGATAGGAAGAACAGCACTGGTATTAGATGTTCCGTTTTGAACAACTCTATAAATGATGAATATATTTTTTTTGTAGAAATCAACCATTTCATTATGACAAGATGATATCTATACAAAGATATCGAGACGCCAGTTAAGAAGAAGCCCAAGTGAAAAGTGCATTTATTTACAATAGTCGTCTAATTATGATGTGAATATGTACAGATATATCATTAAATGCAATATTATTTTACAACATATAGACAATATTCACATTATACAGAATAAAAGGAAATAAGTCTTAGTTGAGTGTATATGCAAATAGGGAAAGGAAAGAAGATGTCTTTACTCGGTAATGTACAGAGTAGTAGCTGATAAAATCCACTGAAGCCGATTAAGAGGATACATTGTTCGAGACGATAATAAATCATGGCAAATTGCTTAACGATTCTAAAAAGGGCAAAATGTCAGTTTTGGAGCAATTAGCATTTTCGAACGCTAAAACTGCGAAGAAACTACAGCGGTTCCGAAACCTTTATCAATAATTTTCTGCTGTTAATACCTAATTGGAGAAAATTATTATTGGTTATTTTTGACTCTCGTTGGCATTTTTTTGCTGTTAGGAAACAGAATGAAATCGCTTGTCAAGGGCATCTAACGTGTTCTTGAATAAGATATCGCTCTCCTGCATAGGGAACCATAACTAAATGTCTTGTTTGACGGACGTCAACCGTTTTCCAAAGTCATCGGTATCATGATTATCACTGAAGGAAGAGTTGAAATTAGCAATGAAAATCTCAATGAAAATGAGAACTCGAATAGGAAAGATTGTGCTCTGAGTGCTATTTAATGGGCCAAACATCAATACAGTTAAGAAAGGAACAGGATTACAGCAGAAAATGAACAATCCAGCATTGGAAACTGTCGGCCCTATATGATTTCGGATATGGAGAGATGAACACACTCTCATCATCCGTTGGGTATTTGTCGATAAGATAGGATATCCTTGCAAAGTAATCAACATTTTCAATGGTGTTAAACAAATCAGATTTTCTTTAATATAAAATGAATGGACAAATTATTATATGCACCTACCTAGTAACCTACCAAATAACCTGTTGCTCAAACTTTTTCTCTAATAATAGCAGCCAGATGTCTTGGTAAGGACTCAATGAGGTGTTGAAACCATGGACGTAACAGACACAAGTCAGCGAGTGGTATTGCCTCCGGGTTGCCCATCTCCGGATTGCCAGTTCTCCGGGTTGCCAGATCACTAATTTCTAAAAAAAATGTTGCCACATATTTTTTCTGAATTCTGTAATCAAACATAGTGTTCGGATATTTTTTGAGCTACTGTACATGTTCCGTTTACGAAATAACCTTTTACCATTCAATATCAGAGCTATTCCACTACACAAGATGGTTCAATCATCTTAATACTGAAGTTGAAACTTTTTTTAGAAACAACTTTTTTTAGTTGCTTTGCGCTTAAAATAACAAATATTTGTGTTAGATTAAACGCATATTCGCTAACATTAAAATGCTTCACGAAAATAAAAATATTGAATGAGAATATCTATGAGCATAGGAGTCTATTTCCCTAAGAGTTTGCGCTGATGATCGCAATTTATTTATTATTTACAATTCATTTATTATGATTGTAATTTTTCACTGCTGGTATATTATTTTCGACAGAAAATAGGTCGAAAAATTGATATTCGGCGATAAGACATAAGCTCAAAGGAAGTCAAACATCGGAATCCCTAAAGCAAACAATTCCTATGAAGCTTTTCATTTATTCGCCGTCGCTGAAAAACCCTGGGCTCCCATCTTATTAGAACTGTCACTATTAATTTGTCTGTTTGCTCAGGATGAGAAATGAAATAGAATTTCCGATTAGCATTTTTCTATTCTTTTGGTGTGAGACACAAAATATGAGTTCTATTGCCGAAGAAAGTGCAGAGCGAAATTGTCGGATTTAATATTTAGCAATTCTGGTTCTATTCTTAGAATGAAGGAAAATAACCCATGTCAAAGAAATTAAGAAAAGTTATTAATAGAGTTATATCCGATGTTAAAGATTTTTCCCAGTTTCTCTCATAGAAATAAAAATCACCGGTATTCAAATTGGGATTTTGTTTCTCAAAATGATGCCGAATAAAAATCATAATTCAGGATCACCTACTGACGCCCCATAGTATGTAAGAAGCAGAAACATTCACAAGAACTTGAAAATTGAACGTATCAACATATTCATCAAAAACAAATGCTACAGATTTCTTCAAAATTACTGGAAACAATCCATACGAATTTATTCAAAAAGTTGCTGACTACGATCACTCCTTTTATCAGACCGATAGTGAAGCCACCCAAGTCTATTTTGGATAATGATATATAAGTCTACTTTTCTTCTGACTAAGACTATTTTCCATTAGTACCTTTCGCCTCTGTCATGTTCGTATTAGTCAGAAAACAGTCTGAGCTCTTTGAGAACACCTGAATGTGTTTTACCCAGTTGTCATTCATGACACAACAAAAACTTTCAAACCCCATTAGTGAGTAAAGTAAGATGAATGAGGTTAAGAGTTGACTAAACCTGGTACTATAATATACTTTTATTATATGGTCAGTTTTTTTAAGAAGGTGGAATAAGAGATGAAGGAGACTATATTTTGAATGGTTCAAAACTGATCGCTAGGAAAATAAAGTTTATTTGTGCACCCTCCTTATTCCTTGCGGAAATTGTAGGGAGTGCCTTCAGAGCCTCAGGTAAGTTTATTACCATTTCAGCCAGCAATTTTAACAGCTCATATGCAGTCATATGCAGTCTATGTCTACGTACATGTACATACCCTTCCAATAAAATGATTAAAGCACTTCCATGTTGTTCTAGCAGACGTGAGAAATTAGAAATTTTCTTTAAACTTTTACTGAGAATTGAACTGAAACTCGCAACAAGAATCAAGAATAACAAAATCTGAATTTCAGGAAATATTCGTTCATAATTTGATGGATCATAAAATTTGGAATATTTAAGAGCAACTTCGCTCAATGAATATATTCCCTTGAAGAGTGAGAGGAAAAATAAAACCGAGAATACACTATAGTACTAAATCATTTTATATAAATATTATTTGTGTTTTAAGTTTCTAAATAAATATTTTCGACTGGCGAAGCTAATACTAAATGTTTTCAGCTTCTAAGCACTTTGAAAATTGCAAAATCAAGTTTCAGAAAAGTTCAGTTTTTAAAATATATCTTCAGTCTGATTTTTCGCAAAAAAAATTTACAGCGAATTCTTTTCACTGACATAATACGAACGCTTTCGAATTTAATTAGAAGAAATGGTAATTTCTAATCATTGGCGGGTCGTGTAGACTGAGACTGCGCAATTGATGCTTCGACAATTTTCATGGATGATTCCAGATGATTGATAGGTCATTGACAAGATCTGTAAGAATGTCGAAGCTTCAATAGTACACTAGGCATGGTTTATCTCGATTAAAATGATCTCAATTGCTCTCCGTTTCAAAAAAAGGAATATTTATGCTTGCTAAAACACACATTATGTTACGCATAAATATATATTTATATAAATGATTTGACATAATTACTATATTAGTCTAAAGTTTTGAGATACAAAATTGACGACTGGTGACGCTATAATGTTAAATGTTGTAGTTTCTATTGCATTATACGCTAGTCCAGGTCCGAATCTGAATAAAAAAATCGAGGGCTGGGGGAAGAAACAGAATCGAGCAGAAAAAATATGAGAGAGAGTACCAACTTGATTTCTAATGCAGCATAACATTTCCCCTTCCGTTTTACAGGTTTTTAAAATCTTTATTGGAAAGTGCATGAAATATAAATAAATTTAATGTTTTTTGCTTCTATTACCCTTACTAGCATTCCGAAAAGAAAGGGGCATGGCTCTCTTTTCCTCCTAGATCGTACACTGTATGTTATATATTCTATACTAGCGCCATAACATATGCAGGGGGGTGCCATGGGTCTGCATCCTCCATTAAGATAAGCTGTATATTTTTTTTAGTAAGATAAAAATGAATAAAACAAAATTTTCTTCAAAATTTAAAATCAAATATATTTTCGATTACTTATATTAATCAAATTTTACTACTTGACAAATTTTCCATTTGGATTAATACTTATTTTAAATTCCTGACATAATCTCTAAATTTTGAACACCCCCATAAGAATATCGTGCGTACCCCACTGTTCTATACATATATACTATATCTTCCAACTTCTATACATATGTACTCTATATTTAGTATGCAACGCATATATGAGGAATGAAAATGCCTATGCAGAAATTATCTAACTTAGAAGGGTTCTCAACGTGGGGTACGCGGTAAAAGCTTTTTGGGTACGCCGTGAGAGCTCAAAAGTCCCTACATATATGTTATATATACATGTTTTATTTTATTCCCATTGTTATAATATAACTATAGGTTTATCTATCTATACAAGGGATACGCCAGTTACATACACATTTCCAGGGGGTACGTGAAGCATAAAAGGTTGAGAACCATTGATCTAACTGATTTCTCTTAAATTAGACAAAACATAATGAAAATACAAAATAATTCACCTTAAAGGATTTTAGAACTTCTAGCCTGATAAGGTTATAAACAGAGTTTATATTGAATGTTACATATGGAAGGAAAGTCAGTAAAATAGATCTCCCCCGATTAATTTTTTCATAGTATTATTATAAATAATAATAACTGCATTGCCCTTAAGTATCGTTCATAACAAATAGACATATGTTACCCATTGGAGATGTGTTACAGCTTAAGATAGACATACTGAACATTGTGAGTAGTATGGATAGCTATTTTGTGAGAAACCGTCGGTATAATTGTTTACTATACAGGGTGATTCAAAACTCATCGTTCAAATTTCGTGGGGAGGTAGGGAATACGTCAGGAAACCGATTTCACATAGGAAAGTATGTCCGCAAATGTACGCAAGCGTATGTAGAGGGCGCTGTGTGTACCCAACCAGTGTACAGCTCGCCCGACCACTCCCGCTGTCATCAGTGTACGAGCTGACTTACTAGTGATAAGATGAATCTTTTTACTCATCAAGAGCTAGCGGATATGCATCTTTAATATCTGGAATAAAAGTCCCATTCGTTACCACTTAACTGTACTGTTTCCTTGTGTTCACTTGTCCATTTTGTCCATGTAGATGACGTTTGCGGACATACTTTCCTATGTGAAATCGGTTTCCTGACGTTCTCCCTACCTCCCCACGAAATTTTAACGATAAGTTTTGAATCACCCTGTATATCATAAGTGTATGAAACAAATATAATGAAAATCAATGCTTTGATAACAGATTAATAAATATCATATATTTCCATATACCATGCGCATTTTTTTCTCGAATTTAACATACAGATAACATCGACAAAAACATGGCGGCGGCTTTAGGCCGACGCAATGAAGGCTGATTTTTACATTCCTCCCAACCGGTCCATAAAAATAGGCTGTTCGTCTCACACAGAGGCGCGTGGAACATGAAAATATGCGGTAAGTTGCTAACTCAGTTAACTACATTAAATGCAATAGCTTATTGAAAAGATGATTTCAGTGTCTACTTACAGTTAACATTTAGGACAAGACGTTTGCTGACAGATGGTGGCACTCCGTTGGAAGCAATGCACAAGTAAGCTCCCATATGTAGCCGACTAACTTTGGTAAGGTTGAGATGACTTCCATGAATTGTGTGGGCTGCAACATATGTGTATGTAGAGTCACTTTTCATTAATCAATAATTTATATTTAAATAATTAATATTGTAAAATGTTAAGAAAAGACATGGTTACAGATTTCTTAATTGGTTTAACAATTTACATAATTAGTTACATCTGCACCATAACCATACATATACTAAGTAGCATAACACTACAGTTAGGAATGGTGAATAAAATATATGTTCCAGAATAAATTGCTTTTCCCTCAACGTTATATCATCTACCCTGAAAATAAGAGTAGCTGAGCATTCTCAACATAAAAATTCTGGCTCGTTTGTCTTGTTCTCAAACATGTGTTTTCTATTTTGATCTATGATATTCCTTTTCTCGCACTTTTCATACTTTTGCCTCAAAAACGACCCAAAATTCAAACTAGGAAGCCAAACTTTATTTACTCTCTGGTAAACATGGAATTATCGTTTTTCAAAGAGAAAACGTTTTGTAATCTTAAATTTTTAAAGTTCTCTAATTGTGTAAATTCAAAGCATTCCAAGTTTTAAAAATAAGAATAGCCATATCTCAATAATATCGATCCATACTGCAATGGATTGTTTTATTTATTTTTAAAATCAAATGGTGCATGTTTACAAACGGACAGAAAGAAGACAAAACGAAACACTGACTGGGTTATATATTTTTTTCCGGAAATGAGCTGAAGTTGAAAGCATAGTTGCTTTGAAAAGTGTAATTGAGAATCACTGGAATACATAAACTACAAATCTACAAACTCTTAAGCAACTCTGACTTTGTAGATGTTGATGGCGTTAGGCCTTTTCTCTCTGATTTACGTAAGCATTTGTCCAGGAATGTTTGTATTGTAGCTTTTTCCCCTCGTCATAAATCATTTTGTAGCGTGCAATATATGGTCAGGTACTGCTCTAAACACCTTCGCGAGCCTTTCAGTATTTGGAGCATGAGCCTCCAAACCGGCAGTTCTTTGTCTATCATCATAAAGTATTCTACCAACTGCTTAATTTGAAACGTTTCGGTGGTTCAGCTTCCTGTTCTTCCTTTGAAATTTCATCTTCCTTTCTATGGACTTCGAGCTCCATTAAAGCTTCGTTGTTAATTTCCTTTGTCTGACATTGTACCAATTCAATAAAATCCGTTTCCTCGAGATTTAATATTAATTCTCTGCTCATTTTCACGAGGTTATTAATTACATCTTGCTCTTCAAATTCCTTAGCGTCTTTAACAAACTGGAGGGCAAATTTCTTCCATATACTATAATATATACATATTTCGCTGTATATCCGTTGTCACTGAACGTAGAATTCGAAATACCTAAACTGTTTAAATAAGTGAAAAAAAATCGCGCAACGGTGCATTTTACGAATCCGAGTAATTCGAACCCATATAAGTCGAGGACCTACTGTATATCATTCATTTTCAGCTTCTACGAGTTGTATTTAGCGTTTTTTGGTTTCAAATAATATTAAGATTTTATTTTGGTCTAGAAATAATTATAAAATTTTAAAGTTTATAATATTTTATACGAAGCATTTAAAATTATTTAGCGACATACATAAAGATTTGTAGGAAAGATGTTTTTTTCCTAATATGTCTCGGTCTCAAATTTTGAACTCTAACTCATCTCTAATATATACCAATGAAAACGCTTGTGCAATAACATTACTTTTACAGGACACACAATAATTATTATGTTCCTGATGTGCAGTTGCTTTAGTTTGATGACTGAAATAAATAGCGTTGACCAATTTAGTCAGTCAAATTATTTCACACATGAACTCATTTTTTCTCTGAAAATATTTAAAGAAAATAATTGAATACAAATATCGATGTATATTCGAGTATGAGGGAAGTCTTTTCCATTAAAAATGAAACTCGGTCGTAACGACTAAATTTCCAAACAAAGAATTCACTATAGCTGAGTTCGGTGGGAGAAACGGCAACCTGTCAATAGTTTGAGTTTGTTGACTATGTTAATGTAATATTTTATACACCACTTCTGAAGGCTTCTGTTTAAGTTGTTTAGTAATTTTAACTCTGAGCGAGGAATTTTGTGCACTCAGTGAATTAAATGGCCAGGTCACAATGCTTCTAAAGGCTCAGAACTGGGTAGGGAAGGAGATCCATCGTAGATGTTAAGATAGAAGCCTCCCGTCAAGGCCTGAGCTGTAATGTGCATAAGGGACCAAAACTTAACACCCAATCTAACAAACAACAACCCTTTAAGTCCATCAATATCCCTTTTCTCACCGAGGACAGAGCTGATATTGGCGGAGCAAACTCTGAATGCGGCCGGGTTGGGACTCGAACGTGGAGAAGTCAGATTAATTTCCGTATAAATAGCTCGTTCGATGGGAAATTTTCGCTCCAGCTGATCTTAATTCTACAACCAAAATTGTTGTGGTTCATCTAAATTTCATCCTATAAGGTTCCATTCGAGATATTCCATCTGCTACTAATCGTTTATTTTGAATGTAATGTAATGTGTCGAACAGCTTGATTAAAATGATCACAGATCCACATGCGAGAGAAATTCTGGTAATAGTTCAATTTCTGCAACTTCTATAACATTGCTTGCAAAAAATACTAGTGATGGAAGGAAACCAAATTGATTGATTGCTTATTGAAGTTCATCAAACACTGATTTCAATTAGTTTCAGTGTTCACGGTTGATTTTGGGCAATCCAGTCAAGCTGTGCTACCACACCAATGCAGTGAAATCTAGCCAAACATTGCGGGGAAATATCACAAGTCATAAATTAAAGGTGCTGATGCTGATTCAAACTGATTGACATTTGATGCGAAATGGTAACTGTCACATTTAGAACGTTATCGTAGTAATAGGTTGATCAACAGGCGATTGATAGAGCGTTGACCTATCAATCACCTGTCAGTTATGAGAATTGCCAAAGCGTCAACTGCGCAATTTCACATTCTTCCTAAAATCCCTCTCAGTTACGTTACTGTTACTTAAAATATATTTTGAACTTGTCCTGATTATCTAATTGAAATATTTTATTCCCAACATAAAGCCGCGAAACCTTTATTAAACAAGTAATCCTCAATATTCCAAATGTGTCGGGGGGTGGCTCAGTCGGTGGCGCTTCAGGTTCATAATCTGCAGTTCTAGTCCTAGCTGGGTTGGTATTAAGATTTATCTCCGCAAAACACTCCCCCTGCCCACGGTCAGTAGAGGACATCGATGGGCTCGAAAAGGCCGCCGTCCGTCGGATGAGACATAAAGCAATGGTTCTCTGTGCGGGAGAGTCATATCTGTGCACGTTAAAGAACACGCCGGATGGCCTTTTTCGGAGGTTACCATCTGTATCGCAACAGCTGTTCCAGTGGGTCCCCTCCCCGAACCGTCTATGAGTCTTCGAGGTCTTTGTGACCTGGGCATTTAGCTCATTGTATGCAAAAAAATTCGCTCAAAGTTAAAACAACCTAACATTCCAATTAGGTTTAGTGATGCAAAACAAGAGTAGTTTTGACTCATTAAACATGATTACAATCAGATTGAAATGAACTTAACACGTTCACTAGTTGTTGTTTTTGAAAACATTTTAAACCCAAATAAAATTTTACCCTTCCTTTCTACACCAAAGTCGAAAGTAAGTCAAAAAGATCTACCGGTAGCTTGGAGTTTAACAAGTCATATTTTTCAACCTTAATATACACCAGTGCAACAGAGTTACAATTGATATAAAAAATACTTTGGTTTTTTCGGCAATACAACCTTCAATACGAGTCTTACTAAATTTTAGTAGGTTTCTTGTTCTGAGCTTCGTTTTAAATTGAATTCTTGTCAGCGAATCTCTTTCTTGTCTTCGCCTATGTAAGTCCCAGGTCCGAGTTTATTTCACCTCAGGCTTTCATAAATTGTACTACTACTGAAATATCCGAATGTCTTTAAAGTTTGTTCCGAGCTTCGTTGCTTTCTATTGAGTTTTGTTTCAATGGTAAAGACGTTACGACAGAAATTTCTGCAAAGGAAAGGCAAGATTACTTCCAGACCAAACATCACTATGGTTGTCTCGTTTTTCTTTTGTGAAAGAAATTCATCGAGACCTTTATTCAAGTGTATTTTCTATTTCGATCTCATATAGAGTTTTCGGACAACTGATTTATAAAAGATTCAAAAAATTCTTACGTTTTGTAGGAAACGTATTCCCCCCCCCCTTTTTTTTCTTGGATATTAGTTTGAAATTCACTAGATTTGAAAAGAGAACTGCAAGACCATTCGGGTTCCGTGTTATTGTGTCCGACCAGTCTTTCAGATGTGATTTTTTTCGGGGAAAAAAAGAAATTTTTTTTGCGATATTTTACTCTAGCTTAGTCTCTATATTAAGTATAGAAAGTACTGAATATAGTTAAGTACAGAAATAACTGTTGCCGAAAAAACCGTTAGTATGTACATTTAAAATGCTAGATAACACGAACATGTTTTGTCAAAGTCGTGTTCGAAGATCTATAACTTTAAAAAATAATAGTTTTGTTGAAAATATCACTGGAAACAAACGGAAGCGCTCAATCCACCTATTTAATCCAGGTAGTTAATATTTTTTTAATATTTAAAGAAGTAAAGAAGCTGAAATATTAGAAATTAAATAAATAAATATAATAATATATTATTTTTTTTAAATTTGACCGAACTAAAAAAAATCATTACACACACTACTGAAACTAAAGTTATTTCAGTAAACGTTAAATATATATATAGTTTCAATGCAACTTTTCTGTTAAGGTTTTTCGACTGCTAACACTAGTGCCAAATTTCGCGCTTCTGTAGCGCTTTAAGTATCGAATGAATGTCACGAATGTGAAAATTCAGTTTCAAAAAATTCGCTTGATTTCTATTAGATCGTTTTCAAAATAAACCAACTAATATTTTCACTTTGTCGTCTCTTTGTCAGTTTCTAGTGATCAACTTTTGTGTTTTTAGAGATAAATTAAAAATCTTTCTGGATTGGACAGATGTTGATTAAAAATTACGATTTGCATATTCAGAATCTTCCAATATCTACAATAATGCCTACTCACTGTGAAAATTTGAGGAGAATGCCAAAATTGTATACGTATATTACAAACGATCCATTTATGACAGAAATTTGAACTTTTGATGGTAGAATATGATGGTCATGAGAGCGACATTGGCAGTGATAATTTGCTCATTTACCCCCCGGGGGGAAGGGACACGCAGCCTTTTTAAGAGATGAAAAATCTCTTTTGTGCGTCATTAAAATATTTTACCTGTTTGCATTTTTTCAATCATCCATTAGCTCGAATTTCCACTGTTAGAGTGCGATAAAGGCGAGAAATAAACGTCATTCTCTTTGGAGGCATTTTGGATGCACTTTGGATTCTCTCGTATTCGCCAGTGGCACTATGTTATTCTTTTACATTTCATTTCATATTTAGCCTCACTTTTCCATAAAAATCCTACGGAATTCACAGTTATGGAGTTTCAGATAAAATGTTCCAATTGGCACAACATTTTAACACGCCTTAATTGCTTTTGATGTATGTATAAATCTGCAATTTCTTTTGCGATAATTAGGTATCATAAACCACGGTTACGTAATCCCATTTACAAGCGACCAAGGCATTTCCTTTTGTGAATTTCGAGTCTTTGAGCGGGTCAAAGGTAAAGGCAAAAAATATTCACTGGCCAGATATGAAAACAACATGCCCTCAAAACAAAACTTGTTGTTTTATTAATATCGTATTTCTAAAAGTATATAAGTGAATTACATGAGATGTGGTGTGCAAATGAATTTTTTGCAGTATGGAAAAAAAAATCAAAGAAATCGCATAGCATATAAATTAGGATTGCTATCAAAGAGCGTCTAGTTGCGACTCATTCCGGATTCAGGTAGCCTGGCGTTAACTTGGGTAGCAATTTGACTTTACCATGGCACAAAGATGACTTGTAAATGATTGTTTACTGCTGGAAATGAGAGGTTAGGGGAAAGCGGGTTAATCCCAGAGAGAGGTGCCTTTAATGCACCACAAAATATGTTCTCAAGACTTCCGAGAGAGAGTTCCAAGGAACAAAAGAGGTTAGTCGTATCCAAGAAAAAGTCGCTCCAGATTCACAACTGTTCAGGACGACTGTTAGCTGTATTTAACAGCAAGATGTCATAATCATAGAGGAATGACAGCATGACTTGCATGATAGTTAAGCAACTATCATGCAAGATGTGACAGCCACGGGAACGAAAAGCTTAAGACATGCTGTGCCTAGGAAGCTTCATTCATATTATCTACTTTATACGAATACCAATGGCTTGTGCCCCCTCTCCCTTCACCTCTTTAAACGTAGTGCAGATATCATCAACTCTAGAACACAGGGCATTGGACATATGTGTTGAATACAGGGCATTGGACATATGAGTTCGCATTCAGTTTGAACACTGATATTCGGCATGTGTTCATCTAGAGGGAAAACGAAACTCGTCAAAACCGCTTTAATATCAGATAAGGGACCATTTTGATGACATCAGTGTGATGGTTTGGATTGGTATCTTGACGACTGGCCATACAGAATTACAATGACTGGTCACACAACCCCTCAATGAATGTCTATAGACTGATATCCTGATGACCGGCCACACAACCTTTCAATGAATGGCCTCATGACTGATATCCTGATGACCAGCCACACAACCTTTCGATGAATGGCCTCATGACTGATATCCTGATGACCGGCCACACAACCTTTCAATGAATGGCCTCATGACTGATATCCTGATGAGCGGCCACACAGCGCTTCAAGGAGGCAACATGAATAGCTTTTAATGGGGGTTATTCTTGGGTCCAGTTCGGGACTTTTCAGGGAGATATTGATTCTGAATCCATGTTTATGGAGGGGCGGCTTAGTCGCTAGTGCGTCTCGTAATCTGCAATTCCCAGGTCCGAGTCCCAACTGTATCAGCGCTAAAATGTATCTTTAAATAACCCCCTCCCTGCCCTCAGTGGGAAAAGGAACACAGATGGCTTGGAAAGGTTGCTGTCCATCGGATGGAACCTTTCCAAGCCATCTGTGTCATCATCTACGGATCCACGGATTAAACCGTGGATCCGTAGTCAGGAGAGTCATACCATATGAACCATAAAGGACATGCTGGATAACTTTAACAACTTTCCATCTGTCTCCTAATAGATGTCCAGTGAATCCTCTTTCCCAACCTACTCTGATCCTTAGGCTCCTTGTGAAATCTCCATTAGTCCATTTGTGCAAAGGGGCGGATGTGTCGCAGCAGGTAACGCTCTGAAATCGTAATTTGCAATTCCCAGGTTGGTGTCCTACCTGGGCTAGTAATCAGATTTATCTCCAGAAAATCCCTACCCTACCATTGGTCAGTAGGGGACACCGGGGCTTCGAAACGCCGCTGTCTGATGGGACGTAAAGCTGTGGTCCCATGTGTGGGAGAGACATACCCTGTGCACGTTGAAGAGCACGCTGGATGGACTTTACGGAAGGCTACCATCTGTCTCCTAGCTGTCCAGTTGGTCCCTTCCCCAACCTTCTCTGAGCCGTCGGGGTTATTGTGACCTAACCCTTTAGACAGTTGTGGGCAATAAAGTGCTACTCAGAGGTAAAATATCTGACCCATCTGTGGAAAAAAGTGCTGCTCAGAGATAAAACAACCAACTCATCTTTATGTACCATGATGTCAATGTACCATAATGTTTCTTGTTTTTTTCTGAAAACCGATTTGAGTAGTTTACATTTTTCTCCATTTTCCTTAATTTGATCACCAGTGTACATTTATATACGTAGTTTGTGTAACATTTTTTCTCAATTCGTTTCTCTCATGTTTTGTTTTTGTGGAAACAAGTGTGTTTCTTGCTATTTTTCTCTTTTTCTATATTTCACACATTCTTAGGACTCTGCACAAAAAAAACCGGTTTATTTGAAAAATTAAACTTCAGAAATCCATGCATTTGCTGAACAATTAATTGAATCAAATATTAAACAAATGTGAAAAACACATCAACACCAAAATTAATATCTGCACCACGTTTAAAGAGCTTTCTGCTTAAGGAGGTGAAGGGAGAGGGGGGCACAAGCCATTGGTATTCGTGTAAAGTAAATCATGTTGATGCAGCTTTCTATATCATTCATCTGTCACCTGTTTTCAAACACGGAACTTCTTGACTATATAAGCTGGTGCTTGGCTCCTTCGGGAACTTGTCAAACTTAATTTGATGTTCCCGGGTTCGAGTTCGGTACCCTTGCTCAATCCTGGATTGCGAAAGTGTTGTCATAGACTTAAAACAGCCGTTGTCGATGGATGATAACTTTAGGCCGAGCCTCTTGTGCTGGAGACTTATTTCATGTTAAAGAACATTCTGGATAGGCTCGGCGAGAGACTTCATTTGTCCCCAGCAGCTATCCCATAGATCTTCTTTTCCTATCTAGCTTTCCGCCCTTACGAGCTGTTGATCCGACCATTTAGACCAACTTGCTCCCAAAAATGCCGTTCAGAGATAAATTAGCCAACCTCAACTCTACTGTTTACGCACCAGTTGCTGTATATTTTGAGCTACAGCAATTCACACATGCTTAAGTACAGTTGTAAATTGCTGGTGCAAAGTTTGGACCTGTCCATGTAAAGCTATTTAAACCATCTGGGAAACAGAGATATATTAAGCAAATTGGTTATTATGATATGTCCTTTGACATCCATATATTATATTACCGTAGCCTCAACATTCCTCTCGATGAACAATGAATTATCTATCACCTGTGAATTGTTAATGATGCGTTTATCAGTTAGGTGACATTTGACGTTCACACATGCTGAATTTCGATTGAACATCAAGGGCAACTTGGATTAATTTCTACCATTTTGTAAATCCTAATTCTAACGTATTTACAAGCTATTGAAATTAAATTCATGAGTGGCATATTTTAAGACGAAACTACTGAGGTTACTCCAGCATTGCAATGTAGGGTATAAGGTTAATAACCCTATACTTTTCTGAAACATTTGAGTGTATTCATTGTTTTTCTAAGACTTCCCTATATGCCAAATGTTTTTCCTTATAACCTCTGTAAATATGAAACCTTTCACTAGTTGAATGAATGCATATCGTGGATAGATATATCATGAAATAAATAAGGAATGCATTATCGTACGTAGTTGAAAGTGAAAAAAAATATTTTGCTCAGGACTGCCCTTTGATGTCAGATGTACAAATTGAGTGACCATTTTATTAGGAACATGCCATGTATATAGAATAGAATATTTAATAGTTTCTAGGTGAAATATTTTAACTAATATATCTACTATTAAATATTCTATTCTATCATTAACTTAATTTATAATTTCCAATGAATATCGAGATTTAGATTGATTTGACTGAAGTTTTGAATTTAACTTCAATCTCATTTTTTTTTTCGATAAAAAGTGTTTTAGGAGCTATAGAATTCAATCTGACTCTCTTTTGATTTAACATGGGTCTGTCCCTAATAAAATGATCATTCAATTTATACATCTGACAGTCAAATGGCAGTGCTGCTCAACAGTAATCCGTTTCTCTACAGTAAAATGCCATAGCTGCTTCACATCAATTAGTATCTGCCCAAACATACCTTTGTGTTACAAGGCAAAATGTTTCCATACTGCTGAACTGCATGTTTCAAAGCAAAGTGTGTGCGTCTCTTGGCGAATTACAAGTTATTAGTTACTTTTTGCTGGCAAATGGAAAATTTTCAATTAAATTGGCTCAATAAAGTTACTCTCGAATTAGACCATCCATATAATGTGATTAACCATTAGATTTACGATTTAAAAACCCTGTAAACTTTTTTTTATAGTCGTGGATAGCAGATTAAAGAATCACAATCATAGTTCTGTAGATTTGCCGTGGACACATTAGAAGCAACTGCAGAAAATTTTGAAAAATGAAATAAAGTTTGTCATTAGAATATCTCCGAAAAAATCTACAGATTTATTAGTTTTCATATAAGGCGTTTACGCGTTTCTAAAGTGTCTGCGAATTTTTCAGCGTTGTGAACTGAGCTTAGCGCTTTTGTTCGCTAGCTCACTGCACCCGCATAATCGAGTTGGAAATGAAATATACTCGAATTAGTGGATTTAATCGAGTTAAATGGCAATTTAATTGCAACAATCAAACCGCGCATGCAACTCCCTGTTCCTCTTCGTAGCTTTCCCCTTTGTTGTCCGACGCTAATCAGCTAATGGAAGCTGTAACAGTAGTTGTAAGTTTGTCTGTTTGGCTGTTGTTTGCCACTCGCGCTTACTCGGTGAGATTAGGCATCCGAGCCAAATATTGAAGTATGTGCGATATGCAGAGGGGAATTTAGTTAGGAGATTAAGCCTTTGCTCAATCTTCTCTCGTTCTGTCGCTAATAAATTCGCGTTTCAAAAGCGATCTAAAGATTAGCTACACTTTTATTACATTTTGTATTAGTTGGAAAATGCACTCCAATCCATGCATCTGACTCACGTTGCAAAGAGCTATTAATTAATGCTGACATGCTAAATGCATTTCTGTACATTTCTGACGTAGTTATCAGCGATTTCTAAATGAAGGTTTTCGACAATAATTATTTTCAGGTAGATAACTGAGGATAACAGATCATAAAATGCGACGATAACAGATCATAAGGATTATTTCTTCTTTTTGAGCAACATAATGGTTCATTCTCCACCGATACTCGTTTTCTTGAAATAAATTTTTAGGGAACAAAGTGACAACCCGAGGGTTCATGATTTTAGAAAGAAATTTTAATTGGTTCCAAATTGTAAGTAAATGAAAATCAGGAAAACAAGACCAGCAATACTACAGCGTAGGCCCGGATCTAAAAACCAAAATAAGAGAGGAGTAGAGGATAAGGGCAGGCAAAGGACTCAAGCCGGCCAGCAAAAAACCGAGGGGTTTGAGGGAGAGAGAGAGAGACTGGAATTCCATTGCGGTATAACATTTTGGTCTCTTTTTTAGTGATCTTGATTTTTGATTTTTTTGAGAAATACAATAAAATGCAGCACATAAGTTTAATAATTTTTTGATATGTCACTCTTACTATTATTAAAAAAGGAAAGAAATGAGGACGGCAAGGTACCCTTGCTTCTTTATGTTAGTAATTTAATGAATGCCAGGGAGAGGGGCTCACTCGGTAACGCACAAAGCTCGTAATCTGCAGTTCCGAGGTTCGAGTCCCAGCTGGAATAGTATTGAGGTTTATCTCCGAAAACAACAGTACCCCCGATAAGTATGGTACACTGATGGGCTTGAAAAGGCCGCCGTCCGTCGGATGGGACATTAAGCCGTGTGCGGGCGTCGGATGGGACATTAGCCGTGTGCATTAACGAACACTCTCGATGGCCTTCACAGAAGGCTACCATCTGTTTCCTTACAGCTGTTCAGCGCATCTCCTTCCTCAACCATGTATGAGGTATCTAGAGGTCTTTATGGCCTGGCCGTTTAGCCCATTGTGTGCAGAAAAGTCCCGTTCAGAGGTAAAAGAAACCAACCCAAACCGGAAGTTGGAGGCGCTTGTTCTACTCTAGATTCGATTTTGCTGAGGTGACAAGTTGGCGACTGGAAGATGAGGTTAAGACAATTCCTGTGGGTGTAGGTAGCGACGGAGATAGAGGTCTTTTCTCGAGTGATGGTGGTGAAAGCAGAATCCAGGAAAATTTGTATCCTTATGCATCGATAACCTAAACTACCTTTAATAAACATTGTGTGTTAAAATTTCTATAATTATGTTAGGGAGCTGTGTTGGCTAGACTCAAGTATAAAATAATATGACTGAAGTTAAACTTAATTATAACCATCGAATAAATATTTCTAATCTTTCTGTAAACCGTTTCGCTCAAGTGTTTGTTCATGAGATATAAATACATCTCGAGGGAAAATGAAGGAATATAACTTATTCAACAACAACGAACTGGGATTGGGTGCTCCCAGTGATGCCTAGGGAATATGGGACATCGATGAATAAATAAACTACCTTGCTCATCTACCATATATAAGTCTTGTCTCAGTACATTATACTTAGCAGTGAGGAACTAATAAGTTATTCAAAACGTTAGCCTTGTTTGTCGTCTAATAAAAAGACTGGTAGTCTTCGTAAGGTATGGCCTGTTGTGACGATTTTTTCCCATGAGGATGAATCAACAGAAACGATTGATAGCTTAATCTATTGAAGTATGATATGTTGAAGATAATAGAATTATAAAAATAAGACTTTCTTTCAAGTACTCTAGTCATCATGGATAATTTACTAAGGCAAGTGCTTTTCAAACCTTTTCAGCGGCCAAACTCTTTTTAAAATTCAAATCTTTCGCGGAACACCAAATTTATGAAAATTTGTTCATACATGAAGCATATAAATATATGTAAGTGCACAAATGAAATTAAAGAAAATAAACTAAAAAGTACATTCACTTTAGTAACTTATGTAATAAAGCGTAATGTGTTTTAATTTCTCAAGAAAAGGATACAGTTGTTTTAGTTTCGATGAGAATTAAATTTTGAAATTTGGCCAATGGGCGACAGTTGAAATCTGAAATCTTCCTCAGCATATAGTGCAAAACACATAAAAGGGCAACTTTTAGTTACGACTAGAGTGACGCCATATAAGAATAGGAATCTTAATAATGTTTGGTAACTGACCTACCAGTAGTTATATTATCACTCTTTGTAAAATAAATATCAAGTGGTAGTAAGTAATTATAATATATATATATGTGTAGTATGCACTGTATTATATATAAATGCATTATTTTAGAAAAAGGGAAGAAGGTGCTCCTGCAAAAGAGACCGAAACAACCTAGAAGCTCTATTAGGCTTGTCCTGGTTTCCCATACTCGCTAGTTTAGTAGTCAGGTACACTAACCACTAGAACAGGAAAAATATCAGAGTTTTTCATTAACATTTCGCAGTACTCGGTTTGAAAACCACTGTTCTTGATTGACAGTGGAATATCGAACAAACACACCATATGATAGACAAAGATTTTTTTTAACTTCATAGTCAATTATCACATAAGTCGTTTCTTTGGGTGAGTTGCCCTAACAAACAATAGAAAGACTTCAGTAACCATCTGAATGATTGATAAAAAAGAAAAAGACTGCTCTATAAACTGGCATCTCAGTTTCGTTCGAATAGTAATATTCTATTTATATATATATTTATGATATTAAATGTATACCTTTATGTTTTCCAATTGCCATTTCCATTCCGTCTTCTCTTCTCCACTTGATTTCAGGATCTGGAGAACCATCAGCCACACATCTTAGGCTGACGTCACTTCCTTCTCTGACGTCTGTGTCGGAACTGGTTGCTTCTTCATTGATCTGAGGAGGAACTGAGGAAGCAGCAATCAGTACGCAACACTCAGCAAGTATTTCCCACGATTTAGAATTGCATAAAACAAATAAAATTACTTTAGAATCCTTCAATTTGTCTAAATTTCACAAAATGAATATGAAATTATTAATGCAGTCAGTTTGTCAGCTTGTCTACATGTAATATTTTAAGTTTTAGTAAGAATCCTTCGTACAGAAAAATTATGAAGAAAGGTTTTATTTAAACAGTAAATAGTTGATTTTAGACATTAATGAAAAAAATATTGTTCCTTTTTAAATCGAGTTCAAGTTAATTTTTTTAAAGTGCTTATTATCGGTTTAAATGTAATTGTAATGGTCTCTGTTGTTTTGATTCACTTTTGGAAGACTGATAAAAAAACCATTGCAGAAAATATGTTTGAATATACACTATTAATATTAGAATAAGGACCAGATCTTTATCGGACGGGGCAGCATAAGGAGACTGCGCCCCTTCCCATTGGCAATGATCGTAACTGGCGGGGGGGGGGGGGGGTTCAGTTGGTATCCAGGCTCGTAATCTGCAGTTCTCATGATCGACTCCAGCCTTGGGGACAACGTTGAGATTTATCTCCACCAAACCTCCGGTCTGCCTTCGGTCATTAGAGGATACCGATGGACTTGGAGATGAAGCCGTCCGTCGGATGGGACCATGTCCTCTTGTGCGGAAGACTCATACCCTGTGCACTTTAAAGGACACAATGGATGGCCTGGACGGGTGGCTACCATGTGTTACCTAATAGTGTCCAGTGGATTCTGTCCCCCAACCTTCTCTGAACCCTCGGGGTCTTTGCGATCTATCCATTTAGCCCGTTATGGACAAAATTGTGCCACTCAGAGATTAAACAACCTAGTAACCGGAACGGAGGTGAAACAATATTGAACGTATATATATATATTACACGTATTCTTCAAAAATTTCTTTCAAGTCCACTAAAACGGAGGGAAAACGTTATACCGGAACGACACCCCCGATAAATCTTGTCCCCCATCCCACCTTCTGTCTTTCGGATTTGGGATTACTGTCTTTTATTTTTTTCTAGACCAGGGCCTCATTACAACTCTGTTGTTTATTATTGTTAAATGTCAAAACGCCATTTGAATAAAACAATGTGGAACAACGATTTGGGAAACGAAGTAATTTATTACGTTAACAGATATATTTTGCAGGAAAATTGTCTTATGCAATTTAGCATATTCTAGAACAAGTACCATTCCAAAATATGTTTTATGATGTATTATAATAGAGTTTTAATCCTGTGATAATTCAAAACAAACACATTTGCAGTAGAACAGTGACAGAGATGGATTTTAGAACTCTAAAGCCATGGCTGCTATCCGTAGCCCTTGGCTGCTTGAGGATGATGATGATGATATATAGAGAAAAAACACTCATCAATAATTTACTTTAGTGTTATAACATTAGAATAGCAATATAAGTAGATAGAGCGCGACGTTCTAACACTGAAAGGCTAATTGAAAAGGTTGAGCTATTTTAGCTCTGAGAGACGCTTTTGTGTGCACAATTGGCAAAATGGCCAGATCAGTAAGACCTCCAAAGAGCTCAGAGAAAGTTGAGGGAGGGGATCCACTGAACAGCTATTAAGAGATAGCGAAAAAGCTTCCCTGAAGGCAATCTAGGGTGTTATTTAATGTGCATAGGGTATGACTCTCGTGCATACCAGCCACGACTTATAGCTCCATCCGACGGAGCTCATGGGTGTCCTTTTTCTCACATAGTGCAGATGGTTTGCGGAGATAAACCTCAAAACAGTCATAGTTCGCACTCGAACATTAGGCCATCAGATTAGGGCTTGGCGCGCTACCGACTGAGCATACTAATTGAAAATTTGGTGCGCTACCGACCGAGCGTACTAATTGAACCTTCCTAATTGAAAATAAAAAGTCGAATAGAGAGGACAGAAATAATTCCATGATTATGAGTTAAACGCTAAGCTTTAACTTTTAAAATTGTTCCACGTCAGCCGACCCAATGTGAGCTTTATCTCTTTGTATAATGGTCATGCAGCTATGACACATCTATTTACGTTACTAATCTAATGTTACAATCCTAAAAATGTTGAATATGTGTCCTGTCTCACCCTTGGACTTCTGCAAAAACTTCGTCAGACATTCTGCTACTGAAATGTAAAAGAAACTGTTAGAATTTATGAAAGTAAACCTATTACCTACGACTTCTATGTATCCTACTTGACTCTTCATAGGAGATGTGTTTATCTGGCACATATATTCGCCCTTGTCTCTTTCTTGGACATCACTGATATGCAACCACCATGTCCTGTGGCTATTGTGGGTCACCCTGTATCTACTATTCCTGGTGATCACTCTGTTCTGGAGAGTTAGGAGGGTGTACCGGTCTGTGTGGATCCAAGCAACCTTTAAATAATATATTAATAATTAAAAAATTAATAATTGTGAGTTCTATTGCTTCAAATTCAAATATTTTAAAATATTTCCTGTGGGATCTGTATATCAGTCTTATCTATGGAGAGTGAAATAAAACTCAACTGATAATGATTACATCACTTACTCAAATAATATTAAAGAAAGAAAATTCATCTAAGCGAGTTTCATTTAATACCAGAATAAATCTTTGTAAATTTCCTTTTGAACTTTAGAGATTTAAATTTTTATTTTTACTAGATGGTATTAGTGAGAACGATAGTTGGAAGTGGCTTTTACCTTTTTTTTTATTCTATTCAGCATTTACTGAGAATCTTTCCTACTCCGAACTGATGGAAAATTATAATTGTGTAAGGTTTCGCGAGAACTCTAACAAAGATCAATAATAATGGTTATTATATTTGTATTTCTTGTTATTTCCATTTTTTTTCTCTTCAAAAATTTGAATTAAGCACAATCTGTGAAATGTTCATGGCGAAAAATGGTAAGAGTAAATAAAAATACACCTAAGTAGAATAACATTTAGTATTTAAAAAAATGAACGCTTATAAGACTTGTTTCAGCTATTCCTTGATTGTATCGATTTATCAAATGATATATAAAACATCGAAGTGTCAACGCCTTACATTCAACTGATAATACAGTTTAATTTTTTTCATTAAATAAATAAATAAATACCCCCTCAAGAAGCTGCTTGCCACAGAGGTGTGACAGGGGTCTGTCAGTTTAATATGACAGTAGAAGTTCTGAAAGGTTTTTTTTGCACACAAAGGACTAAATGACTATGTCACATGGATCCCAAGAAGACGGGGGAAGAGAATCCATTGAGTAGTTATTATAAGACAGTTGGTAGCTATTATAAGACAGTGGAAGCCTCCTATCAAAGCCATTAAAGCGTATTCTTTAACGCTCACAAGATAAGACTGCCCTGTACATTGACCGCTGTATAAGGTTCTATCCGATGGTTAATTATTTATCAAAAGTATAGTAATGATAAAATATCACAAGTAAATTACAAATGTTAAATATAATTTCATAAGTGGAAACCGTGACATTTTGTAAAAATTGTTCATGACAAATTGGAAGAAACGATTATTTTTTTCTGGATTTTAAGTGACTAGTACACATCATGATACTCCTATATGGCATTTTAACTTTAATAAAATCAAGTGCATATTAAAATGTTTATAACAACTATGTTCCTAAATGTATTCTGAAAAGTAAAAATACCAAAATGAAATCAAATTTCCGATAATTATGTCAGACTGAATGCGGCGCTAAATCGGTTTTCCTTATCTGATGCTGAATTGCTCTGTCTTCCTCATCGATACTCCTAGCCTCGATAAATAAAACCATTTAATCTTTAATGCCACTCCTAACTATTTAATGAGGCAAACATAGAACTGAACCAATAAGGGAACTACGAATACGTTAGCTTCAAAATGTTTAAAGAAGAAGCAAAACTGGGGCGCTGGCGAGGCAAAACCAATATGTTTGCCGTTGAATTGCAGCTCTGATACAGTTCAACGACTGGAGGTAAAATTTTATTTTTATTATTATTAGTGTTGATTAATTATGGCCCTTGAAAAACTTCCTATTCAGCAGTTTTAAAGGAAACTTTTATATGTTGCAATAACATCAGCATTAGCAATTACACCAAAAATATTAGTATCAAGAATAACCCATCGGTAGCAAAACAATTCAGCATTAGTAACAACAATAACACCAGTATCACTAGCCACAATATCACAGTTTATAATAAAACTTCAACAAGGTAGAGGTGTAAATTGTTGGTCATAATGAATCAGAGACTGATTATTTTTCCATTCTGTTGTTAAAGGGAAACATTTAGACATTTTGAACTCTAGATGGATATATTAACAGGAATATTTTGCTCTACAGTGATGAATAATTTCGGTCGTAAATAATAATTAATGTTCTTGATATAGCGATTTACGTATTTGTCACGTTTGAATTATGGTAAATATTTATTTTTGGTGCCACACATAAAATTTTGACACTCCTGAAATTCTGAAAATTTTCAGCTTCAATATCAAACTGTGGTATGTTTAATATTCAAAGTTTTGATATTTCTTTGTAACATTTTGTAAATAAAAGTAACTATTACCGAAACAACATAGTAGCATACTATCAAATATTTACATATGGAAATATGTATTTATAGGCAACTATAAAATAAATTCCATTTCAATTGCAACAACAGAGAATGTTTAGCTGATGTAATGCAAAAATTTCGTAATCAGTAAGGATATTTTAAATTGCCTTTCATTTGCTTATTCAATTTATGCTTCCATAAGTAAGATTTTAAATGTATTTATGAATTTGATTTGGATTTGCGGGAAAATCTCATTTTATTTTTCAATGTGCGCTTTAAAAATGCGAAAATGAGATGGCAGAAGCGAAATTAACAATGAAAATCACTGATTCAAATACGGGGAATCTTAATTTTCAGGTAGACAGCGGAATTTGAAGTCCATGCTTAGCGATGGAGCGAACTCTAACGCGTGTGTCAGTTGCATAGTGTGGAATTGAGGAAACGATGCGGATATTATGAGACTGCGCAGTTGATGCTTCGACAGTTCCCCTTGATTATAGCTCAGTGACCTGTCAATTAACTACTAATTAATCAAGGATCTATAATAACTTTGATTGAAATATTTTAAAGAAGATATTGGACATTGATTTAAATCATTAGTCACTTGTCAGTCAACCATTGATATATGAAAATTCTGAAAAATCTGAAAGCTGATATTGAACCTGTTAATCATCTATTGATTAGACCATTGATTGAAATATCTCATTGAGTACTTGTAAATGAATTATGAAAATGTTCAAGTATTTGAAAGAATACATAGATATATTGATGATTTTGCTAAATGTTGATTAGAATATACCAAACACTAACTAAAAGTTCTCATTGATTATAAATCAATGACCTATAAATCTCTTTCCATTCAACCAATAATCTTTAAGAGCTGTCAAAGAGTTAACTGGATAGTCTCATAATCTTTTCATTGCTTCCCGGTTGCTAGTGAAGTACATAATGTTACATACAGGAAAGACAGATGAGAGACACTACAAGAAACACTACAGGAGAGAGAAAAAAACAACGATTGAAGCAGAATACTGTAAAACATGGATGCTTTCTGTTGATCACTGGAAAATATTAGTTAGTGAGTAAACCTGTCTAAATATATATATATATGAAATACATTGTTTTTCATTAAAAATAATTAAAAATAATTGAGAGGTTTTCCTTTTGGTTTTGGGAAAGTTATTATGCAGAAACAAGTAATAAAAGTAAATGTAGGGTATGACGAAATTTGATTGTTTCACTTATCCCAAAGTGCTATTTTTGTTGCAAAACGAATCAAATGACCAGATCAAAAACAAGGCTCAGAGCAACGTTTGAAAAAGGAAACCTTTGGATATCTCTTAGGACGAAAGAAATCCACATATATTTACAAATTGGCCTCCAACTTCAACCAATAAAAAAACAAACCTATAAAGAGTGGCTCTGATTTATAGAAATATTAATAACAGTGCAAAGTATTTTGGTTTCTGAACCTTTGACCCTTAATCCTTCCGAGACCAAGAATGCTTAGTATAGTGTTCTATATATATTTATAATTTAGAACAGGATATTTGAAAGGTTTTCCATTTTTATAATACTTAGCTGAAAAATTGTTGCAGTTAGAAGGTTAAAACTCTCTGCATCTGCTTTTGTAATATAAACCAAGTAATAACATAAAAGGTTCTCGTTTCTTGACTTTTCTGTTAAAGTAGTGATAGAACAATCAATACACTTCATATAAGGCAAGTCATCTGAAAGCACAAATGAATTGGGAATGAGAAATTCTTCACTGAAGAGAAAAATCTAGCAGTGTGGTTCCAGGTGAGAGTTAAATTTTGATCATCACCTTCGTCCATGGGTTGCTAAGTGTTAAAGGTTCATTTAGAAAACATAAATATCTGTTTTATTGTCATCCAGAAAAGTTTTACCTACGTTACGTCTTTTATTAAACAGAACTCTCAATGTCCAGGTGACCGCTAGTTGCATTTTTCGAACCCATTTAACGTACAAAGCTCGTATTATATCTTTGTATACGTACAAGGCTCGTATTTACAAGCCATCTAATCGATACGACTAACAGGAATGAATCACCATTTCTTCCCTGACTGGCATCAGTGTCTTTGCGAACAGCTTTCGTCTCATTGCAGCGAGCAATTACACTTAGGACGACTTAGAATAGGATCCAATTAGGAAAGGTCGGGAATAGACTTTTTGCTGCAATTCAGTATCAAATGCGAGTGAAAGAGTGCTACAAGATTATGGAAAATAACTTTGAAGTTAACGATTTGCAACTAGGTTTTAGCAAAATACCTGTTTTTATTTAGAAGAATGTTTCAGGGAATTTTGGAAGAATTTTGCAAATGCTTTAGATTTAGCAAATAAACTTCAATATTTTAATTGATTATATTTTTCTTTTGCAGCCTCTTTTACGTGTTATTAGTAAATCTACAGAGTGATACTACAGAAAAAAGGGGGGCAAAATTCTTGTAATTGAAAAAAAAAAATACACATTCAGTGGAGGTTTCTAAATAATAGATTCATATTACGTCAATAGGGAGTCAGATGTCATTAATTTCTTAAATAAACCGAAAATAAAGTTCTGAAGTTAAATTAGATGTCTGTAATTTATTATAATAAACTTAATATTAATTTCTAAACAAAATCGAAATATCTATATTCAACAAAATTCTCTCGACAGTTATTAAAACTGCATTATTTACTAGCAATAATACAAGTTTAAACAATTGATCTGAAGAGATATTTCATGCAAGTTAAAAACCAAATCAGTAATCGTTATATTAAACTTAATTCAAACGTTTAAGAATATTTTTTGGAAATTTTTGTAATCGTTATTTGATTTTTTCTCAAACCTGATTGAATTATTGCAGAACGAGCAAAGATTATGTTAAATGTTTGAACTTTCATATCTCGTCAAATACTAAACGACTATTTTTAAAAGTCAACACTGAGAGCTTTATTTTCAGTCATATTTTCTCAAAACGATGTTTTAAAGATTTTTTTATCAATAGGTGTCATTTCATATTTATACGAAACTAGGAGAATTTCCCGGGTTTGCCCAAGCATTAATATAATGTTTCAGAATAGCAAGCTGCCAGACTTGCTCGGAACGTGTGCGCCGATACTCGTTTTATACAGGGTGATATCACTGCTGGTTCAGCTCCACGAAATTCCGAAGGTACTTGACCGATCTGCCCGAATTTGGTGGCAATGAGTCTTGATGCGTAGGGTTTAAAGTTCGGGTTCCTGGCTGTGGTAGGTTGGAATTGAACCTGCTGCAATTGTCCTAAATCTCTGGGGTCGCTGCAGTCTCCTACTTTATGAATGGAGAGTTGAAAGTTATGAATGGGGTAGTAAGTTGTCGATGCGCAAAATTATCAATGGACCTTTTGCAGCCAACTATTGGGGAGGGCCTGGGTTTCTGGAATCGAAAACCTTACAGTGCACTATGTTACGATGATACCGATGACACACTTCATCTACCGAAGCAGTAGATGAAGTTTGGTGGTTCTAGCTGTGACTGTCTGGGAGCAGTTATCGAACAGACAGAGAGACAGAGATACAAACTCTCTGAAATATATAATGTATTTTAGAGAATTGTTTCTAATCATGGATAAGGTATGGATTCCTTTATGATGACTTTCTAGCTCTCGCCTTTCTCTTCTCTATGGCGTATTATATTTTATTCTGAAGAATATGTTTTTTTGATCATAGAAAGAGTCGTCAGAATTGTGCTATTTGATTTTGGGCATTGCTATTTTGATGATAATGGCTAGGCCAAAAAGTCCAAATCCTTCAAACCAGGCTGAGAAATAAAACACAATCGACAGGGTGGATTTAGGTGGGGGGAAGTGAATGCCCTTTCCTCACTCAGAGAATCTAAACGGGAACGGAGAAATAATAGTAAAGATATTTTGTACCCATATTTTACAAGATAAGTTTTAAAAAAGCATTAGAGTGATGGAGAGAAATGTGCATCCTCACTACTTGTTGAGAATAATTTCTTCAAAATATGTCATATATGTCGAAACATCATTCTGATCCGTTATACTTCAGTGCAACCATTTGTCATCTCCCTCAGATAGATTTCTGTCAAGATCCAAGCCTGATAATGAGGGATATTTAGGGACAAGTAAGAGTCAAGGCTTACCAGAATTTGTGAATCTCACATTACTACCCCGTCAATATTATCGACTACGCAGCTTAGCGATACCGCTGCCTCACATCAATAACGGAAATGTGAGATCTTCTAGAAAAAGGTAGTTTAGAAATGTTGAGATTCAGGGAGCAACACCGTATGTTAGGTATTTAGTCAGTTTCGTAAGCGCAAAGATTCTTGTTGATATCGATCATCCCTCAGTTATGTTTAGATCACCGAAGTTCGTTCGCTACCTCACTCGTCGGTAGCGAAGGAAAAGCTTGAGGCGATGCGTAGAGAGTGAGTCATATTATCACTTCCAGATCTCGCTGTGTAATTCGAGCTGACGCCCAGGGCGAAGCGGAAGAGGAAAAATTACATCGCCGTTTCGAGTACACGAAGGAACGGTTGAAATTAAAAAGAAACGAACAAAAGTGAAAAGCAAGTTGAAGAAGAAACGTGTGGAGTTTGGTAACGATTTCAGGACGTTTCCAGAATTGTAGAGAGTCAATACATATATACTAGAATAAAAAAGAAGAAATATAAAAGAAAATACTTTCTCATGCATTTTTAAGATTGGTTTGTTTCACTAAAAAGGTTCATAACATGCAGTGCTGGAGTGCATCTAAACGCTGTTTTTGAAGTAAAATTAAGTGTCTATATTAAATTCATTTCGCAGTGTTTTTGACGAATGCAAACTGATGGCTTATTTTAAGTTGGGTCCGGTTATTTTATCTATGAGGGATTCTTTTGTGAATCAATTGGGATAAATGGCAAGACACGAGAATCCCAAGCGTTTGAAGTTGGGTTTAGGAAGGGAAACAGTAAAGAGCTGTAAGGAGACAGATGGAAATACAAAATGAAAGTAATCTTTATCAATACTAAATACATAGATTACTTGTTAACATAAAATTAATTAAATCAGTGAATTTTTGTGGAAAAAATGAGTTGGCTAATTCGCGGGACTCGAACCAGCGTCTTTCCAGATTTATTCCAGAGTGTTCTAAATTACTGAATTTGAATCGACTCCATCATCTTACCACCTCGCTCTTGGCGCCATCTATGACCAGAGAAAGCAACTTCCAATGTTGCTCTGAATAACTATTGTTTTCTACAAAAATTATTTGTTGGTTTAATGACTTTCTATTGATTGATTATTCCATTAATAATGCTTTAAACGTGAGTGACTGTTTTATTTACTTTTTATTCAGAGCAACATTGGAAGTTGCCTTCCCCGATCATAGATGGCGCCAAGAGCGACACGTTCATGGAAATTTATCAGTCACATTAACGGATGGATGACCTAGTTAATTCTGGTTTAATGGTTAAAACATTCCCGCGA
Organism: Ryuthela nishihirai; assembly: GCA_038380435.1. Taxonomy (NCBI): domain Eukaryota; kingdom Metazoa; phylum Arthropoda; class Arachnida; order Araneae; family Heptathelidae; genus Ryuthela; species Ryuthela nishihirai. Next base: position 15,115,631 of record JAWZYU010000011.1, read on the forward strand.
ATCGACAAACACATTTTTTTTTGCAAATTATTATTTAAAACCTTTAATTCACCTTTTGCTTTTGAGTCAAATTTTTTTATTTATTATAAATTGGGATAGGATTCATTTACTTCTGACTCTTTTGTGCACAATGCTGGATAAAATGGCCACGTTACAAGAACACCAAGGGTTCAGATCTGGTAATCAGAGGACAAAAGGTTCCACAAGATATTGCTGGGAGACATATTGTAGCTTCCAGTTAAGACCATCCATTGTGTTTTTTAATGTGCATATGATATGACTCCCCTTCATTCGATGCTATGGCTACATCCCATACATCAGATGGCAACTTTTACAAAAGTATTTGGTGTCATTTTCTCACTAATGGAGAGTGGTGATAAAAGATAAAATACAATGGATACTCGAATTTGAGAACATCACATTACTAGCCTTTAACAATACGATTTACAATAAGTAATGTGGGTTATCTGCATTTTGTTTTAAACCAGAAAGAGATTCTCTCTAAATTTTTCCGACGCTCTAAGCTAATTCAAGTTAGTTTACATTTGCTTAAAAACCTATTAGCTTAATTTTACCTGCTGAGTCTAAAAATTTTCCTCGATTGCCAAAAACATTTGAACGAAGAAAAATATTAATATATATAATATAAATATTATATTTTTGTGCAGAGAGAGACTGCGTTGGTTGGTCATGTTGCCCGTATGCATAGCTGCAGATTGGCAAAGAGGATTATGAACAGTGTACTTAAGGGTATCAGGAAAAGGGGGAGACACCTAGGATGCGATGGGCAGGCAATGTCAAACAGGACCTTGCTAGAATTGGCCTAGTGTGGCCAAATGCAGCAGCTGTAGCTCAAAAGCGGCTGGAGAGGAAAATTACAGTCTGGTTGGACCTCCATAACCCATGGCTGCATGAGGATTTTGTATGTGTATGTATGTATGTATGTATGTATGTATGTATGTATTGACAACTTTATAAGAATAAAAAAAATCACGATTTTAACGCAAAATAATGGGAAATAAACTGATTGAAATAAAATATTTAAGAAAAATATTAATGTATTAAAAATTATAAAAAACAATACAACACACTTGATGTACACTATCTGATCAATAGTAACTGGACTCTCCTTCTGAATAGTATATTCGCCCATATACGCCATAGCATGGCCAAACAGGTATAAAAGGACATACGTGGCCTGGAAAACCTCATATATACACATGAACAAGAGAATATACGTACGGCAGAACTCAATAACTTGCAATGTGGCACGGTCATAGGATGCCACCTTAGCAACAAATCCGTTCGGAACATTTTAGCCCTGCTGCAGCTGTTCTGATCAAATGTAAGTGATGTTATTGTGAAGTGGAAATGCCTACGAACAACAACAACGCAACGCGATCCTGTAAGCCATTTTTTAATCAAGAATTTTCATTGTGTCTAGAAATGCCGCTATCCATCGGATAAAATATTAACTCTTGACCATGTATGTTGAAGAGACATACATACCCTGTGCACTCTTGAAAGTATATTGTATGGCCATCGGCGAAGTTTCCATCTGTCTTCTCACAACTTCCATTGGATCCCTTACCCAGATTTGAGTGTTAGTGGTTCTTATCCGGCCATTTGGCCCATTGTGTGCAAAAATGTGCCGCTCAAGCGTAAACTCAATTAATTGAATAGAAAATTATAGGAACTGTACTAACAAATATAACGTTTGCATGGTAATGTTTTAAATACTAGGGTGTATAATTTAATTCGTGGATTGCCGTCGCCAACAGTTATCCGATTTTCGTAAGAGTTAGTATATGATGGTGGCAACACAACGGCTCTTCAAGCGCATGGAGCAATGTATGCAAATTGAAACATGTTAAAATATGTTTACAAGTAATAGCAAAAGAGTACACAGTCAGTCTCTGCTTATTCTAGCCTTGGAAAGTCGTTCTTTATTAAGCGTGATTTTTGCAGGCTGTGGCTGATCTGAAAAACTGAGCAGCTGCATTTGATACGTTACTGTGTTCGGTGAGGATTAATTAGTGCGCAGACAGTCGCAGAAATAACTTAAGTGTACGGAGAACAGTGCCTGAAACACAGAGTGATTTTCAACTGGCATAAACCCTTCACAGACGGGAGCAATTCCATGATGGGCGCGACCCAAGATCTGCGCAATCAAGCACTGGTCCTCCATACATTTGAGTCATTTCTGCGACTGTATGTGCACCACTTAAGCCTTGACGAACATAGTAACATAACACACACCGCTGCTCAGTTTCCGGATCACCAATAGCCTGGAAAAAAAATCATGCACACAAAAACGTACTCTTTTCCAAAGCGAGAAAACAACAGAGACTGTGCGTACTGCTCCGCTGTTACTTGCACTGTATCACATGTTTCAACTTGCATACCTACTCCTAGAGGCCCTATATAGGTAGAGGTTGGCCATCAGAAAATTGGACGCCATGTTTTGTCGTTGCTCGGTTTTTTGGCGCGCAAAGCTGAATGGTATTGCACAGATACTTATGGATTACGGAAAAGGGTATGGTAATATTTGATACAGATTTTAGTGTTCATGATTGGAAGCACTTTAGAAAACGACTAAAAAAGGAAAAGTAAATTTTAGGGCTTTTTTTAAGGAAAAAGATATAATTTCGCTTTGTTGTTTGTCCTTTTGTAAACATCGAACTTTTTTGTTTATATAGAAAAATAAAAAATTTTTTTCGTCTTAGATAGGTATTAATGATAATTACAATTTGCTTTTTTCGAATCTCATAAAAGTTATAACTGCACCCTCTAACGGTGGAAAAATTTGAAGATTCCAAAATATCAAACGAATATTCCAAACAACGCAGTTATATTAGAAGTTTGAAATTTTGGTGTTGAAATGTGAAGGTTACGAAGTTAGCATTGGCAACAATCACTCTAGACCCAGGGGGGGGGGGGAGGTGAATGCAACTCTTTTTTTTCTTTTAACAGAAAAGTGTATGTTTTTAGAGATCAATTAAAAATTCCTTTTACGTTGGACAGGTATTGATAAATATTACAATTTGAACTTTGCGAATTTCCCAAAGGCTAAAGTTGCGCTCTCTAAAAAAATCAAATCTGGAAAAAAATCTAAAAATTCGAAAATTGAAACGAATATTGCAAACGATGTAGTTATGCTAGAAATTTGAAATTCTGGTGGTGGAATGTGACAGTCTCGAAAATTCCATTGACAACAATGAGTTGACCCTAAGCCGAAGGTAGGTAAGAAACGGAACGGTTTTGTTTTGAGAGATAATTGGAAATCTCTTTTTTAGTTGGTTACTAATGAAATGTAATTCGCATTTTAGAAGGTAGTTTTAATTTATATTATTAGAGATCACTAAATATCGAAACTGCAAAACCTTTAATGAATGTTTCAAGTGATCTGTTTATGGTAGAAATTTCCACGTGTAGAGTTCTTCTATGGTAGAAATTCCACTGACAGCAGTGATCTGCCCACTATTTTCAGAGGAGCGAGAGGAATGCAACATTTTAAATTTAAGAACTAAAATACAAATTTTTTTTATGTTTTATAATTATTAACAAAAAACTATTATGTGCATTTCCCCATCATACATTAAAAACTAAATAAAAAAAACCTCAAGCAGCTGCTTATACAGGGGTCTGACAGGTGTCTGTTAGTTTATATGTCTAGTAGAAGGTCCATGAGAATGGCGGGACCTCAGCAGAAAAAGAACAAAAACATCCATAATTAAAACTTTTAAGGAGTTAAAAAGTAGGCAAAGGAAGAACTTCATTTTCTTTGAAAATGAGATTCCCATATGCGCCAGAGGCGATATGCGTTTTTCCAGTTGTTTTACACTTTCAGTACTCTCTGACAGTGGAAATTCGTACTGTATAATTGAGAAAATAAACTATTAATATTTTATTAGTACCTGTAATGTGCAAAAATACTTTTCATTTATCTCTTAAAGCAGAAAAGTTGCATTTTACCAACGGACATATCATTACTATTAGTGTAATCCACTTGACCATTACACTCTATGATCAAAAATTGAAGTTTCTAGCAAATATAGATCGTTTACAATATTTATTTAAAGATTTAGCATTTTCCAGCTTTTTTCCGCGCTAGAGGTCGCCTTTCGAGTTTTTATATACCGCCTTTAGCACTTTCTAACACTGGAAATTGCAACTGATGGTGATTCGAAAAATGCAAATAGTAATATTTTTTTGGAAAAAAATTTCGCCGACATATGGGATTCGAACCCGCATCTCTCCAGAAACATGTCAGAATATTTTAACCTGATGAATTAACGCCGGCTTTTTTAACAAAATATATTTATTGATTTATAGACGTTTGAACGTCTGCAAGTAACGCTGAGATTATCAAATATATTTTAATTCATTAATATTTTGTTAGTGCCTGCAAAACAAATATATATATATAATGTTACGTTTATCTCTTTAAAAAAGTTTCATTTTCCCACCCCCATTTTAGCTAAGACTGCAAAGCCTTGTTGCCATTGTAAACCTTCTGACCATAACACTCTACTACCAAAATTTCAAATTTCCAGTGTAAATAGTTTGTTTGCAATATTTCTTTTAAAATTTTAGCATTTTCCATCTTTCAAGACCGCTAGAGGGCGCTATTAAATCTATTGAAAATTTCCAAAATTGCGAATCTCAATATTTGTTCGACACCTATCCAACCCAAAAAGAATTTTTCATTTAGCTCTAAAAGTTAAAAAAAAAATGATTGTCTATAGACGGCCAGACAGGTGGAAAGACAAATGGACAGACAGACGAACAAATATTGGCCTAGGCAGACGACAAAGTGAAAACATTAGTTCTTTTTTCAAACGAACCTTAAAAGAAATTGTTGGTTTTCAGTTAGCTCGTTTCACTTTTGCAGCCGATTGCCGTCTTCTGATAGAGTTTCTCGAAAAAAATATTCATTAATTTATTTCTCTGAATGAAATTTTTACACCCAAATGCAGCTTAGCGAGGCATTCATAAAATATGACAGCTTTCATATACAAAAAAAGTGGTAAAAATGTATAAAACTATAACAACTGAGAAGTTTTAACTTTGTACGTACACTAACTCATAGGCTTTCGTGTCACTGTACGACAAAACATGGCGCCCATAAACCACGTGACTCGATCAACCAATGGCAGTGAATCACCGAGATGGCCAGCCTCTAACTATACAGGACCTCTACCTGCTCCTTGCCCTTGAAGAGCCGCTATGTTGCTCCATATCATGTATTAGCTCGTACGAAAAGCTCCTAAGAGTTGGCGATGAAGTAAATTATACACTTGCGTATTTCCTTCTCTTCATTATCTTTAATTTTCGTTAATTTTTTTCTAATTAAAATTCACTGACTCTACCTTAAAATTTTAAACAAGCAAGGACATACATCGAAATTTAAGTCTTCAAAAAAGTTATTTAATATTTTGATTTAGTTATAGAAAAGAGAATTTCTTACCCGGAAACTTCCCAAGTTGTCCACAACACAAGGGAGGCTTACGTCTCTTCCTGCAGACACTGTGACGTTATGGATTGGCTCGGCAAAGTATGGCTCTGTGGATCCCTCTGCCGCATGTGGAGACACTAAGTAGTAAACTATATATATATAAATAGGAAAATAAAGGTCCCTTCCTTTATACAAATAGGAAGAATTAGTGACTTATTTTTCATTCACATGAAATGATATATAAAGCAAATATATGTTAAGAATGTAAATATTTAAGCGTAGAAAATACAGGAAATTCTTTTCATAAGAACAATGGGAACAGATACGTAAATTTGTTACAATATGTGAAACATAATTTTTCAACTATATGAAGGATTGTTTTAAACGTAATACAATATAAAGCATTTATGCATTAAAATTTTCTAGAGCTATGAAAAATTATTCTTTACAATAACAGTACCCGATTCTGAAAAAAAAATGATAGAACGTGAGATAAAATTACTAGTAGCTTAATTATATGACAAAGGGTTAAAGCAAAGGTGATTTTGAATGGTTGTGCTTTTGATAAGATTTTTTAGTTTAATTATCTTGAAGGATCTGTGTCCGATGTTGTCAATATGCGACATGAGAAAAACAGGAAGTGGACATTGTTGCAGAAACTCTTAAAATATATGGGAAATTTGGAAAATTTTGGTTATATAATAATTTGGCATAATTAAAATATGCGAAAATCTTTGTAAGCAAAATAATAAGAAGCTTTTTTTATTTCGTTTAAAAAATCAACAAAATAATGGCTTCACTTTGTCGTCTGTCTGTTTGTTGTACATCTGTAGACATAAAAGGTTATCTTTGTAGAGATAAATTAAAAATTATTTTTGTGTTGGATAGGTATTGAAGAAATACTACTATTTGCATTTCCCCCATCATCCATTAGCTCAAATTGAAACTTTTAAGGAATGAAAAAGTAGGTAAGCGGGAACCTTCATGCTCTTTTTTTAAATCGATATTCCCATATGTGCCAGAAGCGATATACGTTTTTCAAGTTTTTCTTTTCAAATTCTAAATGAGTGTTCTCAAAGGGGTGTTCGAGAAATTTGGTGAAACGTTTCTTGAGTTTTTCGGTAGAAATAAATAAATACAATATCGGACAGTTCTTATAGCATTTATCTCTTCTTGTTTAAGATGTTTTTTAAAAAATGTGACGAAACACGCGTGAAGTATATACAAGTGTAATCATTTTTGGCCCTCATTTCCATTATTAGCATTCTCAAAGGCGGGTGTATGTGTGCAAGGGTGGGGAGGGGGGGTGCTCCCTTCACGCACCCCTTCCCCCGCCAGATCCGGCCCTGAATCTAGATATAATATGTTGTGTATATCAAAGTTAGAAATTTATATTTGTAAAATATTCATAACTTTGCATACACTGTAATATCGTTTTAAGTGGTTTTATACGGGAAAACATATTTTTGAATTCCATGAATTGGATATATGGGTTTAAAAAGGGTGAAGAGGGGCTTTTGGAAAAGAAAATGGCCTTGACGGGATTAATGTTAGGGATGTTTATGTAACATAGTGGTTTTCAACGTTTTCGGTACAGAACGATCTTTCAGTAATGGGGACAGCACGTGAGCAAGGATTCTAATAACACTGGTCTGCATGAAAATTCTCAATCGAAAAAAAAAAGGTTTTACTTTGTAGATTAGAGGGTGCTGAATCGAAATCTGGCATCCAAATGTTTATATGTATCAGGCACTATTTTCATGGGAAACGGATTTTGAGAAAATGACGTTTTTTGTGAATATATAGGATTTTATTCGTTCTCAAACAATTGGAAGCCTCATTTTTATTATGTGAGATAACCGACAGATTTGCTTATTTAACGTGAAAATTTTCACGGATTAGAGACGCAAAAATAAAAGAGAGAATTTTCTTTGGTCCTCAGATCAGACAGTTCAAGATCCTGAATTCCAAAATAAATTAAACTACAATGAAAAGAAAGCTTGGGAAGCATTCAGAAATGTTTCCCGCAACCTTTTAGGAAATGTAAGGGCAGATAACTACGAAGAAATCGTCGAAGAACTATATTCTTCATGTAGAGGATGTAATATGTCGCTAAAGCTGCATTTGTTTACATTTACACCTGATTTTTTCCCATAATTGATGGGAGCGGTCTCGGGTGAGTATGGAGAAAGGTTCCATCAAGACATATCCGAAATAGAAAAACGATATAGCGGCAATGGAACGAGAGTATGTTGGCGGACTACTGTTGGGCCCTGCAGCGAGAGTCTCCAGGGATAAATATTAAGCGACAGAAGACAACAAAATAATTTTTGTGTAAATATTTACATGTATCAGGATTTATTAGTGTCAGCTTTAACTTTTTATAATATAAATCAAAATTTGGTAAAATAAATCTTCTCTGAGTAAAATAGTGATTTTTTTTAAAATTAAACCCATATCTCTAGAAAACTGTAGTTGATAGAACAAATCAGCTGTCAGATTTGGATACAGCACCCTCAAAAACATAAAAATCAGACAAGAGTTTGGAAGGGAGGGAAAAAAAGTTATTTTTTGCAAACCATTGTTATTCCTAAACAACTTTGAGATTATTTTAAATAAAGTTTGTATTTCGGAAAGGATAAGTGGTTGTGAAAATATTGTTTGTTCCCTCCACGTGGTTAGCCATGAAATTAATATTTTCTAACTTATTTATATTATTACCATCTACGTCGTTCTTTTAGGTTAATAAGAGTTGCAATACTTTGTAGATCAGAAAACTGATTTTTAATGTTATTACTAGATATGTGTATTAAAACAAACTCCGAATTACCCGATGAAAATAGATTTTCTACATTTCTGATGCAGTTTGCCTTTTGGTTCTCATTTCAAACGGAGGATAATCACATATTTCTCCCCATATTCTCACTTGTATTGACGATTGCTTTACACAGGTATTCTTTTGTGCATACGCTTAAAAATAAAGAAAATACCCTTAATTTTCTTTTCAAAATAAACGAATTGCAAAATAGGATGTAAAGAATAATAGAGATTCCGTTTCAGTGAAACTAGAAAATTTCCAACTGTACGCTTATTGAAGTGTACAGAGCTCATATACCCAACGATTTCGCCCAAAGTATAGAATTGAACTTTGCACATTAGAACTTCGCACTGTATCAAAGAACGTAAAGAATTGTCCCGAGGTTGTTTCTTAAGAAAAGAAACCCACACACGTCACAGCTTCAAATGTTTGCGTTCCTTGAATTGTTAACGAAAAACAACAAACGGAGAAAAGGAATAGCCTTTAAGAAAACAGCCGAAACAGAAAATTTTCCAATAATGTTTCGGGTAACTTAAATTAATACAATACATCAGAGTTAAAACACAATGCTTTTTTCTCCCAATACACGAGACTATTTTTTTCTTTCTATCAGACGGGCTCGGAAACACATACAGACCGCAACAAGAACACTGCCAGGCCGACGCACTCGCTAAAGTAAACGGTCGATCGTTTTTTGATTATCCCAGGAGATTTTTCATTACGAGTATCACGACACCATTTACTGTCAGTGACAAAGACATGGCAATGGTTCCTTTTCCATGCTATAAGAACGTGTGAAAAGGCTTGTTTTCATCGGACTATTTCACAGAAGAACAGATGCAGGAATAAGAACGAGAGATAGAAAGAGGGCTGCAGACGGAGAGGGAGAGACGGAATAAAAAAATAAAAGGATGCAAAAGATGGAAAGAAAGAGAAAGAGAAATAAAGGAAGGTCTATCTCACCGCCCCAGAGGCTGCGTTCCAATTCCACGTTTGAGCGAGTTAGGATTACTGAGCACAGAGAGGCGCGAAGCTACATCCCCGCCCAAACCGAGTTCTTGTCGGCACCGAGGTACGGGGCATCGTAGGAAGAGCGAGAGAAAGATGGGAAGAGAGTGAGTGATAGAGAGAAAAGAAACGAATGAGAGACAGAAGTGGGGTGGGGGATAAAAAGGGGAATGGGAGCTACAAACGCGCTCAAGTGAAGGCATTTTCTTTGTATTCGGGTGCGTTGCTCTTGAGAGAAAGTCCTGGTAGAAACTAAAGTCTCTTGCCTTTAAAGTCCTTCCGCAGCTAACACAGCTCCTGACGAAGAGAAAATGAACTGAAAAGGCACGTCCTCTCTAATGCATGTTCTCAAGCGGAAATATAAGGAACATGATCTTTTAAAACTCGATTTTCTTTTCCCCTGGATACTACCTTTTCGTGGCAGGGGTGTTACAAAATGTAAAAGAGATATCTATCAACGTCGTCTTCAAAAAAAATGTGTCTTTGCTACATTCTGAGAGTATGATATCTGGCGCCTGTAGAAATGAACACTCTCGTTCTTTCTCACCCCCCCCCCCCCTTCTATTTCAGATTACAAATGATAAAGTGAGTGAAAGAGGTAGAAAGAGCGGAGAATACGAAGGTTGTATGACCTCGTCAAATCCTGCATGAATGCAGAAGAAAACTCACCTGTCTTAAATGGTGCGTAGTGAATACGGAAGCTCAAAAAGACGTGTTTAGTGCTTTGGAATGTTAGAATGCAAGCTATTAATCATCAGCTAAGTGAATTATATGTGTGTGTACATAAAAGATAGTGTAGCTGTAAAAGATGGTAATCTTCAAAAACAGAAATTTGGATACAATCTACATTGAACAGAGAATGATTCAACAGAACCTCCTTCTGAAGTGGATCGCATAGGCCCATTTCGATAGCTGTAAAGGAGTCCAAGTTCGACTCCCGTGTAAAAAAAACATAATTTTTTTTTTCCTTCGTTACTTTCAAATAGGCTGTTAGCTTTACGGGTCTGATCAGAATGGGAGAAGAGATATGACCATAAAAATCAATACACTCTTTTTTATGTAATCTTTTTCGGTCTGAAATGAATCTGTTTTCTCAGCGAATTACGCATCCTAGAAACTAATAAATAACTCACATGCGATTCCAATGGAAGGCTACTCTCAAAAAAAGATTCGTATCTTCTGAAATCATTTTTTCTTTGGAAATGAGGGTCAACAAAAAGTAGGGGCCTAACTAAAATAATTGCAATCCTAGATTTTTCAAAGATATTCTTTCAGCTCTTAAAAAGTTGCTGAAATTGGGATATTTTACGGCAGTATCACTAGTAACAATTTTTTTTCGAAATGAATGACTCCGTGTTTTATCATAGATACGAATTCAAATTCCGTTAGTCCGTCTCCAAGCACTCTTATTACTCAGTAAATGGAATAAAACAGTCGAAAAATAAGACAGAACTAAAATAAAACTAATTTTATTGAAATATTTGAATAACTGCTTCTCATTTAAATCTGAGGTAAATTCCTATGGCTGTTAACACAATTTTCAAATGTTAGAACGTTCCTTGTTCTTTAAATTTTAACAAGTATTGTTGAAAATTAAGAATTTGGGTAGAAAAGTTTACTTCACTTTTCTACAGAATAATTATATTTTATTTTAATTTTAAGGATATTTAAAATGAAATAGAGAATAAGTGAATGCAAAAATTGACTATAACTAGCATATGGAGAATTATAGCTCTTAAAAATTTCAATCAAATTTGTTAAAGGTATGTGAAGAACTGGTTGACATGTTGCAGTCTGATTACAATAGTTCTTTAAATATGAACCTCTTTTAAGATAGTGCATAAAATTTTGGTATAGATATTAAATTTTAAGTTCAACATCTGTGAGTTTGATATTATATGTCACTGGCAAATTTCTAACGAAAGGATCAGGGCTGGCGTGGATCAGTCGGTAGCTGACCAGGCTCATAGTCTGTAGTTCCCAGATTCTAATCGCAGCTGGGTCAGCGTTGAGAATTGTCTCAGCAAAACATCCCTACCTGCCCACGGTCAGTAGGAACATCAATGGGCTTGGAAAGGCCATCATCCGTCGGATGGGACGTTAAGCCGTGCCCGTATGCGGGAGAGCCATACCTGTGCACCTTAAAGAACACCTCGGATGGCCCTTGAAGGCAGGTTACCATCTGTCTACCAACAGTTGTTCAGTGGGTTCGCTCCAACCTTCTCGGAGCCTTCGAGGTTATTATGACCTGGCTATTTAGTTCATAGTGTGAAAAAAGTGCCGCTAAAACGTAAAACAACCCAGTTCAACGAAAGGACGATATTATTTTTAAAAGTAATGATTTTTAAAGAGTTGGATGAATATTCCCTTTTCTATCTTAAAATGGAAGACAACAGCTTTGTGTATGTGTCTTGAAGCGAAAATCATCTAAATGCCAATCACATTCAATATTAAAAATTTATTTTTTATAAGACAAGAATAAACCACTGAATACTGAGAAATATCGCTCACTTTTGTATAAACAACTCATAGAAATCTTATGCACGCAATATGATTGAACCCACAAGAGGTGAGCAGCATTGGAGATAGTTAAACAAAAAGTTGCATACATCAATACAAATTTTTTGCTTCAGGCTAAGCCTGTGTAACGGTGTCACAGTTCCTTTCCAGAGAAAAAGATGACCCTTAAAACAATAATATCATCCGATGTATCTCTAATTCAGAAACCTAAAGTCTCTGAACCACAGATCACATGATACGTATCTCTAGATATCGGTATCGTAAAAGAGTGTGCAGCTCGTAGAATAAATGGGAGAAAAACTACGAAACCCTTGGGCTATCCGTGACTTTGTTTTTAACATCATTACAGAGTATTGGTGCTCGAATGCTCTTTTCTGGCCAACAGAAAAAAACCGTGCAATATGGAAAGCAAGAAATTTTCACTTCCAACTAAAACGAGATGAGGAAGAGGATCAATTTTATGTAAATAACACGACTTAAACTGAATCAATACCAACGTAATTGATGTTTTCTATGTCTTACTCTATAATTTGTGTGATTCTGATAGCTTTTCACCAAAAATCGTGGATTCAGATGCAGCATTCTTATTGCTTATCTTCTGTTGGTATCTCAAGATCTGTTCCTCCTGAAATTGTCTACTAAATACTAAAAAACCTTAAAAAAAAGAAGAAAATTGGAGACTTGGTTCATAAATAGAACGTGTCTGATTTTCTCTTAGTTTTTGACATCCCTGTTAATTTATTTGTTTGGTCCCACTATAAATCTCGAAATGATGTATAGATCATTTTAATTTTATTTCACCGACTTTTTACATAAAAGCCGTTCTGTGGCCTAGTGGTTAGCGCGCTTGGCTACTGATCTAAGGGACCTGGGTTCGACCCCCGGGCATGGATGTATGTGTCGTTTTTCTGTTGAGGTCCTGCCATCCTCTCAGACCTTCTACTATGGCATATAACTGTCAGACCTCTGTGGCAAGCAGCTGCTTGAGGGGGTATTTATTTATTTACATAGAAAGGAGTCTCAAATGCGAATATCAAACAAACTCATTAATAAAGAAATAGCTATGATCGACGAAAAGTAATAAAATTATTTAACTGTAAATAGCAAACTAATATAAGTATTAGAAAAATATTTTTGCTGTCATCCACGCGGTTATTTTGCTGCTGTTTCACCTGTTATACACTGTCTATAATTTCTAAATGTTTTTATGGTATTACATGCCCTCACCTCTTTGTTGATTCTAGTAAGGTAAAGCCAAAAATTATTAAACTTATGCATATTTCATGAATTTTTCAGGAAAGGTTTTAAAGCTTTTAAAGCTTAGGATGAAATGTTATACTGCAAAGGAAATCCAGTCTCATTTCTCATCCCCACCTTGTTTTTTTCTCTAGATCGGAACCTGTTTCTATATATATTGCGAAAAATACATTTAACTCTGAGTTAGTATACGCGATCAATCACACTTTAAGTTTGCTCCAATAGGCCGTACCAGTTTAGGTTAAAATATATGCAATATATATATATACATTGTATAATAAACTTTTAAAAAAACTGTGTTTTTTTTAATTTGATTTTTTTATTATTATTATTCGTTTAAAGATAATAAACCTTTCACTCTCCTGAGTTCAATGGGAACTCAATCGGTGGTGAGCTAAAGTTATAACGTAAACTGATTCATCACGAGAATGCAAGTTAAAATGCTTGAAAAAGTCATGCCAGTGTTTAGATCTGGGTTCCCTATATTCAAAACGTTTCTTAAATTTTCTTTTGTTTTTTTTTCATCAAGAATGTCACAAAATTAAGTCTCGGTGAGTCAAAATATCTATATTTTTTAAAATTATTATGCAATTTTAAAATTGTCGCCAATGAAAGTCAGATTGATGAGTCAAAATCAATTTTTAATTATCATGAATATGCACGATAATAAACATTTTACTGTCATGAGTTCACTGCAAATAAAATAAATATTCCGTCAAGCATCTGCTTGACGGAATATTTATTTCTGACAGAAGGGACCTGGGTTCGAGCCCCGGATAAGGCATGGATGTATGTGTCGTTTTTCTGCTGAGGGCCTGCCATCCTCTCAGACCTTCTACTGTGGCATATCAACTGACAGGCTCCTGTCAGACCTCTGTGGCAAGCAGCTGCTTGAGGGGGTATTTATTTTTTTTATTTATAGTACTGAAGGTCTGTGAGAATGGCGGTACCTCAGCAGAAAAACAATGCAAACATCCATGCCTTACCCGGGCTCGAACCTTGTCCCTTAGATCAGTATCCAGGCGCGCTAACCATTTGGCCATGGTTGAGGGGATTTACTTAATAGGAAGTGCGCTAAGGTTATAACTTAAAGCGATGCAGCGCGAGACTATAAGATGGAAATGTTTGAAAAGATGTTATTGCTTATATTTGCGTTGATTATTTTCAAAGATTTTTTTAATTTGATGTTTTTTGTGCTTTTTCTAATTAAAAATGTTTGAAATTTAAGTCAGATCGTTGAATCAAAACCATTATTTTTAATTATTATCCTCAAATTCAAAGAATGTATGTAGTATATTAAATATTTGTTCCATGATGATAAAATCAATTGTTTTCATATGACAAAAATTAAAATTATGCTATTTATTTCAGAAAATTTATTGTTTAATTTCTTCATGGATATAATATCATTTTTCCCCTTTATCTGTTAGTAGCACAAAATTTAAAAGGTAAAAAATTGATTTCTATATACATATGCTGCCATTGATGAATTGTTCCGCTTTTAATTACGTAGATTGTGCAAGGTCTGGTGACTTCAGTGCTCAATCTATTTTCAATTTTTTACTAAGCATAATTCCTGTCTTACTTCGCTTTATGGTATGATTAATTATTTCTTTCATTTCTGACAATCGCTTAAAGACATGATGTTGGAAAAATCAGAAAAAACTTCATTTTTCATTTTTAAAATCGTTTTACATTAGATAGCTATTTTTTTTTGGGGGGGAGGCGGTGTAGTTTGTATAGTACCACTCTTGAAAACTAAAGATTGGTCCCACATACGATTTTTTTTCCTTTGTTTGCACATTGACTTCTGTCACAAAGATTACTTTGGTGGTATTAGAAAACAGTAGTTTTTCGGATAAGATGATAAGGGATATTTTCGCATTCAAGATAAGTGGTCATCTCTTGCTGTAGAGAAGCAGTCGTTCTTTACTCAGAGAGAGACATATTAATAATCCCTTAATTAATAGAAGTAATCTCCTTGTTCAAGATGAATGATCTTTCATTTTTCAACCAGAAACGACCATTTCTTGTTGAGGAGAAGCGATCGTCGTTTTTTCAAGAGCTCCAAAAAACTTATTGAATGTTATCGAAGGTGAGTTGCCATTTTCGCCTAGCAGCAATTCAGTGGGCCTCTTCCAAAATTCGGGGAGGGGGTTGTCTAAGCAAGTTGTAATTTGTCCAAAATTCTGGGAGGGGACGTAATCTGCAGTTCTCAGATTCAAGTCCCACCTGTGCCAGCATCGACATTTATCACCGCTAAATCCCCACCCTACTCTCGAGCAGTGTAAGAAACCGACGAGCTTGGAAAGGTTGCTGTCCGTCGGATGGGAGTAGCGGTGGTCCCGTGTGTGGAGAACCATACCCTGAGCACTTTAAAGGAACGCTGGAAAACCTTGAGTGGCAGGCTACAAGCTGTTTATTAGAACCTGCTCAGTGGATCCTTTTTCCCCAACAGTCACTGAACCCTTGGGGCTCTTGTGACCTGAACATTTAGCCCATTGTGTGCAAACAAGTAGTGCATAGAGTCAAACAACTCAACTCATCGAAGTTCTGTTACTTGCAGTTTTTGAGTTCTCGATATCTAGGCTATTGGGAAGAATAAAATAAATTATCTTCCAAAGTTAGGGGTGGCTCAGTCGGTAGCGCACCAGGCTCGTAATCTGCAGTTCTTAGGTTCGAGTCGCAGCTGGGTCAGCGTTGAGATTCATCTCCGCAAAACTTCCGCCCTGCCCATGGTCAATAGGGGACACCGATGGGCTTGGAAAGGCCGCCGTCCGTCGGATGGGACGTTAAGGCTTTGCCTCGTGTTTGTTAGTGTCCTTGTGACCTGTACATTTAGCCCAGTAGCACGCCAGGCTTGTAATCTGCAGTTCTTAGGTTCGAGTCGCAGCTGGGTCAGCGTTGAGATTCATCTCCGCAAAACTTCCGCCCTGCCCATGGTCAATAGGGGGACACCGATGGGCTTGGAAAGGCCGCCGTCCGTCGGATGGGACGTTAAGGCTTTGCCTGGTGTTTGTTAGTGTCCTTGTGACCTGTACATTTAGCCCATTGTGTACAAAAAAGGGCCGCTAAGAGGTAAAACAACCCAACCCATCTTCCAAAGGTTAAAGGAAATAAACTTGACTGCTTTCTTTTTAGGGATGCAGAGATGTCCAGTATTCTGACGAAAGAAGGGGGTGCGGGGTCAGGGAGAGGAGAAAAATAAAGGTTTTTGTACATATGGGTAGGGACAGGATAAAATATTATTTCCTAGAAGTTCCCAGATGGCGATTTACAACAAATAACATAAATCCTTTCAGTGTTTCATTCGAATTCAGTTAAAATACCTAATGAAATGTCTTTTTAGTTCTTCCTTTGCTTGCTATCGTCCTTTCTTGTTAAATATATTACACAGTTTAGCAAAGTATTCCGAAGTTCTGTCAACTACAGCAATAGTATAAAGTCATTGTTAGTTAGATATAATCGCTTGCTTAGTGTTTCTCAACCCTTTGTTGACACATGACCCTTAATATAGTTGTTTGGTGTCACATTTCTTCTAATTCTTTGATGTGCCGTACCTCTTAAATCGGTAGTGTTGCAAATCTTTTTAAAGCCGTCTACCACATTTTTAACGAATTGTATGCCCTTTTGGTACAATATAAAATATCGCGTCAACCACTTCCTCCCACTCTCCTTTTTATGTAAAAAAAGAACTTGACTAACTAATGTGATTATA
Organism: Ryuthela nishihirai; assembly: GCA_038380435.1. Taxonomy (NCBI): domain Eukaryota; kingdom Metazoa; phylum Arthropoda; class Arachnida; order Araneae; family Heptathelidae; genus Ryuthela; species Ryuthela nishihirai. The sequence goes on from JAWZYU010000011.1 coordinate 15,132,410, forward strand.
CTTTCTATACTAACTCTACCTGGTATAGTGGTTAGCCTATCTGATTTCTGAAACAGCTGGCGTCCATCTGTAAGTATTTGTATATTACATGGAAAATCAAGACAAGCTAATAGAACTTTTAGGCAATATTCGTTCTTTGTGTAGGGTAGTACCTTATTCCATTTAAATATATATATATACTAAGTGAAACGATGTCCCTACTTTTATCTAAATACATAATCCGCAATTTCAGGTGTTTTATCACGTACTAACTAATGATACATCGTGTACGCCTGAAATTACTCATACCACATAATAAGAAACACTGCTTTACATGTCTCTTAATCTTGCAATATATGTCGGTTTTACGAAAAGCCAGCCAGACTGAATGATTTTCCTTTTTTTAACGATACATAATAACGAAAGTTGCTATCCCTAATATAAGGAGCATAAAACAATTAATCTAAAGTATGATATTGCAACTAAGCTAGTTTTAAGAAGTTTTTAGTAAGTACCTAAAAATGGAGCTAATACGTTAAATTACGTGCAGGTAGATGGTTGATTAACGTTTGCAATCAAAATTAATTTGTCACGTATAACTATGTTTGCAACACGAATAAGCCTGATAGAGCTTCTAGGTTGTCTCCGTCATTTGTGTAGATGAAAACCTTTTCCCCTTTGTTTAAAAAATTACATTATAAAAAGATATTTACACAATTTCAACCAAAATGAAACATATTCTGTAGTGTATATAAATAATACAAATAAAATACAATACGAAAAATTAAATTTAGGTTTACTAATAAATATATTGCCTATTAGACATTTGATATATTTTGCGATATATTTTATTTAATATTAAATTATTTTCAATTAGTGACCACATTTCTACACAGTGATTATATAAGTTAAGACTTTTTATAAGAAAAAAGTAAAATAATACAGATGAAATATTCGATTGTTAAAAAATATTAATTTTAAATAATATTTAATTATTTTAAATACAACGTTCAAACAATCAGCTTTAATAATCACCTTATCAGTTTACGCTTCTGAAACAACATTTCAAAGAAACAAATATATTTAAATTTAGGGTATTAGTCGATGGGTATTTTAAGTAAATTTGAAACATGTAAAAACAAACGAAAATCAGTGACCTAGTAGTTAATATACCAAACTTTTATTATGCGTAATTAAAAGTAACAAATCATTAAACTTAGTCTCTTCCTGAAAACACTATATATTAGAAGATTAAGAACTATCTTAGTACTAAGAAAAACACTATTGTTTTCAGAGACTAATTTTTTTGTAGCTAATTACACAATCATTGCGGAGAGTGTGCAATACTGTAATTAGTTTTATGGGTTTGAAAAAATCATTTTACTACGTAAACGAATGGTCTTTGAGGCCGAAACGTTCTTTTGTAAATTGATTTTCAGATGAATTAATTTATATATAAATAAGCGTCTAAAACAGGAAAGTGTTTGAAAAATTCTAAAAAACCTCAACTAAAGACTGAAATATTTATTTGCTTTTATTATTCCTCAGTATTAACAGGAAAATTAAAAAAAAATCACTAAAATTATCTCAAGTCAACAAACCAAAACCATATGCATAATGCATGAAGAATGTTTAATTTATCCAACAATGTGAGTGATATTTAAAAAGTGATTTAATCAATATTTAATTAGTTACAAAAACAAAATTTAATTAACTCAGCGTCATATATAAAACAATGTGAATAAACAAAGTTTTTGTTGCGAGCTCATTACTGTATAATGTTCTTTGAAGATCGACCGCATTCTTCCTTAGGAGACAGCAGATCCGCGAAATAGTTTCTAATGTAAGGGTAAGTCTGGAACGCGTGACTCGCAGATTCGATCCAAGAATTTTCTAGCTTCAAGATCTTTTTTTGCTTCGATGTTACGTTACATAAAAATCCTGAAATTTAGCTTGAAAAATACGTACCCTAATAACGTTATAGAGAACACTATATAGCTTTTATGGGAAGCTCCCTTTTTGTCTTAAAAACAATAGGGATTGATTAAGTAGTGTTGTAAGACACCAGACGTTTCGCTGGACTTGAATGGTGAATTGTAAAAGGAACAAAGTTCATTGTATAATCAATGTACTTTGACTTCTGTATCTGCTGAAGGACTTATAAAGATACAAAGTATGTGAAATTCATTAAATGTCTGATTAATGTGGAAAATAAATTTTTTGATTACTGCATGGATTTATTTATCTTTCAAATCTGCATGGTTTAAGATTATGATACTAACTTGTAATATAGATTGAACTGTAAAATATTTTATAATTTCTAATTCTTTTTCAAATATTTATTTTGGATGATCAAAAAAACTTTTAAAACAAAATTATCAATACCATTATTTTTGAGTATTTTAAGCATTTTTTGACGAGTTATACTGATTATAATGGAATAAAGTGTAGGAAATATTTTTCGTTACCAGGCTGAAGGAACAGTTTTTAAAATTCACTTCTTTATATATGAATAATACCTCATTAGTAAGAGCAACTCCCAGAAGGAGTTGAACGCCATTATCTGCCGTGAACCAAGGCAGCACACACAAGGAGGGGTCCGTTAGATCAGGTTCGTTGTTTTACCCCTGAGCTGCACTTTTTTGCATACCACTGGGGTAAAAGTTCAGGTGACACAAGGATCCCACGGGCTCAGATAAGGTTGGGGGGAGTGGATCCACTGAGCTGCTCTTAGAGAACAGATGGTAGCCTCCCGTCAAGGTCATCAAGTGTGTTCTTTAAGGTGCACAGTGTATGGCTCTCCCAAACACGGGACCATGACTTTATGTCACATCAGACGGATGGTTGCCTTTCCAAGTTCGTTGGTGTCCCCTACTGAGCAGTGGCAGCGTGAAGGTTTTGCAGAGATAATTCTCACAGTTGGGACCTGAACCTGAAAATGGCAATTTACGAGTCAGGCCCGATCTTACGAGGTAAGCCCCCACACAACCCCCCACCCCACAGACACACCTCGTAAGATCAGGAACTCAGCAATTACGTGTGTTTTCTTGTAACGAAGGACTATATGCTATTGTGAAATAGCTTTTTCTCTTTAATTTTCTCTATTCATATATTACTAATTTTGATATATATTAAGATGTATTTTGGTATTAAGAAGTTTTCTTGCAAATTTGAATTTAATATTTACAGTCTTTGGTAATTATTATATCTTAACAAAATACCAATCGGTGTCTGTATTTGGGTATTAAGATTCGATTTTATTATTGCTGAAAGTGGGGGATTTTAATATCTCCCTCCTTTTCCCTATTTAAAACACTCGACGGGTTAAGAGGAGTGCGTTAATAGACATAACATCTAGTTAATATAACTCACTCCCTTTGAAAAGACTTCCTCATAAAATATCACCCTTCTAAAATTTCTGGTGTTGCTCTGTCAGGTAATGTGGTTAGTCCTATATAGATTCCAGATTTTGTTTCATGTAAGAAACGAATGTTAAAAGAACTTTTCTAAAGATTAGACAGAGAGTAAACTTTGGATGTACACATGACCTCGTTATGTAGAAAGCGAGGAAAATTCTCAGTTTTCACAATGCATGAAACATTAAAAAAGCCACTGTTCTCTATAATTTACCTCCGAACCTTTAAGGATTAATGTTTGATCTTTCTCGATTTGTTTTTTTTTCGTATAAAATAACTTACCAAGTGCTAAAAAATAAAAATAAAATGCTTTCACACCACAGCCTAGCTAGATCTTCAAAAAAGGATCGAGCCTATGCTAAAAGGAAAAGAAATATAAACATAGCTTTCACTAATTTTTAAACACCATTTAAAAACCAATTCATTGTATTGGCGTTCTGGGTTAATTAGTACACTTTACCTAGTTTTTTGAACACCCATCGGAGTTTTTAGATATGTTTCGAAAGGCTTACCAAAACAAATTATTAAATTTGGTGAAACACATAGTCATTGGCATAATCTTTGTAGCATATTTAAGTGAAATTCAAGTAAATTAATTCCTTGGAAGCATTGATTTAAGAAACTTTTCTGCTTTTCATAAACGTTTCAAAGATGAAATGACATACTATAAAGGAATGCTGAACATTAAAGAGAAGTATGTATGGCCACCAAAAGCCTTATTTATATAATCAGTAATAAGGAACTTATGTTTTATTATTATTGAACCTACTCTAAAAGGCTGCCACCTAACGGATGGACAGGAAAATTATTCTGAGCTTTTGGATTCTCGCGATCCAATTAATTTGGTTCTTGTGAGATAATTGATTCTGCATAGACAAAGTGACCCTAGAGTGCAAAACTGTAGAATCCAATTCTAATAGGACGTACAAAGAATTTTTTTCTGCAACACGCAAAGAATTTCCACAGTGATACACAAGGAATGTTTGCTGTGATATATAAAGAATGTTTACTGTAACTAGAAATATTTGTTATGACACAAAGGGAAATGTTCTGTAGGCATCGGGTAATATTGTTCTGTTTTTTACTGCGCATTATTTAGCTTAGATGTATTGTTTAAATGCATCTGAACCGAAAACATAGCATTTTGAGTAGTTGCTTCTATGTCGTGGTAGACACATACGTACAGCTTCTAGGTTATGTAAGCATTTGTACTGGGGATCTTCGTTTCTTAAAAAAATATACATATTTACTTAATAACAAGCATTTGCGATAAGTATCTATAGCCTATGAACATTATTGAGTTTCGAGAGAAAACTGTTTTGATTGGGTGGGATACTATCCTACATTACCTTCTGATGACATTTTCGGTATTTCACCGCTAATATCTTATAGTAGGTTATAGGTTCATATCGTAGTAAAACTGAACTAACAATAGGAATTGAAATAATATCAGGAAGCACATCTGGTTTCTTCTGTTACTTAGAAAAACTGGGTCAGTAGGTAGTGATCCAAGTTCGTAATAATGCGGTACCGAAGGCAGCTTGGGATGGGACATTAAACCGTGGTTTCGCATGCGGGAGAGCCATCATATCCTGTGCACGTTAAAGAACACGCTGGATGGCCACGACGAGAGGATACCTACCATTTGTCTCCTAACAGCTGTCGGGTTGGTTCCCTTCGCCCAACCTTCTCGGAGCCCATGAGGTCCTTGTGACCTGATCATTTCGCCCATTGTTTGCTAAATGGCTCAGGGGTTGGTTAGTTGGTTTACCTCTGAGCGGCACTTTTTTCACACAATGGGCTAAATGTCCAGGTCACAAGGACCCCAATGGCTCAGAGAAGGTTGGGGGAGGGGAACCACTGGATCAGCTGTTGGGAGACAGATGGTCGCCTCCAGCCAAGGCCATCCAGCGTGTTCTTTAATGTGAACAGGGTATAGCTTTTCCGACACGGGGCCACCGCTTAATGTCCCATCCGACAGACGGCGGTTTTTCCAAGCCCATCGGTATCCCCTACTGATCGTGGACAGGGCGAGGAGTTTTGCGGAGGCCATTCAGTGATAAAACAGCACAACCTAAAAGAACTTGATAATGTAAGCGTATATGTGAGGAATGTTTTAAGAAAAGTTTTTCCGTGTTTTGCTATTTCACATACATTTACATTGGCAATTCATGAAATTAATGCTTAATGTATACGTAAGTATACTATTTTCTAAAATATGATATAAATGCATATTTTAGAAATTAAAACAATAAGTTTTAGTACAAATACTTGATTTCTAATTTATTTTGAATATACTCGTTCCATCCGACGAATAACAATAAACTTTCGATCCAACGGCACTTTATTTAGCTGAGTTTAACGCTGACTCTAATAGCATTTTCCAAATAGCTCATTACAAATCACTCCCCTGTAAAATGACACATTCTCGGCACCATATGAATCTCTGAGAGCAGTGAACACTGTGATCCTTACTGCTAACAGTGTTGGGTAAAACGATACAGTAAAGAGTGCAATTTTAAAATAAGTACAACCAACCGAAGTTGTGTCCAAACTGCGATACTTAGAGTACAATTTAAGTGAACAATATTACTGTCCAGTGTGTTCTCAACTTACCGTAGTGTATATACCTTCAGATGCATCATTTGGTGAATACTTCATAAGTACATGCATGGTCCTTGTTATTACGTATCTTACTGTTATTTTAATATTTTCATGGTATTATAAATCAAAATAGCTTGTTCAAATGTATCTCTCTATCACCCAAACACTACAATTCTCATGCATTCCAATTAATCTACAGTTTATTAAACTATACTGCTCACAAAAATTAGGGGATATTTCATCGCTTCATATTCATTTTGAAATATCCCCTAATTTTTGTGAGCAGTGTATATAAGGACTGTCTTGCACCTTGTCTGTTCTTGTAACGTAAATAACTCAGACAAATAACGTAAATAACTCGTCAAAGAACCCAGACACATTATGTAATGCCAATGTGTCATAGCTACTTAACCTTGGTATAGTACAGATGTTTTCTGCACTTACTAACCTCTTATTATATCGCTAAATGGAAACTAGGTTGTACATGTTTCTTTATTTTAAGTATGCTTAATTACCTGTCGGCTTTGTAATACTCATTAAATAACTCATCTCCTATCATCTTAAATTAAGACGTTGCATGATGGATGATGTTTTATTAGCTGCATAAAATAGTTGGCGTTCGATGTAATCACGCAATCTGCCTTATCAGCCGTGCAACAACGCGATTCTTCAAACCTTATAGTAGAAAATATACACTGAGATGCCAGTTTATTACGTACACCTATCTGGAGCGTGTTGCGCCTCCTTTGACCTTCAGAACAGCCCGAATTCGTCGGGGCATGGAACTTACAAGATGCTGGATGCGGTGTACAAGAATGTGTACCATGCGGAAATGATTGTGTCGCGCAGTTGCTACAAATTGGATTGAGGCACAGTCTCGCTGCCACAGCCACCTCATCCTTACTACCTCATCCTAAAGATACTCGACAGGGCTTTCTTCTGGGGACTAATACAGCTTCTAGGGTAATGAAGATTCATTGCAGGGCAATGAAGGAAGCAAAACTCGTCGGCATGTTGCTGGAACCATTCGGTGACGATACGTGTCTCGTGAACAAGTGCCTTATCATGATGAGCGTGTCGATTCGAGTGAGGATAAATTGTAGCCATGAAGAGATTAATTTGGTCAGCATGCTATGTTCAAATACGCAGTGGCGTTTTGATGTCCTTCAATGGCTATCAGGGGGATTAATATGTGCCGGGAAAACATCCCCCACACAATCACACCGCCACCACCGGCCTTTACTATTGACGCCAGATAAGATGGTTCCATGGCCTCATGTTGCTTGCACCAAATTCTGATCCTTCCATCAGCATGATATAAAAGGAATCTTGATTCGTCCGACCAGGCTATCTTTTTTCAGGTCCTCAACGGTTCAGTATCGATACTGATGCATTCACTGGAGACGGCTTTCGTATCTTCGCTGACAACATCGCCACTCGATCTAGCTGGCAGCTGTTTAAACCATTTGCCACAAGATCCGCCGATACAGGGTGAGTTCAAAGATGACCTTCTGCACACCAATGTTTAGTTTTGCTGTGATTTGCTTGATTGTGGCCCGTCTGTTCACTTGCACGATTCTCTTCAGTCTCCTTCGAGCCACAAGCTATTTGTCGTCCACAGGATCGCCGATCAGGGGTAATTTTTACTTTTCGCATCATTCTCGGTAAACCATTGAAGAATTTGTGCGTGAAAAGCACAAGATAACGGTAGTATGGGAGATGCTGGAACCGGCACCACTAACACCAACTCTCTCATGCCACGTTCAAAGTCGCTCTCAGGTCAATCGTTTTGCCCATTCTGACCTCAATCGAAGAACTGGTATGCCTAATTTATATTGCACACCACAATCATTTGACGTATTTATGTGTTGGAATAACCCATTTATGTGATGAGGGGTGGTGCACCTAATAAAATGTAATCTCAATATATACTCTTTTCCGAGCCCATTGTTATATGGGTGTTTTTAGATTTTCGCTATTCGTAGAAGATTTGGGTGTGCCAAATATAAATAAATGCTGATAACGCTGATAATATTCAAAACTTTTCATGGAAGTGTAGAGCTTTATATTATATATAAAGTTCATTATTAACTTATTATATATAAATAAGTTTATATACTCTACGCAATTGAAATGAAAAAAAGTAAAAAGGGTTGGGTTGAGTTGTTTTACCTCTGAGCGGCACTTTTTTGCACACCATGGGCTAAATGGCCAGGTCACATGGACCCCGAAAGTTCAGAGAAGGTTGGGGGAGGGGACCCACTGGAACAGCTGTTGGGAGATAGATGGTAGCCTCCCGTCAAGGCCATCCAGCGTGTTCTTTAAATTGCACAGGGTATGGCTCTCCCGCACACGGGGCCACGGCTTAACGTCCCATCCGACGGACGGCGGCCTTTTCAAGCCCATCGGTGTCCCCTACTGACCGTGGGCAGGGCGGGGAAATTTTGCGGAGATAAATCTCAACGTTGACCCAGCTGGGACTCGAACCTGAGAACTACAGATTACGAGCCTGGCGCGCTACCGACTGAGCCACCCCCGCCCCAGTAAAAAGGGAGTAAGAGGCTGGATTTCTATTGCAGCATGACAATATCCCCACCGTTTTAGAGGTCTCCAAAAACTTCTTGATAAATGTGTGATATATGCAAAGGTTTAATAATTTTAACTGTGTTACCCTTTTTAGCATTATCTCACCTCTTTGCCCCCATATAAGCCTTGTATGTATAGAATCATTATACGTTTACTTCAACACCAAGGTTGGGTTGGGTTGTTTTACCTCTGAGCGGCACTTTTTTGCACACCATGGGCTAAATGGCCAAATCACATGGACCCCGAAGGCTCAGAGAAGGTTGGGGGAGGAGACCCACCGGAACAGCTGTTGGGAGACAGATGGTAGCCTCCCGTCAAGGCCATCCAGCGTGTTCTTTAACGTGCACAGGGTATGGCTCTCCCGCACACGGGGCCACGGCTTAACGCCCCATCCGACGAACGGGCGGCCTTTCCAAGCCCATCGGTGTCCCCTACTGACCGTGGGCAGGGTGGGGAATTTTGCGGAGATAAATCTCAACGCTGACCCAGCTGGGACTCGAACCTGGGAACTACAGATTACGAGCCTGGCACACTACCGACTGAGCCACCCCCGCCCCCTTCAACACCAAGATACCTATTATGACAAATGACAATAAAACTGAATTTTAAATATGTTACTTGCTGTTTAAATGTTTAAATTTGTTAGGACCTGTTTGTCAGCTGACTGTGCACCTATAAGGTGTGTTCCCTGTAGTTTAAAAATCTTTGCTGTAAGGCAATAAAATTAAGATGCGAATTCTTACAATACTTTTCTTTTGTAGATATCGTGAATGAAAATTTCTGTTGAATTGCGAATTTCTGTACATCATTTTAAGGGGATGGATGTAGTCGGTAGCGTGCCAGCCTCGTTATATACAGTTCCCCGGTTCGAGTTCCAACTGGGCCTGCTTTGACATTTATGGCCGCAAACTCTCACCATGCTGCGATACGAAATAGGACACCGCTGGGCTTGGAAAAGCCGCCTTATGTCGGCCGGAACGTTAAGCCGTGGAACCGTGTGCACGAGAGCCGTAACGTGTGCACTTTAAAGAACATGATGGATGGCATTGACGGGAGGCTTTACTAACAGTTGTCCAATGGGTTCCCTTCCCCTAACTTTCTTCAAGCCTTTGAGGCCTTGTGACTTGGAGATTTGACCCATTATGGGCAAATAGTGCCGCTGAGGTAAAATAACTCAGCTGTACCCAACGTAAATCATTTTGGAAATATCTTTACACTTAACAGCTGAAACAATAGCATAGACTCTGCTTATAAACTAGCTGAAACCTTTTTTCTTTGAGAATCATGGGTCACGTATGGAATTTAAACTCTAGTCAGGGTTAAACATGTAAGAGTTACACGTCTCGACAATAACGGCCTAAAACTGAGCCAACCCATTTCTTCTAACGTAGAGAAGTTGGAAATTACGTTCCTTCGCAGTTGGCATTGTTGTTCCTTCTTGCGTCTTGCTCAAGACTTTACCGGTGAAGGAAATAGCCTTCCTGCTCAGAATGCAAAAGACAACGTGCTACAATAGGGAATTACAGCTTCTTTCATCTCAGCACTGAATATAAACATTCTTCTTTCAAGTCCGTCTGGAGCAGGTCACTAGGGAAACTCTACCCGTGATCAGGAATGTGTTTTAGTAACATGAGAAGGTGTGGCAGGAAATAAAGTCTTCAGCGTCAGTGATGAAGTCTCCTCTTTGTTATCGTTGGAAACCTTTAAATGGCATACGAAACAATAGTGGGAAAAACCATTCTTGCTGCTCACATACTAAAGCGAAAGGGGTTATTTATGAAAACCAATTATGCACATAAAGATACATTAGTCATCTTGAAAGTTAGAAAGTGAATAAATAGATCGCAGGTTTTAGTGTGAACATGTTACAGTTTTGGACTTTTTGTTACAAAGTCGTATTACTGTTTTTTTTTTTTCAGGATTTTTGCTATAAAGTCCTGAATTACTCGAATAGATCTTTTATTTTTATTTTTAAGTAGAATATAATTTAATATAGTAGGGTAGGTCAGATAACTGAAATTGTTTAATTCTTTTCATATGCAAGACGGTGTTATTTTCAATAATCTAACTCACCAGGTTTCACATTCTTTCAAGACCTCTTTCATGCAGAGTGAATATCATTTAACACATTAGAAGTACTCAATCATCATGTGATAAACGTTTTAAATATTGAAATAAAAGCAAATTGCACAAATTGACGTCACATAGGTTTTAAAAATGTTGCGGATATTGGTTCAGTCGGTAGCTTGCCAGACTGGTAACCTAGCTCCCTGGTTCGAGTCCCCACTGTGTCTGCGTTGCGATTTTCTCCACTAACACCCACTCTCTACTCGGTAAAGAATCTTGGTAAAGCCTCCATGTTGATAGGACGGTTAAGGGTTGAACCTTGTGCCACAGATCCATACTCTGCACTTCACTTACACTCACTCTCTACTCAGTGAGAAAGGTTGCACCTATTGGCTTAGAAAAGCCGCCGTCCATTTGATCGGACGGTTTAAAGTGACGTGTGCAGCGAGCCATACTCAGTGTGTTAAAGAGATGCTGGCCTGTCTTGGCGGAAGGTTTCCAACTGTCCAAACTATTATTCAACTCTGAATGGCTGGATAGTTCTTAGGAGCTACGTTGGGGTTTTAGGTATGAATTGATCATTTAAACTACAACTGAGGGTGTTTACGATTTCTGATCGACAAAAGCTCCCCAAGTTGCGTTAGTGATGATGATGATAATAAAGAAAAAAATACCGCTCTTTGGTTAAACAACTCAACCTTTTCTCAAAAACTCGATAAATAATTCCACATAAACGAATGGTAAACTTATGTAATCTAAGTCTAAATTTGGGAAAAGTGACAAATTCATCTTGCGGTTTTTAATAAATTGTTTAAATATTTCATACCTTAAATATCAGGCGATATTAAATTGGCATAGATCAGCATTGGAAATAAAAAAAATCGTTCAAGCAGCCGTTTGCCAAAGGTCTGACAAGAGCTTGTTAATATAATACGTCATAGCGAAGATCGGTGAGTAAGGCAAATCTTCATCAAAAAGACAACACAGAAAAATCCATACCTTATCCAGGTTTCGAATCCAGACCTCCTTGATCAATAGTCCTGCCCACTAACCACTCGGCCACCAGGATTTAGAATCATTCAATGTTAACAAAATTCTTAACACTACTGTATTTTAGCCTATCCATCAATCGATCATCATTAAAGAGAAATTATGGTTCATACCGAACCATGCCTTAACATCTGTTCAGAACGACGGAAGCTTTTCAAGTCCGACAATTCTTTACTTCACACAGTAAAGGGAATAAATAAGGCGAAGTATTTGGTCTGGATATTTATATATACAGAAACAGTGCAATGAAGTTAAAATTCAGTAGCGAAAACAAAACTAACACCGAAGTTAAAGACCGTCCATCGTATAAGATTCTGACATCAAAAGGCAAGTAGTTCAAGATCTAATATCGAAAATAATCCTTATGCGTTCTCGAGCAGTGTATTTTCATTTAATACTGCCGATATATTTGTGCATTTTCTCTGAATTTTTATTTGTATCAGTGCATCTGGTTAATGGTAACTGAAATATATGCTGTTTCCTTTAAATAGTCTTTAATACGTGGATGTTAATTTTTAATTAGTTTGCTGTGAAATAGTATTATTATGTCACTTGAAGAAATATTTGACTCTGATAACGGATTTATATTTCAAGCTGTTAATTCTACGACTCTTGCGATTTATCAAAATATGTCAGAAATTATTTTCGAAGCAATTTAACAAGGAGGATTTTGAAGCATGCCTTTGAAGTTTTCATTACCTGTGCTGCTTTCCATAGACAAAGACGATGCCGAAAGGCATTTTCTTAAAACTCAGACTTCAAAGCTAATTGGATGGTACGCAGCAGATTATTTCTTAGGGAATTTTCTGACATTCTTTCGAAACAATTTCCATTGTTTGGAATAACTTGGCCACCAGTTTTTACTTATTAATTCTCGGTAAGATTAATACTTGTAAATATCACACAACACTAAACTGCTGAGTTGTAGATCTTGAAAAATTGCCGCGTGAATTACACTGCGAAGCATCTGTCGGGAGAATTATCATGTATTAAACTTAAGAGAATCGCAGTGCGAGACAGAAAACACAATTTTTACGATTTTGCTCTCTCTGGAGACATGAATTACGTTGTCTATATATTTAAGAAAATGAAATTGTTCATAGATTTAAGTAATAAATGTTGTAACAGATAATGGAAAGGAACGGGTTGAGTATGAATTGTTGTAGGTCAGTAGGATGATTCTTATGACTTTTGTTCAGAATGCATCTTTGCTTGGGGGAACGATATATTTCAGTTTTCTTTCATTTGTCGAGTTTCGAAGTTCTCATAAGCAACAGTCCAAAACTCTATGATTGGCTGTTTAAGTCTATATGTTAATTTGATCAAAATTCAGCAAATTAAAATCAGTTCATTAGTGCAAATAAGAACGATATATTTTTTCGAATTCTGATTTAATTGTTAATAAAACTTTGAAATTTTGGGTCGGTAACCTGTATGAATGAAATTATTATAACTGAGCCTGTGACTTGAAAATATTAAATTATTGAGTCTGTGACTTGAACAAATTTTAATTATTGAATCTGTGACAATGTGAATAAAGTAAAAATTTTTCTAACAGTGAACTATTCATAACAAAATTAGTCAAGTCGCAATTAATGACTTAATACGAATAAGATTAAAGCAATTAAGATAAGCTTAATAGAGAGTTATTTTACACTCCACTATGAGATTCATGTGACCTCAGAGTACAAAAGTAATTCATGAATAGTAACCACTCAGTCAGAAGTCTTATGAAAGTTTCGCACATTTCTACAGTAACAATAACTGGAGTACGGAAATTTCACATCTGGATGAGTGTGTAAATAATATGAAATTGCCGTATTTCTGTTACCAAAGTTGAATCCCATTTTGAAACCTTATCACTAAGAAATTAAAAATATTTGGGGAGCTGTAAACAGTGGCGCGCTTAACCATTAAATTCGAATATTTACTAATAGTAGAATTGATTTGACTGTAAAAATACTTGAAATTTGCTCAACATTATTTTATGCGGAAAGACTGGTTGGTTATCCAAAGGAAATATACATATATGGATAGACCCTTTATCAATGGGAGGTAATTCTACCCTGTCAGATAAATAGATCGGGTTGTTTTACTTCTGAACGACACTTTATTGCAAACAATGGGATAAATGGTCAGGCCACAAGGACACCAAGGGTTTAGAGAAAGTTTGAGAAGTGGACTGTACAGTGGATATCAGAATGATGGTAGCCTCTCTCCAAGGCTTCCAGCATTAACGTGCACAAATGGCTCTCGTACACACGGACAGTGTCTTAACATCTCACCCGAGGAAGGCGGCCTTTCCAAACAATCGGATATCTCCTTTTTCATCGAGGGCAGGATGGGGTTTAGCAGAGATAAATCTCAATGCTAGAACAGTTGAGATTTGAACTTTAGAATGCATATTACGAACCTAACATGCTAGCAACTGAGACAACCCCCATCTTTCAAATGAATAGGTGTGTTTATTTTTATTTTAATGTGAATTGTTTATGCACTAATTTATTTCTGTTTGGAGTCTTTTTCTTGTGTGTGGTATAAAATCTCGTAATATCTCTTGTTTTAGTTAAGAAAAAGGAAGTAGCAATTTCTCCAAAATGTATTCATTTGTTGGAAAGTATGCTGATATATCTTATCTTATGGATATAATAATCTCGCTCTGCTAACAGCTGAAATAATTTAATTACATACATTTAAAATGTTAAATACATTTAAAATAGCTGAAAACATTAATTTTTTTCTAAAATGAAACATACATCGCAGTCGTTAATGAGCTAAGTTACTTTTGTTACAACAGTATTCACTGCAATTTATTTGTTCAAATAATTTTATATATTAAAACAAGAAAGCAAATTTTTATGTGTGATTTTTCCCCCGCTTCTAGGAATACTTTGCTCATTAACAGCAGATGCTTAATTTTATAGTCGTATACTCCTAATTAGAAAAGCCAGTATAAAGGTAAGGATGCAACCTATTCAACACATAGTTTAAAAGGACATACTTTATAACTTAGGTATCGACTTTTGGCAGTGTAAGATTAGAAAAGGTGCAGATGTTTCAAATCAAAGCAAAGTTACGAAAGTTTTATTCAGACATTAAAGAAAAATTGCATTTATTATGATGTTAATGTCACTGAACCTACTGCAACGATGAAATGTTATATCTTTAAAGTTTAGTTGTAGTCTATAAATCTAGCGAGTTCATAAGACACTTAGTTTATGGAAAAAACTCGGTGATTAATAGATGTTATTTGTTAAGTTTAGTCGTCAAAGGACATTCGGTGATTGGTTGCTACCAATTGATTACTCTACTATAAAAACAGAATGTAAAAAAAATAACAGTTTTTTTTTATTCTGCTGCAAAAACTACAAGAGCTAGATATCACATAGTGCTTTAATTTTAATTGCGGTGCTCGTATTTGGGCTTATTTTCGGGATCAAACTTTCCAAAAAAACTTGCTTTTTTTTTGCATTTTCTTGAAGCTATAATTCTTTTCCGAAGAGAAATTTCGAATTTTCTTCGTTTTCCGTAATTACTTCTAGTTTGTCTCTGCCAATGACAGAAAAACTTTCCTGCAATTCAATATGTGCTAATTTGATTGTCTGTAACGAAACTTGCAGCTATGCATTGCAACAAAAAATTGTAGAAAGAAAGTAGGAAAACAAGCATCATGATTATGTTACAAAGAAACTCTGTGAAATTATCTTCATTAACGGAAAGAAACACTTGCTTATCTTTTAATGATCTAAACCCTTAAATAACAAAAAAAAAATTTGTTATTTTATTTCTAGATCTTATAAAGTTGTTATTATTTAGGAGTACGAAAATATTAATTTGTTGGAATGGAGGTGATCACGGATTAAGATTTTTGTCAATGAATAAAATAGACCTATTATGTTGATTTTCTACTCTAGGTAGTTTACTGTCCTGAATGGCCACATGATTATGCCATCACCTAAATTTTCATTAGTATTATTATCATTATATTGATTTTTCTGGTAACCACAATAGTTAGTGCGAATATAGGAAAAAATTAGGTTTCCAGCTAGGGCAAAATAAAGCACAAATAAATTAGACACGAACACTTTTTTTACAACCGGAATCAAAATGGCGAACCGACGCTCACTAACTGATCATCATGTACTGATGTATTTCTTTCTCTGCCGACCGAAACGATCTTATTACTATTTGCGACGACGTAAGAATGAATAATGGCATTAGTTATGGAATGATTTTAAGTGCAAACAACCTTAAATAAAACGGCGTTAATCCGAAAATCTATTGCATATTGCATCTCAAGAATTCTGTTTAGCACAATATATCTACCGAAACGCAAGTAGTTAAATTGGTGACAATTGTTACATGCTGCGAATCGATAACGTGTGTAATACTAAATATCCTTCGGCGCCTCTTGGTTTCTAGACTCTCCCTCTGATCCCTGTCTGGCCTTGAACGTGACACTGGATCTAAACTTTATTAACATTTCGGAGATCTATGATCCTAAATGCCTCCATGAACCAATGTTTAACTCTTTAGCACTGGTATATTAAAATTTCCCCTTTGATTTCGAATGACCTATCAAATTGGATTTTTCACAACGGATCTCAGGTCTAAAAACCGAAACAACTCGAGTCATCCAATTTTACCTCTCTAGAACAACTAATCTAATGCAACCACCGATGACGGCACACGTGCCCGCACGGCCATTCTCCAGTCCGTTTGCTCGTCTGGAGGGAATTCGGCTATTATATAACGATGATATCAGATGTGTAATATATTGATACTTATTGTCATTTATATTTTTCTTCCAATTTCTAAACAGCATACAAAATTTATGTGTGTGGAGGATATTCCAGTAATAAACCATTCCATATATTATAAATAAACTTACTCTGAATCCATTTTTAATGATGGAAGTAGGAAAAAAAAGAAAAATCTCTCTTTTGCATTAAAATTTTAAATGTGTTGCATCTATTTGGAATGATGTACCTGTGTTGTAAAGGTTCTTCGTTAATCTCCTGTCAGGCTTCTGTGAGAAAAGAGCAATCGATGAGCATGGAAAGGTGCCGTCCGTTGGCTGGAACCTTAAGCCGCGGCACAGTGTGAAGGATAGTTATACAATGTGCACATAGAACATTCTCGATGTCCTCCGTGGAAGGCTACCATCTGTCTCCTGATAATTTCACCGTTAATCCAACTTGGATTAACGGTGAAATTAAAGTTGTTAAGCAGTCTAAACAAGTTTTTTGAACACAGCTATTACATTATTTAGTCTAATTTATATTTTTATCTCAATTATTACATTTTTTTATTATTCCCATGCAATAATCTTAATGGAGGATGACTTATAACTTCAGACCTACTCTTAAGTGATTTCAAGTTATTTTAATTAAACAATGAATGCATTAGTAGTTGATTTAATTTGCACTGATGCATAATAAGTGAAGACTATGATGAGTTGTTCACCATTAGTGTGACGTTCATCTAATCTTTTGGTCAATACTGGGCTACAGCAATTTTTATGTGATGCAGTAAGTAACTTAAGATACTAAATACTATAAACCCCTGAAAGCAAATCGCATGCTGACATACGTAATACATAATATTATTATTCTACAAGGTAACCTTTTGAATATTCTGTTATTGAAGACGAAAACTGATAATATGAAGTAATGGATAAGAATGTAGATGTTTTCTCTTTCTTCAAACTGATTAAGACATTTTTATTGTTATAACACAATATTATATGCCCAAAATATTATTTTATACATATTATTTCATTTTAACAGTAAATTATTGTAAAGAAATATTTTTGAATAAACATTAGGGCTGAGAAATATAGTTCTTTTCTTACGAAGCATTCTTGTTAGAACACATCATCATTCTTACTTCACAGAATGTTTAGTGATTAATTTAAGTTTTCAATTTCTTTATTTTTTAATAATATTTTATTTAACATCGTATTTAATACATACATACATAATGATTATGATCCTATGAAGCCAGCGGCTTACTGCACGAAATTTTACATTGTATGGATCAGTTTTATTGTATATAATGAAATAATATACAATTTTAGTGCGTTATTTCACAGATTGTAGATGATTATCAAATAAAATAGTAGAGAAATATGAAAACAAACATTTCACTAGTAAAATATAAAAATCGAATTTGACATGTTTTCAAAAAACCATTTTTTTTCTGATAGTTGCATATTTTTTAAGCTGTAATAGATGTCGTGGCATTGAATTAAAGATGAATGGTAATTGGTACGCTCGGGTATTTTTACCATAGTTGTTAATGATTTTAGGCAATAAGTAGTATCCCTTAGTGCTCAACCTTGTTGCTGGATGCAGAGAGCTTTTTTCAGTTTTGAAGTCTTTCTAAAGCAATATATGATATACTTGTATAAATCGTCGATTCATTAACTTATTTACTTGTATAAATCGTCGACTGGTAGGATAGCTAACTTAAAAAATCTTTCCTTCTTGAGGCTGGAGTTTACAATAGGGTGAGAAATAAATATTGTTTTTAAAATACTGCTTTGTATTCTAAAAATGTGGTCAATGTGAGAGGAGTAAGTTGAACCATATACTGATAAGCCATATCGAATTGAAGATGAATGGTATGATGGTAAGATTCACATAAAGATTTGCACTCTAAGACACATACGTTAGTGGGAACTGCACTCTGAATTTATAGATTTTATAAGCACATCTTCTAAGCCTATCACATAATTATTAATATGGATCATCTGAAATGCTTATCAATAATTAAACCTAAATAATTAAATGATGTTACCTGTTCTAAAACTAGACAGACAGTCTTCGCTTTTCCTCAACTGAAAATGTGTTTCATTTATGCATTACATATTGCAAAAAGTGTCCGGTCACTTTCATGTTAAGTGAACGAATAGCCACATTCAAATCTACCTAACTTTGAAAATAAGCCTTTTATGGAAAAAAGTCACTAGACATAAATTGAAGATCTCGGTCAGAGCTCTCAAAATCTCTATTTACTATAATATTAATCTAATATTTAAAGAGTTATAGAAGCTGAAACATTTAAGTGAAACTTTTGCTAGTTTTGAAAATTTACTTCTAAAAGTTAAATCACAACTGTTATAACAAGTTGTTCGCAATATAAATGCGATATTTGAAATATGTGTTAGGATTTTTGAAGTTTTCATCAATTCGGGGGGAAAATGTTTTGGAAGTGTGGTGTGTGATAACATATGTTGTTAAATATTATATCTTCGATAACTCTTTAAATATTAGATTAATATTACAGAAAATAGAGATTTAGAGAGCTCTGACCGAGATCTTCAATTTATGTCTAGTCTTTTTCGTAAAAAGCTTATTTTCAAAGTTAGGAAGATTTGAATGTGGCTATTCGTTCACTTAACATGAAAGTGTCCTGACACTTTTTGCATTATAGTGTACTGTACATGTATTGGAGTGAGCTTTGATAGATTCTACCGTTTTGATTTTTATACCAGGTGAGTGGATATACATAATTTTGGTCTTATTACTGTTCAAATAAGTGCGATTTTTATTTAACCATTTTGTTGTTTTGTTAAAGTCAAGTTGAGAATTGCAAATAATTATTTCCAAATTATAATCATAAGTTACTAATACAATATCATCGGCTTATAGAAAAATAGAGCCGTAAATTTAATATCTATTAAGTCGTTAATATATATTAAGAATAGTAATGGATCCAAAATTGCCCCTGAGGTACACCATACTGGGAAGCCCGAGGAGAGCTTTTGAAATCTTTTATTTTGGTGGTAATGTCTCGATCATCTAAACAAGTTTTGAACCACCTGATAAATTTACCACTAATGCCAATTCTTTCCAACTTCCTGAGCAAAATATCAGAATCCAAGGGATGGAAATTTTACATTCCAAGGTTTTACTTAAATCTAAAAAGATACATCTTACGAAACGATATTGTTAAACCACGTCAGGTCTATGAAATAACTGCTAACCTTAGGTTTTTTTTTCTGCTGTGACCTTTAGTGAAACGAATAAAAATATTCACCAAGAAAGGGAAACAAAACAGTTTCCAGTTACACACTTTTTCGTTCTGGGAAAATCGTCAGTTTCGAGAAAAACGGTTTGAAATATAACACTTAAAATTACGGTGAAGCAAATCTTTGTCCTGTAAGTTAGAAAAAATGCTCTTGAAAAGAGAGATAACAAATGACACTCGGGGAAAACTGCTATTATATGACGTTGAGTGATGATGTTAGAGACGTAATAAAAATAAGAAAAAAATTACAGTGGATTCAATCCTTTGACGATGGAGATGAAAGTAGATTCTCAATTTTTTTTTCCTTGGGGATCCTTTTCATTCCTTTAGAGGTTGGAAAGAAAACAGATATAGGTAAACCTTTCAAACCTCATGATGAGTTGTATATACTCATTGTATAATTCGCTCTCCGAATTTTGATTCTCTAAATGATTTTTATATTTTAAAATATTTTTATATTTTTAAATTTTTAATTTGTTTGGATATTAAGAAAAATTATCGGTTAAACTTGAAATATATCGAACTTATTGTGATAGATATTTTGAGAAAAAATATTTAATCAAGTTTACTTGCAACTGACATTTGGCAGGAGTCTGTCAGTATAATTTGTTACTGAGTTGTTCTATATCACCTCTAAGCGACAGTTTTGTACACACAATGGGCTGTATGGCCAGTTTGTAAGAATCACAAGAGGTCACCACTGCTGGATCTACTTTGTGTATCCACCAGATAGCTGTTGGGAGATAGATGGAAGTCCTTTGTAAAGGCCATCCAGTGTGTTCTTTAAGGGTATGGATCCCTGAGAGTATGAATAAATGTTTCCAGGGGGTGGAGCAAATTTGTTTGAAGGAAAGGCAAAATATATTCTAGCAGGGGGCAAAAAAATCATTATTTCAAGGTAGATATATTATGTCGAGCAGTTCATTAATGAATGTAGTTGCAAATAGGAAATCTTGCATACATTCTTTAGGGGGGAAATTTGATTTTTTGTACAGTTGATATTATTTAACATACATTAATTTTTCGAACATTTTTTCCGTGGGGGTCAACTGTCCCTCTTGTTTTTCTCATCCCCCCTGCCAGCGCTCATATACGGATCTCCTACACCCGACCAACATCGTAACGTTGTCGGATTTCTTGCATCAAGGCTACCTTGATGCAAGAAATCCATTGATGTCTCCTTTCTAATCGAGGAGAGAATGGGGATTAGAGGACAAAAATCTCAACACAGGCCGATCAAGCACTCAAACTTAGTAACATGAGATTACGATCCTAGCATTCTAATGATGAAACGACGCAGCCCAATAAGGAGTAAAAGATACCTCTTATGGAGTATCAGCAGGAAGAGAAAAAAGATAGCGATGACGTTTTCGGGATTCAAGCTCTGATCCCTCATACTATATCTCCAAATACCCTAATGCCAATGCTAAATAACAGCAAAAAGTAATAATAACATTCGAGATAACCCGTGTGAAATTATTTAATTTTTGATCAGAAATATTGGGGAAAATAACCCTTAGTGTTTTTTTGCTGCTGAAATAAGACACAGGTAAAAAATATCCAATGCGTGTCAGATTAGTTTTAGGAAAGGCAATCATTATAAGTCTGATAGAAATTCAATGTCAAATTCCCCCAGAGCATATTTCTTATCATGTGGAAAAATATTGCTAATTAGTTTTTTAGCTGTGCATAAAATGGAGAAAAACAACGCTTTGGCCCAAATTATTAACTATTCTCATATAATGGTTTTAATTATATCGTTAAATTGTAAACGTAAAATAATTACTTTGTGTAATTTTGATATATTTACTATTCGGTCTGGATCAAATCACGCCAGTGAAAAATTATAAGTATGCCTTTATGTGCATAAGCATGGCTTATCGACCCATTGGTAGGAATCTAGTTTTTCCAATTTAAATGCCCTCTTTTTAACGTGAAGAAAAATCTTATTGATATCATTTAGGAATCGAGGCTTGGAACCTGACACACTACTGAAGGGATCACCTTTCGTTGATTAGCATGCCACACTGACTGAACTGATACAATAATTGAGGAAACCTACATGCACAGAATATCACACGAGTTAGTTTAATTCGCTAAAGATAAGAATTATTAAGGTGGTTTCCTTACAGTTATCCTCTATGATTTATTAGAGTAGTATCTTCCGTAGGTAGAGTGCTAGGATCATAATTTTATGTTAGGAAATATTAGCAACTAAAATCGTAATTTTTTGTTAACGATTACATTTCTCGTTGACATAGTAAACGTTTCTCTGAGTCAATATTGGCATTTGACAGGTTTATAATTGTTATGTTGGGTTGTTCTAGCTCTGAGCTACACTCTTTTGCACACACTGGTCCACATGACCAAGTCATAAGGACCCTGAGGGCTCAGAGAACGTTGGAGAAGGGGACATACTAGACAGCTATTAGGAGACAGATGACCATGTAAATGTATGTTGTAAACATACAGATGGCTATGTAATGTATGTTGGAAGAACACGCTGGATGGCCTTGACTACAGGTAACCTGCAGTAAACTGCCGTCAAATATTGGCAACCTGCCGTCAAGGCCATCCAGCGTATCCTTTAACTTGCGCAGGGTATGATTAATGTTATAGAATATTATGGAACACGGGGCTTATAATTTGTTTCGAAATTATTAAGAAAAATTATATCAATCGGAAGAATAATTTTTTATTTGTTCAAAATTATTATTACATTGACTATTTCTGATTGTAGCAATTATGCAGGATTTGCCAACGTTCAAAGTTCAAAGCTAAATTCGTAGAGTAAAATCTGACTAAAGACGAAACGTTAAATTATTAAAAAGCTTTAAATATCTGAAAGAATGAAGAAAGCATTTGCTACTTTTTAAATTTTTAGATAAAAAAAATATTGTAAGTAAGAATCTTAACTGAAAACTACATCATTAGGATTCCAAATGTCGTGTTCGTTGTATCGAGAACTGTACGCGGAAGTAGTATGTCTTTCTTCCTTCTACTGCTCCAATCTATTGTCTAAAAATCCACGAGCTACAGTAAGTTGCTAATTAAATTCTCTCCTTCTCAGAATTCAGCTCTCGACCTAAATACTCCCCCACTTTATCCCCCTTCATTTTCTCTTATTTTTTTTTAGTTAGCCAATTGTTGTGATTCCCCCTGACTTATTAGCGGGCGTGTTGGGATTTGCTCCTGAACTGCACGCTTACTGAAAAATGCTCTTAGGTTTTCTGCTGAACGAGAATGAGGAAAAAGCTTCTGAGTCAACTTTCAGCTAGTTAAAGAGATTCGGCTAATTGCTCATTACGTTTTTTCCAAACTAATGTGATGTAAAGCAAACATTTATTTAGCCTTACGGCCTCAATGGCTCAATGACCTTGACTTTGAAGGTCAGAATTTCTCTCTCCCTTTAACATTTTAGTATTTTTGCCCTTATTCTGGAATCATCTTTGAATTTTACAACATATTGCTAGATGTCCCTCAAATTTCGTATAGGAATAAAAAAGGAACATTTTGCCATTTTCGTATAATAATTTTAGTATTCTAGTCTTAAGACGTTCCTTTTTTGGATATTTTTGTTTAAAGTTTTTATCCTCTCCTTAAACTAATGCGTTTGTTACCATTTATTTTTGATTGTTATGAGATTGTGATTTCGCTTTTAAGCTGTTGTATTTGTAGCCATTCTTGTTTCAAGTTGGTATTCCTTTCTTACCTGTTGAATTCTTGCATTGTTTATACTCTATTCTCAGGCTACTGCATTTGTGATTAAGTTCCAGGGGCGGTAGTGGCTCATTCGGCAGCGCGCCAGGATCGTAATCTGAAGTTCCCAGGTTCCAGTCCCAGTTGGGTCAGCATTGAGATTTATCTCCGTAAAACTCCCGCCCTGACCTAGGTCAGTAGGGGACACCGATGGGCTTGGAAAGGACGCCGTCCGTCGGATGGGACGTTAACCCGTGGCGCCGTGTGCGGGAGAATCATACCTTGCACGTTAAAGAACACTCTGGATGGCCTTGACGGGAGGCAACCATCTGTCTCCCAACAGCTGTTCCAGTGGGTCCTTCCCCAACCTTCTCTGAACATTCGGGGTTCTTGTGACCTGGCCATTCAGCCCACTATGTGCAAAAAAAAAACTGCCGCTCAGAGGTAAAACAATCCAAAGAAGATTAAGTTGCAGAATATCTTTAATTTGTTGCGTTTTTTTACTATTCTTGTATAATATTAGTATTCTATTAAGTAATTGCATTTGTTACCATTCTTGTACATTTCTTGTATAATGTAAGTATTTTATTCTTACACTAATCTGTTTGTTACCGTTATTGTTTATGTCGATATTATTTTCTTGAGCTTGTTCATTTCTTAACATTCTTGTTGAAAGTTGGTATTTGTTTTTAAGCTTACGAGAATGCTTTTGCAATCATAAAACGGCAGAGACATTTGTTTTCCAGCCGACCTCACAGATCAAAATTTCGTAGGCCGTTGTGAACTTTAGTGTTTCCATTCGCTGGACTGGCGTTTATTTTCCTATCTTTGTAGAAATTCCAAGTCTCGTCTCCTGTCAAAATACGCTATAAGAACCTTTCACCTTTCTTCTCAAAACATCCCAACCAGTTCTGACACACATTAACCCTTTTTACGCTTTTGTTCGGAAGCTCAGATTGTGAGGGATCCAACGGACACAAATTCTTGAGGTAACAACGTCAGCCACAGAATCATGCCTGATTGTGAAGCTTTTGTACCATGTGAAAATCGCGCTTTGTTTAAAGCACTGTTCTCATATACTTGAGCCATTTCTGCGACAATCTCTGTACCACGTAAGCCTTGCCAAAAACCGTAACGTATCATACACCACTTCTCAGTTTCCAGATCAGCCATATTTAAAAAAAAATCTCACATACCTTTCCAAAGTGGGAAAACGACTGAGACTGAGTACATACTGTTCTCCTGTTACTTGCGACCGTATCGCAACATATTTGAACTTACACACACTTCTCCATGCTCTTGAGGAGAGGACATGCTGCACATATAATGCTTTAACATATATGTGAAGCTTCAAATTGTTAGCGACCGAAGTTAGCGAATTAACTGACTTACCCATTCATATTTGGATGTACTCTATATCTTCTATTATTTTTGTGATTTCTTCATGTAACTCTAACATGTATTTCGATCTGTGAACCTATGACATTGCACTCCAGCTAGTCAACTGATACTTAACGTGAAGATCTTTTTTTCAGTTATTACTGAGTTACATTTTTTAAACATAAAATTGCCTTTGAAACTGGAGAAAGAAGCGCATCGCGCTCAAGTGTTGTTGGATAACCTTTTCACCTTGAACGACCTTTTAGCCAACAAACTTGGTGTAGGTCCCCAGCTGAACACGTGCTCAATCTTCGCTGACACCGGAAAGGATGACACGTTAGGTTGGGAGGGCGAGAAAGATGGAAAGGGGCTGTATAAATACACTGAGGAAAGTTTTGAAGGCCAGTCAAAGACTGATAGGTCCCTTAACGTTCTCTACAATGTAGGAAATATGTTGCTATTACAAAGAATGCCTCATACACATTAACAAAATCAAAGCTATTATGTTTTCTCTTCTTATTGATAAATTGAGAACAAACAAGAGAAGGGTCACATAGGAAATATGATATATTTTTAAAATTTCTCTTAAATCAGACAATTACGGAATTTATCTTTGCGAATCTAAACTGATATTAAAATTGTAATATAAATTATAATATTTTCATTAAAAAGGTTTGTTATAGTTATTTGTTTAAGTGAGAGTTTTAACTGTAATTATGTAAAGGACATTATTCGTCAGGAAAAAACCTATGCCTAAATATATAAATAATAAATACCCCCTCAAGCAGCTGCTTGCCACAGAGGTCTGACAGGAGCCTGTCAGTTTATATGCCATAGTAGAAGGTCTGAGAGGATGGCATGACCTCAACAGAAAAACGACACACATATCCATGCCTTACCCGGGCTCGAACCCAGGTCCCTTGGATTAGTAGCCAAGCGCGATAACCACTTGGCCATAGGCTCGAACCCAGGTCCCTTGGATTAGCAGCCAAGCGCGCTAACCACTCGGCCATACTGTATGAAATAAACTGACTGCAGATTAGAAAAGGCAATATGATTTTATAGCTTCCAGACTCGAACAAAGTGGGATGTTTAAACCTTACCTAACACATTCCATTATCTCAATACAATTAACGTCGCAGTTTGTCTCAGAAAACAAATTTGGTTTGAATTACTGACAATATTATATTTATTCATTGAAAAAAAAATTTTTTATTTGGCACTCTGAATTCTGGCTAGTGTAGATATTTAACAATCAACCAAGAAGTTATCATTGTAAATTTACAAATGCAAACACATCTGAATATGGCTTGATTTAATATAATAATATATATATATATACATATATATGTTTAATATATTACACTTTAACTAGAAATTATTCGTTTTTATGTAAGATTTCTAGTTATGATGGGAAAATTAGAAAATTTTATGCTTTAATTTAAGGTTTTAGTTTTTCTAGAGAGGTAAGGGATTTTACACTAATGCAAGATGCATATTCACACCACTTTATTACAAACATACTTTGATCAGATAATTTCAAAAAATTGTGAACGCTAAACAGATTTTATGTTTATTCTGATCTATATTCATGTAATGTGAAAACCCTGAACGGAAAGCTAATTACGAGAAATTGTAGACAGTAGAAAAGATGTCATCTTCATATTTATCGTCACAAATAATCAAGAAATGTCTGACATTTATTACCGACAACTATGCCTCACAGGTTCGTTGTTAATATTTATAAACCCAGCTCTCTCCCTACCTGAAAAAAGAAATAAGTGGTAGTGTAATAATCCGTTTATTCTCTGATCCCTTTCCATCAGCGATGTTTTTAGCGTACTGCAGTGGCAAGGGTATAAATAATTTAAATTGAGAATTACAGTTGACCACAATTCGTACGTACACTCAACATGGGAATAAGTTACAGCATGTGCATAAACGTATTGCTGCAACTCAAGAGGGCGTTGAATGGCAAAGTCAAATTTGTTTTAAAAGCAGAATTATATCAATAACAAGGAGATACGTTTAACAAATATCAAATCAGTTTACTATACAGAATTGAAACAGCAATAAAATATGTACATGTACACATAAGTTAATTAGAGACACAATGATTAGATGTCAGATTAGAAATAACAACAGAACGAGTCTGAATATCTGATGTAACATTATTAATATAAATTTCACCGAGTTAGTTTTGCATTATCACGCAAATAACAGATCCATTTTACCTTCGCTATAAACAAAAATATTTCATAAATATCAAATCGCATAAATGCAAATCGAGGAACTCATTAAATCACTCTTTTCCCTAGAAAATCGTAATGCCATCGATGTTTTGCGCTAGAACTCTGAATCCTCTACAACAGCGTTTTTCAAACTTTTTTTGACTGCGCCCAGAAATACATTTCAGTCTGTGAAATCCACTCTGATATTTTCTATTCTGTTTCATTAAAAAAAATGCTGGTCGCGACCCACTAATTGGATTTTAATATAATAGGGAATATCCTTAATGGGTCTCGACTCGCAGTTTGAAAAACGCTGCTTTAAGACTTGTCGTCACTTCAATTTCTTCCGACGTTCCGAGAAAATTCGAAAACCACATAGTAAGCAATAGATGCAAAGGGTAATCTCCCATTGGGACTAATGGAGATGTAGTATCGTAAAGTTTATATAGAGGAGCGTGCCAGAACTAACAATCGGAAAGCTGCAGCAACCACGACAATGGGGAACGTCACTGAACTGTGGTGACAGAAAAACGTTGTGTCAAGAGGCGTGACACAACAGAATGAGTAGTACTTCTTTGCTATTAACTTTTCAATCTAATAGTAATTTTTTTCTCTATTCATTCACTGGTTGTTGATTAATTTATGATGCTCATTTGTTATTAATAGTTATTAATTATTATCTGTTAAATCAATTTCGTAAATATGAAAAATTCTGCATATCGGAAACTAGCCCCCTGTGCCACGTTTCGTTGCTTTATTCAATTTTATTGGCTATGCAGTATTGGCTCTAGCTTAGTCAGTAGAAGACACCTATGGGCTTGGAAAGACCGCCGTCCGTCGGATAGGACGTTCAGCCTGGCCCCGTGTGCAGGAGAACTGAAGCATTTGTATCAAGACTACTTAGCTCACTGATCAACAAAATTATGTCTCACAGATAGCCCCAGATAATCTTTAGAAAAATAATAAAAGTCGTAAACATTTTCCTAAACAGCAAATTTTACAAGTCTGCGCTATATCCGAAAAACCATTTTCTTCATTTTCACGTAATCGAAACTGAGAGTTAAGAGGCGTTTTAAACCTTATCTTTAATGTGTTTTTAAATATAATGTATGATTCCTATTAAGGCCAATATAACCTTTGAAGCTTTGTAAAGATACCGATTTGAAAGAAAATCGTTCAATAACTGCGAAAACGAACGAAAGAAAAGAAATAAACTTTATATCTGAGCTCGGCAATTATCCGACACAGAGATAGAGAAAAAGAAAATAAAAATCAACACACTCACTTGAAGACAATAACGAACAAATAATAGCGATTAAATACGTTTTCGGTCCATTAAATTACACCCAGTTAGGTCTAATGTTCGGTTATTTGCAGCCAGTCGTCTAGCTGGAGAAAACAAAGATCTGTTCTGCTGGCTGAAGCACTCTCCTCCTTTCATCCAGCTGACGATTTCCCTTGCCACTAGCAAAGGAGGATGTGCCGAGATAAGTACGTTGTGACGATTCGTTTTGTATAACAAGGGAAAGAAATCCATTAGTAGCTAAAGGCAATGTGCTGTTGTTACGTTACGTACAGCTAGCGAAGAGGAAAACGGACTTCCAAATGCTTAAGAGATTTTTTCCGGGGCAGAAAGGCATACCAAGTTTGGGTTCGGTTTTAAAAATTTAGGAGATGAAAGAAATAAATACGGAGAACTCGAGCAGCCAACCGAAATGATGTCTGTAATGGTGGCCGACATAAAAGTAAGAAGGTTGAAATGTCATCAAGAGACACCAAGAATTCTTCAACGTGTACTCTATTAATGCAGTTTCAAAGAGAGACCAAACTCTGAAACTTTTGTTAACTTATAGGAAATCCGCTTGACTAATGGTGGGGTTAGATGAAAGAGTTACCAACTGTCTTGAGCAGCATTTTATATTGAGACTGATTATTTTGGTATCCATAATGGGGTTGGGTGGAGAGTGTCAAACAAGACTTTATTTAACTGGACTACAGTGGTCAAATGCAAAAGATGTTACCCAGAACATATATGATTAGAAAAAACAAATCGCAGGAATTTTTGGGCCAAAGAAGCCTACTAGTGTTTGAGGATTGCTTTTGTGTATGTTTCTGAAATTACAAGATTGCAAAGGAGAGTGGGTTCATTTATGTATTAAGAAAAACAAACGTTTTGAAAAAAACTGGGAGAGGGAGTAGCTCTGTTTATAGCTCGCCAGGTTAGTAATCTGAAGTTTCCAGGTTCGAGTCTCACCTGGGCCAGAGTCGAGATTTATCTCCGCTAAACACCCACTCTGCCCTCGTCCACTCGGGGAACCGATGGACTCGGAAACGTCCATCGGATGGGACGTAAAGCCATGGTTCCGTGTGAGGGAGAGCCATACCCTGTACATGTTAAAGAACACTCTGAGTGGCTTTGACGGGAGGATACAATCTGTCTCCTAACAGCTATTCAGTAGGTACCGTCCCCCAATCCTTCTCTAAGCCTCGTGGTACTTATGACCTGGCCATTTAGCCCATTGTGTGCAAAAACGTGCCGCTCAGAGGTGAGACAAACTCTTTAAAATAAACCAGCTTAATGGAATACCTCAACAACAATCTAGCAAGATCCGACTCGACTTTCCGAAGAAAAGAACGCAACGCAGCACAATTTGGGAGGGAAAGCCTATTCTTTTCCTTTTGTTTTCAGGTCATATTACCTTAACATAGAGTGAAATTTAAAGTTATTTTGCAATCTTAATCCGACTGTGCGTCGTAGAAGCTCTTTTTTTTACTTAGAAAAGCCAAAGGACGACTATAACTTCACGTTTTTCTCATCAAAGAAGAAATATTTTCGAGTATTACGTGTTACCTGCTCCCCACTTTCACCCATGTGCAAATGAAGAATTTTGAAATAGGTTATCAAGCATTCAAATTGGATAAGAAATATAAGGGATCCGATTTCTAGAGAGAACAATCACCCTTAGTAAACATGTATTACACATATTTTTCAAAAAACCATTTTTTAAATGACAGCTTGAACAAAAAAGAAACTTATATCGCACTATTGGGAGATAATAATTTCTTAGAAAAAATGAATACCGGAAAGGGGTTCTAGAATTTATTTACAATCACTTGTTCAAAAACTATTTTATAATCCCGAAAAATGTAGGAGAAGAAATATATTGTTCGGTCCTGAAATTGAAGGAAACAATTTTTCAATAATTTCAGTGATAACACTGCCGAAGCAATGATTTATTTTTGTCCTGAAGTGACTGTTTGCCTATGTATTTTATTATCCTCTTTTGTCATATGATTGCTACAAAATGACGTAATGTGTATTTATTTGAGCCATAAAACTTCTCCTCCCTCCAAATGAAATATATTCATTCTGGTGTTAATCTCATGTAATAAGATAAATATTGGATTTCTTTCTAAACAGTGCGAGAATTAAATACCCTTTATGATTGTGGAAAATAAAGTGATTGGATTGTGATATGGACAATATAAATGAATAAATTTAACATTAAATATCTTGAGCACGTGTAGTAGATTCCTCTTCATCTGACAAATATGCTACATTTAACTACTAAATAGAAACAAGAGACAGTTGTTCAATATTGTCTTATTATGTGTTGTTGACTATTATTAGCAGTATGCGAATTATAGGGTGGAATAAATTCCACCTGGAAATTTGTTATTTGTTCTTGAAACTATTTGTGGTGTCTCTACACAGAATAATTAATTGTATAATATGTTACATAGCAATGCCGTACCATATAACCTACTCCTGGAGAACCTATATAATTCATAATCTGGAATCAGTATTCTCACACAGGTGACTTCTGATTTCCCTTCTCTAGAAAAAAAAATGTATCATTATTTGAATAAACTATTCCTGTAAAAAGCCTTCAATGACCGAGTGGTTAGCGAGCTTGGCTACTGAGCAAAGGGACCTGGGTTCGAGCCCCGGGTAAGTCATGGATGTTTGCATTGTCTTTCTGCTGAAATCTCGCCTTCCTAACAGATCTTCTCTATAGCGTATTAAACAGACATGCTACTGTAAGACCTATATGGAAAGCAGCTACTTGAGGGAACATTTGTTTTATTTTTTTATTCTTGTAAATGCATGCAACACATATGAAACTTCGGTTTTAATATATTCTTAAGTTCCACAATTTGTCTCTTTTTCAATGTTGTTAAACTGCGCACTTAGGCTGTAGCTACGCATTCGGCTCTCCAGTTTTGTATATCTATTTATCTGACGTTGTTGGTGTTATGACTAAAGACGAATCCGACATTTTTATCAGCTATTCTTCTTTGTTGAGAGTTTACATATCTTGGGATTATGGAAAATGGTAAATGTATTGCAATATGTCTCAGAAGCGCTAGATAGAAGCTGGTAGATGTAGTTGTCTACATCGTAATTATTAGATTAATTTCGTTGTTGATAATTATTCAGGTAATATATCATAGATTTTTCAGTCATTCTGTAATTGATTGCAACTATGAGGAAATGATTAGAATCTTAAATGGAAGTGTTAGAAACTGGATTTGGAAATGGTTAAAATTTTTATTTTTAGAATCATTTTTATAGATGATTAAGTAAAAGTTTGGAAATAATAGTAAAAATTAAATTTGGAAGTAATGGTTAAAGTAAAATAATAAGATGCTGAAATTAAATGTTGGAAAACTAATTTGAAATTTTTGAAAATCATATCATTCAGTATGAGAATCCATTAATCCATCAGTTTTTAAGGTTTTCAAAAGTCACGTAAAAGAAAGTATTTCAAGGATCATAAATATACCTCATAAAAATATTATAATCAATGCTACAATTGTAAATTACGATGTACAGTCGCTCAAAAAAGTATCCGAACGCTATGGTTGATTACAGAATTCAGAAAAAATATCTGGCAACGATTTTTTTAGAAATTAGTGATCTGGCAACCTTCGTGTCACGTGACACGAAGGTTGCCAGATCATTAATTTCTAAACAAATTGCTGCCAGATATTTTTTCTGAATTCTGTAATCAACCATGGTGTTCGGATACTTTTTTGAGCGACTGTACACTATGTCCTTTGATACACCCTAGTTATATTTTTGCTGCAACGTAAGTCGACATGCAGTCAAGCACACTTTCAGTATATCAGTCGCTGCAATAGAAGTACTACATATCGATGATTATTGTTTATTATCTAAAAGTGTTATTAACAAACTTTACTATCTACATCATAATAAGTAAAAGCAAACTCTTCATATCATACTGGTTAGTACCGGTTCAGTCTCATTACAATGGATTTTCTAGCTGAATTTGTCAGTCACAGTTGTAAAGATCCATTTTTGTCGTTGAAAGGTGTTCACTGCTTTCTTAATTATTATTTTACCCTAATGCATTTTTTCTCAGTTACGACGAATAATGACTTTTCTACGCAAAAATTGTCATTATAATATATACTATTGCGATTTCAAAAGACTATCAGTCTCTGGTGTTCAGTTATTATATGCGAGTGGTTCAAATGTGACCGGGAATTTTCATTGTCATAAACAAAAACATTGTAAATTGGTATAATTTTTGTAGAGCCATTTCATACTCTTTACTTCACACATTAACAGTATTTGCAACTCCCTTAGCCATACGGCGTACCCAAATGGTATAGGAAGGGATTACCCTTTTCGACAACAACACTCGGTCCCATATTGCCATCCCTTAGCTGCCAATGCGCCATTAAACCCCAAACAAACAACCCAACCATACTGCCATAAGACCATCGCAATACTCAGCACTGTGAGTTGGGAGATCGTGACCATATCCGTTACAGTCCAGATGTCCTTTTCACCTTTTCGAACATTTAAAAGGATGTTTGAGAGGACATAAATTTAGCAGCAACGCTGAAGTACAGATGTGAATTCTCCAGTGGCTTCAAAATTTTTCTTAAAGAATTCTATGCTTTAGGGCACTCCCCACGTTGTTGTGACAACCCAAAAGTGTTTACTTTGGGTAGAAACTACATGTACACACTTGAACCGTTGACGTGGGACGATGACCTAGAGACGACTAATATGAAATAGGTAGGACCTTTTATTGACGCGTTAGGATTAAAATCTCGGATCAAATTTGAATCACAGTAAAGAACACAATATTTATCAAACCATAATAACAACTAATTTAACCTATAAGTCTATGTTTGGTGAAAATTTTGCACCTTTCGTAATATCATTCAGTATTAAAATTTTAAATAATATCAGTCATTAAATCATTACTTATAGTACACAGAAATATACTTATAACTGCAGCAGACATCATAATGCAATAAATGATGGATTCCAACTAATGCAAAATTAAGTCAAAGAGGGCTAAATCATCTCCCTCATCTAAATCAGTTATATTTAGATCTTTAGATAGTTTAAAGTCTACATTGGGAACAATTTACCAGGACGTACTTGTATAACTCTAGTTGTGATGCTATACTAATCAGAACATCCTTCACAAACTATACTGTACGACCCCATATCGTTATAAGTCATCATTATAATAACTAACATTTCGTTTATTCGGTAAGACCTCATGATCAAACATATTATGTTGATATAAAATCAAATGCCTTCTTCAGATTTCAAAAGCTACTAACTATAGCTTTTGAAACTAAATATTTTTCAATAATTCATATTAACATTCTCCGTCAACCAAATGTTTAGTTGGACTATTTTACAGCATTTGTATAATAGGAATTATTCAGACCGTCAGTGAACCATGCTACAGAAGTATCACACCGAGCTCTCTATTAACTTCAGTAATTTCGCCTCTGTCTTGAAATTTATGTAGTTTTAATTTTGAGATTGTCCAATGTCATATCTTAATACAGGACCAATATTGAATCCTAAATATGTCTCTTTCGTTGGGAACAATGGCAACACAACTAACCGCAAAACTATCCTCCCTCTTCAAAAATATGATTTTTCTTTTGGACTCCTTCCTGATTTGCACTTGCGGATCCTCTTTGGATTGATATATTGTGGAGGTTAGACTCCTTTTAAATCTATCGAACCATCCCTTACTAACGGTAAATGGTTCCACAAATTTTTCTGGCTGAGCTTTTTTCACCTGTTCACAAAGATTAATTGTTCATATCGACTTTTTCTTGAAAAATAGTTAAATTTAAAGAATTTTTTACGTTGGGTATTATTATCAATAAAAATATTAAAAGTGTCTCCATTTCGTTCATAATAGCCAGTTTATGCTCAGTTAATTATGCTGCCTGCAGTGGAACAACTAACCTTTCCGCTGCTAAAATTCTTTAATTTTTTTTTAAATTGTGCTTATTGTTTCACTTGCTAGTTCTAAATTATTGCATACGTCTACTTGCCGTTCATCAGAATTAATTATATTCAAGTCATCTAATTTATTTTCTAAACTCAGAATTTTCCTTTCCTTCTTCCTAACCCTAGAAGTTGACGCTCTTGCACTCTTATCACCCATTGTCACAACTTAAAAAACTTGCTAACTGCTAATTAAATATGTTTGAGAAAAAGCGCAAAAAAGTTACATGCCAAGCAATGAATGCGATATTCGTTTTTTATCTAATTAGAAGGCTTCAGTTCTGTTGCCAGATCCATAGCTGTTATTAGTTTATTAATATGTCGCCAGATAGTTACATATAACAGAGTTATAGCGAGTTAAGACAGTGCTGTCATGAGGTATAATTATAATACAATGACAGCGTTATAGAGGATTAACGATCATCGAGCCGCCTTATAAAGGAAGCTTAAAGTAGTAGTAATGTAAAATTAATAATTAACCTGGTGGGCTTAAGTCCCTTCACGATATTTTCTAATCTTCAGCTGGAAGACATTTCAAAAGATAACGATCAAGCTCAATCTCAGCTCACCTGTTATGATCTGGGTGTTCCATATTGAGATAGCTCATTTGATTTTAATAATCAATCATATCATTACATGACCTATTAACTAAAATTATATATTTCTCAATAAAAATAATACCAATAATCTTTCATTAATATGCCAAACCCTGTCCACGTTAAAGAACACGCTGGATGACCTTGACGGGAGTATATCATCTATCTATCTCCTAAGAGCTGTCCAGTGGGTCCCCTAACCTTCTCTGGGCCCTCGGGATCATTGTGACCTGCCGATTTAGCCCATTGTGTGCAAAAATAGTACCGCTCAGAGGTAAAACAACCCAACTCTTTCATTAATAGAATTACATCCTAAAACGCCATCACTAATATTCCTGCTAATTAATAATTTTCAACTTTGGGTATACTTGCCATCTTCATGATTTGAAAATGAAAATTAGGAAAAAGTCTTCAAATTACGTTATCTAGTAGTCTGATCTCTTTCACATTTAGAATGCGTATTTAATCTATGGAATCTTATGTGACATCATTAAGAGAGTAATAATGATGTACAGACGTCACATTCAGGTAAGAGTTTTCAAAGAAAGGTTTTTCTCGAGGATAGTAGAGCCAACAATGTTAAACAGCACCCTAATCGAAAGCATGAGAAAAAATACTGTTCCACATCGGCTAATGTTTTAACCCATTGAATCCTATTCGCATCATACATTCGAGAGCATTAATGAAGTGTAAGTGGAAACATGAAACAAGAGACTGCTTGATGAATGCATCAATAGTTCTCACAGGACTTTGGTTTATTGCGCTAACAACCCCTATTATCAAACAATGATCTTTGATATCGTTGGTTGTACTAAGAGGCCATTTGTTATTAAGAAGTAAATGATAATTGAATCGCCAATTATTTATGATAACCATCGTTTCGGCAACTGCACGATCTCATTAGGCCAATTGCTTCCACTGAAGCTCCGTCACTGTCCCAGACTATACTAAAAGTTGCATTCAAACGGCTAAACTGTTGATAAAAAAATCAGATATCTTAGTTAGTCATTTCGAGTACTAGAAATTCTGTTTGAGACGTCTCACTCAGATAAGGGTTTGTCGTTATATCTAGGAGTAAACGT
Organism: Ryuthela nishihirai; assembly: GCA_038380435.1. NCBI lineage: Eukaryota > Metazoa > Arthropoda > Arachnida > Araneae > Heptathelidae > Ryuthela > Ryuthela nishihirai. The sequence goes on from JAWZYU010000011.1 coordinate 15,168,434, forward strand.
TAAAGTATAGTTGATATCCTCTGATTAGGTTCAACTACCAATTAATATCTGGTGTCTTATAATATCTTGTTTTTGTAATATCACCACAGCCGTATAAGATATCTAGTAATATTTGTTCACTTTATTCTGGAAATCCTTAAATAAGCGAAATCATCCAACCACCCCACAACCGTATAAATGGCTTATAGATTTAAGAACAAAAAAAGTAGTATCACTCCAAGGGATGATAATTTTATGTCGCACTTTATCAAATGCTGCAAAATTGTGTACCAATATTTCTTGGTGTGAACATTGAAAACGAAACACGAAACTACTTTTTTGAACTGGATAGCAGATATATTGAATGGAAACAAATGTTGTTGTTATATAGATGATTGAGATGAAAAGTAATTTAGGAAATCGTTCAGCGGACCAACCGTAGTTTTAATGTCCTTACTAGAATCCTTATATTTCGTTATATTTTCCTATTCGAAGTTTCGAATCATAGCTGAAAAAAAACGCCCCATAATGTTATACCACACAGAACATTAAGGGTTGCATCCCACTGTATTGCTTTCAGAGTTCAAATTGCGTCGTCTAATCAGCACTGTGTATTTAAAGCTTGAAAGGTGAAGGATTAGAGTAGAGGTTCGTGTAAATGCATTTAGTACCAGAAATTTATGGCGCAGTTATTGTGTACTGCTCTTTTGAGACCTGTTAGATAGTTTAATAATTGTAACCACAAAACGATCCCATGTTGCAGAAGTCAGATGCGACCACAGGAGCATTTAACGTGCTACTGGAAACAGCAGGTAGAAATGGAGTTTATTCCCTATAGGTTTTTTTAGGGAAATCAAGAAGAAAAACAATTTCATTTCGAAACTGGAAATGATTTTCATGTGGTTTTTCGGACATATTATGCAAATAATTCCGGAGAGTAAAAATCACTTTAACCATTGTATCGTTGCAAATGAAATTAATTAAAGACCAGTCGATGAGAAACGATACACTTTTTAAAATGCGATTTATTTATTAAAGCAGACTGATTTAGAGGGCTTCTGACTCTTTTTATTCTTTACTAACCAGTGTGCTGACAATGCTCGCTAAAATATGGGACATCGTAGTAAAGAATCACAGGATAAGTCCTGTAGACATGGAACTCATGAAATAATGAGCTGAAAAAAAAATTGGTTTTGCCATGAGTGGGATTCGAACCCACGTCTCCAGGAAACATGCCTCTTATGCTACCACTACACCACCAATGGGTAACCTTCGCTTTCTATTGATATTACTACAAATTGGCAATATGCTACATACGAGAATATAATAATTAGAGAGAGATAACCTGTTTTGATAATGAGTATAAACACTAAAGTTAATAATTTAACTGAAGTAAACAATGCAGAAATAAAAAAAAATACTGTTTGTACTTTCATTTGCAGCGTTTATAAAATATATCATCTGTATACATTGTGACTACTTTTACTAAAGTAATGCAGTATCAATCAAAGTATCAATTGAGATGATATAACTGTGTAGTAATTGTTGCAGCGACAATAACAAGACCTTGGAATTTCTTGTTACATGGACTTATGCAGATATTATCATTTGTACTTGCTTTTTACATAAAACCGTGTGGTTAAAGCAGTTGAGTTGTACATAAAGTGGCGATACGCTCCGAATTTTGTGTCCTTGTCCCGCTTTCCCCAGCAAGACTTGCTGGATGCCGAAATGTCCCGTTTTGGGTTGGGTTGTTTTACTTCTGAGCGGCACTTTTTTGCACACCTTGGGCTAAATGGCCAGGTCACATGGACCCCGAAGGCTCAGAGAAGGTTGGGAGAGGGTACCCACTGGAATAGCTGTTGGGAGACAGATGGTAGCCTCCCGTCAAGGCCATCCAGCGTGTTCTTTAACGTGCACAGGGTATGGCTCTCCCGCACACGGTGCCACGGCTTAACGTCCCATCCGACGGACGGCGGCCTTTCCAAGCCCATCGGTGTCCCCTACTGACCGTGGGTAGGGCGGGGAATTTTGCGGAGATAAATCTCAACGCTGACCCAGCTGGGACTCGAACCTGGGAACTACAGATTACGAGCCTGGCGCACTACCGACTTAGCCACCCCCGCCCCCAGCCCGCTTTGGAATACTAGCATTGTCAGAGAATAAATCTACAAAATAAGTTGTTGTATAGTAAAATATTGAAATTTCCAGTTCTGCTAGAGCGAAAAACGAGCGAAAGGCGATATCCATTAAAGTTTATAAAGCTCATGGTTGGTAAAACAATTTTACAAAAAAAAAAAATTCAAATAGTATTTTTTTTTTCAAATTGTTGTTATTTTTTGTTTAAAATATCAAATTCATTTTCTCGTCTTTTTTTTTGTACTCTAACCGGCAATTTATGCAAACCTGCATACATATGTAAGCATACGTGGTTTAAGGATACTTGTATTCGCATGTTTTTATGTTTATGGTAATATCGCTATATACAGTATGAACTTAAAAGAGAGCACACTAGTCAGTCTTTTCGAATTGACACGTGCTAGCGAACGTTGATAGTTTTCGCCTATTTTTTTCACTTCTGATATTACTGTTTAATATGCTAGCAATTTTTATTACGGTGGTTTCGATTTTCATGTGGTTTTGATAGTGAGTATAAAAACGGAAGTGTACTTTTAATACTCTGTTACAGAAAAAAATAAATTCCTTAGCAAATCAAAACTCGACATTAAAGTACGGAAGTGTACTTTTAATACTCTGTTACAGAAAAAAATAAGTTCCTTAGCAAATCAAAACTCGACATTAAAGTGTGCTACGAAAAAATCAGTTCACTGTCCTCCATTGCTCACGGTGGATCGTCTGATATCGGAAAGCATATAAAATAAAGGGATAATTCGTCCCTATTTTTTGGATGGAATCCTGTTCGTAGTGTTATGAGCTTTCGTGAAAGAAAAGGGATTATATTAATTATACAGCAAACAATAACGAGTTTTTATCATCGTCTAATAATTTCACTACTTGCCTGGTAGTTTTTTAAGGTACTTACTGTTTTTACTACAATAAAGCACTTGTGGTCTTCGTTATAGCAAAGTACTTAAGGTATTTCCTGTAACGATGCATTGATTGTCTTCCCTTTAAAAAGATACAAAGAGGATCAGCTGAAGTGGATATAAATAATCTTCGTAAACAATAAGTGCTCCCAAAAGGTCAATCTTACCTTTATTTTCAGATGATTGCACAATTATTTCACAACATCTGAACGATGTTATGAAATATGTATGTTAATTTTCATATAATTCATTTTTTCATGATTTCATTGAGCAATAACAGACTTTAAACCTTTTGTATTGGAGAAATAATTATGTAGATTGTGAAAATTTCGTTTATTGATTTTCGGACATCTGAAGATGAATATAAAAGTCGATTTTTGAGAAGCTTCACTTCAAGAATGTCCAAACATACATTTTTTGTGAGTGTTAAAACATTTAATTAATACCATTTCCAAGAACAATAATAATTCAAATGTTTTCAGGTACAGTCGCTCAAAAAAGTATCCGAACACTATGGCTGATTACAGAATTCAGAAAAAATATCTGGCAACGATTTTTTTCGAAATTAGTGATCTGGCAACCTTCGTGTCACGTGACACGAAGGTTGCCAGATCACTAATTTCGAAAAAAATCGTTGCCAGATATTTTTTCTGAATTTTGTAATCAACCATAGTGTTCGGATTCTTTTTTGAGCGATTGTACCTCTTTTACTAATATGCAATCAATATTTTTTTTAAAATGCAGAAAAATGAACTATTGTATTTATGCTTAGAGTTGGTGGAGACCTTTGAATCACATGACATATTCGTTCAACTTGTGGTGTTGCTAATACTTATGATATAATCAAGTAACGCTGGGGCTTGCACTTCGTTGAAATCTGCATATCTCTATATTTCTGTTTTCAAACTTGTGGAAAAATTGTAAAGTCATGTTACTGATGTAATATAATAAAAAAATATTGATTTTTTTTCAATATTGGAGTAATAGATAATACCCTCTTTACGCAAATGGATAGAGAATTTTCTGATATAACATTAAGATATATTTTTTTGCTCATAATGTAGAAAAGAATAATATAAAAAGAAGAGTGTAAAGTTATAAAGTCTTTAAAAGGTTAGCCGGTGATGGTGTGTAGTTATCATGCCCAACATGCTACTGGGAGACGTGGGTTCGAATCCCACTCGTGGCAAAGACATTTTTTTTCAATCAAAAATTTCATGAGTCATATGTTTACAGAACATGTCTTGTGATACAATACTCCTGTCTTTAAAAGCTTCAATTCGAAGTAATGAATTATGGAAAAATGCAAATAGTAATATTTTATTAGTACTTATACAACATAGAAGGTATTCCTCTATCATTCGATAAAATGAAAAGTTGTTTTTCTCACGACTCTGTGGAAAAAGGGGACAAATTGTAGACGTTAATATAATATCATTTGGCACTCTGCTATCAAAATTTCGAATTTCAACCATGAAATGTAAGGGGGGCAAGAAGCATGATTGACAATGAAGTATTATATTTCCTCCTTCGCTTTACAGGTCTTTAAAAATTTCTTGAAAAATGCATGAAAAATAAATGATTTTAATCATGTTTTGTCTCTATTGCCCTTACTAGCATTAGCATTCTCAAAGAGGGACCAAAGCACACTTGACCCAACCCCTTAATATGGCCCTTAAATAAACTATCAAAGAAAATGTTTAAATGGATTCGTACTTAATAGAATAAAATTCATAAATTGATTGGATTTGTATTAATTAGAATAAAAATATACGAAATATTTTATAATATTGATACGAATTGAAACAGATGAAAATTTAGCGTGAGTTCAAAAATAACAGCTAATAACAATAAATCTAAAATAATCTGATTTAATACAAAAGTATGGATAAAAACATGTACGTAAACTAAAGATACCAATGGTTATCTCATGTGTGAAAAAAATTTTAATCTAAACGAGAATCGTATATGTGAATACTTACAATATCTCGATAATAAACTTACCAATTCCTAAATAACTAAATAACTATACACAAAATGACTTCCTTCTTAGGTTTTAATCCGCAAGTATTCCAAAGCTGCGACTAAGTGTACTGGTTTCTCAGAACCAATTCTTTCCAGACGTTGATCACTACGCGCAAGACGACGAATTCTTCGTTTCCTTTACCAGCTTACCGACACGATCAACACCAATAAACTAAACTACCTTCCGCTCACTCACCATATAAAATGCTTTTTCACTTTTTACACCCATCACGTACATACTGAAACTAATTATGCCTTTTTTCGGATATCCACAACTCCAACATTACAATTCTATCTTTTCTATTTTTCAAATCGGTTCTGTATTCCAGTTCGTTGGTTAAAATAAAATCTCACTCAGAAACATACACGAGCGTTCATGTCATATTTATCATAAATTCACTGTAGCAAGTTCATCTGTCGTAACAATATTCTATTTCGAATAATAATACTCTTAAGATATAAAGTTAAAAAAATTGTGTTAAACACGATATTAAATTTTGAAATCTTAGAATTAATTTATTTTACTATGCTATTTGTAAGTATTTCAAAGGAAAATAATAGAAAATTTTTGTAATAATGCTTCTAATAATAATATAATTTCTTCTAAATATTTCGTATATTGCATATTAATCTTTTTCATTATTTTTCTTCAAGTTTCTGAAGGGTTGGGTTGTTTTGCCTCTGAGTACACCTTTATGCACACAATGGGCTAAATGACCAGGTCAGAAGGATTCCGAGATCTCAGAGAAGGTTCAGGGGTAGGGAATCCATTGGACGGTTGTTGGGAGACAGATGACAGACTTTCTAAAGCCATCTAGAATGTTCTTTAACGTGCACAGAGTATGACTCTCTCCCGCACAAGGGGCCACGGCTTACCTTCCCATCCGACGGCCTATCCTAGGTCATCGGTGTCACCTACTGACCGAGGTCAGGGCAGAACCGAGAAATTTGCGGAGATAAATGTCAACGGTGGCTCAGGTGGAACTCGAACCTTGGGAACTGCAGATTACGATCCTTGCGCACTACCGACTGAGCCCTTTTACCGTTCCCAAGTTTCTAAAATCTTTGTGATTTAGTCAAAATACAAATGTTTGTAAAATACTATTTAAAATTGCTTAGAATCAGTGTAGAAATTAAGCTGCAAAACCTATTACTACAAAAAGTTTATAGGACAGAAAGACAGATTGAAAAACTGATAACAAATAAGTAAGACAACAGGCAGGGGAAATATAAGGGCGAACAAAGGATAGCTAGAACGCTGGATAAAAATATATTGTATGAACAGAAAGTTAGATAGAAAGAGGATAGAAATTGATTGGACGGACAGAAAACAAAGTACGGACGAGACTGAAAAACAAATATTGGACAGGTTAAACATAAACAGAATATAACCAGTATATAGAAATATAATTGCAAACGTTTATCAGCAATAAATTAATTCTAATGGTAATAATCTATGGGGTGACTAAACAATTTTATAGCAACAGTAACAAAAAATGAATATTATATGCTAACTGTAAAGAGTGAAAGGGTAATAATGTGAAGTATGCATCTGTGTATGATTAAACCAACAACGTAAATGTAGTGATGCACCAAACATAAAAAGCAGACAAAGTGGGTATAAAAGAGTAGTGATTAGTCTAGTCCAGAACGATTGAACGAAATATAATATTAAACTGTGTGTATGATACGAAACAGATAGATTTGGTAGTTATGCGTCACCATTAAAACATGGAATGGCATAAAGGTTACAGCCTATGCACAGGAGGATAGACAGGTAAGTGCATAATCATCTGAGTGAATTTATACGCACTAATAGTTATTGCGTTCTCTTATCCATAGAAAATACACATTGTACTTCCTGTAGTTCATCAGAATGAAAGGCGATGATATATTTCGCCCCACTATAGTCAGACGGAGATGAATTGTTCTGTTACATTCATCAGCAACAACCTTTATTAAAGGATCTCACATGGGAGAGCTTTTACGTAATAAATAATTTCCATGGTTCTCTGAATAGAACAAAATTGCCAAGCTAACTGTTTTGTATCTTCTACCTGTGGTTTTGATGTTGTGAATAAATGGGGGGATATGTATCTGGGAAATGTACTGCATTCACATTTAGGTAATGCATTTATTCATTTAGAATTTGGTTATGTTTAGGGTAAATATGTTCACGTTTTGTTGTTAGAAGAACAATAGAGTAGAAATAGATTTCGGAAAAATTTTTTATAGCTGAAAGGCATAATAGAAGAGCAGTAAATGGTTGATTGGTGAAATAAAGGATGGTTGGGGTGTAAAAATTCAGAAGTTATTTGCTGTTTATTTTTCATGCTCGATTCACGGAGTTGAAGGAAAATTTTCAAAGACCAACAGAATATAAAACAGTATTAGTGTTGTTCCCCTACAGCCATAAAAATATGCATTTACACAGAGAGATAGTTTTAAAACGTATTTCATTCTGCAAATAACGACATTTTTATTTTCACTCTGAATGAGCTTTTTTAAATTTGTCGGAGAGAAGTTTATTTTTTGCTTTTAAAGCGTATTTTCTCTTGCTCAATGCTTAAATGTATGCAAAGATCCCAAAGCTGAAGGATAGTTGGTGGTAGTGTGTAGGTGCTGAGTACATGGGTATTAAAAACCGCAAATGGAACCTCTTTTATCGTCATACAAGTTTTCTAATATGCAGAGAATACGACTTCATATATTTAGAGTTCTACAGATAACATCCTTTTAGGTGGAAGATGGTCTTTCTGAACGTAAGCGAAGCATATAATGAAAGAACAAGGTAAGCCATTGTATGATTCGCCATCTACTGTCAATGAATTATTCATCATCATCATCATCATCTTCAAGCAGCCATGGGCTACAGAGGTCCAACCAGACCGTGCAATTTAATTCTCCAAGCAAGTCTGTCCTGAGCTACTTCTACTGCATCTGGCCACTGCACACCAATTCTAACAAGGTCCTGTTTGATATTGTCTGCCCACCGCATCCTAGGTCTCCCCCTCCTTCTGAGGCCTCTAGGCACACTGTTCATAACCCTATTCGCCAATCTATAATTATTCATACGGGCAACATGGCCAAACCAACGGAGTCTCTCTCTGCACAATATGCTGCTTAAAGAAGGTTGCAAACTCCTTTGCCTAACCTCATCATTAGTTACAAAGTTGAACCACCGAATGCCCATGATACTGCGTAAACATCTGGAATCAAAAGCAGTAAGTTTCCTGTTATCTTGTTTACACAGCGTCTAAGTTTCACTACCATAACTAACATTAGAAAGAACCAAACTATTATACAGTCTACTTTTAGTCTTTAGGTGTATATGCCTATTTCTCCACACTCTCCATAGATTCTTAAAAGTCCCGGCAGCAATCCCTATTCGTCTGTTAATCTCATGCCGCACATCACCAGTATCTGTTACATAGCTCCCAAGGTAATTAAACTGTGACACCTGCTCAAGACTGCAACCATTCATATTAACTGAATCACAGCCTGCCTGACCAATTTTCATCACTTTAGTTTTCTCTCTGTTTATAACCAAACTCACTCTACTACCAGTCTCATCAACAGCTCGAATGAAAGAGTTCATCTCATCAACATCATTTGCCAAAAGGGCTAAATCATCAGCATAATCTAAATCAGAAATTTTCGTATCTCCAGCCCATTTAAGGCCAAAGTCTTTCCCTTGAAGTGAATTTCGCATAACATAATCAATAACCAAATTAAAGAGAAAATGAGACAAAATGCACCCTTGTCGAACAGCAGAAGTAATGCTAAACCAATTGGTACAAGCCTTACCAACTCTCACACACGACTCAGTGTTATTATAGAGAGCTTTCATTATGTTAACTAACTTGTCAGGTATACCATATGATTTCACAATCAACCACAAATTTTGACGATCAACAGAGTCGAAAGCCTTTTTGAAATCAATAAAGCTAGCAACCAAAGGTTTCTGAAACTCTAAACATTTCTCAAGAATCTGCCTAAGTGAAAATATCTGATCTACATATCCCCTACTACTTCTGAATCCACATTGCTCATCACGCAATTGACTGCCAACCAGATTGTTAATTCTATTAAGCACAATCATGGAAAGATCTTTATCTGGAACAGAGGGTAGGCTGATACCCCTATAGTTATCAAAGAACTGCGATCACCTTTTTGAAAATAGGGATAATAATAGCTCTGGTAAAATCTTTAGGAACCATGCCTTTATGATAAAGGATATTCAAAATTTCAGTCATCCAAGTGGCAACCGAAACATTCCCAGCTCTAAGCATTACTGTAGTAATTTCATCTACCCCTGGGGATTTATGAAGTTTAAGTTTAGAAATAGCCAAAATAACTTCAGATTGTGTTATAGGGCCAACATTAAAGCCGCCAAGGCATCTATCATCATTACAAACAATGGAGTAGAACTAACCACATTGTTTAGAACATGACTGAAATGCTCAGCCCACCTAGCCAAGACAGAATCCTCACCTTCTATAACCTTACCTAGTTTATACTTCAATCCTTGTATGCCTGTCCGTTTTCTACCACATAAAACATTAACTACCTGGTACTGCTCTCTTCTGATTTGCTGCCTAACTGCTTCCTCAGCTTCGTCAGGAGAGCCATCAAGCCAAAGATTCTTATCAGTAGCTAACTGATCCTTTACATGTTTATTACGTTCTCTGTAATCCTTTCAATTAGGACTAGTAGGGTACTGATTAAGGACATTCCTGCAGTTCCATCTTTCTGAAATAAGCTCAAGTATCTTATCACGTAAATAATTCTGTCTCCTCTGCTCCTTTTTTCCTAAAAGAGTACTGTTAGTTTCCAAAAAAGACTGTTTAAAATGGCCCCATTCTTCCTCAACTTAAGTATTAAGCAAACCATGACTGTCATAATGACTAATTAACCTATCATGGTAAGCTTTAGCTCTAACTGGGTCTTTCAGAGCTTCAGTATTAAAGGTAAAGTTTTTAAATCTAGCACAACACTTTTTAAGTTTAAGTTGCAAGACAATTTTAACAAGGTAATGGTCAGATCCAATTTCAGCTCCCCTACATGCCCTGGTATTTCTAACAGAACTAGCCCATTTGCTGTTAATTAATATATAATCAATCATATTCCTATGCAGCCTATCAGGTGAAACCCATGTGTATTTATGTATGTTGCGGTGTTTATAATATGTGTTAGTTATTCTGAAACCATTGAATTTACTTACCTGTAGGAGACGTTGCCCATTGCCATTGCAGCTACCAATACCAAAAGGGCCTATCACCCCTCTCCAAAGGTCAGAGTCAATACCAACTTTGGCATTGAAGTCACCTAGAACAAGGGTAATATCTCCTTTCTTGACAGAATTCAAATAACCTGAAGTTGTCCGTAAAACCTATCCTTCTCATCCTCATTAGCATCCTCAATGGGGGCATAACAACAGATAACATTCAAGTCTTTAATGCTTGTCTCAAATTTTGCTGTAAGAAACCTTTCATTGATGCATTCATATCCTAGAAGAGCATCACTAGCATGTCTGCTGAGCAGCAGACCCTCGCCTTGTGATGCTTTCCATCCTCCCTTCCTGTAAAGAGAAATTTAAAGTTATTTTTAACTATCTCACCTTTACCTGTCCATCTGGTCTTTTGCAAGCCTAGAATATCTAGGTTATAGCGCTGGAATTCCTGCATGAGGACATCAAGAGAATAATCTCTATGTAATGACCTCACATTCCACGTTCCTGCAGAGAGAAAATGATTAGTTGGATTTTTAAAGAAATTAGGTTTATTGAGATTGGTAGGGCCAACAATATCAAACAGCCCCCTGATCGCAGGCATGGAGCAAAGACCTGTTCTTCCTCCGCTAAAGGCTAAAGTCACCGATGCTGGTAGGAACGTCAGGCACCATCTTTTCAAGTGGACTTTTTCAAGAGCCATATGGCCTGCCTGAGACACATTACTCCAGTTTAGGCTTGACGATGCCCAACTAGTTAAGTAAGGTTCAGGTACCTGCGATGGCCTCTGATTTGCATTATCCACCATCTGATATAAGGTATCCCATGCCTCTGTTCACTTAGAGCTGGCAACCCAGAAGCAAACAGAAAACACAGCAGCAGACTCTCCCTCAACAGAGGCCCACCAGTGCAGCAAGTCCAGGATCCATAATCAAACTCAAATCCATAAACAAGTCCAGTCTAGTAGGTATAAATGGTCAGCACCAGAACCCTGTGAAGTTGATCACTCCTCAGCAGGTTTGAAAAAAAAAGAAAAAAGTGGCCATAGATGACCAGATGAGTAGGCCATACTGAACTGGCAGCCCTCCCCTTCCGCTCCCTTCCAAAAAAGAATATCTCTTTTGAAAGGTGCTAACGGCCTGCACCACGAGAAGGCGGGGTCTGACATTAGGTGCTAGACCTGGTCGGTTCTGTGCATCATCACTAGGGATTGGTACACAGCTCTCCTTCCAGTTTACGCCTAGCTACCATTTACAGGCTAATGAATTATTACAATTGGAGAATTTTAATGCTCATAGATTTACTGTAGTACTGGTATGCCACCCACTGTCTCACCTAGTATTAGGGGACTTTATTCTTATGGAAATGGGTAGGTTAATTGATAACAATACATTTACGCCTTAGATTATGCACTTTTTGAGGCACGTTATCAATAGCAGAATATGAAGTTTTCTAGTTTTATCCGAGAAAACCCGATTTAGTCCCCCCCCCCTCGAACATACTCTTTATAAATGAAATTTTACCCGTTAAAACCCAAAAATGATTAAAACAATTCCAGTATGCAACTTTCGTGCTGATAGATAGAACAAAAATAAAACGAATAAATTTATACTTTACATTTTTGCACTTTTTTTTAATTTCGAGGTTTTATACTTTCGAAATATAAGGTATTATTCAATGAGAATATTCACACATCAGTGTCAGAATACAATATCTTCTAAAATACTTTGCAAAATATCTGTTTTTGGATATGCTTTGTTTGGAATTTGAGAGGTTTAATGCTAGGCACCATGTATTTTTTTTCCAATTATTGCCCTTTTATACTTTGATCAGTCTACGATGATGAATGCATTATTAAATACCAATGATTTAACTTTCAAATTAAAGCTGTTTGTTAAATATTTTATGTATAGCAAATGTTATGTCTGAATATTTGTCGACATTTAATAATCCTTCCCCCTATCAGCATATGCCAGCACTTTACTTATATCCTTCATCTTCTGTAAGATTTTTCTGTATCCTTTAATGCATGCAAATTTTGAAATGAATTTTTTTCATGTTTTCTCACATCTTAAGATGATTGTATTTCTCTGGTAGTGTGTGAAAATACATATACCCACACAACTACAATCTGCAGGCTCCTATCAGACCTATGTGGCAATCAGCTGCTGGAGTATTTATTTTTATTTGCTATCACTCATATTTAGAGAAAAATACCACTTGAAAATTTCTTTCCTTAATTAGATCAATTTAAGCAACCGAACTTAATATCTATGTCTAAGATTCATCTCATTATCTTTCAAATTCTACTCAGCTCTTGGGAACTTAAGAGTCCCTTTGATCTGGTCATTCAGCCCACTGCATCCCCAAAAAGTGCCGCTCAGAGGTAAAACAACTCAGTCTTTCAAATAAATATTGCTTGTTCTGGAGACTGATTCTACCTCTGCAATCGTTTTTTCCTCACTGCCTTCTATATTTACTCTGATCAGATAGCGAAGTGAAAATAAACCAAGTACAGTCGCTCAAAAAAGTATCCGAACATTATGGTTGATTGCAAAATTCAGAAAAAATATCTGGCATTGATTTTTTTAGAAATTAGTCATCTGGCAACCTTCTTGTCACGTGACACGAAGGTTGCCAGATGACTAATTTCTAAACAAATCAATGCCAGCATCAACCATAGTGTGGCAAACAACCATAATTTGCAATCAACCATAGTGTTCGGATACTTTTTTGAGTGACTGTACCTTGTCAATGCAACCATGCAAAAGCAGATGCATCTAAGTCTCTATTGATGAACAATTTTGTTGTTTTCACATCAGGAATTTTTAAAACATCATTCAAAATTCATGGGAATTTTTTCAAGAGCCGTTTGCTTTTCTCACATTGCTTTTTTCCATGAATTGGAACATATCATCAATATGAATGAGACTGCATTTATTTCTGCTGAACACAAAAGCTTGTAATAGTGATTACCATAAATGCCATCGCCAAAACAAAAATAATGCTTGCTGGATTACAATTACTAAATATTCTACTTCGCTTTAAGTGTGCATACGTATCTATCAACATTTGAAGCAAAGGAAGCCCTTCGTGTTTTTGTTCGTAACTTTACTTAAGAAGAATGTGAATTGGTCTTGCCTTAGTTTCACTGGTAGAGAAACTAGCGAGGCCAGAAGGTTCCATGTTCAAATCCGGGAGGAGGAGGGCGGGGTTTTTGTCCAGAATTACCTCTTCCCATGAATTGGATTGTATCATGAATGAGATTTTAATTTTTTACCGTTGGACATAAAATCTAGGAAAATGTCTATGCAAGGTACAAAAAATCCGATTATTCTATTCGTAACTTCAGTTTTCTTATTTTGCATGCAATTTATATAATAACATGATGGATTGTTATTATAGTTAAAAGATGTTAATGCAAGTCGACTTATGATGAAATGATATATATTAATATACTAGTATAGAAGCGATTAATGTGCAAGGAAAAATTATAAAAAATAATTAGGAAACAAAAATATGTTCGGTTGTTATTTTGAAAATAACTGTTTCAGTACAATAATTTCTTGATATTCAAATAAATAAGTAGACAGTTTTTAAATCAGAAAGGAATCAGTGCCCTTAGTAATTTTGACAGTCATTGTACCAAAACATGAACACATCATGCAGATTCCAATTAGAATAAAGACTTGGAAGAAATGTCTTTGGCATCGCCATATAATCCATCTTGCACTACAATCAGATACAGTAGCCATCATTAGAGTACTGAAGACCACATAGATGTACTGCAGAAAATGTGAATTATTCGATATTTCTTATTCTCTCGATGAATTCAGGCGTTTTGTTTTTGTTCTTTTCATTCTTTCATTTGTTTAAAAATACAAACACATAGATACACAGATTTTTGGAACACAGCCAAGACGTGAAATGGCAGCCCCTTAGAGAAAACTAGGGTTTTAAATATTTCATTAGAAATGATTTATTATATGAATACTACGATTTACATAAGTTATAAATACGTTACGTAGCCTACGTGTAAGATCTAACAAAAATATCACCACATACCGGGTCTCTCCATTTGGGGTTGGTTTGCTTTATCGCTGAGCAGCACTTTTTGCTTCACAGAGGGCAAATGGCCTGTTAGGTAAGGTTGTTTTATTTCTAAGCAGCACTCTTTTGCATAAAATTGGCTAAATTATCAGGTCACAAGGACCGAAGAGCTCAGAGAATGTTAAGGGAAGGAACCCACTGGACAGCTGTTAGAAGACAGATGGAAGCCTCCCTTCAAAGTGTTTCGTTAACGCCCACAGGTTATAGCTCTCTTGCACAGGGACAGCTAATGGCCGGTTTTATAGAGTTATAGACCATTGAGACCCCAAGAATTGGGTAGGGGAAAGGGTTCTACTGAATGGCTACGAGAAGACAGATGGAAGCCTTTAGTCAAAACCATCCAGGTTATTCTTTAATATGCTCAGTGTAAGCCAGGGTCCTTAACGAGACACTACCTGTCCCCTAGGGGCCGTTTTTGCAAATTTCTGTAGACGGAAAATATTTTTTCAACTGGTTTAATCAGTGTACCATTTCTCCGATGTCAGAGCGGGTTTAACGGACAAAATCTTAATGCAGGCATAGCGTAATTCATATCTGGGAACATCAGGTTACGACCCTACAGCGCTCCCATCTGGGTTAACATCCTCTTTGTCTATCTTGAGGAAGTAGTGTGTTTTCCAATTTCATATATCATACCTTTAAGCAATGATATATGAAACCTTTTATTGGATGAAAGAAACTACTAAAATATTGTTTAATGCTTACTGTAGGATTTGTTTTCTTTATTTCGCTGTATTTTTAAAGTTAGTTGGTTAAACCTAGCTTGGTATTATTTCTTAGGTTGTCAAAAATAGTGTAATTGAGTGGTTGATTATTGCAGTATTAAATAAATTAAAACCCAAACCAAATTTAAGGCTTTGTTTTTATAACACCAACCTACAAAATAATAGAACTTATTAGAACTTGTCATAATGGAGCTTAGAGGAGAAAATCTCAGTTCATGAAGACACAATGGGGGGACTCGAAACTGGAAACATCAGATTACGAGACAGATCCTGTCCCTTTAGGAAACAGTTATTCTCAAAGATTCTCAAAAGGAATTTCTCAAAAGATTCTCAAAAGAAACGAACAGAAAATAATAAGTCCACATCTCGATCTCAGCTGCTGTGTTTTGTCTACCTGACTACGCCTCTACAGAGATTTCAGAAAGAGCATTTATCTTACTCTATCCTTTTTAGTTATAAGGAAATAAGAAAAGAGAAAGATTTTGAGAAGTGGAAGGACTGTTTGAAGTAACTGCTACATGACAAAATATCATATAAAATAGTTGTGTTCGGTTTTCTTTATATAATCCAAGATAATATTTGTCAGAATGAACATTTTTTTTTTCAAAAGTCAACTTTGTGAACGTTATGTCATGACAATCCTTCCCAAAATCTGAAGAAGCTTAATTAAACGAATTAAATCTACAGAGATTACGCTATTAAACACTTTAACTTAAAAGCTACTCCTCCATAAATGACTAGTCACTATCTTTCCTCTCTTTCATAGCGAAGTGTTTGCGACAGTGGCTCGCACAGAGTCGCCGAGCACAGTAGGTGGCTAAAGACCAATGGGAAGCCAACAGACTAAGCTGGAATCTCTATCCGTGGGAGATAACAACCACGTTTAGAGAAGCACAATAGGCTAACTTTGCATATCAATTATACTCCAAAATCTTAATTGCAAATTTCAGTTGGAGCATTTTTTATTCTTTATATGGATATCAGGAGTGATTAAAGCGTTACCTTGGGTGTAGATTGATGTGCTAGAAGAATATGCGTATATTTATATATGTACTACATGTACATATATATCTTCTTGAATTTTTGCGCGAACAGGGACTTGAAATTGATGCCTTACCAGTAATGGATTTTGAGCATAAAATATTATCCGTTTCAGAAATTATTAATGATTTCTGAAATGGATAGTTTTGTATGATGATGTGCCAAAGAATAAGTATGCAGGTGCATATGTATTTGCATGGATATTTTGACAAACACGTGTTTCAAATTAAAGTCTGTCTTCCATCAGTTGGTTCCGAAGTCTATTACCTAGAGTACAGTCGCTCAAAAAAATATCCGAACACTATAGTTGATTACAGAATTCAGAAAAAATATCTGGCAACGATTTTTATTTGAAATTAGTGATCTGGCAACCTTTACACGAAGGATGCCAGATCACTAATTTCTAAAAAAATCATTGCCAGATATTTTTTCTGAATTATGTAATCAACCATAGTGTTCGGATATTTTTTTGAGCGACTGTACCAATTTGCAGGAGATATTTCGTGTGACTTATTTTGAGCTTATTTATGTTTCTTATTAATTATATCTTACAAACCTACGCTTAACATTCAGATTAATGAGTGCTAATGCTCGGACTACATTTTGAGGTAGAATGAACCATTTGGCGATTACTGCATAAGACAAAATCGCAACTGGAGAGACTATGAGACTGGGTATTTGACACTTCGATAGTTCACAAATGTACAGTTTAATGCTTTATCAATCAGATATAAAACACACTATGAGGACTGTCGAAGCTTCAACTGATCAGTTTCGTAGTCTCGCCATTTACTACTCACTCTACGACCCCCAATCAAACCTCGTGTGGAACATTAGCACGTGAAACAGATCAGTTTGTGATAGGTAGGATACCAAACATGAACTACTAAATTAAAATACGCTATGTTAAATACATGTAATAATATTACGCTAACTCAGACCTCCTACTATGGCATATGAACTGACAGGCTCCTGTCAGACCTCTGTGGCAAGCAGCTGCTTGAGGGGGGTATATTATTATTTTTTAACGTTTTGAACAAAAAATTATAATTGAATTGTAACTGTTTAACATGGTATTCTCTATTTAGTTTTTAATTTTCTCTATTGACTCTTACTTCATAAAACGAGAGGGGGTTGGCTTAGTCCGCCAGAGCTCCAGTTTAGTAATCTGCATTTCAAGGGTTTGATTCCCACCTATTCGAACGTTGAGATTCATGTCCGCTAATCCCCTTCAGTGCCCTTGATTAGCAGGGGACATGGACTGGCTTTGAAAGGCAGCCGCCAGTCGAATGGAACAAAAAGCCGTGTCCTCGTGTGTGGGAATGCCAAGCCTTACGCACTTTAAAGAGCATGCTAGATGGCCTTAACTGGAGGTTTCGATATATTCCCTAACAGCATCCCATTGTATCTCCTTGCCCAAACCTTCTATGAGCCCTTGGGGTCCTTTTGGCGTGGCCATTTAACCTTTGTGTGCAAAAGTAGTGCCGTTGAGAAGTGAACCAATCCAGCCCAAACAACGTTGCAAAACTGAATATAGAGAAAAGTCTCCAAATATTGCATTTATACCCTCGAAATATTTTCTTCTAAACCTAATAAAAAATATCCATTTAGCAGAATATTATTTTGATTTCTAAGATATATAAATGACTAAAATTCAAAAGCATAAATAAACGGGATAAATATAATTCTACGTGGCATAATTTCTAATAAAAATAAGTGTCTTAATTAAAACTTCTTATTAAGCTTAAAAAAGTCTGAAAAACAACAAAAAATAGTAGCCGAAATTTACTGATAATAATAATAATATCTAATTTATCTTGTTAGAAAAATTTGTTAACGCTCAAAGCGTTCAACTATATTGCTGAATGAGAGTTATTCTCATATTCATCTGAACTATTATGAAAATTCCCTCATAGATTAAGAAATTTCACTCTCCAATGAAAAGAATGATATCACTTTTACTATTATTGGTGAATATAATCAATGAAATATTTATTCAAAGAATTTAAATCATCATTTGTAAATCAAGAGGGAAAAATGAATGCATAGACGAAAAAATAGTCTTTTTTGAAGGCAAGAAAGCTAACAGCCATGTAAAAATGTTAATAGTGCGTAACGGTTTAATGTGTTTTTTTTTTCTTTAAATGTATAGTATTATATGAAGCACGAAAGCTGATACAGCGAAAAAAGATGATTCTAGCGGAATACAAACAGAACGATCTCCCCCCACCCCGCAGCTGGCAAAAGGAACTTAGCAACTTTCATTGTAAAGTATTCGAAAGATATCTGCATGTGGGAAACTAAGCATGAAAGCAAAGTGTATGCTGAACGGATGCATTATCTATTACGAATAGAAAGAAACACGTGGCCACAAAAGATAGGGCCTTGTGTGTAATAACGACGTGTTGAGCATATGTAATAGGAATGAAGAGTCTGATAAAAGCCTTTTCACGAAGTTGTAAAGCGGTTTAGTCACGTTATGTGGAAAGCATCTTTTTAAGGGTGTGACTATTGAGTACAAAACATGTAAGAGCTGGTTAATAGAAGCAGAAATGACAAGCTTCGTTATAAAAAAAAGGAAAGAGCAAAGAGCAAGGAATCAAGATGAGCGATGCATTCATCGCTCATCTTGATTCCTTGCTCTTTCCTTTTTTAATATAATTTTTGATCGCTTATTGGTATAGTAAAGGTTTTTCAGCTTTAATTGCGAATCGTTATTTCAGCTTTAATTGTGAGTCGTCATTTCAGGTTTAATTGCGAATCGTTATTTTAGCTTTAATTGCGAATCGTTATTTCAATATTAATTGTGAATTGTTATTTCAGTTTTAATTGTAACTCGTTAGATGTTCGGATATTTAGCTTCAATAAATACTGAAATGAATGAAATTTTGAAATTATGTGAGAATTTAGGATTTTGAGATTAGCTTTTACATAAAATCTATTTTTTTTCTGATTAGTGTAGGCATGTTGCAAAAGTTATATATAGAGATTTTTGCGACTCAGTAATCAAATATAATGTGACAATATGCGATCCTAGAAACAAATAAAATATGATAAAAACTGATAAATCGCAATCTTGGAGCTTGAGAAATTGAATATTATTTCACCTAAAAAAAAGTGTCGGTGGAATTACAGCTACAAAATAATTATTGCTTGTAAGCTCCAAAAATGAAAGAAAAAAAAAAAAACATGAGGTTTAGCGATTTTCATTAATTTTGCTACCAAGCCATAGTATTTTTATTGTAAAATAAAATTGTATATATAATAAAATTTGAAATCGTTTTTATTCCCTTTATGGCTACGGTAACAAAAAATCGAAATTTTGAAATCATATGGGGAATATAATGATAAGGAATATGCTTATAGCTATCTTAAAAATTATACTTACATAAAAGACAGTTATTATATATATAAGAAATGAAAATCAATAAGAAAACTAAGAAAAAAAAATGGTAAACGGAGAAGTAGCATATTGATAAATATATTAATTTGAAATTAAAAATTGAATTTGCAACCCGTACAAATTTCGGTGTCCCCATTAAGCTCATCACTAGCATTAGTACCTAATCTGCAATTAAATTTTGCAATCGATTTCTTTAAATATAATAACCGATCTCTTTAAAAAAGTTTGTTAGAATGATTAATCATTCAATGAGGGTTACTACTGTTCCTAATTATAGTAATCGACTAACAGATTCAATGAGGGATACTACTGTTCCTAATTATAGTAATCGACTTCCTAAAGTAATTTATGTCAAACTTATCCCATTAGAATAGTCTGTGTTTGTTATTATTGGTAGCAAAGTAAGGCTATCAAAAACAAATAAAAAAACAAACGTTTAAGCAACAAAACTTTAGCAAAGTATCTATATACTAATTGATTATTGTACACCAGGATTTTTATTTAATATTTTAAATAGTTTACGTAATTCTTATTTAATCATATGATCCTTCAGTCGGAGAAAAGAAACTAAAATCTATTTTTTCTAATAAAGCAAAAAAACTAATGAAGCATTATTATTAACTTGGAATTATGTGTAGATATCCCGGATGAAATTCTAATAAAGTTACTTATAAGGGAAAAAAAGGTAATTTAAAGGATTTTTTGTGGAGCGTTTTGTTTATGATTTTAAAACTTCGTTGCTTCCGATTTATAAATATCATAGAATTGTTAATATGAATATACCAGAATGTATACTTACCAATCGAAATGTATGTTCTAGTTAGGTATGGTTTGAATCCTTAATTTCCCTTACTCTAACTATTGTTAAACTGCTAGATCTCCAGTTCTTAATATTGGGTTTGAATGACATTAGTTATAATCTCTGTGTTCGCTTTAATTATATATCGGTTAAAACACTTTCCAATTCAGCATTTGTTATAATAATTGCGACAATTAAAAAAAAACGTATTCTAAACAGATTATCTTGTGTTTTGCCTCTTACTTACAGGCGTTTCGTAATAAATATAGTTTAAAATCCACAACTCTGTATTAAAACTTTAAATAAATTTTTTATCTGTTTATCGATATATAAATGTTTGCATGTTAGAAATCAATAATGGACTTGTTTTTTACGTTATTCCTGTTAACACTGCAGTTATAACAAAAACAAAATAACATGAGTCTCCTAAGGAGTGGGGTTGTGAATCTTGAAGACCAATTTTTTTTTCTTCCGGACAAAAATCGCATTTTGATTTTGCCTTTGTCCTGCCTTTCACAAGAACTTTATTAGGAAACACTTGGAGAGATAAAAAGACATGTAATTGATGTTAACATTAATAGATATGTCATTCGTTAAACCTTATCCGCTTAAATAATAAAAAAAACAATAATTGGAATGCTGAATTAATTTTTCTTAATTTATAAAACTAGATATCACACTTGTCAAATTACTATTTGTTTTTAAAGGTTTTAAAGGTTAGGTATTCCTGCTTTCATAAATTTCTTCCAAATTCATCCAGGTTTAAATATTTCTTAAATTGCTATATATATATTAAACATATATAATGCTGACAGTATACGTTTTAAGAAAGGAATCTACTTATTACTAATAAAAAAGCCATATAGAATAATAACAATAAGAGCATATCACTTGAAAGAACTGAGTGCTCAGTGAGTATCAAAAAAGAAACCTGAACTGAGAGCTGAAAAGTTAGAGTAACGTAGAAAGAACACTTACCTCTATAAATTATCCCAAAGAGTATCACAACAGCGAATCCAGCTTTACTGCGACGGAAGTATCTGATCATCACAATAGACATCAGTGCAAGAAGTGCTTCCACGAAGGGTAACTTCAACGTGATTCAGTAACAACTCCAGAGCTCTTCTACAACACACTCGCAAGTGAAGAAAAAACTTCTTGCTCTTGTGTTTGTTTTTTCTCTCTCTTCACCACGGTACCACCAGAACCACGAGTCGGAGCACGAGCTTAAGCACGTGGATCAGCGCGAGGTGCACGAGCACGCGCCCTTGCCCTCATGGACACGTGTCTTTCCATTACTGTTTAGGGAAATCATTTCAGCCGTGAAGTGAACGACTCGGAACGCTTCCGGAAGTGCGACGGAGAGGATGCCGGTAGAGATGCGGGTGGGTGCAGAGATGCGTCCGGGATTATTGACTGGCCAACCGGCGAGCACGGCTGACATTACAGAGAAGTGCGGGGAGGCCGCTGTTTATATAGGCACGCGGATCCACCCTCCGCAAATGTGCGCACGCATGCCGCCTTATGCTTGCTTTCTGCATACTTCTCTGCTTTGACAACGCACATTATGAAGGTGAAGGATTAATATGCATCAGGGTAAGAGAAGGGCTTTCCCATACTGGTCTCACTGGGAGCACAAAGTCTCGTTTCAACTGCAAATTTTTGTACTCCTCTTTTACACTTTTTTTCTTCTTTCGTGTTAGTGCTCGGATATGTAGATGAATGGTTATTACTGCTCTGGGGGAGAAAATGTATGGTCTAAACGTGTAGGGAAACAAAGGTTCTTATCGACTGCTGCATGGGGCATCTCTGTGGATGTTGATAATCGATACTAGGTGTAATTTTCTTCACTGTAGCGTTTCCGTGATATAAAAGCCGGATGGATGAGCACGTTATCCAAAACAATTGACGTCTGGATATTGTAACTTTACCCTGTGATAGAGATAAAAGAAGTATATTTGTGGTTTTATGGGGGTATTAGAAATATAAGAAAAAAATATTTGCCTTCGCCAGAGTGTTGTAAATCTAAAGACGTGACTGTAGGAAAAAATTTATTTTAGAATTTCAACTTCAAACATTTGTTTTCAGTCAGAGATGTTTAACGTTTCTTAAAAATCATTTTATATATGTGTATAAAACGCATAATTATAAAATATTATATTGAAAAACAGTATAAATTTATATTTTGTATTGTTGATTCATATATAAAATACCGGACGAAGATTTGATATAATATTAGTATCTAATAATGACAATGCTTGAAAAGAATAACAGACCACAAAATGTGATGGTGATGACGAAAATGGTGAAGATGATGATAACGCCACTCCTACCACCAGCACTAACACCTTTTTTGTGAATCATTTAATACGGAGCTTGTAAAACTCTCATCATCATTCCTCTCAGTTTAATATTCTTAATTTTGTACTTAATGATCAAGTATAATGGCTGAGCAGTAGAACCTGTCACTCGATTCAAGACACAGAATTTTCAAATCTCATGAATGTACATGTTATTATATAGAATTTTGGGGATCAAAATTCTAGAGGGCATGTAGACATTCCCATCATAAATAAAATTATCTTTATTAAAGCAAAAAATAATAATGTTAAGTAAATGAATACAATCGGAAAACTAACACACAGAAGGGAAAATATTTAATGTTAACGTTTTTAAACAATTTAAAAGAGACTATCTCTTAGTTGGATTGCTTGGGTTGTTCCTCTGAGCCGCAATTTGTGACCAAATTATTTGCTCACAAAACTTGGTCACAAGTCTTGGGTGATTATATGTCAGTTTCTCTTTTCTGCCCTTTTCTACGTAAAATGGTTGTGGATGAGGAACCATTGAGCATCTCTTATTAAACAGATGGAAATATTTTGTCAAGATCATCTAGTACGTTTTTATGTTCATCGGATATGGCTCTCCTGCACACGGGATAACGGCTTTATGTCCATCTGACGGATAGCGACCTTTCAAAGCCCTTCGATGTTCTCTTTCTTACCGAGAGCAAAGCGGGAGTTGCTGAAGATAAATCTAAACAGTTGGAACTGGAATCTGGGTACTGCAGATTACGACCTTACGTGTTCCCGACTAAGCCAATCGCCCTCCCCTATTAAAAATATGAAACAAATTCATATAAATTCCGATTTTTTTAATAACATTCTTTCAATGTTTACAGAATTGCGCAACTGAATTGATTAAGCTATGAGTTAAGGATTTACAGAAAATTGGGGAAAGGTATTCACTAGACAGCTTTAGAATGAAAGCCTTTCACCGGGCATCCAGCGTGTCTTTTAACGTGCCCAGGGTATGGCTCTCCAGATCAACAACTATTCGTGTCCCAGTTTTGCATAGGCATAATGGGGTTAGAGGGGAACCTCAAAACCGGCATTATTAAGTAAATCAGATTATGAGCCTGGTGCTCTAGTTGCTTATCCAATAATTCCAAGAGATGTGGAAGATGACAGAGTTTATCAAAGAGTTAATGTCGGATACCACAAATATTTAAGGAGAAAAAAATTAAATTCAAAGAAGTATTGAAACCACGTGTTAACGTTCAACGAACACGAAAACGACACAATATGCATATGTTCATTGTGTCATGCCGTGATCCGCGTGTTTTGAAGAATGTCTCATGTCTGTAATAGAATAGACAAGGGGTTCTCAACGTGGGGTACACGTACCCCCAAGGGGTACGTGGTAAACAAGTTTGGGGTACGCCGTGAGAGCTCAAAAGTCGCTAGATCTAGTAACAAAGTCGCTAAATTGGCAACACTACTGTGCAAAGATATAATTTTTGTGTTTATCGACATATGTAATTTATGAATACAAAATTTAATGTGTGTATATATATATGTTTTATTTTATTTCCATTGTTATACTCTAACTATAGTTTTATATATCTATACAAGGGGTACTCCAGTTACATACACATTTCCGTGAAGTCTTCCGTACGTGAAGCATAAAAGGTTGAGAACCACTGGAATAGAAAATCGAGTTTGAAATGTAATTGAATTCAGTATTAAATTTTGCTGTGTGCGGGGAGAGTAGATTTATGTTGCCTATGCAGGAGTTATGACAAAGAGCAATTTGGTTAATTTCTGTGTGAGTTAAGAAATAAGTTTTTTAAATGTTATCTAAGATGAAGTCTAGTTTCACTGGTGATAGTAATAAGAATCCAAGAGGAAAAGCAAAGAGAGTGTAATCCAGTTATAGGTCTGTGTCTTGTACTAAAAATAATTATCTTGTATGCTGAGGGGCGAGGGTGCCTCAGTCGGTAGCGCGCCAGGCTCGTAATCTGCAGTTCCCAGGTTCGAGTCCCAGCTTTGTCAGCGTCGAGATTTATCTCCGCAAAATTCCCCGCCCTGCCCACGGTCAGTAGGGGACACCGATGGGCATGGAAAGGCCGCCTTCCATCGGATGGGACGTTAAGCCGTGGCTCCGTGTGCGGGAGAGACATACCCTGTGCACTTTAAAGAACACGCTGGATGGCCTTGACGGGAGGCTACCATCTGTCTCCCAACAGCTGTTCCAGTGGGTCTCCTCTCCCAACCTTTTCTGAGCCTTCGGGATCCTTATGACTGGCCATTTAGCCCATGGTGCTTCTTGTAAACAAAATATTGCTCTATCTATTAAATGAATTAATTTAATTTAGTTTGATTATTGCGAACCCACCACGCAATATGTCAAATAATTATTGCTGAAATTCAACAACGGTATATTAGGCATGCATTAGAGTCACATATATCAACTCTTTGATGTGATTTTTTTTTTACTTTTCAATCAGTTTCGGGGGAAAATGTTTAGAATGAATAAAAAATGACATTGCTTCTGTTACGATGCTTCTCTGCAGGAAGACAGCCAAAGTTTTCCTCTTCACCATTTCCCCAATTCACTCAAACTTTTAACCTAACATCTCTTAGAGTCCCTTTCTTTTTCTGTAAGGAACATTAAATTTCTACTCGTTTTATTTACGACCATAAATAATATATATATATAAATACCCCCTGGCCTGTAAATGGTAGCTAGGCGTAAACTGGAAGGAGAGCTGTGTACCAATCCCTAGTGATGATGCACAGAACCGGCCAGGTCTAGCACCTAATGTCCGACCCCGCCTTCTCGTGGTGCAGGCCGTTAGTACCTTTCAAAAGAGATATTCTCTTTTGGAAGGGAACGGAAGGGGAGGGCTGCCAGTTCAGTATGGCCTACTGATCTGTCATCTATGGCCACTTTTTTCTTTTTTTTCAAACCCTGCTAAGGAGTGGTCAACTTCACAGGGTCCTGGTGCTGACCATTTATACCTATTAGACTGGACTTGTTTATGGATTTGAGCTTGATTATGGATCCTGGACTTGCTGCACTGGTGGGCCTCTGTTGAGGGAGAGTCTGCTGCTGTGTTTTCTGTTTGCTTCTGGGTTGCCAGCTCTAAGTGAACACAGGCATGGGATACCTTATATCAGCTGGTGGATAATCCTAATCAGAGGCCATCGCAGGTACCTGAAACTTACTTAGCTAGTTGGGCATCGTCAAGCCTAAACTGGAGTAATGTGTCTCAGGCAGGCCATATGGCTCTTGAAAAAGTCCACTTGAAAAGGTGGTGCCTGATGTTCCTACCAGCATCGGTGACTTCAGCCTTTAGCGGAGGAGGAACAGGTCTTTGCCCCATGCCTGCGATTAGGGGGCTGTTTGATATTGTTGGCCCTACCAATCTCAATAAACCTAATTTCTTTAAAAATCCTACTAATCATTTTCTCTCTGTAGGAACGTGGAACGTGAGGACATTACATAGAGATTATTCTCTTGATGTCCTCATGCAGGAATTAAAGCGCTATAACCTAGATATTCTAGGCTTGCAAGAGACCAGATGGACAGGTAAAGGTGATATACTTAAAAATAACTTTAAATTTCTCTTTACAGGGAGGGAGGATGGAAAGCATCACCAAGGCGTGGGTCTGCTGCTCAGCTGACATGCAAGTGATGCTCTTCTAGGATATGAGTGCATTAATGAAAGGTTTCTTACAGCAAAATTTGAGACAAGCATTAAAGACTTGAATGTTACCTGTTGTTATGCCCCACTGAGGATTCTGATGAGGATGAGAAGGATAGGTTTTACGGACAACTTCAGGATATTTTGAATTCTGTCAAGAAAGGAGATATTACCCTTGTTCTTGGTGACTTCAATGCCAAAGTTGGTACCGACTCTGACTTTTGGGGAGGAGTAATAGGCCCTTTGGTATTGGTAGCTGCAATGGCAATGGGCAACTTCTCCTACAGGTAAGTAAAATCAATGGTTTCAAAATAACTAACACATATTATAAACACCACGACATACATAAATACACATGGGTTTCACCTGATGGGCTGCATAGGAATATGATTGATTATATATTAATTAACAGCAAATGGGCTAGTTCTGTTAGAAATAACAGGGCATATAGGGGAGCTGAAATTGGATCTGACCATTACCTTGTTAAAAGTGTCTTGCAACTTAAACTTAAAAAGTGTTCTGCTAGGGTTAAAAAATTTACCTTTAATACTGAAGCTCTGAATGACCCAGTTATAGCTAAAGCTTACCATGATAGGTTACTTAGTCATTATGACAGTCATGGTTTGCTTAATACTGAAGTTGAGGAAGAATGGGGCCATTTTAAACTGGCTTTTTTGGAAACTAACAGTACTCTTTTAGGGAAAAAAGAGCAGAGGAGACAGAATTATTTAAGTGATAAGGCACTTGAGCTTATTTCAGAAAGAAGGAACTGCAGGAATGTCCTTAATCAGTACCCTACTAATCCTAATAGAAAGCATTACAAAGAACTTAATAAACGTGTAAAGGATCAGTTAGCTACTGATAAGAATCTTTGGCTTGATGGCCTGGCTGACAAAGCTGAGGAAGCAGTTAGACAGCACAACAGCAGAGAGCTGTACCAGATAGTTAATGTTTTGTGTGGTAGAAAACGAACAGGTATACAGGGATTGAAGGATAAACAAGGTAAGGTTGTGGAAGGTGAAGAATCTGTCATGGCTAGGTGGGCTGAGCATTTCAGTGATGTTCTAAACAATGTGGTTAATTCTACTCCCATTATTTGTAATGATGATAGATGCATTGTTGGCTTTAATGTTGGCCCTATAACACAATCTGAAGTTAGTTAGGCTATTTCTAAACTTAAACTTCATAAATCCCCAGGGGTAGATGAAATTACTACGGAAATGCTTAGAGCTGGGAATGTTTCAGTTACCATTTGCATGACTGAAATTTTGAATAACTTTTATGATAAAGGCATGGTTCCTAAAGATTTTACCAGAGCTATTATTATCCCTATTTTCAAAAAAGGTGATCGCAGTTCTTGTGATAACTATAGGGGTATCAGCCTACTCTCTGTTCCAGGTAAAGTTCTTTCCATGATTGTGCTTAATAGAATTAAGAATCTGGTTGACAGGCAATTGCGTGATGAGCAATGTGGATTCAGAAGTAGTAGGGGATGTGTAGATCAGATATTTTCACTGAGGCAGATTCTTGAGAAATGTTTAGAGTTTCAGAAACCTTTATTTGCTAGCTTTGTTGATTTCAAAAAGGCTTTCGACTCTGTTGATCGTCATAATTTGTGGTTGATTGTGACATCATATGGTATACCAGACAAGTTAGTTAACATAATGAAAGCTCTCTATAATAACACTGAGTCATGTGTGAGAGTTGGTAAGTCTTGTAGCAATTGGTTTAGCATTACTTCTCGTGTTCGACAAGGGTGCATTTTGTCTCCTTTTCTCTTTAGTTTGGTTGGTGATTATGTTATGCGAAATTCACTTCAAGGGAAAGATTTTGGCCTTAAATGGGCTGGAGATGCGAAAATTTGTGATTTAGATTATGCTGATGATTTAGCCCTTTTGGCAAATGATGTTGATGAGATGAACTTTTTCATTCGAGCTGTTGATGAGACTGGTAGTAGAGTAGGTTTGGTTATAAACAGAGAGAAAACTAAAGTGATGAAAATTGGTCAGGCAGGTTGAGATTCAGTTAATCTGAATGGTTGCAGTCTTGAGCAGGTGTCACAGTTTAATTACCTTGGGAGCTACGTAACTGATACTGGTGATGTGCGGCATGAGATTAACAGACGAATAGGTATTGCTGCCGGGACTTTTAAGAATCTATGGAGATTGTGGAGAAATAGGCGTATACACCTAAAGACTAAAATTAGACTGTATAATAGTTTGGTTCTTTCTAGGGTTAGTTATGGTAGTGAAACGTGGACGCTGTGTAAACAAGATAACAGGAAACTAGATGCTTTTGATTCTAGATGCTTACGCAGTATCTTGGGTATTAGGTGGTTTAACTTTGTAACTAATGATGAGGTTAGGCAAAGAGTCTGCAACCTCCTTTAAGCAGCATATTGTGCAGAGAGAGACTCCGCTGGTTGGGCCATGTTGCCCGTATGAATAATTATGGATTGGCGAATAGGGTTATGAACAGTGTGCCTAGAGGCCTCAGAAGGAGGGGGAGACCTATGATGCGGTGGGCTGACAATGTCAAACAGGACCTTGTTAGAATTGGTGTACAGTGGCCGGATGCAGCAGATGTAGCTCAGGACAGATATGCTTGGAGAATTAAACTGCGCGGTCTGGTTGGACCTCCGTAGCCCATGGCTGCTTGAGGATGATGATGATGATGACCCCCTCAAGCAGCTGCTTGCCACAGAGGTCTGACAGGAGCCTGTCAGTTTATATGCCATAGTAGAAGGTCTGAGAGGATGGCAGGACCTCAGCAGAAAAATTATACACACATCCATGCCTTATCTGGGACTCGAACCCAGGTCCCTTAGATCAGTAGCCAAGCGTGCTAACCACTCAGCCATGGGACGGCTCATATTTACGACCATGAATGTCGGCATTATTTTCCAAGACACAATTTATGATGATGATCAATTTCACTTATCACCAAACTGCAATTATGGAAATCACAATTTCGTGACTTTTGCTGCAGTTTCCAAAACTGGCTAAGGTTTCGACGGTTTACATACCTTCTGAATGTACAAAAACATTGCAGCTTCCACGGCACTATCCAATTTCAATTAAGTGTTACTGAAAGTAGTTCCTTAGCTTTAAGTCTCAACTGTGCCAGAGTTCAGATTCATTTACGATATTTCTCACCCTGCCCTCGACGGAAAAGGGCACACTGATGGGGTGTGAGAGGCTGCCGTACTTCGCCTGGGAAGTTAAGCCGTGGACTCGTGAGCTGGAGAAGCATACCCTGTGCACCTTTAAAATACACGATGGATGGCCTTGATGACAGGATTCCATCTGTCTACTGACAGCTGTCCAGTGAGTCCCCTTACCATACCCGACTCTGAGCTTTGGAATCTTGAACTGGCCATTTAACTCATTGTGTGCGCAAAACAAAACAACAACAGAGCAACATAAAAGGAAAATGAGCCAGCATTGATGAATATCTCACTAATAATGCAATTAGTTTTTCTCCGGAACTTTTATCCAAAAATAACCGTGTATTAAATTGTGTTCATTTAACCCATATATTCACGTTTCCTTAAAATATGCGAATGCCATTTTTTGTTTCACAACCCCTCAGAGAGGAGAGTATATTTTAGTAACCATGAAGATATTTTATTTATCTAAGAGTCCAATATCATACGAGTCAAAGACCATATCTTTTTTTTTACATTTAATCCCCATAAAGGTCTGAATGATGTCTTAAAGTAATGATTTGAGATCATTTCAATAATTTCTAGAGTATTTATTTGGGAATCATCTTCGCTATCACAACAGAATAACCAGAAAGACACCGAATAAAAAATGTTTCCTTTTGCAAATATATTGCAAATCCTCTCTGTCCTTAGGCGTATGTGAGGCAAAATAGCTTTATAATTACGTTTTCAGGAATTTTATCTCTTGAGATATGAAGATATATATCTGTTGTTTATGATTTTAATAGATGAGTGGATGAATTGACTCACGGGGAAAAATGTGAAAAAAACTTCACGTACTGAAAGAGATAAACTTATCGCAAAATAGAAATATATCAGAAGAGATAGAATCACGAAGGCAAACTAGATATAAAGTTATGGAGACTAATGTATTTTTCTTTCTTTTCGACGAACAAGTTTCATTAATTCCACGATGGACCCGTATACAACGTCAAACGTGAGCAAACATATCTCAGTTAGAAAGCAAACATTACTGAAATGGTTGTGCATCGAGCCACATCAATATCCAACGGAGTAAGTCAAACAAACCTTCAAGATTAAGTTTAAATAAATATAGTTTCGATTCGAAAACGAATTCTTCAGTCAGTTCCGTTGATGCTGAAAGTTTCAATCAGCCGACTACCAGACTTATTCTTGCATTTAGGATAGATATATGCTGCTGAATGGATTTCATAATATATTATATTTTTTTCTCTTCTAGTCATATAACTTTGGTTAGCATATATAGTCAACCACACACATGTGAAATATGGGTTATTGAAGATTGGAACAAAATCGTTTTGTCGTCTCAAAATTTATAGCTGTTTGTGCTGAAAATGCAAACGTTTCTTGTATGATCATTTAATCTTTTTCTTTCCCCGTATTTCTTCTTCAAATTTAATAAGACTCCTGAATTGCTTGTTCGAAAGGATACCAGTTTTACTTTTCTAAATTAGAGAGCACGTGATGGCATCGAATTCAATTCGGGCCATTAAAAAAGAAATATTAGGTTCCATTTTCAACATGGAGAGCTCATTAATCAAATGGTTATCAGGAATTAATCTAGATAGATGCTGTAAACACAACAGGATCGAAGTGGAGATAGAGCCCAGATGTGTAATACCTCTTTTGCTTCGAAATCATTAACATCACTGATGCATCGTTCCATAATTTACCTAAACCATAATTTATCCCCTATAATCAGATTTAAAGATGTTGATACAAATGGGAGAGCACTTATTTAATTCGATTGTAGTTTAGTTTAAAATTTAAGAAGTAAAGTGTCACGTTTTTGATCGAAGGCAAGATGGGGGTTAGCGGAAATAAATCTTTATGCAACCACAGTTGGGACTCAAACCCGGGAACTCTAGGTTATGAGCCTGGCACGCTTCCGGCTGAGCTACCTCAGCCTCGACTTGGTGGTGAGTTGTTATGATATGCTATTTATTTACTAATAATCCAGTTTTCTGCCATCGTTTGTTCACGTATATTTAAAAAATATTTTTAAAGAATCTCAGCTTTATTTCGTCGAGTAAATTATATAAATCAAATATAAAGCGAAGCAAAATAAGTTTAGTAATATTTAGTTGCAAACGGTAGTGAAAACATCAGTCATATCTAAGTGCTAAAAGCAAATTCAAATAAAAAGATTAATGTTTAAAAATGTGAGTTTTACATTACTGTACCAGCTGTAAAACAGTTGTGTGAGATTAATCTCATGGAAGAAACATTTTTTAAAAGTCATTAGGAGGAAAAAAAATATGCGTGACGACTCATGAGTACTCCATTCGAAAATAATAAAGTAATAGACATATTAAAATCTTTATCTGGGATCAGAGCCGGATCTAAGGAAGCTCCCTTTCCGAATGCTGGTAAGGGAAATTGAGGTAAAAACGATTAAACTTATTTATATTCAGACATTTTTCAAAACATTTTCTAAAGACTTGTAAAACGGAGAGGAAATATATTCATTTAGAAATCCAGTGTCTTGCCCCCCATTTTTTTACATTTTCTGATTCGATTTTGTTTTGTGGACCCCATCCACTCGATTCTTTTCTAGATCCGGTCCGGTCTAGGATGTACAGTCGCTCAAAAAATATCCAAACACTACGGTTGATTACAGAATTCAGAAAAATATCTGGCAACGATTTTCTTTCAGAAATCTGTAATCAACTAGAGTGTTCAGATATTGTTTGAGCGACTGTACACTCAAGAGAATTTCAGTAATCGAAACAATCCTATTGACAGAAAATAGTTTTTTGTTGAAAATAGTGAAATGGACATTAGAATAAATTCAAATTATTGTCATTGTTTCATAAGATATCGATCATAAGAATAAAAGGGTGGGACTATATCTATATATACATATATACACTTAATAAATATTTTCTCCTAACCTATTGCAGACTCTGCTTTTTGGCTTACATTGTACGCCAAAGAAGTACTTTTTCCATGAAAAGTGCTAAATGTCTTATTTTATGAATTCAGACTTTGAAGCTACACAGGGGAGTTAGTCTGATGTTGCAATCTTTGGTATAGAATATTGTAACTAATATAAGTTTTCGTGTTTTATTGTAGAGTTTTGATTAAAAAAACTTTTAATTATACACGTTTTTGTATATACGTAAAATGCATTACGAACTATTCAAAAATGTGTTGCATGATATGTAAAATGTTTATATTAATTTTTGTTTTCCACTAAAGGATGTCAAACACAAATAACTTTTGCAAATAAGTTTTTATTTCATTTTTTATTTGTTTGTTCATATAATTCATGAAAATTTTTAGAGCAATGTACGAAATACAACATCCCTCAAATGCCCCCCATTTTCTTGTTCAAAAATATGGGCTCTTTCCAATGAATATTCCATCACTAAATGCAAGGTTTCGGGCCCCAAATTTTTTATTTCGGCACGAATACACCTATCCCTCGATTTACACGGTACTCAGTTCACACAATTTTGGCTTTGCACGGTCAAAAAATGCAACCAGTTTCGATTTACACGGTACTGACTGAGACGTACATAGAAAGGAAATCTCAGTCAGTACCGTGTAAATCGAAACTGGTTGCATTTTTGACCGTGCAAAGCCAAAATTGTGTGAACTGAGTACCGTGTAAATCGAGGGATAGGTGTATTGTCTTTGAGTTGCTGAATGGTTTTGGGTTTGTTCACATACACCCGCTCCTTCAAGTAGTCCCACAAAAAGAAGTCGGGGGCCTTCAAATTTAGTGAATGGGAAGGACAAACGAAATCCGATTTTCTTGAAATGAGTCGTTCACCGAAAAGTTCACGCAGAAGCTCCATTGTCGCTCTGGTTGTGTGCGCAATGGCTCCATCCTACTCGAGTCATATGTCAGGATTACCCTCGACCGCCGGACGTAAAAAATTATCAATCATGGTCCTATACGGAGCACCGGTAATGCTTTCTGGGTGATGTTCCTCATTTTCAAAAAAATATGGGCCGATAACTCTATCAGCCATAACACCGCTCCAGACAATGCATCTGGGGGAGTGCAATTGACGCTGATGCATTGCACTAGGATTCTTAGTACCCCAGAATCTTCTATTTTGCTTATTCGCATAACCATTTAAATGTAAATGAGCCTCATCGCTCATTATGAGGTTGTTTAAGAAGTCATCATTTTCTCTGGCTATCTGCACAAAATGAATGGCATATTGGAGGAGTTGCTGAAGATCCTGGGGTAACAAATTCTGTACCATTTGAATGTTGTATGGAAAAAAGTTAAGATCCAGTCTCAAAATCCGTTGTAGCGATGATCTGGAGATACACAATTGGGTAGAACGACAACGAGTAGAGACAGATGGATCTGCGTTCACACTCTGCCGTGCAGCCACCACTACTGCGTCAGTGCGCACAGTACGATGATTACCTCTTTCCGGACGATCTAAGAATGATCCCTGCTCCTCAAACCGGGAGAGTTAAGATTCTAATCATGTTGTCATTGGGAGGTGTTCTGACGTTAAAATGCTTACAGTATTTTCTTCGAGTTAAACTAATAGTAAAACGTTCAGTAGAATAAAAAAAAATCAATTATTTTGGCTGGTTGTTGAACATCATAGGTAGCCATCATAAATCTCCAAAGAATGTTCTATAACCTGCAAAAAGCAAAAAAAAAAAAAAATTGGAAACGAAAAAAGTTATGAATTTTTTAAATCCTTCAGTCTCATTTGGATCACCCTGTAGTTTGCTTTTACCAAGCAAAGCACACATGACTTGACGGCGTTTAAATATATCTATGAATGAAAATTAAAACAATAGTCAAGTCAATATGTAGCCGATTAGCTTCTCTGCCTATGGCTTCATGATTAAGATCCAGTTTATAAAAATCTCGAAATGATTCCTCAAGAACCGTTAAAAAGATGTTGACATTGCATATTTATATCTTTTGTATAATTTTAAGTGGGTTGAGTCTTCCATGAGTTACGGTGTTCCACCTTCAGATGTTTAATTGGGCTCTCTGGTGAGTCCTGAATCTTGCTTTATACTTTCATCCAACTTCCTCCATGGTAATTGTTTCATTTGTTTTTCTATCATGATACACTTCACCATGGAAGAGAACCTCTCTGCAGGAATTAGTTGAACATAGTGAACATAGACAAATAATGCAATTACTCTCTTGTTTTTCCAGTTGTTACTGCCTTGCTAGTTATTTCTTCTCTAACAGATACATAATATTTGTTTCCTCTTCCTTCTAGTGTGCAAGGCTGATATTTCTTAAGTATTATTTCATTCCGAAATACAATACGAATTGCGTTCTTCAAAGTTCAGCATCCGTGAAAAATTAGATTGAGTTATTTTATTGTGAGGTACATCTGTTGCACAATTATAAATTAAATACTTAAATCAGAATTATGGATGAGCATGAGACAGGCAAGCACACAGCTGACGATGGAGAGGAGAGGAAGTGTACTGTCTCCTCTTCGTCTTCACCTTGCCCCCTCTTCGTCGTCTCATTCATCAGTAACTTGTTACTGGAGATTTTCAGCGTATTAAGATGTTGCTTGACATTGAACTTTGATAAGATTTTGGGGATCGTTATTGATCATCAGAAGCCATGAGAAATGGGGTGAATACAACTAGTTCTTTTCAGTAAGACTTCAATTCCAAAAGTGATGAAAATATAAGTATCAGCTGTCAACATAAGGCGAAACGTATGCAAATTGTATTAAAATTTAAAAGCATATTGGTTTTACTTTTCTGAAGAAAATATATAAAGTACAGTTCTAGTGACTGCCAATTTGAAGACAATGAGACATATGTTGTACCATTCAATGTGCGTAGTGTACAATTCTTGAACACTATAACATATCGAGCACAGTATGATTTAATACAATAACCTTAACCCTTCTATAGTTTGACGGTTTCATTGTCAATATTATTTTAAATGCCATGGTTTTAACCTATAATTAGTCGACCGGGTGTGTTGAGTATAAGTTGTTGGATTGTTTTACCTCGCAGCGGCACTTTTTCATGTTCACGATGGGCTAATTGCCCAGGTCACGTGAACCACAGTCTTAGAAACGTTGGGAGAAGGGGACCTACAGGACATCTGCTAAAAGACAAATAGTAGCCTCCCCTCAAGACTATCAAGCGTGTTCTTTACTATACGCAGAGTATGGCTCTCATGCACTCGGGACCACGGCCTAACATCCCATTCATATGCTGTTTATTAGCCAAAAAATCTCTTTTTATTGCCATCGTTTGCTTTAAATGTACTATAAAATTGACTGACACTATTCATTGAATCGAAAGCATTTGTATTACAATTGCATTGCAGGAAATACACGCAGATGGGCGTGTGCCATTTGTCATCAGTTTTTGTCGCTATTTTTGTTCAGCTATGAGATTTGTTAAGAGAAATAATTGATGTCAGGATTAAATTTTTTAGTGGCTGGTGAGGTGTGTTGCTTTGCATTACTACATAACAAGGATATATAAACATTTTACGTATTCCACAATGTCATTAAATATAGTAAAATCCAAATTAAGAGCAGCTACAATAAAGGATTAAACTGCGACCACAGCATGCTACAAAATATTTCTTGACGAATCCACTTACAAAATATTTCTTGACGAATCCACTTCGAACTAAGCCTTTCAGACTAAGGGCATCACAATAAATAATCTTGACTGATACAGATATATTTTTGCAATAACTCATTCATACCTTGATTTGAATTTCTCGATCGGCAGAAGAACATTTTTCCCTTAGCTTAATGAATTTTAGAAGACAGATTATTCGATATTGATTATCAATTCCAACGAAATGGATTAGGAAACGAGAGACTTACAAAAATTTTAAGTAAACTAATTTAAAACTAATTCTCGTAAGGAATTGTTTCTATATTTTAGTAATGGTGTACAACACATATATAGATATATCGACAATTTAAAATATAATGACTGAAATCTGAAAAAAATGTTTTTTTAACAGAAACGCGTAAACATCGGAATTGATGAAAAAATGACGAAAAGAGAGGAAATAGTACCATAAACGTAACAAAGAGAAAATAATAGAAAAAGTGAATCAAAGCTTTGTAAGGAAGAGTGTAAATTAGATGTTTCCCTTTTCAAACTTAGCGTCAACATCACACAACGAAGAGTTTTCAACACTTCGAATGCATTTTTTAGAGAAATATTTTAGTTACTTTTTGTCTTATTCTAACTACGTCGGATTTACATCATCACGTGATAGATAAAAAAGGTAAAAAAATCGCAAAAACAACTCAACGACTTGAAATCGAAAAAGAACAACAACAATAAAAAAACGAAATTTTACTTCACCCTAGAAAAAAAAAACACACACAGAGAGAGAGAAAACAGAAAAAAGGTAAGAAATGGAACGAAAGGGAGAGAGCATCATAGAAGGAAGAAGAAAGGCGTTTTCTAAGAAAATCGGTTCCTTTGTAGGAAGCTAAGAGTTTCCTTAATGCAGCGCAGCTGGCGCGTGTGAGAAGTGGTCCATTAGTGATGCCTGTCTCTACGAGTCATCAACTGCAGCAAATTTTTGTTTTCTTGCTCTTCTTCACGGAAGTTTGTATATTTTGTTGATTTTGTTTGTTTGCCGAACTCGTTTACTATTTTCATAGAGCTTGCACGTTTTTACTGTCTGCCCTTTGAGGCGACAGATGGCTGAGCATGAGACAGGCAAGCACACAGCTGACGATGGAGAGGAGAGGAAGTGTACTGTCTCCTCTTCGTCTTCACCTTGCCCCCTCTTCGTCGTCTCATTCATCAGTAACTTGTTACTGGAGATTTTCAGCGTATTAAGATGTTACTTGACATTGAACTTTGATAAGAATTTGGGGATCGTTATTAATCATCAGAAGCCATGAGAAATGGGGTGAATACAACTAGTTCTTTTCAGTTAGACTTCAATTCCAAAAGTGATGAAAATATAAGTATCAGCTGTCAACATAAAGCGAAACGTATGGAAATTGTATTAAAATTTAAAAGCATATTGGTTTTACTTTTCTGAAGAAATTATATAAAGGACAGTTCTAGTGACTGCCAATTTGAACACAATGGTGATTTATATATTGATAGATTGGCTGATTGGTTTAGATAACGAGATGCCCAAATATTAAATTACATTTACAATGCCGATATTTGCTGCTCAAGGTTCAAAAGAAAAAACTTCTCTTAGCTTTTAGATAAGATGTTGATTTTAGCGGATTTAAGACAGAACATGGTAGTTGACAGTTGTTTTACAAGAGAAGATGTAATAGCATAAAAATAAAAGAAATGAAAGAAGAAATGAAAATAAGAAATGAAGAACATTGAAGAAAGAAGAAGAAATGAAGAATAGAAAGTAATGAAATAGAACATATTATAAAATCTCCATCTTAAAATAAATTTTTAATTTATTGGTAACAATGCTTTAGACGTCATTAAAAATCGTAGAATCATTAAAAAATTTATTAGTCTTTCATTTCTAAAAAAAGGTTTATTTTAATTAAAAATATCTTTGTTCTGCAAATAATATATTAATATATGAAAATAACTTCAGATATTTTAAGCTTGTTCCTTGCGACAACTGATCCTTTTTTACTTTGCTTACTAAGCATAGTGTAAACAACATATCACTTACATTGTATTATATACAATAAATTCTAGTTTAAAGTATAAAAATAGAGGAAGAGAGAAGAAACGATCAATTAATAGGGGTAATAGTGAGTTTAGACCTTTTTCGGAAATTGGTTCTACTTTTAAAGTGTCGGCAGGTTTTTCTAAAATGTTTCCTTTAACAGTTATATGAGACGAATGGATAATCAGATGGACTGCAAGCTCAAATCGGATGATGTAGAAGAGGAACGATGCGTTGCTATGGTTATTTCGTCATTTCTTTATTTCTTCCCATTGCATTCGTCAATATAAGATGTAGGAGAAATTGGAAAGAATTATCAACAAACATCTAAATGGAAATACAAAAGAAGTATTAGAGAAATGAACAAAAACTTTGAAACAGTGTACCGAATATAAAAAGATGGCTTTGTGTAGAAAATTTACTGAATAAAACTTCAACAATTATGAATAATTTATTCTGTCGTTTAGCTTCTTAAAAATCGGAAACCCATTTATTATGGACAATGCATCATGCGCAAAAAAAAACGCCTAACTAAACTTATCAAATATTCAGAAGAGTAAGTTTTGAGAAAAATCTGTAGAAAAACTATTTTCACAAATGGTAGCTTTAAACAAACAGAAAAGTCTTAAGGAAAACGGAAACTCAGTTGAATTGGCGAGTTAAGTAGTTGTTTGTTTTTAATTTTTGATAGATTTTGCCGAAAAAAACAGGTCTCCGAAGGTTAGAAGAAAAGGCATCAACACTCCTGAATTCTTCTTCAAAATGAGGACAGCAGAAGAATCTGAAAGAGGGATAATGCTACTGTCCCACAGCGCTAAATTATTCCAGAAAATGCAAGGAAGAATTCCTAGTAATAAGTATAAACTCAGAGTAAAACGATATACGAGTTATGTAGAACAGTAGCTTGTTTTTGTTTTGAACGGATGAATTCTGAAGGATGAAAATGTTCCTGATAAATTCTTCTCAGTTTTGTTTTAAAAATCTTCATCTTGCCAAAAACGTTGCTAAAGGCTTAAAAAGATTCATCGGAGACAACACTAAAACATGATACTTTGTTCAAGAGAATCTTTTATATTCTGTTTCCTATTAGTTATCTGTCGAGTCTCCTTCACAATCCAAAGATCTGAGATTTAGTGACTTGTTCATTTAGCACTTTATGCCGAAAAAGATGACGCTAAGAAGTCAAACAAACTAACTTCGGTTTCTTTTAACTGATATGAATGAATGTTCAATTATTAAAAAAGGATACCCATATATTATAAATTGTTATATTTTATTAAATAATTCAGTAATAAGAATAATTGTGTGTTCAAAATGTCAAGAAACCCTTAAAGTCTCCTTGTTATGACAGGGTGGAATCTACTTCATGATTACGGTAATATCACATGCAATTTCGTCTCGAGATGTAGTAGATTTTTCTCGCGTTAGTACAAAGTCGAATGTTTGGTGTGGACTGATGAGTAATGGGACCTTTCTTTCTTTTTGCGGGAGAAACAAAAACAGTTAATTGACGATAAGCCAGACGTGCTGACGGAAGTTGATACGGACGGAAGTTGATTGGACGGAAGTTGAATATCACATAATTATTTCCCGCACTACTAGTTGAGCTAACATTGATGTCTGTTGAAACGAAACTTCGAGAGGTTCTTGGTCTTTTGTACATACAACCACATTTGTTGCTAAATCATTTATTAAAATATATCATGTTGAAATATGGATACTGTTTTCTAATAGCCTTGTAATAAGGACCCTATAATTTTGCTTTTCTACATCAAAGAAAATGATGGTATTTGTTGATTATTATTTCATTTATTTAGCTATTTTCAAATAAATGATCATTTCAAACACATCTTGAGGCAATAATATCGCAGTTTTGTCTCAGAAATCTTTAGTTTAGTGTCAAAACCACTGAAAATAATCGATCGTAGTTCATTTTATTTTTGATTGCTTGCAATACAGTTATATGAAGCAAAAAATGCTGCCTTCTTTGCTGTGTTCAAATTTATTTTCTCTTTTACTGTTGATGTAAATAACCTATTTGATGTGTTCTAAAACAAATACCAGGATTGCATATATAGAGAGCTGATTTTTCGACTGAAAAAATAAGTTCAAAATTTCATCTGGCTCTGCTAATAAGCGCTTAATGTGGTATTCTACCAATTTCTTGGAATTTTTTCTCCTCCCGGTTCATTGGAATTAAATATCTAATGCATTTTAAAAGAAATAAAATTTTTGAATATGCAAAAAATTAATTTTTGGGTTGAAAAAAAAAAGTGAAAAAGTTCAAAACAGACCCGTCAAACCAAAATTTAGTGAATAGCCGCTAAGAAAAACTATATTCGTAAAAACCTGAAGAAAAAACTTCCTCCGTTAAAAACAAAAACATACATTTCTGATGAGCAATGAAGAAATATCCTGATTTAAAAAAAATATGCATTTTAAAGAGTACTACGAATTAGTAAAATCGTTTAGTTATGCACCTAAAAATTTTGTTAAAAATCAAAAAGTCTAAAGATATCCTTATGCAAATGTCATTCCGAATTATTAAACACGGTGCTTAAAGTTCGTTATGAAACAACTACATTATGCTCAATAGTATAGAAATCTAATCCAACCTTCATAGAGCAGCAATATAAATAAAAATTAATTTATCATTAAATATATAATATAATAGCAGTAATATAAATAAAAATTCAAAATATCATTTGGATGCCTCGTTGATCAGAGATTAGTTGGCTATCCAGTTAAGAGATTTGGGTTTGAATCCAACAGAAAATTATGGATGCCTGTATTGTGTTTCTATCGAGGTTTCGTCCTCCATTCTAATCTTTTTTATGCCGATTTAGTCCAATAGGCTCCTGTCGTCGTACCGGGAATGGATGCCTGAAAAGAATTAACGCTCCAGCTACTGGCCAACTATCTCACTTATTTAATTAGTTTAAATCTTACCAATTATTGGTAATAATTCGCATTAATTTATGCGCGTCTTTGAATTTAATGAGCTTGATCTTCAGGTCAGGGGAGGGGTGCTCAGTCGATAGCGTGCCGGGCAGTTAACATTTCACTTTGTCATCGGTCAGTCTGTAGACATTCAATTTTTTTCTCATTTTTAGAGATAAATTATTCTTTTTGGCTTCCGTAGGTATTGGTGATGCATTAGGATTCTCGCTTTTCGATTCTCACAACGTCTTTAATAGCTCTCTCTAATGTGGGGAAATGGGAGAAAATTACAATTTTAACAAATACTGCTTACGATCAATTTATGTTAGAAATAAAAAATTTTGGTGTAGACTGTAATGATTAAAAAGTTTGCTTTGACAACATTTATTTGTTCCCTTACCACCAGGGGTGGTGGTAAAATATTACTATTTGCATTTTCACAATCATCCATTAGTTCAATTCTGCTGTCAGAAGCTGTTAAATGCGCAAAGCAAAAAAAATATTTTTTAAAACAAGCATTCATATTCGCTAGCGAGAATATTTTATTACTCTAGTTATTCAATATTTCTTGTAGTTATCAGCTGAAATAAATTTGCCTCTAATAAAATATATATATTAAGTCCTGAGTTGTTTCTTTTGTCTATTGGCAATTCTTTGAAGTTCTATGTTTTTAAATATATATTATCATTTAATTCAAATTTATAATATATTGTGCGATAAATTAACTCACGAAAGGTTTCTATGTGTTCATTGCTATATACGTACCTCGCTTAAGTAAGTGAGATAAAGTAGTATTATACTCTGGCAGTTTGGTAATATACTAGTGGCTCTATATTGGTGCTTTGCATGCTTCCAGACATTCATTTGCAATGCATTAATACTGATATATTTAAAATTACATTGAAGTCATTCATTAACAATGTAGGGCTGGGAAAGCTTAAAGACTAAATGTGATGTATCATGGGAAAGTTGTGGCTCACTATGCTCATCGAAGTCTGCTTTTCAGTCTAGTTTTGCTCTTCCGTGTGAATTTTTAACAATGGATAATAATAATGAAAACCGCGGTGACGTAAATAAGAGCAAAAAAAAATAACCATTTAACCTTCTTTCAGATATAAAAGAAAGTATACTCATTCTAGATTATTATTTGTTGCAAGAAATAATATCACTTCGAACCTAAAATAGTAGGCTAGAGAATATTGAAACACACAGTGAAAGTGTTGGTTAATAAGAAATATTCTACTGAAAAATTCAGTGTGAGTAGCATTAGTAGAAACCCATTAAAACTTTTAATGGAGAATAAGAATACACTGATAATTCAAGGTATTCAAGATGGAGCCTTTATACTTTTTTTTTGCAAAAATACTCGTTGCTCACATAGAATTTATGAATAAGAACGGTGTTCATCAAATATTTTTAGTGATAGAACACTCAATAAATAATCCAAAAAATGCGATTTGCACAAAAAATGCGATAATAATTCAAAATCAGCGATGTTCATATATTTTGTTTTAAACAGAAACTATACCATAAGAAGAAACAATAATATAATCAGTTGATGTTTTGTACATTTTAATAGATATTTCAAACGTATTTTTTTTATTTTAAAAGCATTCGTGAAATTTTTGAAAGCATTTTTGGGAAGTAAATTATGATTTTGCTCTTAATATATGTTGAAAATTATGTGGTAAGAGAGTAGTTTGTTCCCACTCTACAGAAACCCCACTAGTGTTTCCCCCTATGACGTCACTTACGACCACGCCCCCTATGCCGTCACTGACAATGCCTCTCATTAATATTCATAATTAATAATTTAAAAATTCCTCCCCTTATTAAAAAACCCTTCCTTCCCCCTTTTTTAACCCCTGGCGCCATCTGGTGAATATGAGGAGTACTATTTTCGAAAAAACACCTATTTAACTCTAATTTCCCGATTTTTGACTCCCCCTTTATTAAAAATTCCTCCCCCATATTAAAAAACCCTTTCCCCTTTTTTTTAACACGTGGCGCCATCTGGTGACTATGAGGAGTATTATTTTCGGAAAAACCCCTATTTTAGCTCTAATTTCCCGATTTTTGATTCCCCCTTTATTAAAAATTTCTCCCCTGTTATTGAAAAACCCTTTCCTCCCCATTTTTAACCCCTGGCGCCATCTGGTGACTATGAGGAGTACTATTTTCGAAAAAACCCCTATTTTAACTCTAATTTCCAATTTTCAGCCAACCCGTCATTAAAGACCCCTTTTTGACCCACCTATATTTTAAGCCCTCCTTCTCGAATAGTCCCGATTTTTCTTTATTTCAGACCCCCTATCTTTTAATCCTTATCTCTATCTTTTAATCTTTATTGTCCTCTTGACACCCCAGACCGATAAGTTGTAAGATCAAATTTATATTGTGCAATTGCTGACATCGATAAGTGACCGCTGCCAAGTTGTAAATATTAAAATGTGTATTCTTATCGGCACCAAA
Source organism: Ryuthela nishihirai (assembly GCA_038380435.1). Classification (NCBI taxonomy): domain Eukaryota; kingdom Metazoa; phylum Arthropoda; class Arachnida; order Araneae; family Heptathelidae; genus Ryuthela; species Ryuthela nishihirai. The sequence goes on from JAWZYU010000011.1 coordinate 15,212,010, forward strand.
TGTAAACACTGTGGCAGCGTCTGCACTCGTCCTCTTGAACCCATACTGATAAGTGATTGCACCAGGACCGTATGTCGCATGATATGTTGAAAGTCCGATTGCACCCATCGATAAGCGATTTTTAATAAAGGGGGAGTCAAAAATCGGGAAATTAGAGTTAAAATAGGTGTTTTTCCGAAAATAGTACTCCTTATATTCACCAGATGGCGCCAGGGGTTAAAAAGGGGGGAAGGAAGGGTTTTTTAATAGGGGGAGGGTTTTTTAATTCATTGTTAATTATGAATTATAAATTATGAATATTAATAAGAGGGCATTGTCAGTGACGTCATATGGGGCGTGGCCGGAAGTGACTTCATAGGGGGAAAGCACTAGTGGGATACCGTAGAGTGGGAACAAACTACTTAACAAATCCAAGATGTATCCTTTACTTCTTTAAATGCAGACACAAGGTGGAACTTTCACTTCTTCAAGTAAGTCGCCTGTTGTGTGTGTATACATAAATTGTATTTGGAGCATAAAGACAACGAAAAATTGATAATAAATATTTTCATCTATTAGGTATAATTTCGTATATTATGTAGAATGTTTATGATTTACGAAGTCTTCATAGAATCATTTCTTCAGAGTTGTGTTCCTAAAAACGTGAGGGAAAGCGATAGTTGGATCAGTCGGAAAATGCACAAGTCTCATAATCTGAGGTTTTGAAGTTCGATTCCAAAGTGAAAGCGTGAAAATTTTCTACGTTACCCCGACCATGTCCTCGGTGAGAATGGCATACGAAAGTTTACGTCCGACGATAGAACGTTAAGCCGTCACCCCGTGTGCAGGGAAGCCATATTCTGTGAACTAAAGAAGATGATGGACGGTCTTGAAGGGAGAACTTCTATCTGTTTTCTACTAGTTGCTCATTTGGTCTTCTCCTACCCATCTCTGAGCTCTTGGTGTCCTTGGATACGGCCATTTCACCCATTGTGTACACAAAAGTGCCGCTCAAAGATAAAACGACAGCAACATAATTTCAAGAACGGGGGAAATACTTTGTCAGTAAGTAGACTTCCATCCCTGGATTAATAGTGAGGACTTGATCATAGATGGGCCCAAATGAAACGTTTAATGAATTTTTCTTATATCACCATTTAATATTAAGTGTTTTTGCAATTCTTTGAGTATTTTTTAATTATTCTAAATCTGATTGTAGAGTAGAGAGAATGGTAGTTTAAATTACTGCAAGAACTGCCCCGAAGCGTAAAACAGATCACGGCTGTTACTTCAACTATTACCGGAAACCGCTCGATCATTACGAGCGAAACAAAAATAGCCTTTTAGCTTCCCCTCCCCCCTCCCTACCCGTTACTTTCCCACTGTCATCCCCCCTAAGAAGAAAGAAGACTCCACCTTCATAGTGCCTCGTTTCTGTTGCCATCCAAACGGTGGAAAATATGAATTAGTTTAATAACCAGTTGAACTCTGACGGCAATCCATTATGGTAATGCAGGAGAGTTGCATCTTACCCCTTGAGAGTAATTTTATCATAAAGGAACTCCGGTGGCGGCTTCCCTTGGGAATGGTTTTGTGACATAATAATAATGACTTCTGAATCAATCTTTGTAATGGCAGCGGATACAAAAGAATGTGTTATCTGCCCGAAGCAACTGAAATTCCTTTATGGAAGGTGGCTCGCTTTTATCAGGCCAGTCAGAAACGGTAGCCGACCGCCTTGTTTCGATGCGAGGGATTTGAATGTAATATTTATCAGTAAAGGAAGAGAAGAAGAAACGGAACAAAAAGAGAGTGAACAAGGGAACAATAATGGAAAGAAGAAAAACTTATCATCGAGGTAGGAAAGGAGGAGAAAAAAGAAAGGCGAAAATGCATCAAATCTAATGTAACATTATCTAATCCGCAGGTAGGAAAATATATATAGGCGAAGTTGCTCTCCTTTTTTTGTTAAGTATGAAAAAAGAAAGCAGCGCACTCGTAAAGGAGTGCAAGCTGTTCGAGAGCTTTATTACTGCTTTTCTTCTATTTTTTTTCTCTTTCAAGAGCATCGCTAACAGACTTTAGGCGGATTATATCCAGACTGGAATTAATTTCTTTAGTGACAAGAACACACACATATTTATTTCGATTTGAGTTTATGAAATCACTTTAATGTAATAAAATAGTATTGAGATGGAGTGCAAACATATATATATATAAAGTAAATGTGGAATTTTTCAGCTATTATCATTTCATTGATAAAAAAATTTTGATAATTTTCGAGCATTGATTTTCAGACTAATAGCCAATATTTAGATGAATTTTTTTTCTAAATTCTGTTTGAATGGGTCGGATTATTTTAACTCTGAGCGGCACTTTTTGCACACAATGGGTGAAATTGCCAGGCGTCAAGAACTCCGAAGGTTCAGAGACGTTTGTAGTAAAGGGACCCACTGAACAGCTTTTAGGAGACAGATGGTAGCCTCCTCTCAATGCCATCCAGCCTATTCTTTAACGTGCACAGGATATGGCTGTCTCTCACTCTCCCCCGCACAGGGGCCCACGGTTTAACGTATTATCGGACGGACGGCGACATTTCCAAGCCCATCGGTATCACCTACTGACTGAGGGAAGGGTAAGGGTTTTGTGGAGATAAATCTCAAAGCTCTTCCAGGGGGACTCGAACTTGGGAATTGTAGATTACGAACATGAAGCTCTACTGACCGAACCAATCTCTGCCCTTCTGTTTGCATGATTTGTCTGATTGCGCAGAATCGTGCACGAAATTAATTGATTGCATGATATTGCAGAACCTTTGTAGTGATGTATTGCTCATCATCATCATCATCATCATCATCATCATCATCATCATCATCATCATCATCATCATCATCATCATCATCATCATCATCATCATCATCATCAAGCAGCCATGGGCTACGGAGGTCCAACCAGACCGTGCAATTTAGTTCTCCAAGCAAGTCTATCCTGAGCTTCATCTACTGCATCCGGCCACTGCACATCAATTCTAACAAGGTCCTGTTTGACATTGTCTGCCCACCGCATCCTAGGTCTCCCCTCTTTCTGAGGCCTCTAGGCACACTGTTCATAACCCTATTCGCCAATCTATAATTATCCATACGGGCAACATGGCCAAACCAGCGGAGTCTCTCTCTGCACAATATGCTGCTTAAAGGAGGTTGCAGACTCCTTTGCCTAACCTCATCATCATTCAGATATCGAGAGAACGTATCGACGTCATGACGCCTGCTTTAGTGCTAAAAGGAACCACATTTCTTATTGACCTATACGTTTTGTATTCAAAATACCTTTCGTTTTTCAAGTCCTATCTTTTACTAGTTTGCTTATGGCAGGTCTGGGCAAACGTTTTAACTGAAGGGTCGCATAGGAAACTGAAAATGGAAGGGATGGCCGCCAAAGACATATCAATAACGTATTTTAGGAAAAAGGACTAAAGTGAAAAATGAAACAATATCATTTCATTAAAATTAATTATTTTAATGAGAATTCTCTTCGCCGAGGTTGGACTGTTTGCCCTCTAAAAATTAATTTTCTCGTTTATAAATTTCATTTTATTTGTCATAAGTAGCTCGCGGACCCGTAGTTGCCTGGTTTATGATATATGCAAATCACTTTGGCCAACTATCCATGATGTATCACAATATTATCTTTGTATCTCCCTCTGAAATTTGATTGAAATTGTCCAAGTGTATTTCGATATATGCGTTTCTATTTATCCGTGCTTAACATTTGATGACCAGTGTATAACACTTATTACAATGTTTTAAATTAATGTTTTTGTACTTCATATTTTATATTATTAGATTTATGTTGAAATTTCTATAATAATAAGAAGGAAGATACAGTCATCATCATCATCATCATCATCATCATCATCATCATCATCATCATCATCATCATCATCATCATCATCATCATCATCATCAAGCAGCCATGGGCTACGGAGGTCCAACCAGACCGTGCAATTTAGTTCTCCAAGCAAGTCTATCCTGAGCTTCATCTACTGCATCTGGCCACTGCACATCAATTCTAACAAGGTCCTGTTTGACATTGTCTGCCCACCGCATCCTAGGTCTCCCCCTCCTTCTGAGGCATCTAGGCACACTGTTCATAACCCTATTCGCCAATCTATAATTATCCATACGGGCAACATGGCCAAACCAGCGGAGTCTCTCTCTGCACAATATGCTGCTTAAAGGAGGTTGCAGACTCCTTTGCCTAACCTCATCATTAGTTACAAAGTCAAACCACCTAATACCCAAGATACTGCGTAAGCATCTAGAATCAAAAGCATCTAGTTTCCTGTTATCTTGTTTACACAGCGTCCAAGTTTCACTACCATAACTAACCGTAGAAAGAACCAAACTATTATACAGTCTAATTTTAGTCTTTAGGTGTATACGCCTATTTCTCCACAATTTCCACAGATTTTTAAAAGTCCCGGCAGCAATACCTATTCGTCTGTTACTCTCATGCCGCACATCACCAGTATCAGTTACATAGCTCCCAAGTTAATTAAACTGTGACACCTGCTCAAGACTGCAACCATTCATATTAACTGAATCACAGCCTGCCTGACCAATTTTCATCACTTTAGTTTTCTCTCTGTTTATAACCAAACTCACTCTACTACCAGTCTCATCAACAGCTCGAATGAAAGAGTTCATCTCATCAACATCATTTGCCAAAAGGGCTAAATCATCAGCATAATCTAAATCAGAAAATTTCGCATCTCCAGCCCATTTAAGGCCAAAAGCTTTCCTTGAAGTGAATTTCGCATAACATAATCAATAACCAAATTAAAGAGAAAAGGAGACAAAATGCACCCTTGTCGAACAGCAGAAGTAATGCTAAACCAATTGGTACAAGCCTTACCAACTCTCACACACGACTCAGTGTTATTATAGAGAGCTTTCATTATGTTAACTAACTTTTCAGGTATACCATATGATTTCACAATCAACCACAAATTATGACGATCAACAGAGTCGAAAGCCTTTTTGAAATCAATAAAGCTAGCAACCAAAGGTTTCTGAAACTCTAAACATTTCTCAAGGATCTGCCTAAGTGAAAATATCTGATCCACACATCCCCTACCACTTCTGAATCCACATTGCTCATCACGCAATTGCCTGTCAACCAGATTCTTAATTCTATTAAGCACAATCATGGAAAGAACTTTACCTGGAACAGAGAGTAGGCTGATAACCCTATAATTATCACAAGAACTGCTATCACCTTTTTTGAAAATAGGGATAATAATAGCTCTGGTAAAATCTTTAGGAAACATGCCTTTATCATAAAAGTTATTCAAAATTTCAGTCATCCAAGTGGTAACTGAAACATTCCCAGCTCTAAGCATTTCCGTAGTAATTTCATCCACCCTGGGGATTTATGAAGTTTAAATTTAGAAATAGCCAAACTAACTTCAGATTGTGTTACAGGGACAACATTAAAGCCAACAATGCATCTATCATCATTGCAAACAATAGGAGTAGAATTAACCACATTGTTTAGAACATCACTGAAATGCTCAGCCCACCTAGCCATGACAGAATCCTCACCTTCTATAACCTTACCTTGTTTATCCTTCAATCCCTGTATACTAGTTCGTTTTCTACCACATAAAACATTAACTATCTGGTACAGCTCTCTGCTGTTGCGCTGTCTAACTGCTTCCTCAGCTTTGTCAGCCAGGCCATCAAGCCAAAGATTCTTATCAGTAGCTAACTGATCCTTTACACGTTTATTAAGTTCTTTGTAATGCTTCCTATTAGGACTAGTAGGGTACTGATTAAGGACATTCCTGCAGTTCCTTCTTTCTGAAATAAGCTCAAGTGCTTTATCACTTAAATAATTCTGCCTCCTCTGCTCCTTTTCCCCTAAAAGAGTATTGTTAGTTTCCAAAAAAGCCTGTTTAAAATGGCCCCGTTCTTCCTCAACTTCAGTATTAAGCAAACCATGACTGTCATAATGACTAATTAACCTATCATGGTAAGCTTTAGCTATAACTGGGTCTTTCAGAGCTTCAGTATTAAAGGTAAAGTTTTTAAATCTAGCACAACACTTTTTAAGTTTAAGTTGCAAGACAATTTTAACAAGGTAATGGTCAGATCCAATTTCAGCTCCCCTATATGCCCTGGTATTTCTAACAGAACTAGCCCATTTGCTGTTAATTAATATGTAATCAATCATACTCTTATGCAGCCCATCAGGTGAAACCCATGTGTATTTATGTATGTCACGGTGTTGGTAATATGTGTTAGTTATTCTGAAACCATTGAGTTTACTTACCTGTAGGAGACGTTGCCCATTGCCATTGCAGCTACCAATACCAAAAGGGCCTATTACTCCTCCCCAAAGGTCAGAGTCAGTACCAACTTTGGCATTGAAGTCACCAAGAACAAGGGTAATATCTCCTTTCTTGATAGAATTCAAAATATCCTGAAGTTGTCCGTAAAACCTATCCTTCTCATCCTCATCAGAATCCTCAGTGGGGGCATAACAGCAGATAACATTCAAGCCTTTAATGCTTGTCTGAAATTTTGCTGTAAGAAACCTTTCATTAATGCACTCATATCCTAGAAGAGCATCACTTGCATGTCAGCTGAGCAGCAGACCCACGCTTTGGTGATGCTTTCCATCCTCCCTCCCTGTAAAGAGAAATTTAAAGTTATTTTTAAGTATCTCATCTTTACCTGTCCATCTGGTCTCTTGCAAGCCTAGAATATCTAGGTTATAGCGCTGGAATTCCTGCATGAGGACATCAAGAGAATAATCTCTATGTAATGTCCTCACGTTCCACGTTCCTGCAGAGAGAAAATGATTAGTAGGATTTTTAAATAAATTAGGTTTATTGAGATTGGTAGGGCCAACAATATCAAACAGCCCCCTGATCGCAAGCATGGGGCAGAGACCTGTTCCTCCTCCGCTAAAGGCTGAAGTCACCGATGCTGGTAGGAACTTCAGGCACCACCTTTTCAAGTGGACTTTTTCAAGAGCCATATGGCCTGCCTGAGACACATTACTCCAGTTTAGGCTTGACGATGCCCAACTAGCTAAGTAAGGTTCAGGTACCTGCGATGGCCTCTGATTAGGATTATCCACCAGCTGATATAAAGTATCCCATGCCTCTGTTCACTTAGAGCTGGCAACCCAGAAGCAAACAGAAAATACAGCTGCAGACTCTCCCTCAGCAGAGGCCCACCAGTACAGCAAGTCCAGGATCCATAATCAAGCTCAAATCCATAAACAAGTCCAGTCTAATAGGTATAAATGGTCAGCACCAGGACCCTGTGAAGTTGACCACTCCTCAGCCCCTATAGCTCAGCAATTTCGTGTGTTGCATAATATATATATTGTATTTCGCGATATATACAAGACTATCAAGAATGATTGCTTAAGAAATGTTACTAACGGCTCTTAATAACTGATAATATAGTGACTGTGCAGAAAATGTGTCATGTAATACGATAATTTAAAATTTTTGTAGAATGGTCTAGATCAGAGGTCGGGATCAGCTGTTCCGAGGAAGCTTAAACACGGTCTGGACGCTCTTGAAGAATGTTGGCTCAGCATTGAACTGTGAACATTTTTATTCTTCAACGGATTTCATTAACCTCAAGTACCAGAGCAAGCTGGTAATCGATATTTGATAGAATAGATCCAATTCAAATGCTCTATATGCATTCTAAATTTGTATAAGTTGGCTTAGAAGGCTCAAAGGTGTAATAATGCCATTTTTAAATTGGTTTTTCAGTAGTTTTATCGTATACATTTCAATATACTTGTTTCAAAATTATACCTTATGATTTTAGTTTTCTTAATAAATAATTTTCTCTCCTTTTTTTACTGTTATGGATATTAACTAGAGGGTCACTTTTCGAAATCAAGCAACTCGGAGATATTCAAAACCTGTTGTTTCTAGTCCGAGTATATTTCATTTGGTCAGATGTGTTGACAGGAGTAACATTTTGGTAAAATCATCATAATGGAAATGCTCCTTTTTTAAATAAAAGAAAACGTCTCCGATCGTTGAAATGATGCTCATTGCAACTATACAAATTATTTAATTGCTTTACAAGTATACTCCCTAAATAAAAGAGTTATAATGACTAAATCACCGATTTTGATTCTTGATTAACAATCCTAGAGCTAATGTAATGTGCGTTTATAATTCATCTAACAATTAATGTAGTGCATTTTTTCCCTGCCTGATGTACCTTCACACACAAACTTCATTAGACTCAATGAAATCATAAATTTCCTAATAACAAGCATCAAAATTTAGATTTTCAGTTTTGAGAAAACAAGTTTTGCTTATTATAGAAAAAAATTCTCTTAAAGTACGCATTACTTTTGGAAATGGAAGGATATTAGTCACAATTTCATTACTTGTTTTTTAATCAATCGATACTTGAGAAATTTCACTTACACTTTTTAAAGCAATAATAGGGAAAGAAACGTAATTTATATACTATTGTACTACACCATAACTAATGTAGATAATTAATTATTGAACCGGAAACCTGAGTATCTCTTCAAAATCCAGGCACTTTGGAGAGAAATTGGAGAGATGACAACCAGAGAATTTATGACGAACCCTGGAGAAGAGGTAACTCTATATTCTTGATCCAATAAAGATGATAATTTGTGCCTATCGGAATGTGCTTAAAAATTCCTAAAAATTTAAATTGAAGTTAATATGGATGTAGTTTTTAAGAAAAATTGGGATGTTTTTAATCCAAATCTGTTTAATTATCGATTTCCAACATATCTTTTCAGTGTTTAAAGAATTACGGAAGCTAAAATGTTTTACAACAGTAATGCGTCATAAGAATTTATCTCAGAAATGAATTAAAACTTAAATAATAAGTATTGCTTCCAACCATTAATAAAATAAATATATATTTTAAAAATTTAAGCAATGATTATTTAAATATTAGACAATTATAAATGATTTTTATAAAACAAAATGCATTGGTAACTCTTCCAGCTTCCGCAGCTCTTCAATACTAAACAAATATTGTTGAAAAACGAGATTTCTATGGATTTAATTATGATCCTAATGTTCAGTCAAATCCCTACCCCCCTTAAATTCATATTTTAGAAGTTATAGTGCTTCGAATTTAGATTCTAATTACCTAAACTGGATATTTCCTATATTTTGTTAGGGCAGTGTATGATTATTAAAATATTAAGGAATAAATGGAACGATTCTTAAATGACAGAATTTCTACTCAAGATAAGTGTAATGTTTAGTTTTGAGCAAAATATTTTCACAAAAATAGTTGATCTTGAATTTGTTTCATCAGCGCATTAATATGAATTATATCATACACATCTACTTCGTAAACATATTCGTATTTCTCCATTAAGAAACAAAAATCAAATGTTAAATGAAAATATTCTTAAATGAATGGAAATACTGTACTAGTACATTCACCATAAACAACATTAATCCTATATAAAGTTTTATTAGGAATATGCGCTCATTTTTATAAGAGATGTAATCCTTAAAAATGGAAATCTTGAAAGAAGATAAAAAATATGTTGCAAAATTTCTCGTTTTACACTAAAAAAAAAAGACTTTTAACACTCAGGATTTTTTTTCTTTTCCTAAAAAGCCGGGATGACTTTTTTAATCATCATTCAAGGATTTATTTTATTCAAAATACGATGAGTTTATTAAAAAAAAAGATTTCACTAGAGACTGAATCGACTATAAAAATGTACACCGAGTTTTTAAATTTAACTAAATTCTAATGAAAAAAAAAGGAAGGATTTCTTTCCTTTATCTATGCACGCTGTAGTAATCTGATAATATCTGTTTTTATTTTGCATTACTTCTTTGCCATTACTGAGTTTTTTTAAACGAAAATAAATTAAAGGTTTTTTAATATTAGTGATTGTTTTTATAATTTTTCTTTCCTTCTGTCGAAGTTTCTTTATAATATGGTTTTCAAATATGCTGAATGAGTTTCTTTAGTTTTCTACTTTTTATTATCTGATCTAGAATGTTTAGCGAAGTTATATCGTTGGCGTGTTAATCTTGAAAAATATTGGCTCTTGTACAACATCAAAACACAGCGAGTTTTTAAAAAAGTAAACTTTCTTTATTCCCCTTTCAGATAGAGCGTCTTTTCTGAGTTTCAAGAAATTTTTAAAAACTTCAACTCGTTTTCGAGGGAAATTTTCCCGAGGCAATATATACATATCTTGAATAATAAATGGTGAAATAAATATTTTTCATAGAGACGGATGTTCGCTCAGTCGGTAGCGAACCAGGCTCATATTCTATAGTTCCCAGGTTCGAGTTCCAACTGTGTCTACGTTGAGATTTATCTCCATTAACCCCCACTCTGCCCTCAGTCTCCCTGATGGGACGTTAAGCCACGGTTGCTTGTAGGAGAGCAATGCCCTGTGCATATTAAAGAGCAGGCTCGATGACCTTGACTGAAAACTTCTATCTGTTTCCTAAAAGCTGCCCAGCGGATCCTCTTCCCCAAATTCACCTGAGACCTTGGGATCCTTGTGACCTGGCCATTTAGTCTATTGTGCTAAAAAAATGCAGTTAACAGCTGAAAAAATATACTATTCAAATTGAACGTTTGACTTCAAATGTCAAAAAATGCTGGAAGGGAAATACTTATTTTACTTGTTGTCTTTCCATTTCCATCCCTCCTTAAAAATTAGCTTAGATTATTCTATTTCTATTGGATGATCTATGATTTTTTCAACTTTAAGTGTAAACATTGGCCCAGATTTTCGTTTGAGATGGCAGCATTTATTGATTGAATCAATAAGTATCTGTGCATTGTATTTATTTCGAAAGTTTTAACGAAACATCTGATAAAAGTAATTTTGCTTTTGATCAACTTCTGTATTTTAGTAGAAGAGTTTATCTCCAGTAGAGTTTTAATAGTCTGCAAAACTTAAAAGCGTTGTTACATATTAGTTTGATAAGCCTGTCTAATAACCATGATGCTCAGTCCTGTTTTCAGTTACTTCCTAGTTGCTATTTATACTATTTTATTTCCAAAATTTAAATAGGGTTGTTTAAACTTCTTCGAAATGAAATGTTTATAAATATGATCATGTATTAACATCAGTGCGATAGAATTATCTTTAAGTTGTTATCCATTTATATATTTTAAATTGTTATATTTTACATGCTGATATAATAAAAATGTTTTTTTTTGCATTTGACTCCTTTCAGAAGAGGTAACATAGTCGATCTGTGTGTATATATAGAGAGAGAGTATGTATTTCACAGTTACGGTTGAGGGCAATTGACGTTGCTCTCTCTACATTTCTATAACTACTTTGAAAAGGCTTAGATATTTTAAAGTATTTGTAAGAGACATAAATTGCTAGATCGATAGACTGAACTGAAAGACGTTCAAGAAAAATCTATAACAAAACTTTGTATGAGAAGCAGTTTGAATAAGGCCTAGTTCTAAGAATAGCATGTTACTTCAATGATGGCCAGACGTTATCACCCCCTATTCGAAATAGCATTTTTGGTTGATGAAAAGCAGAAAAAAGAAACATGTTTAGCGAAAAACGAATGAAAAACGAGGTATGTCGGTTTTGTTCATTGGAGGATGCCGCTAACATTGGAATGGAATGGTCTTGACAGTACTGCATCTGCAGGAAGAGCAATTGATTATCTCTTTGCAATGAAAAGAAATCAAGAAAAGTAAAAAGTGATATTTTTGGGGCAATGTCCTTGCTCCTCGATGCCTATGCTGTCGAGATAGATATTCGGATCACGGAGAGTGCAGGGTGGTGTCACATTTTGCAAGCATGCATTTCCCTAAAGAAGCAGATGTTAGCAGTTCCTCCTGAAATCGCATCGATACCAATTGCTTTATGGTGTATTAATATATATATTCTTGAAAGCTGATGGAAAGTGAATTAAAAGTGCTTGGTTCCATTTCATTCGATGAATATTTTATGTAGTTATTTAATAAAATCACAGTAACTGTTTTAACGACTATTTCAGGCAAAGTAGATTTAAGGGTTGAAGAGTTTTCTACAAAATTACGTAAATATAGTTTTCTGATCACAATACGAAACGGAATGTCATTCTCGGAACTTATATTATATATTTATGTACGGAATGTATTCTCGGAACTTATGTATGGTAACCTCATTTGAATGGAGAGAAAACAATGTTATGGTATCATTTGTGGTGGTGTTACATATTTCATTTATATCGCTCAAATAAGAACGTAGAGTTCATGTTAGGTTGTTTAACTTCTTAGCAGCACTTGTTTGCAAAACAGCGACTAAACGACAAGGTCAAAAGAATCCTTGGAACTCAGAGAAGGCAATATCCACTGGTCAGTTGTTTAGGAGACATATGTCTTAAATTAGCCATGTACAGGGTATCGTACTGCTGCACAGAGGTGACTTCTTAAATGTCGCATTTGATTTATGTGCGACTTTTTCATGCCTATTAATATATTTGCTTACCGAGAGTATAGCAGAGTTAGGAAAGAAAGCCAGTTACAGTGGTGACTCGAAACTGAGAATGTACTGTTACGAGTCTAGAGCGCTGCTGACTGAGCAAACCTTGCTAACAACAGAAAGCGCATTTGTTTCTTTTCCTATATCTCCGTCTGTATCTGAAAGTTGATGTGAAAAAGTTAGTCTTTTTCTATTTTAAGCTTGAGACTAAAGGTCATGTTGGATGGAAAAAACATCAGGTTACTATGACATCAAGGCTAAAGGGAGAATATTTATTGTACAGTTGTAAGAGACAAGAAAGTAGATATTTCTCTTCAAAACCGCCAAGCATTGTTTTCTCCGTTATTTTAAAATTTATCTATCTTGAAGTATTAAAAGCTTTACGTAGAACTAAATGTAAAGTCAGTGACGAATGGGAATTTTGTGAGTGGAAAGAATTTCGTATTTTAATAAGGTAAAAGGGTGAAAAATTAAAGAAAAACAGGAAAAGGAGAAAAAGTGAGATAAACACTCTTGGGAGGATAATCGTGAAGGATAGGAAACATAGATTAAAAAGAATGCTGTAAAGGAAAGCGATTTGTTTGATCTATGGAATGGATTTATTTTCTCTTTCCAAAAAAAAAAAGACTCGAAACGTGGTGCAAAAGAGATTGTTAACTCTGAATGGATGGAAGAATAGAATGCTTCTCAAAACATTCTAAAAATCTAAGATTTTGAAAGTGTAAAAAATGTATTTCTGCTTTCTTATTTAAATGGAAGAATAAAGTTGAAAACCAGATAGAAGAGGTTTTAGCTATCATGCAGGTGTAGAAGTAAATTTTTGTTGTTTGTATGCGACAGTGCGGAAAAGCAATAAAATTATGAAGTTAAAAGAAAATCTTAAAACTCTTAAAAATCTGAAATTTAAATTTAAAAAAATAAAAAAGTTAATTTTTAATCTTAATTCTTCTTAAGAGCTTGGTTATATAATTTGTTAAAAATAGTGAAGTTATCTTTACCCATATAAGATTGAACAAAAAATAAATAGTCTGGGTTCAGTGGATAATTTCTTGAACGAGTCATCAGGAGAATTCCAATGAGTCAGTATTGGAGGCCAAAATAACCTATATGGTAACACAACGTATCTGAGGTATAATGTGACATTTCTATCTTAAATCATATTACGTTTAAGATTTTTTTTTACTGTATTGCGATATTTTGTGTCTATTTGCGTTACTAATATGCAAAATTTTAAGTTTTCAATCTCAGAAACAAAATAATAATGATCTATCCCTTCCTATCGCTTCAAAAAGTTCAGTAACTTAAATTGTAAATATAATTTCGTTAGATATTGACTACTTATTTTGAAAGTAAGAAGCCAATATAACGATACTTTAACAGTTTAATTTCTAACAAGGTTTTCTAAGCTGAAACCAAGGATGAAACTACAAGAATACGATATCGCCACTGGCGAATATGGGATGCTCTTTTATAAAGGAGAATGCATTTTTTTTTTTCGTTTACCATCCATAGCACTTTCTAACAATGGAAATTGAAACTAATGGATGATTGGGAAAATTACAATACGTAGTAATATGTTACCAGTACCTATAAAATTTCAAAATAATTTTTATTTCTTAAAACAAAGTGAAAAATGGGTTTCTTCAACTCTCTGGCACGAAGGGCGTAAATCATCGATGCTAATGTAAACTTCTTGACCTTTTTAATATTCGCTACACATTTTGTGTTTTCCCCACGCTTCACGATGTTAGAGGGCAGCATTCACTTTTTTTTTTTGTATTAGGCTTTGAATACCCTCTAACAGGGTCGGTTTGAAGTAATGGATTATCGGGAAAATACATATAGTAATATTTTATTAATACTTCTAAAACACTTAAGAATTTTTCATTTATCCCTTAAAGCAAAAAGTTGAATTTTGCCACCCATCACACCACAGAGAAGGGAGTAAATCACTGTTGCTAATGTACACGTCATGATCTTAACACTCTACCAGAAAAAAAAATCAAAATTCTTATATAATTAGAACGCTTGCAACAGTCGTTTAAGGTTTTGGTATTTTACAAGTTATCCACAGTTAGAGGGTGCTATTAACATTTTTAGGAGATTCGTAAAGTGAGAATCATAATATTTCTTCAATACTTATCCAGCCCAAAACTAAATTTAACTTTCCTTCAAAAACAGAACAGTTGAATATCTACTGATAGACAGACAGACAGCAAAACATAGTTCATTTTTTTCTGAAAACTAACTAAAATACAGCTACGAGAAGCATTTAAGAGACATGTGTTATCATTCTTTGTAATAGAAACAATACTTCTGAAAAAATAAAAAAATTCTAATTATGTTTTCTGTAAAATTTGATAACTGCATAATTGCATCTTTTTCAAAAAATATTTTCGATATAAGTATTTTTTTGTCTCTCGATTAACTTTAATCAAGGAATAATAAAATTAATTACGATCTGAAATAATTACTTAAAAAATTGATTTTACCACTTTGGACAACCAATTTTTTTCAACTAAGTATTTCAAGTGTTTCTTATTTATAGGACGTTTACTTGTAATACCTTATTACTAATTTCGATTTATTCAACTGATTAAATTTGGAGAGCTATTCCAAGCAATACACGGAACAGCCCGCGCATTGAAGTCGTCACATACGGCATTTTAAAAGTAGCTTAAATGTTTTCATAAACGCCATCTATTAAAATTTATAATTGCATATTTTATTATAATTATGAAACAGCATTGGAAGTTTTCAAATATTGTGCTTACGAGTGGTGTTCATTTAAGTCTTTAAAACTTTCTTATAGTTAAACACTTCTCGAAATTAGAATATTTCAGTCGTAGTAATGGAAATATAAACACTTCTTGCCAAAATTATATACTGTAAAAATTTGTATCTAGCTGTTTTTCTGTATTAATTTCTATAAGTTTTTGTAAGGAATCTTTATGTTTCTTGAATTGTTTATTAAAAAAATCAGATGCGATAACATCTCAATCATAAAAATGTGAAATTTAACAGTTATATTAATTTGATTTCAGTTTCTTTCTTTAGTAATATTAATAAATCATTTAGAAACACCAGGAAATTTGAAATTGCTTTTTCCACTAACATGATACAGCAGTTCAAGTGCTCATATTAGAGCCACAGTGCGCCCACGTATGTGTAATCCTCATTTTATCTGCACTACTGTAATTCAAATGCTTGAATAGTGCAAAAAGAAAAATTACCCAAAAGAAATTAAAGAAAAGAACTAGTTTTTCTCTAGGCTATTCCGTAATTCGAACAACCTCACCTGACCACAGTAGAGCAGTTTTGGAGAAGAAGCTCAACTCTTGGTCATCTATTCTCCCTCCCTCACTCCTACCAATTCTCTAATAAATCCCATGTTACTCCGAGCAGCAGAGAAGTCAGCCTCACTTTTGGCAGAGCGCTACTGACCATAAGTGGCCGCTTCCATGTCCGCGGGCGAGCCAAATGTGCAGTGAAAGGAATGAGGCGAGTCAAGTCACGATCTTACAACCGCCGAGAGATGCCTCGCGGCCAGCACATGGGCCCCGAAATTTCTTCTCTGCGGCTATTCTCAGCTGCAATAGGAAACATGAGCGCGGGCGTTAACTGAAGAACTCACATTAGACACTGTAAGAAAGAAAGTCGACAGGGAAGGAGAAAAAAGAGACGAAGAAGAAGAAGGGCGGGGGGGGGGAGGAGGAGGAAGAGAAAGGAACAGAGTTCGACAAATTTACTGACCCTTGTGTTGCAGGTTATAAAAATCAAACCCTGTACGCATTTGAAAACATACACTGAAGACACAGTGAATTGGAAGCAAATGCAAGGGAAAGCTATCAGGTAGTAGAAAGACAAGATGCGAGACGTCCCATCTGTAACATCTTAAACTTTTTCTCTTTCTTCATATTCTTCTCTTTCTGTCCACCAAGAAGAGGATGCACTCTCATCCTACTACCTGGCTACCTTTTTTACTATTCTTTCTGCTTACATTCGGCGCTGTGCTGCAAGCTACTAAAATATAACTTGGGACGCTGAGTTGATTTTCCCAAAGAGGAAAAAATAAAAAAAAGGAAAAGGAGTAGAAGGAGGAGAAGGCGGCGGATGAAAATGGAATTTTGTGATTTCCGAGTGGCTGTTGCTTTTCCATGTGAAGCTCCTGAGAGCAAAACAAAGCCTTAAAATCTATCAGACTACTGATAATAAAGACCGAGAGAGGGAAGAAGTGACTCCTAGTTCTTACCGAATGTAAAATATATGTTATTTTGGGACATTTCGTCACACGACATCACTACTCTCTGTATTACGTAAAAGAGTTGTTGAACATCAGAGTATTACACGCAAACAGAGTAGTTTGCTTCTCCGCAGTTTAAATATTTTATTAATGGTGGAGGCTTTCAAAGTTCACCTTTGGCAAATGAAGGGAGACATAAATCTGGAAATAGAAGCTTCAACATTTGCTTATTTCAGACAGGTGGAGATGATTTTGAAACGAAACTAATATATAAGGCGTTTTTTAAGAACTGTTTTAATACGTATGTAAAAGGTCGGATCTAGGG
Source organism: Ryuthela nishihirai (assembly GCA_038380435.1). NCBI lineage: Eukaryota > Metazoa > Arthropoda > Arachnida > Araneae > Heptathelidae > Ryuthela > Ryuthela nishihirai. The sequence continues at coordinate 15,229,073 of JAWZYU010000011.1, forward strand.
GAAAGGGGACATGCCCCCATTCTTCATAATGCTAAAAACGTTAATAGAGGCAAAAACTTATTGAACTTAATTATATTTCACGCAATTTTTAAGACTTTTTTTTAAAGACCTTGCAAAACGAGGGGGGAAATGTCTTATTGCATTGGAAATCCAGTATTTGGCCTCCCTCTTTATATTTTTGTGACTCAATTGTGTTTCTTGCCCGATTTTTTTCTAAATCCGGGTCTGCATGCATTCATATGTACATACATACATACATACATACATACATACATACATACACAGCAGCAGGGGATTGGCTCAGTTGGTAGCGTGCCAGGACCGTAATTTGTAGTTCCCAGGTTTGAATCCCAAATGGGTAAGCGTTGAGAATTTTCCCCGACAACCCCTGCTCTCAGCAAGGGGATGCCGGTGGGCTTGGAATAGGCCGCCGTCCGTTGGATGAGACATTGAGCCATGTCTAATGCAGGAGAGCCATACCTTGTGATAGCTCTGTGTTCTTGTGACCTGATTATTTACCTGGCTGTATGCGCAAATGTGCCTCTCAGGGGTAAAACAAGTTTGCACTGAAAACCTTTTATTTATGTTCAACAAGAAGCTGGAAGATGATTGAAAAATCCCCATGACCTTACCAAACTGTAGGGTTATTTTTTCTCAGTTTTTCAGCTTAGTAAATAAATTATATCTTCAATAGGAGATACAACTCTAACCATTAAACTCTGAAGTGGCTACTAAACATAAATTTTTGCTGATGGAGGTATAATTACTGGCGCAGTGAGTGGCAAATGGGGAAACTACAATAATGCGCAGTTGACCTTTCGACAAGTTCTAAACAGTGATATTTGAAAAATCTGTCAAACTCTGATATATGAGAAATATCGAAAAGTTAAATGTGCATTATCTTAGTCAAGTCACAGATCAAGTTGTTATTCGCACTACGCCACTGGTCGAACGGGGGCGGGGTGGCTCAACAGTAGCGCAAGACTTGGAATCTGCATTTTTCAGGTTCGAGTTCCACCAGGGCCAGCGTTGAGATTTATTTCCGCAAAACCTCTCCCTGACCTCGGCCAGTAGGGGACACCGATGGGCTAGGAAAGGCCGCCCTTCGTTGGGTGGAACTTTAAACCTTGGCTCCGTGTGCGGGATAGTCATCCCACCTGCACGTTGAAGAACACGCTGGATGGCCTTGGCATGAAGGTACCATTTGTCTCCTAACAGCTGACTATTGGGTCCCCTTTTCCAATCCTACTCTGATCCCTCGGATTCCTCGTGACCTAGGCATTTAGCCCATTTTGTGCAAAATAGTACCGCTCAGAAGTAAAACAACCCAAGTGGTCGAATGTTTTCTCGTTAGTTTAACCTCTCATTGAAATAGATGCGACAATAATCAGAGGACAGAGTTGATAGCTCTCTTGTTTGCAACATCCTCTGAACTTGGACCTTAATGATGATACAGTTACATCGCATTAGAACAAGGATGACCAACACAAACTTAGCGAAAAACAACTAGAGATAATAAACTACATTCTAAAAGAGTCGCAGGAAAAATCCTCAACTTAAAAGGAAAAACATACATTTCTAATAAGTAATGAATTGAAAAACATATGTGTGTGTGTGTGTATATATATATATGGATAAATGTTTTAAAAAATACAGTATTATTTAGGTTAAGAATAAACAAATGGATTAAAAAACAGAAATAAAAAGATTTTAATGAGTACTATAAATTGGCAGAATTTTTTAAGCACCTAAAAATATTTGGTCCAAAAAAAAAGGAAAAAATGAACCAGATTTAGTACATTGATTATTTCTTATATGAGACTTTAGTTCTTTTGCAATGGGGCGAGGGTTGATCAGATCTGTATTAGAGTATTTAGAACTTATGTAGCTATGCATTAAAGTATGCATTTTTTAAATTATTCTAGTAATTCCCATTACTTTATGGTGTCCAGTACAATTAGTGTTCTGTACATTTGTGACTAATTCATTTAATATAGTATATTTTTAAGCTTTATGAGCGTTGAGGTGTAAGAGGAGGCTGTTAGTTTAATACGCCATAGAGAAGATTTGTGAAGAAAATGATATCTCAGCTGAAAGACAACACAAAGATCGAACCTAGGTCGTTTTTATGAGTGGTCCAGCTCGCTAACTATTCGGATCCTTTTTTAACACTAGAAAATTACATTTTAATAAGAGAAAAATAGTCGGTGGTCGAATAGTTAACGTTCTTAACTCGGGAACACTACTTCAAGCACGGATAAATCATAGATATAACTTTCCATGCGTTGTCTTTCTTCTGACGTCTCTCCATACTCAAAGATCTCTATACCGTATTATCCTAAGAGATTCCAGTCTGACTTTTGTGGCAAGCAACTGCTTGAGGGACAATAATTTTACTTTTTTTTTTTTATTTTAACTCACACCAAATTTTGTGCAGGGTATTTAGCAGAGGTAAATCTTAGCGCTGGCAGAGTCGGATTCGAAGCCGGGAACTGCAAAATTCGAGCCTGGCGCGGTATGCAAAATGTATGCTTTGTAATGATTTTTATTGAAAATTTACAAAAGCAGAAAAAACAGCTGAGAATTCACCAGCTTTAATTAGTTTAGTTTTCAATGAAGTAGAAACATACTGAATATTTTAAACACCGTGTGAAAGTAAACTCTGCGTGAAAAATTGTACCAAGGAAAGGAAAAACAAAGAAATTATAAATCTATTTTTTATATTTAGTCTTATTTATTAAATGTGTATTGTTTCTCAGCTAATATATATGTTAAGTAAATAAGAGTGTTTTATACTGTATTTAATATTTTAATTTAAAACTAAAAATAAAACCTTAAATGTATGAACTAATCTATTTTTTCTTTTTCACTGCCTATAATAAAAGCTAAATAAGTTGATTGTGTTTTATGTGCTTTTTTAATAGTCTTATTATATAATTTTACCTCTCTTTTTTTACCAAGATATGTCGATGATTGGCAGTTTAAGTAGTCTTCTGAGAATATTTTTATAAATCCGCATTCGTTCTCTCCAAAACATCTTAGATATGTAAATTGACAAAAAAGAACACAACAGATGTTATTATTATTGTTGTTAGTTGGCGTGATTTGTGTAACCCAATACTCGATTTTGTTTTTATATCTGCGAGTTACAAAAAGCTGTCATATTTAAAAAGGGAAAGAAATAGCTTCTGACATTTCAAAGGGAATCTGAATTTCTTCAGAATCATCCATACTATGAAATGATAACTATTTTTGACGGCAACATATTCCAGGCAGCAGTGTTTCCTGTTGCTTTTTGCCTTTCCTATCTTATTCTTTTTCCTTTTTGCAGCTTATGTAAGTGGGGACTCTATGATTTCTTGTAAGGTCAGTCCTTCTTCCGAGGAACACAGAGCATTCTGTCATTCTTCTTTTCGTCGGGGCCCTTCCGTTTTCCACCTCTCCATCTGATGTGACTTGTCGTGGCAACAGCGGTTCTCATGTTTCCTATTGTATCGAAGAAGAATGGACGAAGAGGAATGTAAGGACCTTGTTCTGATGGCGAGGTTCCTCCGATGGCTGTAGGATCGTGACTTGACTTTTTCATGGATCTCGGGGCTAGGAACATCGAAAACACAAAATCGCGGACTGGTCACTAAATAGATTTTCTAAGATTCTTTCTAACTAAGTGGTTTCCTCAAGCTGCGAGTGTTTCTGTGAGTATTGAATGGAATCCTACTTCTACATGAATTATTAAATTTATTATAAAATTTGTATAAAATATTTGGTAAAGGATAATTTTTAGATTGCAAATATATGAAAGAAATATTTTAGTTGTGATATTAATATTATATAAAATAGTAAAGGTAAGATCAAAGTTTTCACTGGAAGGAGATCAAAGCATGCGAAGAAAATAAAAGATATCTTCACAAGGTCTGATCTAAGAAAAAGCAGAAAGTGAATGTATGTGGCGAGGGGGAGGGCTTTTGATACTCATAAACAAGCTTTGTTTTTTTTTCCGAGATAAATGATTTAGAAAAGAAAGGAAAGGATCGGACCATAACTAAAGAAAAAGGGGCGGGGGGGGGGTCGACAAGATTGAGTGGAAAGCTGTTTCAGTGTAAAATTATTTCCCGTTTTAGTGGTTTTCAAATATTTTGTACAAAATACGAATAATATATATGTGTTAATTTGTTTTCTTCTATTACAGTTACTAGCACTCTCAAAGAGGGGGGGGGGGATGTCCACCGCCCCAAACTCCTAGATCCAGCTCTGGAGGGAACAATTAAGATTTCTCAGTTTTTCCATTTTGCTGATTTTTTTTTTCTCGTATTTAAACGAGGCGTATTTTTGTTTCTCTATTTCATTTTGATATGGCCCTGATAACAAAGTTTGAAACAAATCATTTGTGCAAGAAAACATTATGATAATAGTCCAAGAAAGATTACCATTTACATTCATGGTCGATAGCCACTTCATACCTTATCATAATATGCGAAAGGTATCAAAAGAACCCAACTTCGAGCCTCGAATAAGACATGAATGCTTTTTTTTCCTTCCATTGTCCCTCTGCTGAGATCTCGCCTTCCTCACAGATATCATCTGTAGGGTATTTAAATCATAGGTTTCTGTCAGACCTCTGTAGCAAGCTGTTGCTTGAGAGATGAATTCATTTTTTTATGGACGATACAAATCTCGTTTCTATTTATCGTTTAATTTCGCGTATTTATTTTGATGGCAACATATTCCAGGCAGCAGTGTTTCCTGTTGCTTCTTGCCTTTCCTATCTTATTCTTTTTCCTTTTTGCAGCTTATGTAAGTGGGGACTCTTTTCTTCTAAGGTCAGTCCTTCTTCCGAAGAACAAAGAGCATTCTGTGATTCTTCCAAAAGAGCTAGGATATATATATATATTTTTTATTTATATTATTTTTTGCAACGTTCAGAAGCTACTCCTGGTTTTTACAGGCCTTCTCATACAATGACATGCTCTACTAAGACGAAGTCATTGCTGACCACTGCCTCGTTAGAGCTAATAGAAACTCAATTTTGAGATTGAACTGAATAAGCTGATTGACAGCATGCCCAGTAAGTGGAAAATTTTTACATTGTACAAAAGCAGACATAAAGTTTTCTCTTGCATTTCTTTTGATTTTTTTTAGATTGAACTGAATAAGTTGATTAACAGCATGCCCAATAAGTGGGAAATTTTTACATTGTACAATAGCAGACAAAACGATTTCTCTTGAATTTTTTTTGATTAATTTTAACCATTTCTTATTTGAAACAAATATCTCCTTTCACAACGAAATGGCATTTATTCTTAGAAATTTTGTATGGCCCTTATTGCATACACTAGTAAATGCTTAATAAATAGAATTTTTCTCAAGTTTTCAGAATTTTATTTGGCATTTTCAAGCTTAAATAGAAACTTTATGATCTGCTTTGTATATAGATTTTATTAAAATACTTATGAACTTAAAAGCATCATAATTGAATAAGCTTCGAATATTGACTCTTTTCATAATTTTTAAATACTGAGAATATAGTCATTTGGCTTAGATAATTTTTTGGCTAACCTAACCGAGTGATTAGCGCGCTTGATTACTAATCTAAGGGACCTGGGTTCGAGCCCCGAATAAGGCATGGATGTTCGTGTTGTTTTTCTGCTGAGGTCTCGCCATCCTCATAGACCTTCTACTATAGCGTTTAAACTGATAGGCTCCTCTCATACCTCTGTGGCAAGCAGTTGCTTGTGGGGGTATTTATTTATTTTCATTTTTAACTTTTTTTAATTAATTTAATTAAATTGTGAATTTCTGCAAGTTGCAGTGTACTATCTCTTTGTACTGTTTTATTTTAGGAATGCTATTTCATTTGAACTTTGCTTTCGGAGAGATCTGGTCAGACCTCCAGTTAAAGATTATATAATTTGCATTTTAAAATAATTTCATTTCCCTCTTTCTCCGTGAGTGGCACGGTAATGACGCCATGAGTAAGATAATGCAGCCTTCCGGTGAGAGTAATCTATGCATAGATTATACCTTCATGAACGCCCCAACGTGAAGTACAAGACATAGAGTTTAATGAAACTCTCTGACTTTTAACTTAGTTTAGGTGTGAATGAATAGCTGAAATAAATGTTAGCGGTATACACTAGGACAGAGATTTAAGTGAGTCAATTAAACTTGGCCATTTTTGAGATGCACTTCAAAGTCTCATTAAGTTCTGTCGTCTATTCCGCATTCTTGTATCATTCTTTCTTTCTTCCGTGCAAGGTGGTGTCTCGATTGCTACTGCGTAAAGCCCCATCTTGCTAAATGAAAGTGTAATAGCTCTTCAGATAATTTAATGAAATAAAGTAGGAGCTCGTTTCAGAAACGATTGTTGGCATCTCTCTTTCTCCCTGCTTTATGGACGATGCCGATATCTTTTACACGAATGCCATTAAACGATCTTCTCGTTCCACAAGAGCGAAAGCCACCTCTTCGTAAATTGGGTATTAAAATTACTGAAGAGCGTGAAAAGTCCTTCTTTATAAAGCTTAACTACTTCACTTAACGAAGCAAAATATATTTAGAGAAGAAGTAAGGAGCAGGGCAAAAAAACTACTTGAGAAGCAAAAAAAAATGTAATTAATTTAGTACTTCACGACAAGGATTTATTAAGTGATGTTAGAGTGATTATGAATGCAAATAGCACATTTATGATATCATTAAATTAATATTTGCACTTATTTAATGGGTATTTATGGAAAATTAAAATTCAGACTTTTCACACTCAGGATTATAGCATTCAGCATCGTGATCTTGATGTTCCAGTTGTAATTGAGATAATCACAAACCTTAACTGCAAAACATTAAAAACAGTTAAGGTTTGTGATTCCCTCAATTACAATAATTTTAAATTACTACAATGAAGTTATAGTAATTTAAAAGAAGAGAAAAACAGCAAAATTTCAAACGAGAAAATTTCGTTTAAAAAAACAAAATAGGTTTTATCGAAATACATTTAATGTAGTGTTCCTTAAGGGCGTCGGGGGAGTCATCACTTCTGAGGGTACGAGACATTATCGGATAATTTTCAGATCAATAATCAAAATTCAGAGACTTAAGTGCAATGCTTTGTACTATAATTTCTGCTTTTGAGAGATGCGAATTTCATCACTCGTACAAATCAAAAAAAGGCCAGAAACATCTTAAATGTGAGTGATGACATGTGTGTGGCTATTTCAGAAAATGCCACGTTTTACGAATATTACTGAACACAGACAAAGAAAAAGTCACTGAACCTGTAATTTATTTTAATATTAAAATAAAATAAACTGATAATAATATCTCTCTCATTTACCCTTTTTTTGTTCTAAAAGACGTTTCCCTTAAAAAGCATAAAACATATATGCATATAAAGGATTTATCTAAATTAGCGATTTTTGGCTGGAGGGGATGAAAATCTATAAAAAGAAGGAGAGCAAGAGAGCAATCTCTCAATTCATGCAGAGCGCGCCACTTTCAGCCGTGTTCATTATAATAATTGCCAAATTCTATATCAACTTGCATTGTTGGAAAATTGGCGATCTCTATTGTGCGTCCACCCGCCAAGTTGGGTTGTTTTACTTCCGAGCCGTCCTTTTTTTCACACGGCTACTGATCTAAGGGACTTTGGTTCGAGCCCCTGGTAAGGCATGGCTGTATGTGTCGTTTTTCTGCAGAGGTCCTGCCATCCTCTCAGACCTTCTACTATGGCATATAAACTGACAGGCTCCTGTCAGACCTCTGTGGCAAGCAGCTACTTGAGGGGGTATTTATTTAATATTTTTAATGGTGTAAATGGCCAGGTCACAAGAACCCCGAGAGCCCAGAGAAGGTTGGGGGGAGAAGTCCCACTGGGAAGTGCTAGGAGATAGCTTTAAAATTATTCAGGTCTCTAATTTTGTCCATATAAAATAATTTCTTTACAAAACTACGCACAAAAAAATCAAGGCGTGTTGAATCATGCCAATCTTACGAAATTTATACAAAACTGAAGAATAGTAAAAGAATTCTTTACACAAGTTTTAAAATAAAAACTTATTTTATTAAACACTTTCATACAATACGTATTACTAAGTTTTAATTAACTTCTGAAGTCAATTTTTGTGTTTTTGTGACTGATGTTGTTATCGCTAAATATTCAAACTTCCATAACTCATTAAATACTGAACAAATATTGTTGAAAAATCGAGATATTGATTTTATTTGATTGAGATCTTTATCTGCAATCACATTTTTCAAAATAAAAAATATCTTATTTTAGAAGTTATAGAGCTTTGACCCATTGACTTAACATAGGGATTTTCCTTAATTTATGGAAACCAGTGTACTTTATATTTTGAGTAGTTTAACCTAAATGCGTAACAGACCCAAATAAATGCTGAATAGATCTACTAGTTGAAAATTTTTGTTCTTTTTTAACATAAATGGTGTCCGAAACATAATGGTGGAATTTCGAGACCAATATCTATGAAAATAATATTCATGTTCAAGAAATCAGTATTTAAATTGAAAGCATACCTCAAATAGTTTTGGACAAAATAAGTGAATTTCCAACATGCTTAGTATGCATCCATTTCTTGCCATACATGCTGCTGCATATTTCTTGTTATTTGATCAGTTGCTTCTCTTATTCTGGCTTTAAAATTATTCAGGTCTGTAATTTTATCCATATAAAAGGATTTCTTTACAAAACTACACACAAAAAATCAAGGGGTGTTGAATCAGGGCTCCTTGTTGGCCATATCATTGGATCACCTCTGCCAATCCATCTGTCAGAAATTTTTTTTCTGTAACATCTCTTGAGAAATGTGGTTGTGCGTCGTCTTGTCTGGTGAACACTTAGAGGGAGAGTACCTTTTGTGTATCTGGGGAGAGCACTTTCTGAAACCCAACCATTATATGTGATGCTGAATCTATTTTCTATTAGTCGATTCTTCTCTATTAAACACTCATAATATCTACTTATAAATTGTAAAAATATAACATTATCAATATTTAAAAAAATGGAATTACTCTAATTTACAACAGGCGACTCGAAACTCTTCAAGGCATTTAATCTCCAACAAAATATCCTAACTGATAAGATTCTGGGAATTTTGAATGATACCAAGCGTAACCTTATTACGCTTGTTTGGTTTTTTTGCATTGATGTTAGTAAAATTGTATATCTGGTTCTTTTTTCTATTGAAACCGTTTTTGTCGGTGAAAAAATGCCTAAAGTGCCCTTCATGTAGGAAAATTAGCCTGTTTCAAGTAGAAGGTTGCGCTGTTTTACTTCTGATCGACACTATTTTTTTGCACTCAATTAGCTAAAATATCCAGGCCATAAAAGCTCAGAGAAAGCCGGGGAAGAAGTTCCGCAGGACAGTAGTTAAGAGACAGATGGAAGCGTTCTGCCAAATGCATTCAAAATGTTTTTTAACGTGCACAGAATGTTGCTCTTTGCACAAGGGATCGGCGGCCTTCCCAAACTCATCAGTATCCTCTTTTTCATCGAGGACACGGGGAATTAGCAGATAATATTTTCAACGGTCAGAGCTGGGACTTGAAGCTGGAAATTTGTGATTTAAAAATTGTTGCAATTGAGACAATCCCTTCATTGAAACGTCTTATTATGGCAGTTATTGTTTTACCCGCCTTTGATTTAAGCGAATTTAGATTTACACGGCTTGCCAATTTAGTCATTTTCCCAATTTTTATTATTCAAAAATTTGCATTTATACGGTTTGAAACGAATTCTCAAAGTGCGACGCGAAAAATTCTGCCAATTCTATTGATAAAAACACCCACTCTCTAGAAAAAGTAGAAGAGGTTCACAACTCGTTGCCAGCTATGCAAGTGCGGCTATGATAAGTGAGGGCATCTCGTATTTGGGACATTAAACTGGAATTGGCCCCAAGTTGCTAGACGTCCAGATTTGTGCGGAACTGTTCCGTTTTGCAAAGTAAAATCCCAAGTCCCGCATTAACATGCAAAAATCCCGCAGACCAAGGACCAAAAATCAATTAAATTTTCTTTTTGATCTCTTAGTAACGATGTTTTCGTATTCAAATTATTGTTTTTTAATTTGGAATTTTTTGTGTAAGCTTGTCCGACGCAGAAGCTGATGTGTCTTTCTTATTACATATTTATTTGTCTCAGTTTTAAGTTTATTTTATTTTCTAATTTAAATTATTGTATTCTATTTTATATTACAATTTGAAATTTCGATGATGTTGGGTAGGATAATAGAGAAATGTACTCCCCATAACCCATACATTTCAATATTCTTATATGTAAAAAATATTCTCGTTTTGAAAGAATTTGACTTACACGGTTTTTTTCAGGAACGCATTAACAGAGTAAATCTAGAACCAACTATATTTATTAATATTTCTGTATCCTACTGTGACTTTTTTTCAGGAACTTTCAAATTTTCTAAAGAGTTCACTTATTACAGGTCTTGTTAGTCTGGATATTCATCCATTTTTTTCTTGCCATTGTATGCCAGTTTTATTATTAACCACAATACTCCAATATATAGATAAGTCAAAATGTTTAGAATTTTGAACTGCAGTGCAGAGTTAAAATCATTTTAAATATGGATTGTTCAGAACAACCAAAATTTTCAATTTTTAACATTTAAATATAAATCCCTATTTTTTTTTCCGACATTAACAGCCGATTAAGCATCATTTAAGTTTTATCTACTTTGCTTATTCCTGTGACGTTTCTAGATGGCATCCACTCAACATTAGGCACCCCGTTATTTTAAATTCTTCCTGATGGGTTATTTTGCATAGAGTACCAATTTCCACAGGGTTTAGTTTCGGTCCCTAGGCAAACAACTTTAATGCATTCAAACGTGAAAACCAGCTTAGGAAAGACACATACACCGGGACTGTACTTTATTATGATTTCCTTTGTTTTTCTCCTGGCGTAGCATCAAGTTTGGATCTTCCCTAATCTGCAACGATTTCTTGCCTTGCCTTCCTTTGGAAGCGCTTTCCGCGTGGAATATGTGATGACTTCCTCTCTCCACATCCGCTGCTTACCGCTTCTCTCCCACCCATTTCTTTTCCCCCAGACGCGCATCAGCGAAGCAACCCCGCTGTTGGACGGCGTGACTCGACTGCATCATTGCTCGCTCTCACCCCCGTCCATCCCGGTATACTCGTTCCGCCGTCATCCCGTAAAGGCCCGTTAGGGTCAGCGACGGCCGTCGTCTCCGAAACCCATACGTCGAAGCAAACAACGGGCAGGCTAGCGATGTCGGATTTATGACAACACTTTGACGACGGTCGCCGCGTGCGTCAGGATGCGACACGACGCCAACTAGTGCCGTCGAGAATTACAAATGAACTTTCGACGGCCATAACAACCCGCACGAGGACGGATATATTTCGGTCAACGGTCTAAAATTTTAAATATAGCCGAACCGAAAAGGCATGAAATTTTCGGAGAATCCTCTTTCGGATTCTCTCGTCTCGACTCAATCCTCTACTCTTCTTTCTCCCTTTTTCTATCTTCTCCTGGCTTCTCCTTCTCCTCTAAAAGACACGGGAATCGCATGCCAAGATAAAGAAACCGTATCACGAGTCTATAGGAGCACAAAATGCTCTGGCACACACAGACACACATGAAATATACTGTATGCTACCTAACACTCTTTTGTCAAGCTGAAAACACCATTTTCTCTTCAGTGTGAGATATCGGCCGTAGTAATGCGATTTCCTATAAACGGATTTTGTGCGGGGTTTTTTGTACGGGATCCTTTAGAACCCAGTAGACGGGTCCATTGCTAACATTGATAAACCGATAACAACGGTCTGTAGTAGGCAAGGACCTAGTCACACCGACCTGGAGAGGTATAAGCATTGGTGGGCAGGTCCGTGAAATATAAACTTCAAATAGAGTTTCGATTTTGTTTCCCTGAATGAAGGAGATTGCTGCAGTCAGAGCTCTGTGACTTTTCAGGTCGGTCAAAGCCGTTTGACTCTAGGGGGGAAAGATCAATAGACTTAAGGGAATCGTTTCGATTTGTATGTGGTAGATCTTGCATTTTGTTGTTCAATCTGGAGTTTATTTAATGGACCTATGGAAAAATTGATCTAAAAACTTGTTCCTTAAATTTACCTATAAAGAATAAACTTTTTGCTTTTTTTGCTTTTGAATTAAGTCATATACTTGAAATCGTTTATATCAAGGGTGGCCGATCAAATCTTAGTGAAGAGCTAGTGAAACAAACGATTAAAGATCGCAGGAAAAATTCTTTACTTAAAAATGAAAATATATGTTTCAATGAGTAATGAATTAGAACAAAAATATATTTTCTAAGAGATTAAAAAAATTGATTAGAAATCAAAATTATTATTTTTAAAGAGTAGCATAGATTTGTAAAATCATTTATATATGCGCCTAAAAAGGTTTAGTCAAATAAATTGGAAGAAATGAGCAGAGTCGGTAGATTGATCATTTGTGAGTCGCAATTGATTTGTGAATCGCAGCTGTAATTGATGTCTTAAATAAGTTTCCTTTTCAAAACAAAACCAAAAAGGTATTCAGTCGAAACTTTTCAGAATTGTAATGAAAATAATTTTTTTCTACGATTACGTTTGAGATTTTTTGTAAAATCAAAATACATTTAATTCAAGAGTTTTTTTTCTTTCTCAGCTAAGTTTCTTATTTTTAAAACCAGTAAATAAGACAACAGCGTACAAAGCAAGAATACAATAGCTGTGAGGAATTTTTACTTTAATCCGTTCGGTACATTCGACATTTCATTACCAGTACTGATATAATATAACCTAGGTATATTATAATTTTTTTTCGTGTGTTTACTTTTTTTTCTCGATTAATTACAATAACTAGGGGAAAGTAGGAAAAAACTCATTTTTATTATTTTTGTATTTACTGATATATATAAGAAGAATAACATATCAGCTATGGCGAATATGGGATGCTCGTATTCAAAAAGATTTATTTTTTTCTGTCCTTTTCACCTTTTAACAGTAGAAATGTGAACTAGTGGATGATTGGGAACGTGGAGAGTGTAATGTTTTATTTGCATCTATAAAAATAAAATGGAATGTTCTATTTATATCTTAAATGATATTGTGACATTTTTCCCACCCCCTGCGATTAAGGGAGCAGAATCGTTACTCTCAGTGTAAACCTCTTGACCCTTCCATTTCAGTACCAAAATTTCAGATTTCCAGCATAAATATATTGTTTGCATTTTTCGTTTGAAATTTGATAATTTTGTAATTTTTCTTCCTCTAGAGGGCGTTATTGAAACTGTTAGGAGAATCTGGAAATGGGAATCGTAATATTTCGTCATTTCCTATCCAATTCAAAAAGAATTTTCATTTACCTCTAAAAACAAAAAGTTGATGTCTACAGACAGAGGAAAAACTTAACACAATAGTTAAAAAAAAACGAGCTAAAATAAGAAAACTATTTCCAAAAAAAAGGAAAATGCCAAGCTACCTTACTTTTTTTATTAACTTCAATTTTACAGTGATCTACGATATGATTAAAAAAAATTCTTAAATAAAATGCAATACCATAAAATGCATAAAATATTCTGTAACTAGATTGTATATTTGTTTAAACTTCAATTAATTTTGCTGATGTTTTCTTTGGATAACCACAACTAATTTGGAGACAATTTTAGAATGTTATTTTAAAGCGAAGTTTTTGTAACTTCGTTTCATTAATTAAAAGTCAGGCTTGTTAATCGAATGCTATATATTTAACAATATGTCAAAGTAAATTGTGGAAACAAAGGCTGCTTCGGTAGCATCCAAGCAGAAATGGAACTAAACAGATATCAATATCAAGAAAAGCAGACAAATAGATAGGATTATATATTATGTGTTTGCTTCAACTCGTGGCCCTTAACATTTCGCCAAAGGTCAGGAAACGTTGCCGGGCGAACGACGGTAAGGTCAGTTCGCCGATGGCAGAGGAGGAAATGACTGATTCAGGTAGCTATTACCGTGTCATCTGCGCGCCCCTGCGGGAACACGGAGGACGTCATCATCCCGATAAAATTGCCCACCTGGGATTGTGACATAAAGCCACCGTAGCCGTATTATCATAATTGATCAACGAGTAACTTCGGAGTTTTCAAACTGCTTAGAATGCCACTCTCGAGGTTTTGCGAGTCGGCCAACTGTAATTAAACAGTTGAAATGTTCTTCACAAAACTAAAGTCATTAGCGATGCTTTGCATAACGTTTCTTTTTTTTTTCTCGATCGTCAAATTTTACGCGCAGCGTATATTCCAGATACGTGAAGTTTACGCTTATGCCCCAAATCCCATTATGGGATGGGTGTCGCTAATTAGAAACACAGCTGTAATTTGAGTTAGAGCTGTGAGCGTCGTTATCTGAGATTATTTTTGTAGCTGTTTGTGTTTTGAAAGAAATTTGATTACGAAATCATTGACACTTATTTCAACATAAGAGAGACTACAGATATTCATGAGTGAGCATTTCATATTTTGTGTTTCGTTTGCAATATTAGGAAAGGGATAATCACTAAAAAGTGTTGTGAATATATATATATACTGTATATTCATAACCAACAAGTTTTAGGAAGAAGTATAAGGCATGGCTGTTTGTGTCGTTTTTCTGCTGAGGTCCTTCCATCCTCTCAGACCTTCTACTATGGCATATAAACTGACAAGCTCCTGTCAGACCTCTGTGGCAAGCAGCTGATTGAGGGGGTATTTATTTATTATATATATATATATGCATGGCTTCTTATCGATAACTGCGAATAATGAATGAGATAATGATGCCTGTATTCATTCTGGATTAATATAGCAAAAATTCTTAATCTTCTAGAATTTTTCGTAGGAAAAGATAAATTTCAGAACAAGAGCAAAATATATCATAATTGATTATTCCAGGGATTAATGTAATGGACAATATTCCTGACTCATTAAGAATTCTTAAGGAAATATAAGCCACAGAATTCACCTTGACCTCTAGCTTAGATCGGTATGGTCCAAACATTTGCGGCTAGATTCAGTTTTAAACTAAAAGATTGATACAGATTGTTATCTCTTCTCTATTTCGCATAAAGATTAGAGCAGCAAAATCTGAAGATAAAAGAAGGGCAACAACAACCAATAAAAAGATCAAAGCAACCACTGAGTTCTTAGCGGCAGCGACTCGAAGATGCAATAAATAAATAAATAAATACCCCCTCAAGCAGCTGCTTGCCACAGAGGTCTGACAGGAGCCTGTCAGTACTTCTCAGCAAATAATTCCAATTATTATGGGACAGATAGATACTTCTTCTAATGAAATTTTTTTATATAGAGAGTTATGGAAGTGAGCAATTCGAAATGTCGTTTTTAATTTCTGAATATTGTAAAGTACACGACAACGCATAATTTCTTTTACACTAGTAATTCGCAATGTAAAACACTTGCTGTAAAACGTTGTACCTAACGAGTTGGAAACTGATACATTTTTAGTCGTTGCACTTTTCAATGGTTTTAGTGGTTAAACGTAAAAATCCTCGATTGGACAAGAAACTGTTTGGGAGACTTGCCGTTTCATTCTTTATACGAAAAAGAGTATAGGGACAACCACAGAGCGATGGAATTTGTGTTGGATGCGAAATGACTGGATGCCGAATAAGATGTGCCTCCAAACTGATAATAATTCTTTGATGATAATAATATAATCTAACATGCGATCAGGAAGTGGTGTATTCTCGTCTCATCCTTGCCAATATAAATTCTCTGGAATACTGGAAATAGCTGTTATGTAAATTTTGATACGCTACTTGTGAATGAATGAATCACATAAAAAAACACAGCTACAATTCTGCAGCCGTGTTGCGTTGCATATAAGACAAAATGATTGTTAACAAAAGTCCTTAACTTTGTGCATATTTATGATTTAGAATGGATACATATATCAAGTCTATCATAGAGTACTTTATTGCTTGCATTTAATTTTTAAAGGTTTTCTACTTTATACAGCTATTGTTTATACGAGGTATACTATTAAAATTAAGTTGCTTTACTAGATTGCAATTCCCATTTTGAATTAATCAGCGGAACATTTTCATTGTTCTTAATTTAAATATTTACTTGACAATGAGCATTTATCAGTGGAGGAAGAGTGAGGAAAGTTGAGCTGGGGGAGGAGGTGAAAATGAAAGTTGGAAAGTCCCAAACTTCGATCTCACTATCTGCGGGGTTGCAGAGACGAAAAACTTAATTTTTCCGATGACAGAACCTGATTTTTCATCATCATCATCATCATCACCACCACCACCACCACCACCACCACCACCACCACCACCACCACCACCACCACCACCACCACCACCATCATCATCATCATCACCATCATCATCATCATCATCATCATCATCATCATCATCATCATCATCATCATCATCATCATCATCATCATCATCATCATCATCATCATCAAGCAGCCATGGGCTACGGAGGTCCAACCAGACCGTGCAATTTAGTTCTCCAAGCAAGTCTATCCTGAGCTACATCTACTGCATCTGGCCACTGCACACCAATTCTAACAAGGTCTTGTTTCACATTGTCTGCCCACCGCAGCCTAGGTCTCCCCTTCTTTCTGAGGCCTTTAGGCACACTGTTCATAACCCTATTCGCCAATCTATAATTATTCATACGGGCAACATGGCCAAACCAACGGAGTCTCTCTCTGCACAATATGCTGCTTAAAGGAGGTTGCAAACTCCTTTGCCTAATCTCATAACTAGTTACAAAGTTGAACCACCTAATGCCCAAGATACTGCGTAAGCATCTGGAATCAAAAGCATCTAGTTTCCTGTTATCTTGTTTACAAAGTGTCCAAGTTTCACTACCATAACTAACCCTAGAAAGAACCAAACTATTATACAGTCTAATTTTAGTCTTTAGGTGTATACGCCTATTTCTCCACACTCTCCATAGGTTCTTAAAAGTCCCGGCAGCAATCCCTATTCGTCTGTTAATCTCATGCCGCACATCACCATTATCTGTTACATAGCTCCCAAGATAATTAAACTGTGACACCTGCTCAAGACTGCAACCATTCAGATTAACTGAATCACAGCCTGCCTGACCAATTTTCATCACTTTAGTTTTCTCTCTGTTTATAACCAAACCTACTCTACTACCAGTCTCATCAACAGCTCGAATGAAAGATCTCATCAACATCATTTGCCAAAAGGGCTAAATCATCAGCATAATCTAAATCAGAAATCTCCAGCCCATTTAAGGCCAAAATTTTTCCCTTGAAGTGAATTTTGCATAACATAATCAATAACCAAGCTAAAAAAAAAAAGAGAAAAGAGAAAAGGAGACAAAATGCACCCTTGTCGAACACCAGAAGTAATGCTAAACCAATTGCTACAAGCCTTACCAACTCTCACACACGACTCAGTGTTATTATAGAGAGCTTTCATTATGTTAACTAACTTGTCATGTATACCATATGATCTCACAATCAACCACAAATTATGACGATCAACAGAGTCGAAAGCCTTTTTGAAATCAACAAAGCTAGCAACCAAAGGTTTCTGAAACTCTAAACATTTCTCAAGAATCTGCCTAAGTGAAAATATCTGATCCACACATCCCCTACCACTTCTGAATCCACATTGTTCTTCACGCAATTGACTGTCAACCAGATTCTTAATTCTATTAAGCACAATCATGGAAAGAACTTTACCTGGAACAGAAAGTAGGCTGATACCCCTATAATTATCACAAGAACTGCGATCACCTTTTTTGAAAATAGGGATAACAATAGCTCTGGTAAAATCCTTAGGAACCATGCCTTTATCATAAAAGATATTCAGAATTTCAGTCATCCAAGTGGTAACCGAAACATTTCCAGCTCTAAGCATTTCCGTAGTAACTTCATCTACCCCTGGGGATTTATGAAGTTTAAGTTTAGAAACAGCCAAAATAACTTCAGATTGTGACTCCTGATTTTTAACCTTTCATAAACATTGTCAATGTGAAATTAACCGATAATTTAACGCTTCATTAGCAAAGTCAATAAGATTCAAGAATCTGAACGGTTTAGGGAGTGGAACCCACTGGGAAGTTATTAGGGAACAGGTGAAAATTCCCCGTAAAGACCATGTAACGTGTTTTGCAGCTTACACTACTATGATTCGCTTGTACGTAAAGCCACGATTTAACATCATATCGAAACGAAGGCAGCCTTTTCCAAGCCCCATGTTGTCCTTTTCTCAGGTATGGCAGGAGATTTTAGCAGTGGTACAACAGAATCAGAAATTCGGAACTTCATCTTAAACGACAAGATTGCTACCGACCAAGTTTTGTACCCAGTTATTTCATGGTGCCAATCACTTATTTCAATTGTGCTCATTACTCTAAAGTTAAAATAAGTGATAACACCTTCCATATTAAAATTTGGTCACATATGTAGAGCTACCACTTTTTATGTGGGATTATGTCAGAAACTGTGTTTGCCATCCACCTTAACCATTAGCCATTAATGAGCAGAAAGACCGAATATGCCATGCAATGACACAATACCCATAGTCTGGATGTCATCATATAATCATATGGAAGCTATGTTCTAAACCCATTATTTCCTTATTAAACATGTATACATTTTTCACGGTGTGTAAAAACAAAGCTTCTACTTTTTCTCTCTCGAAATATGTATAATATATTGAATACCATTTATAACGTTCTTGAACTAACTTTTCAAAGTAGTTTCTTTCATTTGCAATCTCCTTGTAATATGTTTTCCAAACTTAAGGAAGAAATATCTATTTTTAATTCCCATAGGAACTCTCATGAGTCGGGGATAAATCAAACACTCAATAACTAACGTAAACTACACATACGCCACAATGGAACTGAAAAATAAACTTTTTTAAAATATAAATCTTCTAGTTTACTGATTTAAAATTAAACTGCATTTCGCTGTAAACAGTATAATCATATTTCTCTCTTATTCTCTCTTTTTTATTTCCTTCTTTATCCATCGCCAAAAGTATAAGTCGAAAGGATGGAAAGCTTCTTTACTTGTATTTGAGACTTCGCTGCATTATCAGCGTGTGTAGAGTTCCACGACTTCTGCAACTTATCCTTCTTTCTCCTTCACTCACTGAACTCTGAGAAAGAGGCAGAAGTAAGAACGTCTTGTGAGGGACTAAATACTAATCAATAAATCTTTCCTCATGTGAGAAGCAGAGGTATCCTTACCGGCCTGTCTCTTACTGCTGTAATGACGACTTCTGTCGAGACGGCGTCTTTGCTTCTTGTTTCTACACTTTCTAAAATTCTTTAGCTCAGGAAAAAGGAATTCATTGAAAGTGACCGGATGGCGAAAACATTCTGTTTAGTCTGCATATGGTTTGCGAAATGTTTGAAAGAAGTCTCTAGTCAGATGCATTAGTCAAGCATTTGAGTTATGCATTGGCTAACCCAAATGTTGAATCACGTGTGACGATTTCTTTCATTTTTGAGATTATTCATATGACAATAATTTGTAATATTCATGGATTTAATGTGAAAGCACGATGGGGGTAAATGGAATCTGTCCCATCTGAAAATTCGAAATGAGAGTATAGAACTATATCCATGAGAATATTTGGTCTGCAGAAAATTCATCTATAGACAGTGGTGCCATGCACCAGTTGTTAAAAATATTTATCGATGACGATTGAGGTCTGACGAGAGTCTTCCAGTATAATTCTGTCATATATCTGTGATAAAGACGAGGTCATAGCAAAAGAACAACACAATAAAATAATATCCATGTTTATTCCGGAGCTCGAACCCCAACCCCTCTCCCCCCAGCCCTTTGATCAGTAGCCAGGTATGTTAATCACTCGGCCACCCGAGATAGTAAATGTAATGATACTACGATAAAATAATAAATGCGTTGAAATGAAATACCCCTTGATATATTTATATTTTCCTTCCACTTAAAGCAATTTTTGTTTGTTTTTATTTCGCTTTTGGTACTCGCGGGGTACTGTATAATTATATATCATTATAATTATATATTATACATTTAATTATATTGTTATATGTTGGTAAAATTTATAACAATGTATATGCGATCAGTGATGTAGTCAGGATTTCCCAGAATTTTTGGATAAGGAATTTTAAATACTTTTATATTTCTGTTAATGTAAATTGTTAAACTAATGTTTTTAAGAATACCTTTCCCCTGTGGGAGTGGCGTTAAACTCCTCCTAGTTAACTGGGCCACTGTATGCACAATCTTAAAGAGGTGGTTATGGAATAGAGCGAATTAACAAAATAAATTTCAGATTCAATGAATGATATGCAACACTACCAACCGTAATTATCTCAGAAATAAAGAACAAATTTCACGACGAAAAATTTCACAATGAAATTTTCAATTTCATTTCATTTTTCGTTTTTTTTAAGAAGGTATGTTCACCTCTGGAAACGAACAAAACATTTTTGTAATAAAAAATGCAACTTTTTCTCATCGTTCAATACGTGGCACCATTAAAGGCTGGGCTTTAATGGTGTCACGTAGCTTTAGCTAAGTTATTGATTCCCTCTTACTCAAGTTCACAAAAATGTTTAGAACAAATATTAGTGCGATATTGGATGACATTGATTTTAACTCCAAACGGCAAAATACAAAAAGCCCAAAGGTTAATAACCATTAAATTTTATTTACTCACCAACAGTGTTTAAAATAAGCCATACTCAATTTTTATGAAGCTAATCTTCCTAACATGATCTGCAAGCCATTCATTTAACGTGGCTAATGGCGGATATAAGGTGAGGATATTTTTCCTCCATGCATTTAGTCCCAACCTACTGACGAGATCTCAACATACTCCTATTTAAGGCAACCCAGCCATAATAAAAGAAAAAAAATAAGAAGTTCAGTAACTCTCATCATAAATTAAATTTTACATACAATACTCTAATCGAAGACCATCTTGAGCACGCCCTGCTACTAACGTTAAAGATTCGCAGAAATCTGAATAACTAATTGACGGCAGAGTCTGAAGAAATTCCATTGTGATTATGTGGAAAGGGGATTTATGTAACCCCTAGGTGTGGCTCCATATTTCTCTCTGTTCCGTGTTTCACAACGAATTGCTGCCTAATTTTCTAAGTAAACCCTTATCGATGGGTGACAGTTGGTTTCAGGTCCTTTTGCCAAGGGACACAGATTATCTTAATGCACGTTGTAAGACTATGTCGGCCCCTCCCATGCAATATGCACGCATCCTCTAACAAAAGTATAATTTTTAGTTGCTAATGAACTTCCGCTTCCGTGATACCTAAAACTAATTTCACAAAGCTCCTTTAGATAACTTATATCCCCAAGTGGGAGAATATGAGATTGCATGTTCAGAATCAATTTATATCTATGATCTGTGTGCAAATTCAAGAGTATAAGGCCTGACAGAGAACAACAATCGGTGTACATGCTAGGTTCCTAACTTAAATTCACAATTCGAGCTATAATAAGTGCCGTGTAATGGAGTTGAGTGTAGGTATAAGTGTGTAGAAGGAGTGAATAACGTTATTGCAAAAGGAGGTTACAGAAGGAGTGGATAACGAGGAATATTTAATAACCTAGCTTAATGCCCATTGTAAGAGTGAAGCAATTCGCTGATTATTTTTGTCCTTTTGTCATTCCTATTCGTTTGATTGCTTGTTTATTTTATTATGTTTGCTTCTTTGCTTTATAATAACTCTTGATTACCGATTATTCTGATTACACATCACTAGCACATCTCAAGTATACGAAAATGAATGGGCTCCATCCTCTTAGGAAAGCAGTTGCAGCGATAATGAGAAAATGCCATATAACAGTGATAATAAGGCTCTATGCAAATACCGAACCAGTTAAAGAGACATTTATAAAACATTTATAATATCATATAATTCGAGAGACATTTATAAAATCATATACTTCGTTTGTGACTGTTTAATAAAATTATATACTATGTGACTAAATAAAAAAATTTATAGTGCTAGGCTGCCTTATGAAATACGCATCTGGTCAAAATTTTGTACCTCACGTGAAATAAGCGTTTACGATAATGTTCCGCTGTGCCTGACATATATTTCATTGTTATTAGCTTTCTAAGTACTGCTAGTGGCCTGATTCATAATACAATTATACCGGAATTTACGTGTATAAATCCATTTGAATAAGATATATTAGTGGAGTTTTTTCACCTCTGAGATACATTTTTTTGCACACAGTGTTCTAAGTGTCCATTAATCTAAAGTCCATTGAATGGACTAAACTGCTATTAGAAGATTGATGGATGGTTCCTGTGACCATGGTTAGCGCGCTTGGCTACTGATCTAAGGGACCTGGGTTCGAGACCCGGATAAGGCATGGAATTTGTGTTGTTTTACTGCTGAGGTCCTGCCATCCTCACAGACCTTCTACTATGGCATATAAACTGATAGGCTCCTGTCAGACCTCTGTGGCAAGCAGCTGCTTGAGGGAGTAGTTATTTTTATTTTTTATTTCCTGTTTAGGCTACTCAGCATGTTCATTAACGTACACAAGGCATGGTTCTTCTGTACACAACGCTACTGCTTAAGGTCGCATCCGGTGGATGCAATGGGACAGGCCTTGGCAAATCCCATTAGTATCAATTTTTATCATTGAGGGCAAAACGGGTATTGGAGGAGAATAACTAAATTGAAGTTTATTAGTCTGTGACCAAATAGGAAACTTTGTAAGAAATAATATTTATTAAGAAAATAAAGCCAATAACCCTTAATGTTTACTAAAACAGAAAATATGCAAATATTTGTGAATGTCAATAAATAATACAAGGATATATCTTGATTATTGCTTTTAGCAACTGAGTGGTTATATGATTAGTTTATGATAGTGTAAACCTGCAGTATGGAGTTCAAATCATGTAATTTATGTGGAGAACTAAAAGAGAATATCACTTGTAACGTCATTTTGAAATGTTAAATACTTTTGTGGTGCACAATATTTAGCATTATGCGTAGTAAAGAAATGTCAAACAGTATATGTTAAAGCTTTAAACAAATTTATTAATACATTCGTATTAATGAATTTGGATAAAATATTGCATATACGTAGTATTTTATTATCGTTCATTACACAGAGCAATGGACACTTAGAGCCACTTTCCGAATCAGAAAGGACAGAAGACATAAAATTTCAGACACTTTCTGTCGAAAGCAATAGTGTTAGTAGACCTATTCTGATATGAATAATGTGGAATTTAACAACCTGAGGCGTTTCGATTGAGAAAATATTCCTCTTTCTCTTATCTTTCTTGTGCTAAATAATATTTAAAACATCCTAAAAATATTTTTTCCATATAGTTAAATTTTGCATTGTCCTTTAATTCGTTAAATTATGATTTCAACTGCGTTGCCTAGCAACCCATCTTTGTTTCTCTTCTTAGAGTATCAAAACATGGGTGTGCTTAAATAACATAGTAGGATGTTTATTAAAAGTGACCTACGTGGTCGTGTGCTGGAAGGATAACGCCTGTCTCTTAGGTTGCTTATATTAAGCCCGCAGGTGAGAGAAAAGATAGATGAGAGTTCAGTCTGCCCATTTATCAGCCCTGCTGCGTGGTCTCTCTTGATACTAAGAGACTAAGATATACAGGTACCGTCACTTAAACGGTGATAGATTTAGTTTTGTTGCTTTACATCGTAGCTTAAAATACATACGAAAGTAATGAGATAAATCAATGGGAAGAAATGTGCAGTGTCTGTGCTATTAAATATTTAACTGAGTATGGCCAGTTAATTGATTACGCTTTTGATTATTATAACATACTAAAGGTATTATTTTAGTTTATCATCGGTTTACAAAAAATGTTTTATAGCCATTACACAAAATTAAATATACAGTTTATTTTATAATTAAAATGTATGCAGTGACCTACTTAAGTTTAATTACAAATATCTTTAATGTGCTGTAAACTCTGTGTATTCACTAATGGTTGATTATTTCATTAATAATGCCTTGAGCGTAAATGACTCTCTTATTTACATTGTATTCAGAGCAAAAATTGGAAGTTGCTATTTCAGATCATAGATGGCGTCATCGGCGACATTTGTATAATGACAGATATAGTCATTTTAGTGTAAGGATGGCAAGCGAAGTTCAGTGGTTAGAACAATCATGAAAGTTATGGGTTCGAGTCCCGAAAATTGGCAAACTCATTTTTTCACAAAAACTTTTTAGAAATTGTATATTTTGCTCCCGTCACATAATCCTTTAGAAATTTTAGCAATACACTAAGAGTTAGATCGATGAGAAGGGAAGAAAATAACGTCCCATAGTAAAAAAAATTAAATGTTCTTAACAGAAATAAGTTTGCATTATTGTTTAAATGCCTTCATCTTTTTGAAATGCTTATATCTATTTTGGCCCAAGCAACAGCAAAAAAAGTGCTCAGTTTATGAATATCAAAAATTGATCCATTTATGTTTTCCCAGAGAACACACCTTGGACACATGGATAGTTAAAATAATATCCTCTCATATATGGACGCTTAAAGAAAATACATTTACCATTTATCCCTCCTATACACACCATTTACCTCTCCCTATATACAACAGTTACTCCTTTATATTTTACAATAGATTACACACGTACTATATTCGTGGTGGTTTTTAAATCAGAGGAATAATTTTTTGATTGAAAAGGATATTTAAAGTAATCGTTTGTTGTTTTAATAATGATAAGGTCCCCACCCCCCTTGTATAGAGGCATGGTTATTCAGCCGGTAGCTTCCTATGTTTGAGTCGCAACTGGGCTAAGATTGAGAATTTTCTTCGCTTACCCGTTCTGCCCTAAGCGAGAAAAGGGACATTATTGAGTATTGAAAAAGCGCTATCCGTCGGATAGGGCATTTGGCCGTGGTCTCGTATTCATGAAAGCGATATACTCTACACGTTAATGAACAAGCTGAATGATCTTGACAAGAAACTCCATTTTGTTTCCTGACAGCTATCCGACTGATCCCCTTCCCCAACATTCTCTGAGCCGTTGGGGTCCTTATGACCTGGCCATTTAGCTCATTATTGCCGAAAAATCACCGCTTAAAGTAAAACAATACAACCTTCTTACATACGCGTTTCGTCCTATTTAAAAAAAAGTTTGTTGAAACTTATGTTTTCGTACTTATTCAGTTATATGTGCATTTAAGATGTATACTGTGTTACCATAAAAAACGTACTCTGGCAAACTTAATTATCTTGGTAACTCGTTTTCTTCGCTTTATCTCGCCTAATTGACAAGTGACAATAACACCTGCTAGCGAAAAATGAGAATCTATTGAAATATATTATGACATAATTTAAATGACTTTCTTGTTCATGCCTTCTAAAGTTGTTGTTAGGTTGTTTTACCTCTGAGCTGCACTTTTGTGTCCAGAGTGAGATAAATGGCCAGGTCACAAACACCGAAGCGCTCAGAGAACGATGAGAAAAGGGGATATGCTGGACAGCAGTTAGGAAACAGATGGAAGTCTCCCGTCAAAGCTATTCCACCTTCTTTAATGCGCACATCGCATGGTTCTGCTGCTTTGTAGATTAATAAATGTAGATTAATAATATACTTCAAAAACATTTGAATAATGGACGAAAAATTAATGGTTTTTGGACTTGAAGAGTTTAGACTTTTTTGCACTGGCTTCTGTGTTTGAGTAATGATTGATTTGAGTATTACATAGAGAAGAATAAATGCGAAGCTTCGGTGTGATATTTCGTAAAAAACTTGTTGTTCTAAGCATGTATTTCTTCTTGAAAGGAAATGTATCAAAGCTGTTATAAAAACAAAAAAGCGAAACAAACTTTCAAACTCTCCCCTTGGAAAAGCCTTTCCACTTGTGTTTTGGAAGCATACACATGTGATATATATATATACTTCTGTCACTGAGAAGATTCAAATAAAATATATTTTTGATAATCCTCTACCATGACTACATTCGTTTATCCAAAGCTGGACAGCTTCTGGACATATTCTCTTCTAGAGTATAATTCTACAGTTATAATTCAACATTTCTGAAAGTTTAAATTACATTCTTACACTTTTTGCGCATTAATTCACAAATATTATTTTTATCTACGCTCTTTAAGAACGAAATGGTGAACTCTCAGCTGATTCACTAATCCTGTTGTTAGTGACTTTTGGGTTACTAATACTTCGGTCGAAGGTCTTACCACTTGTTTCTCGGCAATACAGCAGCAAAAATAGACATCAGAATCTCAGATTAGGGGATCAGAAGGGATTATAGGGAAAGGTAAGAACGGTGAGTCGAGTTTGCCTCTGTCACATAGGGTTGCTCGCTTCAGCAACTCGACGCTACCACCACGTGATAAACCGTCACTTCTGGTGAATCTCTTAGATGTAACAGTCCATATTGACGATAACACAATTCACTGACTCAGAACTGAGAAAAGAAAAGGTTACATATGTTAGCTCTTAACGTAACAATATTTCATCGACAAGAGAAGTTGCAATTTCAAGACTCACTAAGAATATTTTACTTTTTCTATGTATTTAATATTAATTGCGTTTTGTCTCAATTTAGGAATCTTCTACTTTTAGTTTTTTTTTTAATTTGGCGGTCTGCTTGTGAATGTAATAATATATAGGTCATATGAATTTTTAGCATTGTTTGTAACCGTACGTATATACATAAAATCCTGTATATTCCATCTCGCACAAATTAAAAATTCAGTGGTTTACATTAAGTTGGTAAATAACCAACTTAATGTAAACCACTGAATAAATTATGGATATAATATAATAGGATAAATTATGGTTAAAAATCTTAAATTGTACGTTTTCAAATTTGTAACCTATTTATAAATGAGTACCTCTATAAAAGGAAAGAAAATATTTAAAATTCCCTTTACCCAAACTTGATTTTTTAGCTACAGATTTTCTCAAACACCTTCCTTCACATCTTTTCTTCTCACTGCTTCTGCCATTCCGTCTCCCAATATTTTTCATGATCTTCTTCTACTGAACTTTGGGAATCATCACAAAGATCCTCTTTGGCTTTCTTCCCACCTAGTTCTTTTGAAATGACCACACCACAAAAGGAGCTACCCCCAACGTCTTTAACAGTATCATTTTTCATTTAAGTTTCTTCCCTTATGGTTATATATTTTGGCCAGTTTA
Source organism: Ryuthela nishihirai (assembly GCA_038380435.1). Classification (NCBI taxonomy): domain Eukaryota; kingdom Metazoa; phylum Arthropoda; class Arachnida; order Araneae; family Heptathelidae; genus Ryuthela; species Ryuthela nishihirai. Next base: position 15,256,255 of record JAWZYU010000011.1, read on the forward strand.
GTCTTCCTGACACATTTCTCAAGAAAACCATCTCTGCTGCTACGATCTTTTATTTGAAAACTTCAGACTGGAGCCATGATTCAGAGACGTAGTGGAGAATGCTCTGAGAAACGACATGAAATAGTCGCCTCTTCCTCATAATTAGAAGTTCTATACAAAGCTAAAATATATCATTTGTCAACATCACGTTACATCCTGACTTGGTTGACATATAGTTCACTATAAAACTTTCAGTTTATGTCCCCCAAAGCGTTACCATTTGCCAAATGCACACTTTTACATTTGTTTGCTGATTCTGATGACTGATTTACACTAACTTTGTATCTCGAAATGCAGTTGTTTGTCTTTTGAAAACGTAAAAAGAAATTGCAAAATAAGGGCTATTTGAAAATAAAAATAATATATTTTCTATAGGACATTCGACTCAGAATGTTTACAAACTCCGCATTCTATAAACTAATTTAAGAGTTCTAAATCCTCTTTAATGATTTGAGCCACGCCGATCACGAAGCTAAAAGATAAAGCTATTAATATGCAGATGTATCACTTAACGAGGTGGTCCCGTTATCATTTATATAAATCCTAACAAATAATAATCGATTTTCGTGTCTCAACCACTTTTGTCAACAAAAGATTGGGTTTCCTGTTTTCCTGTTAAGATTCAAGGGAAAAAATTGAGTTGCACGAGGCATTATCTTTCCGTTCCTGTGGATTCTCGTAAATAAAAATAGTAGTCAAATGATGAGCTAGCTGGGGAAAACAGGGTTTGGGCGCTATAATTGAAAATATTTCCACAGCTGAATATCAGTTAGCTATACCGTAATATATGGAATTCATGCATTTGATTATTTAGTGTTTCCAAGGTTCTTAATGGATGGCAAGGAGGTGATGTGTAAAAGATCTGCAAAAACTGTAAAGCTAATAATAACGATATTCAGGCAGAATAATAGGGACATACTAAATCAAAGTGTTAAGTGCTGTTACTCTTTCGTTACAATTAATTTTTGCAACTATTCTACAGAAGTATGCAGCAAAACCTTACCATAAATTGCCATTCATTTATTCGTTCGTTACGTTCTGCACAGATTTTGTAAAATCAAATGTTCAAAAAATATTATTAAGAATTTGCTGTAGCTAATAAGGCGAACCATAGGCATCAATTTCCGTTCTACCGCATCACAGTTACTGCCAATGATTTTGGTATTTTCCCATTATGATGAATTTCGGTACATTTCTTTCTCAAAAAAAAAAAAAAACTATGGGTAAAGGTGAATATCACAAAAGAGAGTCTTTCTTTTCATTTTTCAGTCTGGATAGGTTTCATCCTCTTTCCTTTGTTCATGAGTGATGGCCAATGATCGCTAGCAGGAGATGAAGCAGCCGAATCAAATTGGATCAATTTGTGAGCATCGTATCTTCTCGTACCTGAATTCAGAACAGCTGACGAAGCTGGAAGAGAAAAATCAGAGGGGGAAAACTTTCTTGCGCTATAATCAACATTCTGTTTGGCAACAACTGAAGCCTTATAAGGTCTATAAAGTAATAATAGTTAATTAATTTTTTTTTCTTATATTTGGAATGCCAACCTGTAATAAAATTACATGAAATAAATGAGGTCTTCAAATAGGGTGTGCATGATAATTATTCTATTTTACTTTTTAGTCGAAATTGGAGGCTTACGTAAATTAATATTTCTTTATTAACAATAATTTTTAACAATAATTTATAGCGGTCGATAAATATTTATGGAAACATAATTACTGCCGACGGTGCGGAATTCGAACCAACGAATCTCTAGATATATGCCAATGGGCTCTAAGCACTAAACCAACTATCAGACGATAATCTGTTTCCACAATGGGACCTTTATATATTTTACTGAATGTGAATGACCTTGCACCATCTATAATCAAGAAAGGCAACTTGTATTTCCAATTGCTGCTAATGAATCAGATGTTAATGAGGAATAATTTACGCTTTATCATCATCATCATCGTCAAGCAACCATGGGCTACGAGCATATCTGTCCTGAGCTACATCTGCTGCATCCGGCCACTGCACACCAATTCTAATAAAGTTCTGTTTGACATTATCTGCCCACCGCATCCTAGTTCTCTCCCACTTTCTGAGGCCTTTAGGCGCACTGTTCATAACCTTATTCGATAATCTATAATTATCCATAAGGGCAACATGGACAAACCAACGGAGACTCTCTCTGCACAATATGCTGCTTAAAGGAGATGCTGACTCCTTTGCCTAACCTTATCATTACTTACAAAGTTGAACCACCTAATGCCCAAGATGCTGCGTAAGCATCTAGAATCAACAGCATTTAATTTTCTGTTTCCTTGTTTACAAGCCGTCCCATGGCCGAGTGGTTAGCACGCTTGGTTATTGATCTAAGGGATCTGGGTTCAAGCCCCAGGTAAGGCATGGATGGGTGTGTTGTTTTTCCTCTGAGGTCCTGCCGTCCTCACAGACCTTCTACTATGGCATATAAACTGACAGGCTCCTGTCAGATTTCTGTGGCAAGCAGCTGCTTCAGGGGGTATTTTTTTTATCTTGTTTACAAAGGTCCAAGTTTCACTACCATAACTAACCGTAGAAAGAACCAAATTATTATACAGTCTAATTTGTCTTTATGTATACGCCTGTTTCTCCACACTCTGGGGCGGGGTGGCTCAATCGGTAGCGCGCCAGGCTCGTAATCTGTAGCTCCCAAGTTCGAGTCCCAGCTGGGTCAGCGTTGAGTTTTATCTCCGCAAAATTACCCGCCCTGCCCACGGTCAGTAGGGGACACCGATGGGCTTGGAAAGGCCGCCGTCCGTCGGATGGGACGTTAAGCCGTGGCCCCGTGTGCGGGAGAGCCATACCCAGTGCACGTTAAAGAACATGCTGGATGGCCTTGACGGGAGGTTACCATCTGTCTCCCAACAGCTGTTCCAGTGGGTCCCCTCCCCCAACCTTCTCTGAGCCTTCGGGGTCCATGTGACCTGGCCATTTAGCCCATGGTGTGCAAAAAAGTGCCGCTCAGAGGTAAAACAACCCACCAACTCTCCACACTCTACATAGATTCTTAAAAGTCCCGGCAGCAATCATCTGTTAATCTCATGCTTCACATCACCAGTATCTGTTAAATAGCTCCCAAGATAATTAAACTGTGAACCTGTTCAAGACTGCAACCATTCATATTAACTGAATCACAGCCTGCCTGAAAAATTTTCATCATTTTAGTTTCTCTCTATTTATAACCAAACTTACTCTACTACCAGTTTCATCAACAGCTCGAATGAAAGAGTTCATCTCATGAACATCATTTGTAGAAAGGGCTAAATCATCAGCATAATCTAGTTCAGACATTTTTGTATCTCCAGACCATTTAAGGCCAGAATCTTTCTCTTGCAGCGAATTTCACATAACATGATCAATAACCAAACTAAAGTGAAAAGGAGACAAAATGCACCCTTTGTTGAACCCCATAAGCAATGCTAAACCAATTGCTACAAGACTTACCAACTCTCACACAAGATTCAGTTTTATTTAAAGAGTTTTTATTATGTTAACTAACTTGTCTGGTATACCATATGATCTCACAATCAACCACAAATTATGATGATCAACAGAGTCGAAGCCTTTTTGAAATCAACAAAGCAACCAAAAGTTTATAAAACTCTAAACATTTTTCAAGAATCTGCCTGAGTAAAAATATCTGATCTACACATCCCCTACCACTTTTGAATCCACATTGTTCATCGCGCAATTGCCTGTCAACCAGATTCTTAATTCTATTAAGCACAATCATGCAAAGAACTTTATCTGGAACAGAGAGTAGGCTGATACCCCTATAGTTATCACGAGAACTGCGATCACCTTTTTTGAAAATAGGGACCATGCCTCTATCATAAAAGATATTCAAAATTTCAGTCCTCCGTGTGGTAACCGAAACATTCCCAGGTCTAAGCATTTCCATAGTAATTTCAGCCACCCCTTGGACGTATGTAGTTTAAGTTTAGAATTACCCAAAATAACTTCAGACTGTGTTATAGGGCCAACATTAAAGCCAGTAATGCATCTGTCATCTTTGCAAACAATGGGGGTAGAACAAACCACATTGTTTAAACCATCACTGAAATGCTCAGCTCACCTAACCATGACAGAATCCTCATCCTCTATAACCTTATTTTGTTTATCCTTCAATCACTGTATGCCTTTCCGTTTTCTACCACACAAAACATTAACTATCTGGTATAGCTCTCTGCTGTTGTGCTGTCTAACTGCTTCCTCGGCTTTGTCAACCAAGCCATCAAGCCAAAGATTCTTATCTGCTGCAGCTAACCGATCCTTTACACATTTATTAAGTTCTCTGTAATGCCTTCTATTAGGACTAGTAGGATATTGATTAAGGACATTCCTGCAGTTATTTCTTTCTGAAATAAGCTCAAATGCCTTATCACTCAAATAATGCTTCCTACTCTGATCCTTTTTTTCCTAAAAGAGTACAATTAGTTTGCAAAAAGCCAGTTTAAAATGGCCCCATTCTTCCTCAACTTCATTATTAAGCATACCATGACTGTCATAATGACTAAGCAACCCTACCATGGTATGCTTTAGCTATAACTAGGTCCTTCTGAGCTTCATTATTAAAGGTAAATTTTTTCACCTTAGCACACTTTTTAAGTTTAAGTTGAAAGACACTTTTAACAAGGTAATGGTCAGATCCAATTTCAGTTCTCCTGTATGCCCTGGTATTCCTAACAGAACGAGACTATTTCCTGTTAATTAATATATAATCAGTCATATTCTTATGCAGTCCATCTGGGGACATCCATGTGTATGTCACGGTGTTTGTAATATGTTTTAATTATTCTCAAATCATTAAGTTGTCAAACCATTAAGTTTATCTGTAGGAGACATTGCCCATTGCCATTGCAGTTACCAATACCAAAAGGGCCTATCATTCCTCCCCAAAGGTCAGAGTCAATGCCAACTTTGGTATTGAAGTCACTTATAACAAGGGCAATATCTCCTTTCTTGACAGAATTCAAAACATCCTGAAGCTGTCCGTAAAACCTATCCTTCTCATCCTCATCGACATCCTCACTGGGGGCACAACAGCAGATAACATTCAAGTCTTTAATGCTTGTCTGAAATTTTGCTGTAAGAAACTTACATTAATGCTCTCATGTTTTAGAAGAGCATCACTAACGTGTCTCCTGAGAAGAAGACCTACGCCTTGGAGATGCGTATTATCTTCCCACCCTGAAAAGAAGAATTTAAGATTATTTTTAAGAATCTGACCTTTATCTATCCATCTGGTCTCTTGCAAGCCGAGAATATCTAGATTATAATGGTGGAATTCTTGTGTGAGGACATCAAGAGAAAAAGCTCTGTGCAGAGTCCTCACATTCCAACTATTTATGGAGAGAAAATTGTTAGTGGGATGTTTAAAGAAACTATGTTTATTGAGAGAGGGAATGCCGACAATATCAAACAGTCCCCTAATCGCAAGCATGGGGTAAAAACCGTTCCCCCACCACTAAAAGCTGAAGCCATCTACACTGAAACTCGTCTTCCAATGTAGAATTTGACGATGCCAGTAGAAGCAAGTGTTCAGGCCTACGATGACCTCTTCTCAGGATTAACATATCCTGTGAATCTATTCATTTGGGGCTGTAACCCTCAAACAAACAGAAAACACAGCGGAAGATTTTCTTTCCACAGAAGCTCACCAGTGCAGCAAATTAGGATCCATAATCAAGCTCAGAGCCATAATTCAGTCCAGTCCAGTGGGTTTATATGGTCAGCACCAGGACCCTGTGTGGTTGACCACCCCTCAACAGGGTAGAAAAAAAGAAAAGTATCCAGAGTTGTCCAGATCAGTAGGCCATAGTGATCTGTCAGCCCTCCACTTCTTTTCACTTCCACAAGAGAGTATCTCATTAGAAGGTACTAACGGTCTGCACCACGAGAAGGCGGGGTAGGACATTAGATACTAGGCCTGACCTGTTCTATGCATCATCGCAATCGATTTGTGCACAGCTCTCTCCTTCCAGTGACTACCTAGCTACCATTTCCCTTCACAATTCCATTTCCCATTTCACAAATTTACGCTTAAGGGTTTTTAATGAAAAAATCAGTTGTGGAATTCTATAATCTACAACAATCTGTGTATTTACTATGGAGTATAATAATTGTTTTCATAGATTTTTTTTACCGTTTTTTTTTTTACTGGATTTGATTCTAAATTATTTCATAAGTAAAATATATATAACAAATAAAGTGAGTTTCAAGTGAATCAGTTTTCCAAGGCAACGATCGTCAAATGTTTCTGCAGGCGTTTGTCTAAACCAGTTGTGTACCAAACTTTTTGAGTTCACTGTACACTTTTAAGAATCCAAAATTGTCGCAGCACATTTGGAACAAATTCTATTTTTCAATATTAAGGAAACTAAACCAGTAAGAATGTGAAAGAAAAGTAATCCAAAAAAAGCAATCCAAAATCATACTTGGAATCTGATAATCATTCGAGAGCGACACCTTATGAAGCGTGGGAGTGAGAAATTGAAAAAGATATTCAAATTTTTAAATATGTTCCAAATTTTCAATATCAAAAATAGATTATTTTATTTTCAAAACAAACTAAAGTGATTTCATTTCTACTATTTATGTCTAATTAAGTTTAGGGGCTAGAAAAACACAATGTATTTTTACTATATTTTTATGTGGTAATGGAATCCTGTTTGACAAACCAACTCGTCTAGAATTACAAGGTGCTGTCAAGAATAGGAATACGAAAACAATACGGAACAATAATAGGAATCATAAAATTATACATAATAACAAAAAAAAAATGTTTTATTTAAAATTAAATTGAAATTTTAAAACTGTTAAAATATGTATTTTCTAATCAACATTAAAAAAAAGAATTCTTTTTCTTTTTCTTAAGTTTCCTGTTACTCAAGCTTATAAAGCTGCGAAAAAAATGGATATGTAACTTAACAACAGCATGTTTTACGAAAAACAGAAAATCCAATGTTTATTGTGCGAGGCTCAAACAAATAACACGCCGAAGGTTACATTTCATGGTCTAGCTGACAGAACAGTAAACCTTTTCATGTTATTGCTAAGTGTTAAACCTACAAGAGTAAAAGGAAAGAAAACGGATTTTTTTGGCAGATCTAGGTCATGCTCTTGTTGAAGCAAACATTCAAAGAAAATAAAAAGGACACAAAAGACCAGCAACTACCTGCTGCAAGTGAAGATCTTCCAAGGAAACGTGGTCGATATGCGGTTTACCAAGGTTTGACAATAAGAATTCCAAAGACAGATGTTGCTTATAGGTCGTATGTGTTTGTAAAGAAACTCATTCAGTAGCTCACTAGCCTAACTACAAAGTTGAAAGCACAATGATGGCTTTTCTCCTTCCTATTCAAACTGCTGAGTTGAAGATATCCAAAGGAAAAATCGGTAAACATGTGATATATTATTCAAACTGGCTGAGGATCTCAATATTACTTTATACGTTGTAAACTGAAAGGAAGAGGACATTTGAAAAGATTAGTAATTTGTACCTGAATTCAGTTGAATCCGAATAACGAAGTAAAAGGAAATATTAACTGGACTGCTTAACGTTATGAATAATAGATGTTGTTATTCCTTAGATTCATAACTTATTTTAGCATGTTTATTCACTTATAATAGACTACATAACACTTTCAAAGTAATGGGAAAATATCACAGAACAGATAAAAAATATTGAACGAGCGAGGAAATCTCTGATTTGAAGCAACATTATTTACCTGTTGTCTTCGTGGGTTTGTTTATTTGAGTGTAAATTTTTTTTCTTCAATACCTCTGAAATAGTTACATGAATGATTTTCTCTTCAATAAAAAGTTCATAAAAAGTGCGTTTTAGGACAAAAGTGAACTAAATTCGTTGTTTCCTTTGTTGGTATCAAAATTGAGCGACAACCGTTGAAACGACAAGCTGTGAATGATTAATAAATTTATATTATAAAAACTATATTTTTACCATATTTTTATGCTATGCGTTTCACATTCGACTACTTTCACTGAATACTGCTTGACTATTGGTTGTTAAGGTGTGTATATTCTAGCGCCTCAAAAATTATTGTATTTACACGGATAACTGAAACTCAGAGTGGTCCATTAGTTCATTATGCACTAGGTGTTTATATGCATATTACGGTATTATTTATATTATGTATGTTGCAAGAATCTTTGAGCTACTAGTCTTTTCAGTTGAACACAAACTTATCTTGCAAAAGCTCTTAATCTTTCTTCCTCATCAATCTTAATCTGTCGCCCTCAGCTCTTTCCTGTTTGAAAAATTATCTCAACGACCGTGTTATCCAAATTAAATTAAGCACAAATGAGATCTCTACACCTCTTAAAATCATTAGCGAGTACCTCAAGGAACCATTCTTAGCCTATTTCTCTTCAACCTTTTTGTTAATGATCTAGAATCTTCCACTAACTACAATATTTTTATGCATGTAGACGATTGTCTTCTTTCTTTTACTCAAGCTCTCTCACTTCTCTAAAACAAGAAATAGAAAATAATATTCATGATGTGCTTCATTGATATACTAAAAATGGATTCACTGTCAATATCAAGAAAACCAATATTGTTTTTCTTTCATCTTCAAATTCTCCCCTGCCTGACACAAAGATTAAAATTAATAACACCCATATCAGTTTCCACTTCCATGAAGTACTTAGGTATGACGATAGTTAATAATCTTGACTTTGGAATTCACATTGGAATTCGCTTCAGCTTCTAAAGGACTTATATATTGAGTCACATTCGAAACTATATATCCTCCTATGCCCCAATGTTCTATAAAATTTACATCCGGCCGAAACTCCAATACTGTGCTTCCTCTCTTTTTGGTGTTAATAGAAATAACTCTTATAAATTAGGAAAAGTTCAAAATGAAACTCTCAAAATCATCAGCAAAATCTATTTTAACAAACGAGAATCTCTAACACTTACTGATATTCGTTCCAACTCCCAAATTCCCACTCTTGAATCTAGAAGAAAGCTGCGGTTTATTACTCTTATTCACGACACTATTTATAACAAGTCTTATCCCCTTCATTCGATTCTTACACCCTATATTCAATTACGACATCGCCACATCCTTCGCTGTGATAATAAAATGGATTCTACTCCCAAGATTTTCAAAGCTAAGTACGGTGAAATTTCTTTTGCCTTTCAAGCAACCTCAACTTGGAACTCTCTACCGAGCGATATCACTTCTTTAAATTCTAAAACAAAATTCAAAAATTATATTAATCCACTCCTATTAGAATATTGAAACGTTTGACCAACAATATCACCTCACCCCTATTCCCGCTCCTCATCTTTGCCCTTTGTTTGGATTATCCGCAATTTCCCCCCCCCCCTGTTCATTCATTTAATATTACTATCTGTTGTCTTAAACCTTCCTTTTTTCCCCCTAAGTTTACTGTTTTTTTTATCATATTTCATATTATATGTTTGTCTCCGTATATGCAATTTGTCATTTTGTTTATATTCACCTAATAATTATGCAATTCCTGTAAATATGTTTGTATTTTTGTACTATCATCAATATTTTTTTAATTTCTCAAATGTACTGGAGCATCAAGCCACTTGAACGTTTAAATTAATATCCAAAATTACCTGTAACTTGGCTTTACTGTAACCCCCTCCATGAAATAAATTATTATTATTATTATTGAGTACTTTAGTACACTGATTGGTAAGGCAATAGTCTAGAGCAAAAAGAAATAGTCAATAAAGAAATAGCAATAGTCTAGAGCAGAAAGAAACTGATAAATTCATTGTGCTAATATACACCATTTATATGAAAAAGCATTTCTTACATTATCGTGAAGTGCAAAAATATTTTAAAATACAGAATATTCAAGTACTTTATTGAGTGAAAGTTACGAAAATATACTAATATTGAATTCTACAAAGAAACAACAGTCCTGATTTTGCACATTTAACTCTAAAAATCATCGCACTAATCTTGTAATATTGATCACAGGAGCCCCCCCCCCCCCTGGTGTATAAACCCAGGTCACAAGGACCTCTCGGTCACAAGGACCCCGACGGCTCAGAGAAGGTTGTGTGAGGGGACCCACTGGATAGCTGTTAGGAGACATACGGAAACTTCTGTCAAGGCCATCGAGCGTGTTCTTTGACATGCACAACGTATGGCTCTCTTGTACACGGAGCCACGTCTTAACGTCCTATCCGACGAATGGCGGCCTTTCCAAGCCCATCGGTGTCCCAAACTGATCGAGGACAGGGTGGAGATGAATCTGCAGAGATCAATCTCAACGTTGGGCCAGCTGGGACTCGAACCTAGGAATCGCCTGGCGCTAGGAATAAGCCTGGCGCGTTATCGACTGAGCCATCCTCTCCCCTACACGTAATGGATTAAATCACCAGGTCACAAGGAATACAAAGGCTCAGAGAAGATTCGTGAAGGGGATCCACTGGACAGTTGCTGGAGATAGATGGAAGCCTCCCATAAGGCCACCCAATGTGCCCTTTAACGTCACCGGATATGACTGTCCTGCACGTGGCGACATGACCTGACATTCCATCCGACGGATGACTGCCTTTTCAAGTCCGACAGTGACTAGTTCTCACATAGGTCAGGGTGGAATTATCCAAGGCCACCTCGATCCAATAGATCTGGACACTGCAGTAGCAGAAGACCTAATTTAAAAAAATAAAAACACTTTTTTATTATATCTATATTTCTAAAAATTTTACTGGTAGTTATTTATTTTTAAACATTTAGTAATTAATTTTACAATATTCTGAAATATTTTAACAAAATCCTAATGAATAAATTATTTTAATATACCTGGTTTTAAAAATAAATGGCTCTAACTTAAATTTTGAACTAATTAAATTAGTTGCATATTTCTGCATAATTAATTTCCCTCCTTTTGTTCAAGGCTGACCAGGCCTGATGAATCAAAGTAGCTCTGTGTTAGCAGAGATAAACCATTTAGTACAGCTGGGACTCGAAGCTGAGAACATCAGATTTCGAGCCTGGTCATCAGATGTCAGATGTCACCGACTGAGAGATGGACATTGATCAATGTGTATAATAAAAAAAACTACTGGGAAATATAATTATTTATACCTTTTATCAGCTTCCAGATTAATATGACATGATAACGTGAGAACTTGTAATAGTGTTAGATATAGCAGAAGCATATAAGTCTAAACTTGTTATTCCCGTAAAATCTCGAAACATTTCCCTTAATTCGGGTTAGACACTCCCATGGTAATCAGTATTGTTATCTTCCAATTGTTATGAAGCCTATTTTCAATTTTCAGTAACCACTACTAAAATTACCTCTTTCTTAATTTCTAGCATATTGTATAATGTAGAACGTTTGTCTGGTCTGCCTGTCGTTCGTTGTGTTCGAGAACTCCTAAATAATTAAATAGCAATTTTCGTATCCTCCAAAAAACATAAATTTTGGGTTATTTTACCTCTGAACTATACTTTTTTTCCCCATACACTAAGTTAAATGGTTAAGTCAAAGAACCATAAGCATCCAGATCTGGGTAGGTACAGATTTAGATGACAGAGGGGAGACTTCATAAAGGCAATCCAGTGCGCAAGTATGCTTCTACTGCACATGGGAACATGACGTAACATACCATCCAACAAACTGTCGCTTTTACAATCTTATCGGTGTCCCCTTGTTTACCGAGGGCTTATTATGATGAGGATTAGGGGAGAAAATCTCAACGCCAGCGCAGTTGGAATTCGATCCTGGTAACATCAGATTAACGAGTCTGGGGTTCGGTGGGGGATGGGTGGGAGCTGGGTGGGAGCTGGCTACCGACTGAACCAAGATACCGCGTAACCTAGGAGATGACATATGCCCGTTTCCCTCATACAGTCGCTCAAAAAAGTATCCGAACACTATGGTTGATTACAGAATTCAGAAAAAATATCTGGCAACGATGTTTTTAGAAATTAGTGATCATTCTGCCACATTTTCAGCAAGGGGATACAATGTATATTGTTTCCTCTTGAATCTCACTCGGGAAGAGAAGTTAAAATAAAAGGAGAGATAATTTCTTTAAATTTCGTATATATTTATAAAGCCAAGATATAAGTGCACATATATTCTGTAGCAATATGCAGTAGATGCAATATTTCGGCTTCAAAGGTTTTTTATTCGAAGCAAATAAAGTGTTCTTATTTATAATAGAGCCGTCCCGTGGCCGAGTGGTTAGCACACTTGGCTACTGATCTAAGGGACCTGGGTTCGAGCCCCGGATTAGGCATGGATGTGTGTGTCGTTTTTCTGCTGAGGTCCTGCCATCCTCTCAGATCTCCTACTGTGGCATATAAACTGACAGGCTCCTGTCAGACCTCTGTGGCAAGCAGCTGCTTGAGGGGGTATTTATTTTATTTTTATTTATAATAGGGCCATTTTATACGAAACATCGGCTCTCACCTTCCCGACACTTTCTATACTCAATTAGAACAAATAATGAACTAGTGCATATGAACATCAATTAAACAGATCACCACCACTTCTAATCGCGAATATCGTCAGGAGTTGGTATTTGCTCTCTTCCTCGTATATTTGAAACAATATTACATCTCAATTTACATTTTGCTACATCCGGATATACAAAAAATGACGTCCCATCGCAAATCATGAGGTATATTTCTGCACTCTCCCGGAAATCCTAAACGGTGGTGTACATTTTACCCTTCACTCCCCAAATTGAAATGCTTCTGGTTTGGGGGCGACTTTGCACAAATTGAATGTCATTCAAGCATGTACAAGATTCTACGTTAAACGTTTATGCATCTATATTATATTGCTCTAATTCAGCTTTATCTAAACTAAAGAGAAATGGTGATAGCAAATATCTGCGTTTTAACAACTGTATTATCGATATTAAAAAATGCATTAATTTTCTTCTTTCAACTGATGATTGCTGTCTAAAGTACTTGTTGATTTTCTCCTTGTAGCTGTAATGAATTCTTCCAAATTCCCCGCAGGGAAACATTACAATCCTGACGCTCTGATGATTTTATGAATATTTAAGATTGCTTTTTCCCGGAAACAATAAGAAAGTTGTAAGAGAGAAACGACTGCAAACCATTTGTGTTTTTGTTTCCCTTTTCAGTCTAATGATAAGCGAAAACTTGTGTACCTAAGATTGCTCTTAATCCATGGGGAAAAGAATAATCAGTTTCGATATTGCAACAAGAAATTATGGCAAAGAAATAAGTTAGATAGCGCTGTTTAATATTTATGTTGAAAGGTTGAAAAGAGAACAGCCTTAGCTAGAGGAAAGCCTTAGCTACATTATATTGCGTTATTTGTTCTCCTCTGGTTATTCTGAATTCAAAACGCCCTTGGATATTTCTAAAAAAGCTGTAAATACCTTCAAGGTGAACATTTTATTAAGAATTATGATCTCTGTTATCATAAGGAAAAATAGCAATGGAAGCGAAATCAAATATGTATGCTATTTGATGGCCTAAAATTTCGGATTTCATAAGATCAATGAGTTATATAGTAAAATGTTTTTGTCTTGAAATTGAATGATTGTTTTACACAAATGAATATCTTAGATTGTAGGAAATGATTTTGCCCCAAGGAAGAAGCTTAATTTTTGCAATTATTTTTTATATTAGGGCGTATGGATTGGCAATACTGGCAGAAGGTAAAAATTTATCTATGTTGATTTTTGCTATTTGAACTCTCTGGTGTTCATTTAGGACGGTTAGTAGGTTAATTTGCGGAAATTGATTTTATGACGTATTCAGTTTTGACAAGAACGATAAGATATTTGTTTACGTTATTAATTACGAAAGAAGAAAAATTTCAAGAAACTTTATTGCAATTGAGTTTCTTTGTTTGATGTCTTATTTGTGGAATATATATTATTATGCAAAATGTTGTTTAATAATGCAAACTCCAACTTAAACGGAAATGAAGCATATTTAATCAGAATTTGACATGCTCTACTTTGAATAGCTATTACATATTTATCTCTCTATTATAAATTTAATTTACGAAAAAAAAACCAATATTGTGTCCTGAGGAGCTTGAAAAGGCCATTATTCGTCGGATGTTAAGTCGTGGCCCCAGGTGCAGAAAAGCCATATGTGGGCAAGTTAAACAACACTCTGGTTTTGACTTGAGGCGAGGCGTCCCTCTGCACTTAACAGCTACCCAGTGGATGCACTTTATACAGTTATAAGTTCTTCGAGTCCTTGGGAATTGACTATTTAACCCACTGTATTCAAAGAAATGCCGCTTAAAAATTAAAAAACGAACAAACTAGTATTGTACAAAAACTTTCGTATAACATTTTCTTTCGAATAATTAAAATAAAATTTTTATTATGGAAACATTAAACGTGGTAAGTATTAGTAAGCAGATGAAATGAGAGCAAAGAATTTTATTCGTAAAGTTGTTTAAATAACGTTTAAAAAATAACATGCATAATCCTTATGTAGTTTTGTTTGATATTTGCTAGTGAAAAATTTAGCATGCATGATGCGCAGGATGCAAGACGAGTTAATTGATTATTCCAGAACATTTTATTATATTTGGCTACCGGATGTCAAACCTAAAAGTTCTTTAATTTGAAATTACGTGGAAAAATAAATACTTATCATTTTTTTTTCACATCGTCAGTTTCATCGCAAACTTCTTTCTCTTCAACGAAGAGCAGCTTTACAATCATACTTTAATGGAATCAATCATGGGCATTCGAGGATTTACTTGAAGAGCAGAGGAGAGAAGTTAACTTACTGTAAATTTTTACTGCCCATCCCCTCTATGGCCATCGTCTAGGATTATTCCTTTGGGTTGGGGAGTGCTGTGGTTGCTTAGTAACGAGATTACAGGAGTCGGCGTGGTGCAAAGCTACTGCTTTTGACGGTGGCGTCATTATTACTTGATTCAAGTGAACATCACATATTTAAATGGAATACAATAAGGAGTGTATGAAAATTACTCTACACTTCTAGGGAGGGAGAGGAGTTAGTGATTTTATTGTCTCGCGTTACATTTGAGAAAGAAAGTTTCGTAAAAGACACTTCCTAATAGAAAATGCTACTGTTAGTTCTGCAGTTAGTAATGCATTCATCTTTCTGACAACAAACTTTTATAAGTTTGTCGTCACTTTTTCTGACGAAAAACTTTATGATTTATGATACTACCTACAACCTGCCAAACGTTTGGTGCGAAGAGTATTTCTTGTCTTAATTTATAAGTTCTTTATTCTCAATGTATAGTAGCAGAGGCGATACCAGTGCCATCTATCGTTGCAAAGATCTTCATATTCTCAAGGACATTAATCCCGTCCAGTCACAGGTAAAGGCCGGATTGTTTTACCCATCATGGAGTCACACACATGTAACTCGCGTACGAAATTTGGGACAATTCGGTGAAGTAGCTGTGGAATTACAGGGCGCTAAAATCTCAAACGGAGATAAAACTTTCTCAGTAGTTTACGTAGGTTTTTTTTTTTGCTTATTGTTCTTTGATCACAGTACAAATAAATTTTATCATTACAAGGACCCGCAAAACTTAAAGCTTATCTGTAGGATATAGAATAATTACATTCATAATTTGTTACGGTAGTATGATTAGCCTTCTTTCATTTGATGTGACATTAATATTGCTTGGCATTGACTTATGATGAATGTAATTTGGTCATTGAAATGTGACGTTTAAAATATTTATCAATGAAATTAATGACAATGACATAGAACATTGATGGAAAAATAAAATTTCTAATTCAGAAGCGAATTTCATGACAATATATGTAGGATATTTCATATTGCAGTATTTTTTTGTTTAACATGAATCTATTTTGCGCTTGTTAGCACATTGATGACGTCACTCACCACTTTATAGAAGAAACACATTATTCCCTATAGGTGTCCGCTCGCTCGTTCATTCAACGGCAGCGCACTTGCGCCATGGTTAGTCCGTATACCACTATTGTTTATTACGATGATTATCGCATATATTTAATTATTACAACCGCAACACTAACTTGCAGTGCTGAGTACAGTAAAAAAGTGAAGACTCGTACAAAAAGAAAAGTTGCGAATCATGGAAGGAGTTCAAGTTAAACATTTCGTGGCATTACATATCAGGATAGAGTTTCAAAATTCTTCTAAATCAACGTTAAGTAATTTATGGACGGCCTCTGAACAGACTAGAAAGCATTCGCATTCTGTTAGTTGAGGAGGCTAAATATATTTTATTATTTTATAGAGATGTTTCGTGTTCGAGTGGTTAGCGCCCTTGGCTACTGATCTAAGGGACCTCGGTTCGAATCCCGGGTAAGGCATGGATGTATGTGTTGTTTTTCTGCTGAGGTCCTGCCATCCTCTCAGACCTTCTAGATAAATAGATAATAGATAATTTTTATTTCAGATAATGTTTTACAGTATACAAAACTTTTGATTTCTCACAAGAGTAGGCTCGTTCATGAAATCTCCATACAGAAACAATTTCAATTGAAAACATCAGTCGTCACATTGAATATAATACAAAAAAAACGAAAACAACTCAAAACAAAAAATTTCTAAAAATCCAGAAGTGAGGAAGTCAGAAAGGAAGAAACATTTAATATCTATGTTAAATAAACAGTTCTAGTAGTTTAATGCAAAAAAAGTTTCCATATCATCCAGTTTCAAAATGTAGTTCTTGAGAACTTTAGAAAACAAATGAAAATTTGTAATATTTTTCATGCTGACCGGGAGAGAGGAATGGAATTTCGGTGCTAAGTACAAATAATAGTGCCTAAAAATTTCCTTATGTAATGCAGGAATTTCATAATTTATGTTTTTATCTCGTCGTAATTGGTAATTATTCGTATCAGTTTTAATGCTATCATTTCTAAAATAAAAGTATTTAATAATTTCGAAAAAATAATCATATCTTCAGACCTCTGTGGCAAGCAGCTGCTTGAGGCGGTATTTATTTTTACTAAAGGCAAAATCCCTGCTTCTCGAAACAAAGGTAATGAAGGTTGCGTTTTTGGGCTTTTAGTTAATATGCGAATAAATCTCTTTTGCAGCACTAAAAGTTGTTTAAAATTATTGAAATACATGCCTCCCCAAGATTTTATACCATATGTTAATTGAGAATGTATTAATGCATAATATAGTGTACACATAAATTTAAATGAAACTAAATATCTTACGAAATATAAGCGGGCCAGGTTACGGATGACCTTCTTTTTAACCCATGTTACATGCACTTTCCAAGTTAGGCCTGCATCAATCCAAATACCTAAATATTTCACTGACGGCACAAAAGGAATTTAGGGACAGTTACAGTGACTTTTCGATGAACAGTTTGCATCATATTTCAATTTATTGCGGTGCAAAATATCTGTAGCAGAACAATTTTTCTTTAAGTAGAAATAAACTGCATTTGTCTTTGTCAGATTTATTGTTAAAAAATTACTTGTGGTCCAGTTTCTAATTAATTCTAGATCCTTATTTGCTTGTTTAAAAATAATCTAAGAATCAGAACCAGTATATGTCAGGCAAGTGTCGTCAGCAAAAATAGTTAATTTACCTGTTAGGTTAATGGAATCTAAATCATTAATGTAAATAATAAATAATAAGGGACCCAGAACAGATCTCTGGACCCAGAACAGATCCATATTCAACTTTAGTCCAAGCACTGTATGTATCTTTTATTTTTTCTTTTTGCATTCTGTTAGCTAAATAACTGTGAAACCAATTCAATGCCACTCCTCTAACTCCAGCAGCTTGTAATTTTTGTATTAATTTTTGAAGATTTACCGTATCAAATGCTTTTATAATGTCCAGAAAGATTGTTAATGCATGATCACAGTTATTCATCGCTGTGTAAATCATATTTGTTACCTGTAATAATGCATCATCCGTACCCATTTTTTCTCTAAACCCAAACTGATTGCTACTGAGAAAACATTTCTTTTCCAGATATTCATATAACTTATTTTTCACTATTTTTTTTCAAAAAATTTAGATATTACAGAGAGTAATGCAATAGGTCTATAATTTCCTAGCTCCTTTGGGTCACCGTCTCTAAAAATAAGAACAATGTAGCTTTTTTCCAAATATCAGGAAAAATTCCTTGCTCAATGGATAGATTAAATAGTTTTACAAATATTTCAATAAATTTTTCTCCCAGCAGATGAATTATTTCTGCGGTTAAGCCATCAAAACCTGGAGATTTAGTTTTTGGTAGAAGTATAATTTGAGTCTTAATATCTTTAGCTATTAGTGGCGTTAGTAAGAAAGAACTTACCGCAGTTGATGATATTCCGTCTCCCTCCCAATCAGCATTTGTTTGAACCAAATCTTTGTTCAAATTCCGGTAAAATAATTATTGAACAAATCCGCAAATTTACAAGGGTCTTCATCATATTTAATTAACTCGTTTTTACTTTTAATTGTACGGCGATAGTTTTCTTTCTCTTTAAAGTTACCACATATTTCATTTATTACATTCCACTGCTTTTTCTGGTTTTTACCTGCTTTGGAAAATTTATTAGTAAAGTACATATTGTGTTTTTGTTTCCCTTATGGCACTAGTGACAAAATTTCTGTATCGGGAAAATGACTTTAAACGACATATCTGAAGGATTTTTCTTCATTTCTTTATACAGAGTGTTACGATAATTTATTAAAATTGCTAATTCATTTGTCATCCACGGTTTAATTTTCTTAAAACTTTTTTTCTCTATTTTCGTTGAATCATCAATTAAATGATTAGCGTATCAATTAAATTTTTAAAAGAAGCATTAACAGAGCCGTCAATATACCATCTCATTTTATATTTGCAATTAAGTTCGTTAATTTTTTTAAATACACCATTTTCATTTCATCAATATTTAATTTTTGTTCAATTGTAATATCTAAATTAACTTTAACTAAGCAGTGGTCTGTAATTCCAATGTCATCCAGAAATATATTACAATTATATAAATCTTTGATTCTAAGAAATACATGATCAATACATGTAGACGAGTTCTCCGTAATTCTGGTTGGCTCTTCTATCATATTAAGTAAATCATGTTCTGCTAATAGTCCTAGATATTCATCAGTGTTTGTGCTGTCATTTAATAAGTTAATATTAATGTTTCCAAGATAGAGAATATTAAGAGTATCAAGTGATTCTAGAATTCCGTTTAACTCGGAAATAAAATTAAATACATTGTCAGAAGGAGATCTGTATACAGCCATTAATGTCCACTGTTATTAATTTCAAGTTTTAAAACCGCAATGTCTGCGCAATTCATTGTGATCGGTTGCTGTATAGCATCGATGTCGCAGCTAACATAAATTAATACTCCACTTGATCTGTAATCATCCCTACAAAATGAGAAGCACTTGTAACCGTCTATTTTGTACAGTGAGACTTCCCAGGAGTAGATCCAAATTTCTGTCAATGTAATTAATCTGGGTCTTTCCTGAAAAGTCCCCAAGTACGTGGGGCGGGGTGGCTCAGTCGGTAGCGCGCCAGGCTCGTAATCTGTAGTTCCCAGGTTCGAATCCCAGCTGGGTCAGCGTTGAGATTTATCTCCGCAAAATTCCCCGCTCTGCCCACGGTCAGTAGGGGACACCGGTGGGCTTGGAAAGGCCGCCGTCCGTCGGATGGGACGTTAAGCCATGGCCCCGTGTGCGGGAGAGCCATACCCTGTGCACGTTAAAGAACACACTGGATGGCCTTGACGGGAGACTACCATCTGTCTCCCAACAGCTGTTCCAGTGGGTCCCCTCCCCCAACTTTCTCTGAGCCTTCGGGGTCCATGTGACCTGGCTATTTAGCCCATGGTATGCAAAAAAGTGCCGCTCAGAGGTAAAACAACCCAACCCCAAGTACGTCAAAAATTCATCAAAATGTGCTCTAGCACTACATATATTTAACTGAATAAGAGAAAATTTTCCAACAAACATCACAGAGCAAAAAGAAAAACTCTCTCAAGCAGCTGCTTGCCACAGAGGTCTGACAGGAGCCTGTCAGTTTATATGCCGTAGTAGAAGGTCTGAGAGGCAGGCCTTCTACTACGGCAGGCCTTCAGCAGAAAAACGACACAAACAGCCATGCCTTACCCGGGGCTCGAACTCAGGTCCCTTAGATCAGTAGCCTAGCACGCTAACCACTCGGCCATGGGACGGCGAGCAAAAAAGAATTAAGTACAAAAATACAATCGGTAACTATCAAACCTGAATAGCATTTAGGTCTTCTAAGAATCTAATACGTATTACAGGGCTAGTATCACTACGTCACAAAAATATTTTGCAATCCCTAGTCCATTCAGGAGTTTGAATCCATTAGCACGTTGAAACTTTTTAGTTTCATATAACACATGCTTTAGTTCAGGGATTAAATGTTCATTGACGAAAACCAGTCCTTCACCATCGTCTCCAATCAACTCTTTTCGGTTTAAAGTTCTGTTTCGTTTAAATCACAGATTCCCAACGGGGGCGATACCGCCCCCCAGTGGGCGCTGGAGCCTTCCATGGGGCGGTATTATGATTTTTAATAGATAAATAAACAGATAAATTAGGTACAGATAATATGCAACAATATTTTAATTCACATAAAATTAACTATTATTGACTAGGGGGGGTGAAATTTTTGTTCTCTTCTAAAGGGGGCGATGGTCCAGAAAAGGTTGGGAATCACTGGTTTAAATGCTTCAACCCATTTATTTCTATTCCGTCGCGAATCCAATTGCGCGATGATTGGTCTCGGTTTACTTTTATTTGCAGATGGCACTCTGTGTGCGACTTGAATTTCGCTCTCACCAACAGTTATCTTTAACTTTTCGCCAATTGTTTTAATTAATTCTGGTAAATTTTCGTTTGGTATTTCTTTTAGTCCTACAATCTCTATATTCATATTTCTGGATACTTGCTCTAAATTCATAATATCATTTTTCAGTCTAGCTACATTTGTTTCCAACGAAATAACTTTTTGCGTTAAGATGGCATTTTCTTTTTTAACGTCATCGAGTATATGGTTCTAAAAAAATCATCGATTTTACAAGAGCAGAAGTCAGCTGATTTCTTAACTTCAAGTAACTCTTTCCTAACATCTTTTAGTTATGCTTTAATAAGTGCCAATTCACCCTTAAGTGCAAGATTTTCAGTCCTCAGAATTGCAACAATATCTTCTTTCAATTGACACAAATCACTGTAACTAATCTGTTCACCCACAAAATCTCTTGGTTTTTGTTCAGGCTGCTTCCTGTTGTCAGTTCCCTCGCTCTGTGTTGCCCTCTTTTCGGGTGCATTTTCCACTTGGAGTACTGTGGCAGGATTGCCTTCCGCTTCTAGGCTTAACATATATGAAGACCTTTGGTTCCGGCATTTGTAGAATCTCCATCTACCCTTGGCTTCAGATGACATCTTTTTAAAAAATTTTTCAGTCATTCCGGTACAAGAAAAATGAAATAGCTTTTTACAAAGACCATTGCATATTATGCTATCATTGTCGTTTACAGCTGGTGAAGAGCATACGACACATACATCTCCGTTCGCCTGAGGGGATGTGCAGATGGCTTGACTGGTCATCTCGTTCTGGGAGGGAAGCTTAGATCAGGAGAAGTCAACACACGAAGCTAAAGCGATTGCTAGGAGTGCCGATGCCTGAGGGCTGGTCGGTTGGAGTCCATGTCTTCAAGGTCAGGGTCTGGGTAGCAGCGACTCGTAGCTATGTCGGCCACAGAAAAATTGTCACACAAAGGAAAACGAGAAATTTGAAACTAGCAAAAGATAGTTGAACCATATGCGTAAAAGATACAAATATCTTACCAGTAGGGAGTCCAATGTTTGATGAGTACGTGTAGCACAAATTTAAAAAACTGAACTCACTAAATTAGCTAAAGAAGACGAGAAAATGCAGAACACAAAACTCACGTGCGACCGTTGTTTCTGTACATATGTACACTATGGCATATAAACTGACAGGCTCTTGTGAGACCTCTATGGCAAGCAGCGCTTGAGGGGGTATTTTTATTTATTTATTTTTTTATTTTATAGGACCTTTTAGCATTGCTATGTGTCTTTTTGTACATTTTATGTGTTTCTTTTTATCTCGTTTTAAAAAAATATACACTTTGTCGTTGTTTTTTAAAAGTATACACTTTGCCTTTGTTTTGTTAAAAATTTTCACTTTGTCGTCTGTCTGCAGACACCACTAATATTGTTTCTAGAGATGAATTAATTTTTTTTTTCGGTTGGACATGCACTGATGAAATATTACGATTCACATTTTCGAATTTACAAAAAATTAAATGACGTTCTCTAACGGTGGAAAAAGTTACATATTTTATAATTTTAAAATGCATATTGCGAACGATGTATTTATGCTAGGAATTTGAAAAATGGATAGTGGCATGTTAAGATCATGAAATTTCCATTGCCTTGAGATTAATAATTATTATTTTTATAATTATTTCATTAGTTAAAATTGGAGATAAAAATAGTAGGAGAGGTATTGATGAAATTATTAGGTGCACTTTCCTAATAGCCCAAAGGCTTTATTTGCAATCCCTAATTGTGGGAAATGTTATAAAAAGGGAATAGCAATTGTTTCTAGATGTTTACGTAGTATCTTGGGCATTAGGTGGTTTAACTTTGCAAGTAATGATGAGGTTAGAAAAGGAGTCAGCAACCTCATTTGAGCAGCATGGTGTGCAGAGAGAGAGACTGTATTGGTTTGGCTGTTTCCCATATAAATAGCTATAGATTAGCGAATATAGTTATAAAAAGTGTGCCTAAAGACCTCAGAAAGAGGGGGAGACCTAGGATGAGCTGGGCAGGCAATACTAAACAGGACCTTATTAGAATTGGTCTATGGTGGCCAGATGTCGCAGCTGAGCTCAAAACAGAATGGGCAGACCAGCTCTGCAGCTCAGGATAGTTTGGAGAACTAAATTGAACCCATTTGGTTGGACTTGCGTAGCCCATGACTGCTTCGAGATTCTGTATGTATGCCTGTAATGTAAGGTCATAAAGTTTCCATTCAGAGCAATATTTTGCCCCCATGCACAGAATAGGGTGGGAAACGCGATTGTTTTGCTTAAGAGATAGTTGAAAATTCTTTTTAGTTGCATAGGTATTAATGAAATATTATAATTCTCATTTTCCAAATCCTTAGGTAGTTTTAATTTTAATTATCAAAGGTCACTAAATATTCAAAAGGCGAAATTTTAACGAATATTACAAGTGATGGGTAACGAATAATTATTACAATTTTAAACGAACGAATTATTTTACGAATAATAACGAATATTGCAAATAATGGTAGAAATTTCAAATTTCTATAATTGTGTGTCAAGAGATATTTCAACAGTCTGCCCCCTTTTCTCAGATTTATGAGAAAGAAACTTTTTCCATTTTAATGAATAAAAGAGAAATATTTTTATGTTATATAAATGTTAATCAAATGCTACTATTTGCATTTTCCCAATCATCCATTAGTTGAAATTAAAACTTTTAAAGAGTGCAAAGGCCGGAAAAAGAAAAACTTTATTCACTTTGCAAACAAGATTCCCGTATTCACTAAAGACGATATGAGTTCTTCTAATTCCGAAATAATTTTTCAATGTCAGCATAAATCATTTTATTAAACAAACCATTAATGTGCAAATAAGTCTAAAGATCAAAGATGAATCTGATCCATTTCTCGAATACTTAATGATAAGACAATCTGTAGCTCAATGATTACAAACTGGCAATGGCATAATTATATTTTATGATGTCGCTTAATTCTGTTTCTTATATGGCATATAAACTGGCAGGCTCCTGTCAGACCTCTGTGGCAAGCAGCTGCTTGAGGGGGTATTTATTTATTTTATTTATTATGTGTTTCTCCACGCCATAAATTTCGCAAAGTACTGAGGGTAAACTGATTGGACAGACACTAATACTGTTTCAAGGTATCAAAATTCTGATATTTACAAGAATCAAAATTGCATTGCATGTGAATCTATCACAATTTATGATATAACTATTCATGTTATCAGTAATCTAGCAAATATCGAGAAAATTGAAGAAAAATTGCAATCTATAGTATTACAGCTAAAATAATAAGACCGAAACAACTAAAGCAAAATTGTGTGACTGCAATGTATTACATTACCTGAAACTATTATCATATGCAAAACTTATATATTTCAAAATATAATTCTTTAAAGAAATTGAAGCACATTTAAAAAATACAATAAATAAACTCAATAAAAACAGTTACAAAATAAAAGTTAGTATCATCTAGCGAAATTCAAAAATAACTTGAACGTGTATCATGAATTTAGGAGTCATGAATGGCTTAGTCGGTAAGGCGGTAGGGTCCTAATCTGAAGTTCCAGTTTCACAACCCAATTGTACAGTCGCTCAAAAAAGTATCCGAACACTATAGTTGATTACAGAATTCAGAAAAAATATCTTGCAACGATTTTTTTTAGAAATTAGTGATCTGGCAACCTTTGTGTCACGTGACACGAAGGTTGCCAGATTTGTAATCAACCATAGTGTTCGGATATTTTTTGAGCGACTGTACCAGCTTTAAAATTAAACCCCCATTCATCCTTCCGTGAGAAAGAAAATACCGATGGACTTGGAAATAAGGGCTTCTGTTAAATCTGACGCCCCTGTCACTGTTAAACCGTGGCCCTTGTGCAGGAGGGTTTTGTGCACGTTAAAGAGCACGCTGAATGCCCTTGACTGGAGGCTTCCACCTGTTTCCTACCAGCTGTCTAGTGGATCCCCTTCCCTAAACTTTCTTGAATCATAGTATCTCTGTGACTCAGATATTTATCCCGTTGTGTGCTAAAAAGCGCCATTCAGAGTAATAAGGGAAAAAAATCATAGAATATAAACTACCACAAATATTTAAATCCAATGAAATTATATATAAAAAAAAAAAAAAAAAAATACCCCCTCAAGCAGCTGCTTGCCACAGAGGTCTGACAGGAGCCTGTTAGTTTATATGCCACAGCAGGAGATCTGAGAGGATGGCAGGACCTCAGCAGAAAAACTACACACACATCCATGCCTAATCCGGGGCTCGAACCCAGGTCCCTTAGATCAGTAGCCAAGCGTGCTAACCACTCGGCCACGGGACGGCTAAATAGACAAAATTATATTTCAAATTGAAATAATATTTAGTATTAAAAATGTCTAAATTTGTGCGTATTTAGGCAAAACGTTTTTCTTCATCTTTGATTGTAAAAGAAAATTGTTTTTTATAAAATTATATTTAATTGTATAATATATAAATATGCTTACATTTTCCTACAAAGCTAATTAGTGTTGCGGGGCATAAATGTATTATATTACATGTTCTTGGGAATTAATGAAAAAAAAAAGGCGAACGGGATTAGTACGCGACCTACCAATATTAACGAGAATTTTCCCATATTCATCTTCTGTATCTAATGGATAAAATCTATTTTCTAGCACACTAATAACTTCGTAAAAAAATAAACAATAAGCAATGAATGAACTATGTTTGCTTTAAATATTCAGGTCCAAAAGATTTACGGAAATAAACTAATGCAGGGCATGCTATTTCTTTCGAAATTCTTTACTGTTAAAAAGGTTATACCTAGAGATAAAGAACAAGGTCGAAAGGAAAACAAAAATTATTTTACTCTGTTTATCCTCAGTAATAAAAAAGGCTTCTCGACGTTCCCTATGACGCGATTGTTAACGTCTCAGTTTGCATGATGTAGTATCATCGTCTGTGACTTGTCTGTCAGAAGCAGATTTCTGGGAGCTGTGTCGCCAACTGGGATATGCAGAAGAGTTAGATGACCACAGCAAAGGAAAGAGAATACAAGAGGACGTGGAAAACCGGAAGAAAACTTGAGTCATAGCTCCGTCATTAATCATAACTTTGCTTGACACTTTGACTTTGAAAGCAGTTGTAGGATGCAGAGTTCACATTTATATTAATTCCCGAAAGAAAGAACAAGATGAAACGATAAGACTTGCAATGCATAAGGAGACGGTGACTTTGCTCTTTCTCATCCGACGAAATGAACTCACAATCTATTTACCTTTTCTTATTTTTCCGACTGAAATGGTAAGAAAAAAAAATTAAATGGCTCGTTAAATTACAAGAAAATTTATTTAGCCAAAGCCTCATTAAATCTGAAAAATGGTGTTAAGGGTTTAGAATAAAAAAAGGTAATTCAGTGATAAGTATATTACTTTAAAGGGTAAATGTGAAATCTCTATATATTTTTGTATAAGTGCATATATCTATATATGCATTTTTTTTCTCTAAGTATCGAAATAAAGTTTCGCTGATTTTAAACTATTCATAAATATTTTATTTTTAGTTTATTATTTATTTTAGGAAATCATTACTTTATAAACCTATGTCGTTTCTAATGAAAATTAATTTAATACTAGTCTGCAGCCAGTAGGAAACTAAAAGTAGCGAATGGCGAAATGGAAATTTATTTTTATTTAACTTTACACCTCTTTGGGGAGGTTAGCTTTTACACTTCTGTTCTAAGGCAATTCAGAGAAAGGAAAATTTAGAATAAAAATATAAAAATACCTTTAAATATTTACAATACATTTATACATTTTATAAAACATTAATACAGACACAGTACAAATATTCGAATATTTCCGAAAAACTTCGGTAATGTTTGAATAGTAGCCCACTCTACAATTTGTAATTTCTTTCTTATATCCGACTACATTTTGAACCCAGTGTGCTATTTAGGCCCTGGCGTTTAATATGCATTATATTCGGCAATTTAAAATACTCTCGGTGAACAAATCTTAATTAAAAAACTTTCCTATAAAGTCAGACACTTTTACTATCAGAATACACGTTACAATGGGTTAGACGGAACAGCGAAGGTTGTATCGCAAAGACTCATAAACAGAGATATGTTTTAGTTAAGATACATGTTCGTTAAGTTAACATTACACAGGGTGATTGTAAACTCTTTCAACAAAAAAAGAGGGGTGATAGTATAGACGTACAATTATTGCAATGGAACCTAGGGTCGCATTCCACTCCTTCCGCCAGAGAAGTGTAAAGTTACATATCCACGTTGATCCTTCAATAGTGAAAACAAAGGCACTTAACTAATTTATGAGTTGCTTAATTACATTCGCGTCAGAGAAAGACTCAAAGTAGCTGCTCAAAGTGGCGTCCGAGGGCGTTGTTGCATAGCCCACACCGGCGAATGAAGGACTGTCGCACCCTGATGACAACACCGATTCTCGCGACGAGATCTTCCGGGGAGTCCACAGGTATCTCATACACAAGTGCTTTCATGTGCCCCCAGAAGAAGAGGTCTAGTGTATTGAGGTCCGGGGAGTGTGGAGGCCAAGCAACAGGTCCACCACGTCCAATCCACCACCCGAGATATGTTACATTTAGGAAGTATCGGACCTAGATGGAAAAGTGTGCTCGGGCTCCATCATGCATAAACCACATGTCTCTCTGTGTGGTGAGCGGAACACCCTGCAACAGACCGGGAAGCACTTGCTCCCGAAACACATGGTACGTTGTGCTGGTCAGTCATTCTGGCAAGAGGTAAGGTCCCACCAGACAATCACCCAGGATACCTGCTCAGATGTTGACGCCAAATTTATGCTGGTGTTTACGAGGGTCAGTGACGTGTGGATTTTCTTGATCCCAAGCGTGCTGGTTGTGATTGTTGAAAATGCGTTACCGGGTAAACATGGCCTCATCACTAAATAACACTAATGCGGGAAATTGCGGATTAACATTGTTCATCTGGAGCACCCACCTAACAAACTCTACCCGGCGGGGATAGTCATCTTCGTTCAAAGCTTGGACCTTCTGCACGTGGAAGGAATGCATCATGTGCCTCATGTAGGACATTCCACACCGAGGTTTGACAAACTCCCATTTCGGATGACACCACTCACGTACTTGTGGAAGGAACTTCTGCAAATCGCTGCAAGACACGTTCTTCCATTTCCGATGTCCGCACACTTCGCGAACGTCTAGTATCACTTATTGAGATAGCCAACAAGCCAATTTCACACAGTCTTCGGTCAACACTGGCCAAGGTCGAATGGTAAGGAATACGACGATTCGGAAATCTCTCACGGTACAATCTTTGTACTTCACGTCCATTACCACCTGCTTGGCCGTACATCAGATGCATATCAGCCAATTCGTTGTATGTACAATATTCGAATACGAATATATACTTCCATGTCCTTCACGAATACGTCACTTATCATGTGACGTTATCACGGTAATATCGATGAACGGGTTCGTCTGCGTTTTTAAATGTTTGTTCTTAATCGTCTACGCACTTGCTCAGCGCACCTGATTTGCATCTTGTGCTTTTCATGCACCAGTTGTAAATACTTGTGCATGCGTGGCATTTTTCGAAAGTGCTCTTTTCTGGCGGAAAGGAGTGGAGGACCCTAGGTTCCATTGCAAAAATTGTCCGTCTTGATGTGCACTATCACCCCTCTTTTTTTGTTGAAAGAGTTTACAATCACCCTGTATATAAAGCTGGCTCAATAGGAACGAATTTAGCTGGGACATTTGAAGGTTAGTGGGTAACATGACACAAATTTATGTTCTGCGGGATAGCCCTGCAGATTTTGCGAAGTCTAGCATACCTGTCTGAGATCTGGCTACAATTTTAAAATTCAGCGCTTTTACTCGGCTACAATTCAAACACAGGCTACTATTTAGACCGCAGCGTTTAATATATCATGTACGGTATATATGAGACATAGATTAAGGAAGATATTTAAAGAAATCTCATAGGCTGAGAGAGCAAAGAGCTGACTAGATGTTGTTTCAAATCAAGGTCATAATCATAACTACAACTTGGGTATAGCTTTTATTCTCTACGAGAAAACAAAGTGATTCCAGGTTTCGTCCAGGTTCTAAATTGGGTTATAAGTTAAGCACTTGAATTTATAGAGCAACCAGAGAGAAACCCATAAATGAAATTGGGACTGCTCGGCCA
The DNA here is from genome assembly GCA_038380435.1 of Ryuthela nishihirai. NCBI lineage: Eukaryota > Metazoa > Arthropoda > Arachnida > Araneae > Heptathelidae > Ryuthela > Ryuthela nishihirai. Next base: position 15,285,296 of record JAWZYU010000011.1, read on the forward strand.
AATATTTGGAAAATTTTGAGTATCAGAATCTCTTAAAAATCCAGCAACTTTTTAACACTTAATGAAATGGTACGCGTTTCTGTCTTGTCTGCCAGGTGTTATGTCAACATGCATTGTCATGGGATTGCCCAGAGGAAACCTGTGAAAAGCGTAAAACAACCACTTAGACCGGAATGTGCAAATTTCACAAAAACAAATTTAAAAAATCGGAAAGGATGGTTAATCTACGCATAATTGTTAAACTATTGGCTCGAAAGTCATCTTTCTAACACTAATACTTTCCGAGACCTCGTGTTAATGTTCAGGTTAAAAATGGAGCAGTTTGTCGTGCGGTCATCTTTTTTGGTCACCGCAATCACCTGATCTGAACTCGATTCGAAAATTTATTGTATCGTAAAGAACGTAGCATGCGGGCACCCACTCAACTGCCCTCGACATTCATAGAGTTGCGTGCTGTGATGCAACAGAAATGGTTTCCACCACACCAGAACACTTTCCACTCTTCGAATGTATGACATGTAGTAATCAAGCTGTTTCGAAAGCATATGTGGATCCTACACGGTAATGAGGTAAGTTTTTGTTAATCTTTTCGGCCAGTGAGTGTATATTTTTTGTTAACCCCTTTTTTAACTTCAAAGCAGACTTCTTCTTTAAATCAGTCTCATCAAATTACAATGAAAAATGCTAAATATTTGTTAATACAATTTAAAGATTAAAGCAACAAAAGTTAGACGTGCGATCATAAATAATCGCGATATTTTGATACTTTTTGCATCTATTACCTTTACGATCATTCTTAGTTGGGGGGAGGCCTCCTCCTCTAGATTCGGCCCTGATCGCCATAAACATGTTTTCTTCAAGATCTGATGTTTGGTTTCTGATAGTTTGGACAATTAGATCAATTATAGTGTTCGGAACACTGTTGATTGATATATAAACTGACAGGCTCCTGCCAGACCTCTGTGGCAATAAGTTGCTTGAGGATATATTTATATATTATTATTTTTAATATGCATATATATATATGTGCTGCTCTTTGCAGACTGAACTTCAAGATCTGATGTTTGGTTTCTGATAGTTTGGACAATTTTACTCAATGGAGCTCTTTGACACCAAGTGTACTCTACTCGACTTTCAGTGTTACAATGCTTGATTATCTTGTTTTATTATATGAGGGTAGAATATATATATATATTGCCGTCCCATGACCGAATCGTTAGTGCGCTTGGCTACTGATCTAAGAGACCTGGGTTCGAGCCCCGGGTAAGGCATGGTTGTTTTTTGTGCTGAGGCCTGCCATCCTTACAGACCTTCTACTACGGCATATAAACTGATAGGCTCCTGCCAGACCTCTGTGGCAATAAGTTGCTTGAGGAGGTATTTGTATATTATTATTTTTAATATGCATATATATACGCTGCTCTTTGCAGACTGAACTACACATGTTAATAACCATTAACAACTAATCTACACAATATATGCGTGTATTTCAATATCAGATGCAAACTATACTTTCAATTTTATTTCAAGCTGCAAATGTCTGACGAATGGGAAATAAATTCGCTGGTAATCATTTCATATTTTGACAAACACGTCGAAATACGTTGCGAGAAAAAATATGAATTAAAGCATTTGAAAGCAATGGCAAAGCATTCGTGGAAACAAACAATGGAATTGAAAGTGTAAAGGTGAAAAGCTTCAGTATAATTCTGATAATGAAAACATCTAATGTGAATAATTAGAGAATTCGAGAGGATGTATCCGAACGGGAGAGCACCGGTAGGTAATGCATCATTCTTTCACTGCATGCTGTCGTTGCCTCCTTTCCAGCAAGCGCGCTCATTATTGGCAAGAAATTAATTACTACGAAAAGTGTGCAGTCGATCAACTAAATATCCAAACACTATGATTGATTACAGAATTTAGGAAATATATCTGGCAACGATTGTTTTAGAAATTAGTGATCTGGCAACTTTCGGGCACTGTACACGAAGGTTGCCAGATCACTAATTTCAAAAAAAGTCGTTGCCAGATATTTTTTCTGAATTCTGTAATCAACATAGTGTTCGGATATTTTTTGAGCGACTGTATGTAATATTTTACATCTAAGAAGCGTTGTTAATTTTTATGCAATTTTTTAACTTAAAATTATTATATAATAAAATTATATAATAAAATTTATATAATTTACCAAAGGTTAATTTGTTTAATGTTTTTGTTGTAATACTTTCACTAATACACAATAAAAATTTTCTTAATTTATATATATATTTGTTTTATAAATTTACTGGGACATTAAACTACTCTTAAGCTGTTTTTAAGTAATAGGGATGAAGATGGGTGTAGAGAAAAGATCGCGTTGAGCAGTTTGGATTCTGTTGAATCCCACGTGACTCAAGATAATTTTTTCTCTACACCAATCTTCATCCTGTTACTAAAAACTAAACAAAACTAAAAGCTTAATAGTGGTTTAATATTCAGTAAATCAATGATGAGCTGTGAATTCATTTGCGTATATACTTGTTTTATTTGAAATCGATTATACGGAATTTCGATTATCCGTATTACCTACATCTCTAATTGATCCTAATAATCGAGTTTCTATTGTATTAAATGTTTTTGTAATGATATCATCCATGCAAATACTGACATAAAAGACAAAACGTTTTCGCAACAAACAGGTATCGAAACGCCTTTCCGGTCTCTTATCAGCATTGCGTTTTGGAATTGGTTCACTCATTCAGCAAATCACGCTACGTCATTGTTACGAAAGAAGATATTGATTTTCGTAATTGAAATTATAAGGATACTATCGTTCATTTAATTCCGGAGGACACTTTTTACTCTCCAGTCCGATTATTAAGGATGCAAGAGCCTGAACCCTTTACTCATAATCCACTGCTGTGTGCCATGGAATCCACCATTTTAATCCTAGATCTTAAAACGTTTTAATCAATTTTATATAAAACAGTTTCTCTTTGAAAACCGAGACTTTGGATTCATTCTCGTTATTTTAAAATAAGAGAAGGAAAGTAATTCGATAAAGAAAAATCTCATTCCCCTTTATATCAGGGAAAAAGTGGCGTTTTGTGTTATTACTAATTGGAGCTTCTCTCCCACATATTTTTGCTCTGGATCTTCTGCAGTAGATATTAAAAGAGTTAACGACAAACATTACATCTCTGCATCATCAGTTGTTATTGTATAGTTTGCCAGCCAAATAAAGCTCCAATTTCTCCTTCTTGTCCTCTAGTTTTCGGAATGAATGAAGCCCTTTGTGTACCCTGAAAGCGCAGGCTGAATGAAATTAAACGTCCATTTTCATCAGAGTGTACCGCAGTGTCCGCTCTCTGTTCCTTGTTTACAGTTGTTTGCATGAGGTGAAGGTGGCGGGCCTCGGACTCACAGGAATTCACCTTTTGAAGAGCACAGTGCCGTTGCAATAGTTAAAATTATCTTGTTTATTATCTGTTTAGCGAAACTTTTGAACTCCATTTCCACATTATAATGCAATGGTGAATAGTTTGGTTTGCTCTATCAGCCAGCATTTCGCATTCACCGTTTTAAGGCTTCAGAGTTGGAGTTAATATAACTCTATCGAATATTAAAATCATATTATTATGTCAGTTGCTTTAGATATTTCGTAGACTGCAGAATATGAAGAAATCTCGCTTAATAATAATGTTCAGATAGATGTTAAGTGTAATGAAAATTATACGAAAGTAAAAATCATGTAGAGGGTAAATGTATTATTTCGATTAGGATCAAATGGGGTTGATGTCTTTCTGAATTTAATCACAAATCTCCACATGCCACTGGAAGTGTGTGTGCGTGGGTGCGGGGCAGGAATGTAAATTTGCCGCAGGCTTCTCTTAGAATAGGGCTTTTAGGTATCTTGAAAAGGAAGAGAGGTATTGTATTTCTCGTGTGCGGGGGAACTTTACATAAGGCTTCATATAAGTCTCCTGAGTCTCTGCCTAGTCTAGACTGGAAATCATTGAGTTCCTGAATGACTTGTAATTCTATTCCTTTTAAAGTAGCTAAGAGGAAGCTAAAGAAAAACAGTTTGAAAGGCTCCATATGTTTTGTATTATGTGAATGGCCGACAATGGCAAAACTATACTGCACTATTTAAATTTTAGAGAATTTCCATGTTGTCAATGGGGATATAACTTCGGAACTCTATAATTCTTATAATATGCATTTAATGGAAAAATATAACTGAAGCTAAATAGCAGATCATAATAAAATATATTTAAATATTTTTTTTCAATAATATTTGTTTAGTATTTAAAACGTTATGGAACATGTAATATTTCACAACAGTAATTCGTCGTAAGAATATTTATTAGAGAAATTAATTAAAACTTAAATAATAAATATTGTCTCACACCTTTTAATAAAATAAATATATAGATTTTTGAAATTTTCTTTATGGATATTTAAATTTTCAACAATTATGAATGATTTTTATAAAACAAGATTAATTTGTCGTTAAATATTCCAACTTCATAAATATTTACATACAAAACTAATATATTTGAAAATCCAGATTTAAACTGATTTGATTATGATCGTTTTATTTCGTCACATATTCCCATTAAATGCCTATTTTAGAAGCTACAGAGCTTCGAAGTTAAATTCCTATTGATGTATCAGGGAAATCTTCCAATATTTTGGTAGGACAGTGCATTTTGCATTAGAAAGTACAATCCGTTGTTAATTCTCTAATACATCAAATGCATAATATTACCTTTTTCATCAGATGGTGCAAATGTTGAACAGTTTCTTTTAAATTCTGAATTTTAAATCAAGCGTTAACTGGCATAGTGGCTCGAGATGTAGCTACTGTTTCAGGAAACTTTATGTGTTGTGCTAGCTCTAACTGAGGTCAGCAGTGACTTCAGACTTAATTGGATATGTCTTGTATCAGAAGACCAGCAAAAGCTAGGAACAGCTTCCAGGTTTCTTCTCTGTCCTATGTGTTCCAAACGAAAAAAAAATCAGACTTCCATATTATTGTCTGTTACAATAAATAGTGATATTTAATTAGAACATTTGTATTACAATATACGCGTTTCATTCGTGATTTACGAAATGAACTGAATCTAAATAATGTATATTTAACACAATTTTTAATCCCTTTTTCCGATTCAGCAGTCATTATAAAAAGGGCTTAAATTTTGCATCATTGTATCTGAATTTCAAATCAATAAAATTAAACAGTCCTTCCCCCAACATGTTTTGAACCTTTGTGATTGGTTACTGGTTTTTTTTTTAGTCATTGTGTGAAAAAAAAGTGCCACTCAGATGTAAAACAACCCAAACCTGGTTTTTATATTATACATATATAGACTATATATCTGTTTATGTACACTTAATACTGAAATAAGTCAAATATATTAAATCATTAATAAACGAAAGCTGCCAAAAGAGAGCCGTCCCGTGGCCGAGTGGTTAGCACACTTGGCTATTTATTTAAGGGACCTGGGTTCGAGCCCCGGGTAAGGCATGGATATGTGTGTCGTTTTTCTGCTGAGGTCATGCCATCCTCTCAGACCATCTGCTATGGCATATAAACTGACAGGCTCCTGTCAGACCTCTGTGGCAAGCAGCTGCTTGAGGGGGTATTTATTTTTTTTTTATAAAAAGAGTATATAATTAGTCACAATCATTAAAATCGCAGCGAAAATTCAATTGACTATATAAGGTCGTTTTCCTCTGACAGGAAATTTCTATCAATGCATGTTTATTGATTAATAGCGGAAGTGATTAACATTACTGGAAAATAGATGTTGCATTTGGACTGCGAGCATTAGCTAAGGTCTCATTGTTTATTACTATCTTTTCTTGTCCGTCTCACGCAGCTGATTCTGCATTCTATCACTGCTATGTAAATATTTGAAAAGCAGTTCAGATTTCTTTTCAGCGAAATTTTTCCCGATCCATTATCAAAATAATTTCGGGATATTCTTTCTCCTTATGTAGATGTGGAAAACATTTCGAAATTGGCGTAACATAGATGTCTCCTGGGGAGACTATGAAATTGCGCAGTTAACACCTTGATACTTCTCATAGATCATTTGTTGACCAGAAAATAATGGATAGGTGATCTGCCAATGATCTATGAGAACTCCAGAAGCGACAATGTGCAGTCTAACAGTCTTCTCAGTTTTCTCATGCAATGTCATTCCAGATTATCCATTATATTCTTAATATTCGTATAATCATGGAAGCGTAATCTAACTAACGAAAGATATTCTTTATAGACTGCTACAGCTATGAGAATGATTATCTTATCATGAATGGTGGTATGTATTTCTGTATATATGTTAAGGAGAGAGTTAGTTCAGATGGCAGTGCACCACGCTCGTAATCTGTAGTTCTCAGGTTCGAATCCCAAGTGCGCTAGCGTTGAGGTTTATCTCTGCCAATCCTCAGCCTTCGGTTGTGAGAAATGAGATAATGATGGGATCGAAAAAAGGGCCATCCATCGGATGGAATGTAAAACCGTAGCTCCTTGAGAGCTAAACCTTGTGCACACTAAACAGCACACTGGATTGGATGACCTTGACGAGGTTACCATCTGTCTCCTAACAGGTCTCCAGTGGGTTTCCTTCTCCGAAATTTCTCTGAGCTCTTGAGGTATTGTGACTTAGCTTTTCATCCCATTTGCATTATGTGCAGAAAGTGGCCCTCAGATGTAAAATAACTCAACTCTGGTGTTTAATCTGGCGCAAAAAAGACATAACAACGTACATATCCATGCACATGTAGTAATAAAAAAATTCAAATGCTTTAAAAAAAAGAGAGCCCAAAAATTAAGACATATCAAATTATTCACAACTTAGAAATCACAGTTAAACTCCACATAACTCTATAAGGTCGTTTTCTTCTGAAAGGAAAATTCTATCAATGCATATTTATCGGAGAATATCAGGGATGATAAATCGTATTGGATTACTAGAAGATAAATGTTGCACTTGGACTGCGAGCATTAGTTAAGTTCTCTATGTTTATTACCATCACTTCTTGTGTAGCGCAAGTGCGAAACGTTCAGAAGGTTATTTTCAGAAGAAAAACTTCAGTGCTAATAAAGGCTTCTGTTCGCACAGATGAAGGTAAGTTAACGGAGACAAATACTCTGGAGAGCAGCTAGCATGCATCAATCAGGCCGTTGCCTGGCAACCACATATCCCCTGGCATCTATGACTTCGATGGGATTTCAAGAGCTTCGGAATAATTGCTTATACACGTAATTGATGCCGTGGCATTAAGCAAGAATAACGCCATCGTCTGAAAATGTCTAATATGCTAAAAACAGCGCTAATTACGGAGTCTGCCTAATGACATTTCATTGGTTGTTTCATTTTTTTCCTCATATTTTATGAATCACTTAATTGTCGCTTAATGCAGGAAGGATTTTATTTCCTTTTCTTAATTTTACAAGTGCCATTTTCTTTTTTTATCGCGCCAAAAAAATTAATACTGAACTTTGAATTTTTTTATATACACTAAATGCTGCCTTGTGAACTTGATGGTTTTTAAGAGCAAAGTGGAAATATCATGAGTAACGATAGCTTAATAATTGTGATAAATAGAAAACCTTTTGTTTCAAAGTACAATATTAAATGTTACTTAAAATATCGTTTTGATTTATTTAATAAAAAAAAGTAGTGTTTCTCTGCGAAACGCATTTTAAGGGAATATATTAAGGTGACAGTTTTCATTTTTTAAAATCTATATGTAATTTTAATTTATAAATCAAAAGCTTAGGACGTGATTAATACAGTACAATGAAATCGAAAAGAATTCTGTAGGATGGGTTGGGTTGTTTTAAATGTGAGCGAAAGGTTTGTGTACAAAATGAAACAATCCAACGCTGCTGTTATATGGCTAGGTCACAAGGACCCCAAAGGCTCAGCGTTGTGTAGGTGAGAGCGACTCACTGGACAGTTCTTAGAAGTATGGAAGCCTCCCATCAAGGCCAGCAATCGTATTTTTAAAATTCACAATGGGCTGGTACTAGGTACACACTCGACTGCACACAGCGCCTTTACGCTTCATCCAACAGACGGCTGCTTTTCCAAGACTATCAGTGTCCCCTTTCTGGCCGAGATTAGGACTCTAGGTAGGATGTGGGTTTAGCGGAGATAAATCTCGACGCTAGTATAATTAGGATTCCAACCTGGGAACAACAGATTACAAAATTGGCGTTATACCGATTGAACCAACCCCAGTCTTCATTGTAAGAGGGAAAATAAACTTATATTTTTATGAGGGAAAATTATTTTCAGCTGAATACGAAACTGGGACTCCCAAATCATATTCATTCACATCAAGACAATTTTTCGTCTATAATTAAGAATGGTAACAAAGGGTGTAAAATACAACCCCCATACGCAAAAAGTAAAAAAAAAAAATATATATATATATATTATTTATAGTGTTTAATGACAATGTCCTTGTCTGGATGTCACTTTAAATCAATCAATTTTTTTTTGTAAAAAAATGGTCGTCTTTTACTACATGATGAAAAAAATAAAAGTTAAAGACAATAATATAACCTACTGGAAAGATATTACTTTACATAGAAGATAGAGTGCCAAGAAAAAAAGAAATTTTTTCCTAAATAAAAAAAAACCTTCATTATCTAATTTTTAGAGCACCTAGCCGAACACGTATAATTAGTTTTATTTAAGACATAGTCAGCTGATAGTTTCTGAATTTTGTACAAAATACGATAGTTACATCAGAATTTGATAGAATTCGAGGTGATGTTCCAAATAAATATTTGAAACGAACTAAGATTAGATAGTTTTCAACACAGATACCCCAGAGAAGGGAAACATTGTGAAAAAGAATATTGTGAGGGATCAAGAGTAAATAAGTTGGTCGGTGAATGAGAATAAAATATGAAACCCGTGTTGGATTGTTTTACCTCTGAGCGGCACTTTTTTGCACACAATGGAATAAATGGCCAGGTCAGATGGACCCCGAAAACTCGGAGAAGGTTGGGGGAGGGGACCCACTGGAACAGCTGTTCAAAGACATATGGTAGCCTCCCGTCACGACCATCCAGCGTGTTCTTTAACGCGCACACGGCAGACTTTCCAGTACAAGGAACCACGGCTTAACGTTCCATCCGACGGACGGCGACCTTTCCAAGCCCATCGGTGTCTCCTACTGACCGTGGGCAGGGCGGGGAATTTTGCGGAGATAAATCTCAACGCTGACCCACCTGGGAACTACAGATTACGATGATGATGATGAGCATACAGTACCACACAATGAATTTTCCTGCATAGAAAAGGCTCTATGCAGACTCATTCAGTCACTGTTTTGTGTTTTTTGTTCCATATATAATTTTTTTATATATATATATTTTCTCATATTTATATATATATATGTAATTTTTTTAATATTTATATGCATGTTTTTAATAATTGATCAAACATATTTATATTTTTTAAGAATTTTAAGAGGAGTTTAAGTAAAGTAGGTTTTAGTGTTTTTTTGCAGATTTTAAAATAGTTTTAAAACTAAAGTCTTTAATATTAAGGTTATTTAATTTTTCAAAGTATGCTTTCCTTTCATTTCTGTAATTATTACACTGAAATATTATATGTGCAATAGATTGTATTTCATTGCAGTGTTCGCAATTAGGAGAAATTACTTTCTTAAATTTAAATAATGTATATTTAGTTAAAGCAAGATTGGCTTTTATCCTTAATATTATTTTTATTTCTTTTTTATTTAATCCATAATCGTTAAATTTGTTTATTAAAGGAGATATTTTATATACAGATTACGAGCCTGGCGCGCTACTACCCCCATATGAAACCCGGAAATGATGCAGTAGACCGGTAAGCAGAGGTGTCAAGAATCAGAACCGTCCTGTAGAAAATAGTGCCAATCTTGACTAAATTTTGTTGAATAACTAGATCTATCGCCTCTAGAGAATATAAAATACTTTTTTTTTTAAAGGAAATGGAGTTTTTTTAATTTTCGGCCATTAGTACTCTTTAACAATAAAATTCAAACTAATGGATTATTAGGAAAAATGCAAATAATTATGTTTTATTAGTACTACCTATAAAACATAAGAAATATTTTTTTCATTTATCGCTTAATCTCTTCAGACCCTGTGCACATTACAATATGCATTACGTTTTAGATTTTTTTAATTACACTATGACAAATACCTATGATCTTGTAATGTTTGTGAAGTATATATACTTCTTTAGTCTACAGTCATAGACTTGAATTTGGTGCCATCTATAGATATAATAGAAACTATATACAATAATATTGAAGATAACTGTTCTTGACACGCAACAAGAACTGTTTTGCTACAATTCACATTAAACCCAAGAATTGTTTTGTTACATTTCACAACTGCCATTCGTTCGATGTGTTTATCATGACAGAGTACATCTAAATTATAATTTTTTAATTTTATTTCCCTTTTTATTGCTTTTTGCGATTTTAGTATTCTATAACTTTTGGGAGAGATTTTACATTTCATTGTACCTGCTGAATTTCACTGAAATAATGCTAAAAATAATATTATATATTATTTTTCTTAGTTTCTATGTAGATGGGACCAGCATGATAGTGTGTACAGAGAAACCAACTAGGCAGGGTTGGTGAGGCTGAAACATTAGTGCGTAACATCGGCGATTTGCGTCGCTAACCCCGGTTCTGTCCTGTGTGAAAAAAGGAACATCGATTGGATTAGAAAAGAACATATATGTATGTGTAATAAAAATTCTACATATGTATATACTGTGGCTTATGTCAGGGATGTATTTTAGGATTTAGTTTCACTTTTTGGTAGTCCTGGTATTGGTAGGGGAGTTCGACAATTTAATTCAGGGGACGGTTCGAGAATTTAGTTCAGGGGAGGTTTCGAGAATTTAACCTCTTGGGATGGGGAGGAATTTACGAGAACGTTAAAGCTTTATCGTAATATTTCGCGCTAATAATTAAGGCGCTCAAGACAGTTTCGAGTGCATTACTTAACTAAATACTTATTGAAATGATGCGAAACTGGCAAGATATTTTAGAGAGCAAATATCCATGTAAAATAAAATTTTATTATTTTTCCAATTCGGAGTTTAATGTTTTAGTATATATATATATTGCAGAAATGTTGGTGAGGCCGGCCCCTATGGCCTCCAATGATCAGCCACCACTATGGGAGATTAAGAAAACGATAATCGTATATTTCGTCAATACCTGTCCAACACAAAACTTTTTAATCTCCTCCCAAAAAATGTTTACTATCTACGGGAGGCCAGATAAAACACACAGTGAACACAGTTTTTTTGCGAACGAGCTAAAATAGTGCATACTAAAAAGGGGGATGGGAATTTTTCCTTTGTAAAATCTTAATTGAGATGCTATCAGCACGAAGAAAAATTCAAATTCAAAGGACAATTTAGTAACATATATTTATCGCCCTAAACATATAAAGATAATGCAATTTGACAAATTATCTTAGAGAAGTAATTATCATGAATTATCATGAAAGTGTTCTATGACTTTGCAATTAGTAAATCGTTCTTTTGTAGCATTACAATCTAATTTTCTACTTAAAATCGCCTCCATTGCTAGCAGTCTCGAACTAGTCAGCCCCGACTAATTGTTACTCTTATAGGTAAGTCAGTAGATCTTTATTTTTTCAGGATTGTGTAGTTTTGTCTCCGAGTGGTAATATTTTTGCATATAGCGTGCTAAATGGCTAGGCCACAAGGATCCAAGTCTCAGAGAAGGGGATCAAAGAAGGGATCTATTTTATAGCTATTAGGAGGCAGATGAAAACCTTTCTTCAAGGTTATGACGCGTGTTTTTAACGTGTACAGAGTGTGATTCTCCTGGACACGGTGTCACGAATTAACGTCCCATTTGATGGAGGGCGGTCGTTTTAAACCTTTCGGTATTCTCACCGAGAACAGAACTGGGGTTAGAAGATAAAAATTTTAATACAGGTCAGTTAAGACGAATCTGGAATCCGCAGATTACGGAGCTGGGTAGTTACGTACTAAATCAATTCCGATCCAGCGTCATGATGTTACACACTTAATCTTTAACAACAACGTCATTAGAATAGAGTGAAACAAGCAAGCAAGTGAATCACGTTTTTGCAGCAGTCTTGTCAGTTATGGTTCAAAACATTCCTTAACATGTTAAGAAATAGAGTTTACTTATATTTAATAGAGAAATTTATGTATCTCAGTTTGATGGCTTTTGCCTTATTTTTAAATAATAGCAATGTGAAGAGGTAAAGCAAAAGCAAAGCAAAAAAACACTTAGGCTGGAGCTCTTTATGGAATGTAAACTTCCCTCCCTTCTTGTCTGTCCTGGTGGTAAACAAGTGATAAATTAGACCAGTAATTAGGTAATCGTTTATATTAGTAAGCAAAGGTAAGCGAGTAATAAGGCAGGCCGGTAAGCACGTCATCAAGTAAGCTGGTAAGAGTGTGCGTAAAGTCGTAGTCAAGAAATAAATCGCTAAAGATTAAATCACCAGCATAACTTACCGTAGACGGGTAAATACAGTTGCATATGTAAATAAAGAAGTGATTAAATAGACTGGTAAGGGAGTAAATTAATCAAAATGTTTTGGTGGGTTGGGTTGTTTTACCTCTGAGCGGCACTTTTCTGCACACCATGGGCTAAATGACCAGGGTCACATGGACCCCGAAGGCTCAGAGAAGGTTGGGGGAGGGGACCTACTGGAACAGATGTTGGGAGACAGATGGTAGCCTCCCGTCAAGTCCATCCAGCGTGTTCTTTAACGTGCACAGGGCATGGCTCTCCCGCACACGGGGCCACGGCTTAACGTCCCATCCGACGGACGGCGGCCTTTCCAAGCCCATCGGTGTCCCCTACTGACCGTGGGCAAGGCGGGGAATTTTGCGGAGATAAATATCAACGCTGACCCAGCTGGGACTCGAACCTGGGGAACTACAGATTACGAGCCTGGCGCGCTACCGACTGAGCCACCCCCGCCCCAAAAATGTTTTGGTGATCCGGTATGCAAGTAATATATTTAAGCGGTGATCAAGTAGTTAATGGAGAGATAAGCATATAATTGGTAAACTAGGAAGAAATAGTACAGAATTAAAATGTGAAGTAGGATGTTTCTAAATCTCCTGTTAATTATAATAAGTATCTTTCTTATGATTTGAAAGGAAAATCTCTTTAACTTACTCCTTTTGTCATCAATATTATTTAATACTTTGGCCTCCTCTAATCCCTAAAATCGCAAATAAATAATCCATTCGTTTAACTCACTGTATTTAAGAAAAATTACAAGCACCTTCCAAAACTCCTCATTGACGCTGACTCATTTCTTTACGGAGAAACGAAATCTGTGTAGCTAATCATCAGCTTAAATGAGGAAAGAAAATAGAAATTTGTTTCGTCAATTATAAGACCTTCTGGAAAGTAATAAAATTTAATGCCACCTCAATTAAATTTTTGAACAATAAGTATAAAACATAATACACTCTAGATGCTGAAACACTTCAATACACGGTGTACGAAGTTCATAAACTTTTGCAATCACACATTCCTTACCAAAATAATCCAGACTTTACAGCGTTGCAAATATTGCATAAAACCAGCAGTGCTACTTCCATGGTTTAAACGAATCTCTTTTCTTCTCTGGGGGAAACAAATGTTTCCAAATAATAACCACACTGACGCCGTTGACGCGAGACTGTTTCCTCTAAATTATTCTTACTGCCTTATCGATTCAACATGGTGGTAGTAAAATCTGCCATTTCCGAAGTAGCTTAAACGGCTACGATTAGTAGTAATATGGATCCACAGCTGTCTCTTGCCTAATTAATTCAATATTTGACTTTCCGTAAAGTGGACAGCGTTATGTGATATTCGTGCCAGGAGATAATGAAACTTTGGAGCAGAAGGTACTTTTGTCACGAACCTTTGTTTGGTGAGGCTTAGGTATTGGTCATAAAATTAATTAAGCTCTTCGTCGATTGTTCAGTTGAAAGACACATTTGCTTTAAGCAATCCATGACAAGATCGTACAATATTTATATTGAAGCTTTGGTCGTTTAAAATAAAAGAATCCTTTTAGATGTATATTTTTGTTACTCTTTCTTGGTGATGAAGTGAATGAAACTTTTTCTTTGTTTGAGACAGCTAGAGCAAACAGATATTTTATAAGGTGTCAACTTTATTTCCACATCTTTTTTTCCGCTTTAGTCTACCTTAGACTTGAGTACTCATTTAATTCGTTGATGAATTAACCAACCATGATCGAAAACGATGTGTGAGACTGCATTTAGATGAAGTAGCATTAAAGGAACAAGGTAGCAAACAAAGACTAGTTAGTATTCTGTTCTCAAAAATCGGTTTAGGGGTTACGGTTAAAAACTTTATCAAAAAGTTTGTTTTGCGAAATGGAGCAAATGCTTCATGTATTAAACTTCACATTGAGCCTCCATGATTGCTTTTAATGGATAGATTAAAATAGTTTTTCAAAGAAGGCTAAAGAAAATAATGGTCAAATTTAGTTATTAAATATTGATATTTGAATAAATCTATTACAAAATTATTATTAATGTATCTTACTTTCATTGAGACGTTTTAAATTATGTCATACATATCAAACTCGTTAGTGCATGAGGGCCACAATGCGAAATGTAAAGGATATTTGATATACAATTCTCAATAATAATAGGCCAATGACCTATCATTCACCTGTCGATCAACTTACGACCTATGAGAATTGTGAAAGCTGCTATTGCGTAGTCTCATAGTCTCCACAGTTGCTTCTTACGCTATGCTACATGGATTTTGATATAGGATAGTATTCCTGACGGATGACAGATTCTATTCTTTACGGATAATAGGTTTTATCCGTAAATTTACGGTTAATAGGTAGTATTCCTTATGGATAATCAATTAGTATTCATTACGCATAATAGATTAGTAGTCCTTACGGATAATAGAATAGTATTCTTTACTGATGATATATTAGTATTCCTTACGGATAATAGATTAGTATTCTTTACGGATAATAGATTAGTATTCCTACTGATAATAGATTAGTATTCCTTACGGGATAACTGAATTCCTTACTCAGGAAAACTAAATATTTCACATAACATGTAATGTTTTTTGTACTCCATATTTTTAATTCGAAAAAAAAAAAAAGAAATTTTCCTTCATAAAGTTGAGATTCTTTCTGCGTAGATGTCAAGAAAAGGCAAAAGGTATAGAAAGAAATGTTTTTCCATCTCCACATTCCTAAAAAGAGTATTTGCTTCCTGCCTTACGATGGAGTCATCGCAAATTCCACTTCATGCAGTTAGCTGCTCTTCTAGTTCATGTAACGGAAGACTAGCAAAGACGACGCTGACCCTGCTCTGAATACGTTAAGAAGAAAAGGAAGAATCCGCTTGCATTACAACATACGAAATAGCAAGCCACTTGTTCCCAAGTAACCACGCAACGTTCGGAGAGTAATTAATTTTCAAGCATATATTCCTTAGCTGACGTACGGCAATGCTATCCAATTAGCTCCGGCTAAGTCGAAGGTTTCTTAGGTCTCAGCCAATCCGATTATGGTTAAGTGATATCATGACCAGTATGAAATTTTAATTGAAATGTGCAATAATCCTTACTGTGCTTGGTCGCGTAATATCTACTTGAAGAAAAGGGGTCGTACCTTTTCCTCTTTCTCTTTACTTCGTCTTCTTTACGAGCAATACGTCTCCTTGGTAATTAACATTTTAATAATTCATAGCTCATTCTGATGAAAACCAATCTTTTTTTCCTTCCTCACGAAGAAGCATTCCTCACCATTACTTCTGCTGTGCTCTCCAGTTTTTCTGCAGAGGAAGTTTATTTTTAAATATCCTTTCAAGAGCTAGCTAGGTCTCTTTTACTCTTCTTGTACCACAAGCGAAGCAATTAATTCGGTATAAAGACATGATATGTATTTGGGAGATCAGGCTTTGTATTTCGAGAGTTGCATAGGGAAGTTCATATTCCTTATATGTAGCTATAAGATGGCTTTTTTTTCTCTGGTAATCTTGTATAACATGACCACTTGAAGAAATTTGGGTGCTATGTTAAATAAATATATCTTAACATTGACTGTGACCAATGGTAGATTATATACATATTCTAGTTGTGCTTACCGTATCCAATGAAAAATGTAAATACTAATGGTTCTTTTGCTTTGTCAACAACTATGAACTATACAAAGTTATTTAAAAGTAAATCTATATTATCAGCAACTTATAATTACTTTATTTTCTATGAAAGGAAAACAAATGATATGGAAATGAAAAGATTTATCTCAGGTTTATCTCAGGTTATCAGGTTCTAAATCTGGTCTTCGGTTTTGATGCGGCAGATATCCCAAAGAAATTGAATTTTCTTCCACACTCTATAAAGCATATCAAGAATTTCTTGTCCCATACCGATAGTAATCATTTCAATCAGTTCATTGGTTTATGAAGGGTGATAAATTGTATCTTTGATGAAACATCACAGAAAGTAATCGTGTGAAGTTAAGTCCTGTGAATGAGGCGCCCACTTAAGACGTCTGTCATGACCCATCCAACGGCCAAGGAATTTCTGATTTAGACAATTCTCTCACTTGCAGTAGTATTGGAGAGGGACGCCATCTTGTAGAGAAGCTCACCAGCAGCAATAACGGCGCCACATCTTGGAGAAAGAAATATTCTTCTTTTTGAATTGTAGTCATTGATTTACACATAGTAACAGAACGTTCTCGAACATATCGAGTTATACTTATATGTAACAATCTTTTCACTTAAAAAAGAAATCTCGTAAACCTTTGCAACTCATCAAAAACAAACATAATATATTTTTCTTTGTTCTCATGTCATTTGCTTTCCTTTCGCATGAAAAATGAAATAGTTATTGATGTTTGAATTTGCATAAATATTTCAGAATTAGTTTGTAAATAGTGGTGGGACGTGATTAACTTCTTGAGACTTGGAGGCGTTTCGTTGGGTTGTTTTACCTCTGACCGGCATTTTTTTGCGAACAATGGGCTAAATGGCCAGGTCATAAGGATACCCAGGGCTCAGAGAAGGTTGGGGAAGAGGACTCATTGGACAGCTGTTAGGATACAGATGTAGTTTCCCATCAAGGCCATCCCAGGTTATCTTTAACATGCACATGGTAGGAGTCTCCCGCACACGGGATCATATTTTAATGTCCCATCCGACGGACGGCTACCTTTCAAAGACCATCAGTGTCATCTACTGACCGAGATCAGGGAAGGGAGTTTTGCGGAGTTAAATCTCAACGCTGGCCCAGGTGAAACTCGAACAAGGGTATTGCAAACTGCCAGCCTGGCGCGCTTCCAACTGAGCCATCCCAGTCCCAACTTGAAGACGAAAGAAACTTTAAAAGTGCCAATGGGAAAGAATGCATAAATTTTAGATCAGGTGGGTTCGGTTGTTTTATATCTGATCACTCTTTCTGCTTACAGTGGGCTAAATAGCTATGTCACAAGAACCGTAAGGACTCAGCACTATAGGGGATTAGGGATGATGCACAGGATAGCAATTAGAAGATACGTGGAAGCTCCATCTACAGACATGCAGCGTGTTTCTAAATGCACACATGTTGTTTTGCACAAGAGACCATTGCTTAACATTCCATCTGAAGGGGAGTTGGCTTTCAAAACGCTTCGGTTTCCCCATCTGACCGAAAGCAGACTGGTTAGCGGACAAAAATCTCAACCCAGGCGCAGTGGGGATTGGAATGAAGAATGCAAGTTACGAGCCATTCTCCACCCCTTTGATTAACAATAGAGAATGACTGAAATATTCATTCATCTGCAATATTATATAATATTACAGCAGCACTGTACAATTGAACAATCAATGAAAGGAAAAATATAAGTCGAAGCTTGTAAAACATGACCAATTAGAGAATATTTAATGTTAATGTAAGAGTAAACAATCACTAATATATTATATATTATGTATGAACAATATAATACATTCAAGTGCAAAAGTTAAGTTACACATCAGTTTTCTTCACAATTTCGAAAAATATAGTGATTTAAAATTTGAAAATGATATTATTTATGTGAGAGCATGTGGTGAAAAATATAAATCAGCGATGAAACCACACATTAGGTTTCTAACATTGAAATTAACAACAAAAACTTATTAACTGTACAAAAAGGTTCTCTCTAACAGTCTTAATATATATACATTTATACTGAATAAGTAGTGAAAAAAGTTTTAAGTGAAAAATAAAAAAAACACTTTTGGGTTGGAAAGGCATTAATAAAGTATTAGGATCTGCCTTTTCCATATCTTGAATTTTCACCTCTGTAGGGAACTGAAATTGTAAAATATGAAATCTTCATTATTGTACAGGATATATCAGAATTTTGATATTTTGGGGTAGGGTGGTCGTCGCATCCATTTCAAACGGTTGACATCCATTACTTTTCACTCATCCCCACCTCTAGGATGTTTGGACAAATGTTTTCTTTCTTTAAGCTATAGATAGAAAATTCTTTTCCGTTTGGGTAAGTATTAATAAGATATTACGATTCGCATTTCTATAATATTTAGTTAGTTTAAATTTTTACTTTTATTTCGCGCTAAAGTTGGAAAATGACAAATCTATGATATTGTAAAAAGTCTATTTACGCTAAAATTATTTCTCAGAAAAAGATCATTTCATATTCGGCTTAGGCGAATGGATATTCTAGTTCGTGTAATAAAACATAGCTTTTGCTCCACATTCGGGAAACTGAGGCCCAAAATTCAAGGAAATCAACAAAAAGTATTTAAGTGGCTACAGGAACAAAAGAGAGAGAAAAAAAAGGATGACGAAAATAGACTTTAAGAGCGAAGCGTATACAAATAATTTAAATCTTCTTTCTCTGTTCATGTTTGCATTGCATCCTCAAGCCATTCTAATTTTAAACCACTACGATTGAACTGTGAGCATGCAACGATGTCGATAGAGAGAAAGTCTCTGAAGATGGGAAAATTGAATTGGCCGCTCAGCAAGAACTTTCGATTCAGTTACAGAACTGTATTTTATTCCAGTTGCCGTCAGACATGCAGTAAGATTACTGGAATCGCTGAGGTTCTAGATAGCCTCCTGTCTGACATGTACGCACTTTCGGTAATTTTTTTTGCTCAAGTCACTCTCACAGTCTCCCTTTTTTTGTTCTCTTCCATCTCGCCTTTTCACGCAGACACACATACGATCTCTCACTGTTCAGCTTCGTTCCTTGCAGACTCATTCGTACTTCCTGTTTCAGAGGCTAATAGCTGCTCTTCTCGAATTTCAGATAACACGGTTTGGCAAGGGGAAGCTTATGGGCACCCTATAGTTTCGTGACTAGCCTCCGCACTCTTTCTTTACTTCACTATTGCCACCCTGCAGGCTATGGTAAGTGACATTTAAGGTTCGTTTCAGCTTCCCAATTGGAATATACTAGTGCAGAGGCTAGGCACCAGCAACCGTTAGAGAGCTGGGTTTTTCGTTTAGATGCTGAAATAAAAGAGGGCGCTAGGCGAAGAGGGACGAAAAAAAATATCAATTTTCATTTTGTAGATGAAACTTGGGTTATGTGGGTTACCTAGTGACTCCTGAGAGAGTTTTTTTGTGTTCTCTGAGGACAATGCTGCGGTTTTCTTTAAGAACGTTTGTTGCATCCGAAGAGCTTTCAATTTGCTGTTGAGAAGCTTTATCTTTTGTTATTTTCAGTAAACTTTTCTCTAGTTCTAAGTTAAAACAGAAGAATTTTTCAACAACAAGGCGTTTAAGGAAAGTTATATTGGATTTTGAATAAAATTAAGTATGCGGAGGCAATTTCATGTTTATTAAAGGAAGAGAGGGGGTTTTTTTTTTGGAAGATTTTCAGATTAGAGAAGAAATGTGAGTTTTTTTATAGCAGCGAAATGTTTTTAAAATATGCTTCGTTATCTAAAGGGAATCACACTTATTACGTACGAAACTATTAGTGACAGTTAGGATTTAAACTTTATTGAATTGCCAACCAAACATAATATAACAGTGCAATGATGTAATCAAAGAAAAGATTTTCGCATTGAAATATTGCATAATCATTTCTGCAATTATTGCGCGGATGATTAATAAATATAAAATGATAAGGTGAATCATATGTTGCAAAAACCTTTCGCATAGGCTTAAAGCATCGAACAACACAAAATATTTTCTTATAATTCATATTTTCACTAAGCCTTCGTATTAGAGAATCTGAAATGACAAATCATAATTTGCGATGTACTAAAGCAGAAGTTCACTCAGAAAGGAAATTTCATTTCGGTAGAGTTATAAAGTTTGGAATAAATGACTCCAACAGTGATACTTCGGGCTGTATTCGTTTCATTGCACAAAGTGTGGTGAAAATAATTAAAGCAAATGATAAGAAAATTTCATTTTCGAATTTTGCGTTTTGTTAAGAACTTCTATTTACTACGTTTCTAATTTCGCATTCACAGCGTAACTAAATCGGAGAAACGATTAAATATAAACAGCCAACTCAATAGATTTGAATAGTTCAAGCTCTAAAGACACAGACAGACAAATAGATGTCATAGCGATAATCACAATTTCGAGAGCAGAGATTGCTGAAAAGTGACTCATTCTGTAGTGCCTCGTTATCAGATCTCTCAACTGTGCTTTCATTGAGATTTTTTCTAATATGCCCTTGGTGAAAAAGCGGATGAAACCCAGTGGGCTTATAAAAAGTCTCCTAACTGCTGTCAAATAATGAGCAGGAATCTGACTTGATATTTGGACACAATGGATTAAAACCTTCAGAACGGTGACCTTGGTGAAGATATTTATTACAGGGAAGTAGGTTTGATAATATGGTTATTTAAATCAGTTTAGAAAAACAAATTTCTCATTGCAGAGCTGAGGGATTTCTTTGATGTTCCTTTCACTAAATCATAGAGCTCCCCGCCGAAACGAACAAATATCTCCATTGATAATATAAGGAACAGCAAATCTGATATCCTGAAAAATAAGCAAAGAAAAACGAAATAAGAAAATAAAAAAAGCATTAATTTTAAAACAGATGTCACTGCTGGTTGGACATGATTTCGCAGCATTTATTGCTAAGAACTCGGATAACTTTCAGACAATTCTAGGAATATTAGAAATGTCATTTGTAAAATACGTTGAAAAGGAATACGTACCGGGAATACGTTGAAACGTCGTTGTGTATGTCGACCTGCGAATGATCAAGCAACTGACCACGAATTGGCGAACTACGTCTCAAAATATTTTCCACCAATAGCCAAATCAAGTAACTTTTGATTTCAAGTGCATCATTTGATTTCTAATCATGTTTCACGGATGCAGTACTGCTTGCGGATTGCTTTAATAATGCAATCAATTAGTAACTTAATTAATAACTAATATCCGAACTTATTTTTGTTAGAAATTTTGTTTTTCGAAATTTAATTTGCAGAACGATACTTGGGAGAGTCTGATGAATGCATAAGTATCAGTTGTTGAATTTTCCAATGAAACTTATACTACATAGAATCATTGTAGCATTGTGCATTGAAATATATTGAAATATTTAATAAACACACAGAGTAAATTTGAAATTCAACTGCATAATTATAGACTCCGATTGATTATTAATGTAACTAGGTGCCTCATCATTTGAAATGGAAATAGAATTTGATAAATTAATTAGTTCAGTAAATAATTTATCTGGTAATCAAGTCACCAAGTGAATTGGCACTGAAACGTCTGATTCCAAATTCATCGTGATAAATCAAATTTAAAATTTTGATGCATAGGATAATAAAAAAAAAAGATTCTTATATTAATTAAATAGATATATTATAAATGGCTTTTCAGTATTTAAACCTTATTACAATGGACAGCAGACATTTCAGCCTTGACGAGTTCCTAATCCATTTATAGTACACATAGGCGATTATAAAATATTTAATCAAAGCAGAAATTTGTTAGCAACGAAACTAATTATGAAGCATTTTTGAAAGGGATAAATTTTCTACAGGTATGTAATTAGAATATATATTTTAATGTGGTTTCTGTTGGAGGAGATCTTGATTTTTGGGAGGGTAATTCCATTGTCTTAGTATATATATATATACAGGTGTCCCTGAATTCATGGCCCAAACGTGAGGGGATGGTAGTACATATCGAACCTACCAATATTCGTCATAGAATATGCGGCCGCAAAAGCAGCCCGGTGCCGGTAAGGGGCGCAGACGAGGCGGCATGCTTAAAAGCGCTGGATCGGTCAAACCCCATCATTTTCGCCCCAGCATGTGCGCGACAAGCCCGGTGTTTACGAGCAGGTACGCCGATCACTACTCCGCTGTTGTGCCGCCTGTATGTATATATATACGCGGAATATATTGTACATACATACACAAACATATATATATATATATTGTATATATACCGTATATGACATATTAAACGTCGGAACATAAATAGTAGCCTCTGCTTGAATTGTAGCCGGGTAATATAACGCAGAATTTGCAAATAATGGCCGGGTCTCAGGCAGGAATGCAAGACGTTCTCTTGAATGTGCGGATTCCCTTTTCATGAAAACCGAATACTACAGTTACTTCAGCAAAATGATTTGACATGGAAAGATTGTATAAAAACTGGAACGGTTTGGTGTACATTTTTCTTGTAATCACATGCTTAAACTTTAATTTGGACAAACTACGTGCAATAATTGCGCAAGTCTGTGCTAATTTTAATTTGATCTGTATTCTGGACCCAATATGCAGCCGGCTACAAGCAAGAAATTGTAAACTGTAGCCCCAGCTGCTATTCGACATTTACGCTATATATTCATTTTACATATTGTTGCGGATCACAAAAATGGATAGCCACTGAGCGTGAGTATTAAAAGCTATATTTCAAAACCAAATTCAATACAAGGTAAATTGTTACAAAGGAAATATGGATGAAGTATCTTATTAACAAACTAACTATTAACATGCACAAGTCATCAATCTTCCTGCGTGAGCACACAACATCAGCTCTGTGTATTTTACTAAATACTACCTTTTACTTGATTTACCAGGTCACCCGAAGATCTTCACTCGTAAACCAATTCTCGTCCTGTGCTAATAACTTTTCACACACTAGCCGAACAAAAAAAGACAGTCCGTGTAGACATTCGAAGTTAGCCATAAAAGTTCCCACTTTTATACTTCCGCGTATACACAACACATCAAGTTACTTCTTGATACTTAACGATAAAAGATCCCACTTTTATCCTTCCGCGTATACACAACACATCAAGTTACTTCTTGATACTTACGCGCACTGTCTCAGAACAGCTCACCGTCCATTTTCGAACCTTCGACCGTTACAACACAACGACCGTTACACGCTCCACTGTTCTTCTCCAAATTCTCCCAAAGTTCAATTCGTTGGCTGAAACTTTGCTTTCGGTTGCCAGATTCTTCTGTCGTAACACTGCCCCCTTCCTAGGTATTGTTCGTCCCGAACAATTCTGGATTCCAAAGCTTCTTCAGTTCTTCGATGAAACGGGGCCAAACGATCCACGTGAACCACCTTGCACTTTGTAGCTGGACATCGACGAATGCGATATACCACGTCTGTGTCAAAATGAAAGCGAATCTCATTATGACGTAGATTTCTTTTCTGACTGAAGCCTCGTCCACAAACAAAATACGTGTAAGGCCTATAGCCCTTGTGAACACGTTTATGTCTCTGCAGGGAGAAGAATCGACTAAGAGTTTTCGTGCAAAACCTGTAAAAAGTTTTCTTCTTTGGATTTTTACTTCTATCAACAGTAACAAGGAATGAAAGTCATTAGTGACATAAAATCTAGGGAGGAGTTTCATCCTCCAGTCTGACCCTTTTGTCAGTTGACTTTCACTTAATTCAGAACTGTCGTGATGAACCTTCAGCCATACTTCACCTGAATCAATTTGATCCCCAAGGTGCTTCACAATTATAATATCAGCTCCATAATTCTTTTTAGCGCCTCGGTCCATCTCCTCCTTCCATAATCTTGTTAGAACTGCAGCTTCTAATCCGACAACCTTACCTGTTTCTCCTGTATAAGTGAAATCAGTGATGTGTCGGGGTGCTAGCAATATTTTTTCTGTTTTACCTTCACATAGCCAGCTTGCAACATCTTCAGATACTCCTTGTTCTATTAACATGTTACGAAACTTGTTCAAAGCATTGCCGTTATGCAGAACCTTACGGACACGTGATGCTTCATCTACCCTATTATCCACAATGTTCACAAAACGCAGAAGTTCTCCTCCTAACTCTTCGACGAGCTCTTGCAGTTCCAAGGATCCGTTACCAAGGAAACACTGAACAGCTTCCATCACTTCCAGAGAGTTGTCAACAGAGTTTTCAAGAGGTGAATCCATGTTGCTGATAACAGCTGAACAACTCAAACTCTTCATTCCACGAGCTTGTGATGCTGCAACCACTTTCTTAACTAAATCAACAGCAACATCTTCTGTACTGATGAGATCAATAGCTCCTTTTCCGAATTCAACATCATAAACCAAAGCACACACTCCTTCAGCCAGCTTTTTGGACACAATTGAGCATATCATTAGAGGAACGCTATCTATGGTAGCCATCAGATCCTTGCAGCGGTAAATCTCCTTATCTGTTGGCACCAGCTCCTCTGTCTGTCCTACGATGCAGCATCCGACGTCTTCCATCATCTGCTCGATTTTATCTTTAGTGCAGTCCACTGTGAAGCCAGGGATGGATTCCAATTTGTCCAGAGTATATCCCTTCAATTGGAGAGCACGACCGGAGATCATAGGGACCTTGAGACCTAAAGCAGCAAGTGCAGGAGCCAAGACAAGACTCACTTTGTTGCCGACACCTCCTGTGCTGTTTTCATCTACCATCCGATGGCGCCACTTGGGTCTCCAGCAAAACACATGACCCGAGGAGGTCATATTTGCTGTTTCTTCCGAATTCACTTTCTTGGAGCTCTCATTGTAATTAGCCAGGGAAACATCAGTCATGATTGCCAAATTGTTCATTCTGGAGATCAGCGACGAGTTTTGTAACATGATATTGTCCACTTTAGAGCTCTTGTAGTCGTGATAAAACTTTTCTATATCCTTATAATCTAAATGGTTATAATGTCCAAATCTGCACATTGACTGTTCAGAAAAGAAATTCAGCGTGGCTACGTTGAAATTATCTGAGGAATTCACTTCTCTCTGATCGTAACTCTGAGGCTTAGTTTCATCCAGAAAGTTAGTCTTTGAAGTACTGTCTCTGCCTGAAGCTCCTTTACTAGCATCTCCTGTTACGCTTCTAAGCCATTCTTCGGAATTCTTCTTTCTTAAATCCCCACTTTCTATAAACGATTCGAGTGTGGTTATATGTTTCGGAAAAATCTCTCCGACTTCCCCAGTAACGTCGAATGGCACTTTGTTTCTATGATGAATGGACGCCTCTTCTTTACTCGGACCACTCTGCGAAACGTAAACTCTGTTTCGTTCCCCCTCATTACCACTCGTTACTCTGCCTTTGAGATAATTGTCCATGACACATTTTGCTGACGGCGAGGAATAGAATACCTTTCGTGTGGATCTCTCTTCAGATCGTGCCAGACTTGTATACCTAGGTATTTTGAAGTGCAAAGCGTACTGTATAGTCTCACAGCTCTCTGATCTGTGTGATTGTTCTTCACAGTTCCTAGACATGTCACCAGCGACATAGACACTCTGCCATGCATCACCAGTAGTTGCGTGGTCACAGGCATTATCTGCGCTATCTCTACGATTCTTGATTTCCAGTAGCAGATCCACATTTTTATATGCGTTGCCTTTCTCTTTTTCTTTTCCATGTTTACAATCTAACTTAACACTATCAAGATCATCTTTTTCACTGACAAATTCAACATTTAAACTATTGCATTGTCTACTGAGTTCGGTTTTATTATCCTTGAACTGATCAATAATCTTACCAACTTGAGGAGCCACTTCATCTCTCATCTCAGTATTTTGTGCGGCCATTTCGGCTTTCAAGTCACCTATTTTATCGCTTTGGGCAGCTAGATCACTTTTAATATCAGTCATCTGCGTAGCCATATCGGCTTTCATATCAGTCACCAGCGTAGCAATAACGGCTTTCCTATCAGTCATCAGCGTAGCAATAACGGCTTTCCTATCAATCATCAGCGTAGCCATATCGGCTTTCATATCAGTCATCAGCGTAGTCATATCGGCTTTCATATCTTTCATATCAGTCGTCAGCGTAGTCATATCGGCTTTCATATCTTTCATAACAGTCATCTGCGTAGCCATATCGACTTTCAAGCTATTTATCAACTTTACTAATTCATCCATACTTCTAGTTAACGGCATTCAAAAAATTATCCCGCTTCTGACACCAAATGTTGCGGATCACAAAAATGGATAGCCACTGAGCGTGAGTATTAAAAGCTATATTTCAAAACCAAATTCAATACAAGGTAAATTGTTACAAAGGAAATATGGATGAAGTATCTTATTAACAAACTAACTATTAACATGCACAAGTCATCAATCTTCCTGCGTGAGCACACAACATCAGCTCTGTGTATTTTACTAAATACTACCTTTTACTTGATTTACCAGGTCACCCGAAGATCTTCACTCGTAAACCAATTCTCGTCCTGTGCTAATAACTTTTCACACACTAGCCGAACAAAAAAAGACAGTCCGTGTAGACATTCGAAGTTAGCCATAAAAGTTCCCACTTTTATACTTCCGCGTATACACAACACATCAAGTTACTTCTTGATACTTAACGATAAAAGATCCCACTTTTATCCTTCCGCGTATACACAACACATCAAGTTACTTCTTGATACTTACGCGCACTGTCTCAGAACAGCTCACCGTCCATTTTCGAACCTTCGACCGTTACAACACAACGACCGTTACACGCTCCACTGTTCTTCTCCAAATTCTAAAGTTCAATTCGTTGGCTGAAACTTTGCTTTCGGTTGCCAGATTCTTCTGTCGTAACAATATCATAAATTCGGCTACGTTGGTATGCAAGCTGACTTTTCCAATCTCATCGAGTTCAAAAATGATCACATCTCACGTACCCTAATTTAAAAACCACTGCTTATGACTAATTATACACTGAAATACTTAAATCGAAGCTCTTTTTGTTTCTCTATGCAAGCTTAACGACATTCCTGCTGTATAAATAGCCAACAGAAATATTGTTAATGACGTCAAACGTGAATTGAATGCATCACACTCTACTCCATCGCTCACAGACTCCCTCCTCTGCTAAAATAGTTAATTTCCTTATCCTCAATGCCTGAGAAGAAGCAATAACTAAGAGAAACAATCTCCTTCAGATAAGACACACTGACTTTGCTCTTTCTCTCTGTCTCCCCTTTTCCGAATGAGAGTATGTATTTCAGGCACGTGCATGAAATGTTTGCGCAAAGAGTCCACTACTCCTGTCGGTCCATAATAATAACCACATTATTGCATTATTGTGCAATAAATGTGCTTTACTACCTTATAAAACACAGTTAAAGGCAAGCCAATATTTCTTTTCAAGCAGCATACCTATATCTTAATAGCTTCTACTTCTCGTACCCGTCTTTCTTGTGGTGTTCCATATAAAATTCCTCTTTCTTTCTGTGTATGTGAAAACGGTATTTTCGTTCAATTCACAGACACGCATATATATAACTCTCTCTCTTAAGAAAAACGACTTCCGCCTTTGCTCATCTGGAAGGCAAGAGCGTGTAGTTAGAGCTCGTGTTATACGAGCCATTACCAACGATGCTCCAGCATCCATAGTATCCCCAGGATGTGAGACAAGAGCCTAAACTTCTAAGGTCCAGATAAGGAGTCTGGGTTCTAGTCATTAAAAAGGTTTAGTAATAGTTTCTTCTGTTTCAGTGTTTCGTACAATAAGTCATACCTTAGTGTAAGTACCTTTATTGATGGTAATATTTTTATTGGCGTTTTAGATGATAAATCTTTGAAGCGTTTAAAGTTTCATAATTTACTTAAAATGTAAAAGAAAATATTTGGTAAATGATTTTTCATTTGATCAGAACTTAATAAGACCGTGTGCAAGTTAGGGGAGGGATCGGGAATGATATTGGGAATCGTCAACATTTAATAATTTATCTTATTTTTGTATACGATTATAGACTATTTGACATTATGCAACAGTTTAATTGTTTGCTTTCGCCAGCTACATTTTTTAAATTTCGGCATAGTTTAAATATTACATATTTTGATAACAAGAAATTTTCCTTTGAGTATTAATTGCATATCTAAAATACTTTTAGAGGAATATTATATTGATGCGTCATGCAAGTAACAGGTGTTTGCATACAGGCTAATGCGACGGGGGCGGCTAAGGTGGTAGTAGAACATCAGGCTCGTAATCTTCACTTCCCAGATTCCAGTCCCACCTGGACCAGCGTTATGATTTACCTCCGCAAAACTCCTCGCCCTGCCCTCGGTCAGTAGAGGATACTAGTGGGCTTTTAAAGGGCGCCGTCAGTCGGATGGGAAGTTAAGCCATGTCACTATATTCGGGAGAGCCATACTCTGTTGTACACGTTAAAGAACACGCTGGATGGCCTTGACGGGAGGCTACCATCTGTCTCCCAACAGCTGTCCAGTGGGTTCCCTTCTCCGACCTTCTCTGAGAGTCCTTGTGACCTGGCCATTTAGCCTATTGTGTGCAAAAACTTTCAGCTCAAAGATAAAACAACCCAACCCATACAGTCTAGGCAATATTTCATTTTTAATTTGGTCGAAAATGAAACTCTGAGACCCATATAAATGGAACAGATCCCATCCCCCTATCCACTAAATTAATTCTGTATCTGGCAGTGGAAACTTACGTAAGATATTTTTTTTCCGAGAAGCTTGAAGTTTCTATATATATTTTTTAATCTAATTAACTTTTTTCCTCTGAACAATTGAGTAAATGACCTCGTCACATAACCACCAGTGAGGGTTGGGTTGTTTTACCTCTGAGCGGCACTTTTTTGCACACCATGGGCTAAATGGCCAGGTCACATGGACCCCGAAGTCTCAGAGAAGGTTGGGGGAGGGGACCCACTGGAACAAGCTGTTGGGAGACAGATGTTAGCCTCCCGTCAAGGCCATCCAGCGTGTTCTTTAACGTGCACAGGGTATGGCTCTCCCGCACACGGGGCCACGGCTTAACGTCCATCCGCCGGACGGCGGCCTTTCCAAGCCCATCCGTGTCCCCTACTGACCGTGGGCAGGGCGGGGGATTTTGCTGAGATAAATCTCAACGCTGACCCAGCTGGGACTCGAACCTGGGAACTACAGATTACGAGCCTGGCGCGCTACCGACTGAGCCACTCCCGCCCCACCAGTGAGGGGAAAAGGAAGTATATATATCGCTTACATTACCCACGTGGGGAAGGAGGAAGCACGATTACGAAATTATTATTATTTAAAGGACTATTCCATTTTAAATTACAAGAAGGGATCAAAATTTCCCTTTTGTCCCAAACCTTCTGCTGACGGCCATATATAAATAAAAGAATAAACGCTATATAACGGTAAATTCTTTAAAACTTTTAAAACTGTTTATAACAATTTACCAAATAGGAGTGTCACTGGTATTTGTATATGATTATTGGTTTTGTTATATTTAGCAAAAGAAAAGAAGATGAAGTTATTTCATTGTTCATAAAAGGTTCAGAACAATTGTCTTATTTTTCAATTTTTTAAGTGAAACATCCAATGGTAAATTAAAAATTAATAACTATTCAAATTTTAATTCATATAACATTAAACAATTAACGTTGTCATAAGTTTTCAATTGTAATAGAGTTAATTATTTAATATTAATTAAATAATTTAAAGACATAAAAATAATACTTTTTTGTCTAATAAGACAGGAAAGAATAATTGTAATTAAATAATTAGTAAAAACATATTTGACTTTTTTATTAAATATTTACTAATAATTAATGTTTAATATTTTTTATATTTTTAGCTTATGATTTTTTTTGGTTGCCCGAAGCGCAACTTAACGTCTTTGATAACGGACGGTTCTTTTCTTTTTCACGCTATTTGTCACTGGAAGTGGGATTCAGAAAAAAGGATGAAGCATCAAAGTTAAAACAGTTTAGGATTATTTCATCATACGAAATTAAGATCAGAACACCCATGGCGACACATAAGATTCGAACCTGGACTCCTGATATTTCACGAATACAAGGAACTATCATAATACTATTGAGTTCCAAGGTCATTGCTTTTATTAGACAAAAATATTAAATTCTAATAAAATAATATTCAGCTGCAAATTAAATATAATCTCGAAAGTTTTCATTTATTTCTAAAGAATTGAGGTTTAGGATCATCTTCGATAGCATTCCATTTCGACATCCACAGAGCAAATGATGCTTGGATCACCCCGTTTTCCTTTTCAATCAGGACGTGTGAATATCGTAAAGCAGCTCAAATTGCGCAAATAATTTTGGCCGCTAATATTTTATTACTTCAACTTATTTCCTAAAAAGTATTTTCAGAACTTTCATATCTCTCACAGATATCGTCGCCTGTCCGTGGTGATTATTCAACCGGAATCATTTTAATGAAGTTTATCATCTCCAGTAATGAACTCCTCTTTGCATCCTGGAATGAAAGGGCCGTAGAGGATGAAAGAAGATGGGGGAAGAGAGAGGGGAAGTGGGAGGAGGGATGGAGGATGGGAAAGCTTCGAATGAAGTGTCATGATGAACATGTGGGTTGTCAGGAGAGCCTGGTAGCACGCCAGTGGGTGGGTGTGAGGATATGAGGGCTTATATCTCTCAGTAGGGAAGGAAGTACAGTCTTGTGGTTCTGGTTCCGTCACTAGCATTCCTTCATCATTCCTGAAACGCCACAGAGAGATATGGTGGTGATCTGTCAGGATGAGGAATGCCGTTGAAGTCCAGGGATGATTATATACTGGAGACCGGACGCTTACATAATAGCACGACCTGTGGGAGGCAACTACTCGATACCTAACAAAAGGCTCAAATGATTAATTGCCCGTGTCCTTAACCGATATTAATCACAAAAGTCTAAAAAACAATCGATAATTTAGTCGATTATCATCTTTTGGATAATAATGTAAGCTAATGATAACGAGGTATGGATATTTGGAGAATTTATTTTTTATGATGATGGATATTTAGAAAGCTTTTAAATTTTATCACTTAAAATATTAGGATGAAAGTAAATCAGACTTTTAGATATTGAAGAAGCAATTAAATGATAATGAAACTTAAGTAGTAAGTATTGTTTCAAACCATTCAATAAATTACTATATATTGTAGAGGGTTTGTATAAGGATTATTTCAATAGAGGCAATTATGAATGATTTTAATATATTTATATAATTGACTATAATTTATTGATATATATTTCATCTCCCTAACCCTTTAAACTGAACGGGTAATGTCGAAAATCGGAGAGTTAAATAAATTTGATTTGGATCTTTAATTTAATATTCAGGTCACAATTTTTCATTAAATGCATATTTTAGAAACTATAGAGCTTCATTCCTATTCACATAACATGAGAATTCTCAAATATTTTTGTAGGGCAATTGTACACGATAGGCTTCAGTATAAATATAAATAGAGAATACTCCTCAAGCAACTGTTTGCCACAGGGAGTCTGATAGATACATCTTAGTATAATAAATTATCGATTTATTCGACACTCTGACAGGAAACAATTGTCTGAAAAAATAATGACACAATGCCTCATCTTATTATTATTATATTTCAAACCCATGTGTCTTGACAATCAAAGAGGCTTGTTCGCAGATGATTAAAAATTTCTTTATTTATTACGGATTTAATGTTTTATATATTGCGAGATTCTTTGGATCGTGGTCGATTGATTCGACAATTTGTAAATCTCCTCACGGATAATAGGAATTACTGTAATTTTATTTATAAATCTAAATTGCGTTCATTCATGACTCCATGCATGCTTAGATGCGTGGTGAGTCGCAATGTAGCAGCCTCTATTTACCTATGATTACAATGATGAATCACATACAAGTATTGCTGCATGATTGCGTGCAAGGGTAAATTCATATAACGGATGAGGATGTAATTAGTGTACTCAATTTCCATCGATCACTTTCATTTAGTAAAAGTCTTTCGCGATGGCTAGTTGCAGAAATGTCGCTTTAATTATAGAATGGCAAAAAATAAGAAAAGAACATTTATCCGAGTGGTTAGCGTGCTTGACTACTGATCTTAGGGACCTGGGTTCGAGCCCCGGGTAAGGCATGGATGTATGTGTCGTTTTTCTGCTGAGGTCCTGTCATTCTCACAGACCTTCTACTATGGCATATAAACTGACAGGCTCCTGTCAGACTTCTGTGGCAAGCAGCTGCTTAAGGGGTTATTTATTTATTTATTTATTTTTTTAAATTTTATACATTATGAACATATATTTTCATTGGCCTATGATATATTCAAACACTTGAAATACTTCAGACAGGTATTCCGTATCCTGAAAACGGCCATGATTCAGGAAAATGGTCAAAAATCCCGTTTCGGAAAATGACTGCTGTGGTTCGCTGTAGTTAATGAAACAATCGCTTCAGCTTTGCAGCGCTCCGAACACTGGCGAGTCATACGATCATAAGCCGGGGGTTAACTCAGTGGGTAGTTCGCCGTGCTTGTAATCTGATGTGCTTAAGTTCGATCCCAAGTGGGCAAATGCTAAGGGTTTTCTCCACTTACCCCGTTCTGCCCTCGGTGGGAAAGGGGATATCGATGGACATGGAAAGTCAGTCGTAAAGGACATGGTATTACGATTTGCCTTTTTTAAATTTTTCCAGTTGCTCAAATTTTACTTTTTAGAAGCCCACCAAATTTAGAAAATGATAAAATTTTAAACGAATATGGTAAACAAAACTTTCGCTAAAATGAGCTTTTTTTGTATGTTATTAAGCTAAAGGAATATAATTTTTACGAAAATTTAAGGAAGAGCCAGGTCTAGGTGGGATTTAGAATTTTTAAGTGAGGATGTAAACATCCTGAGAAGCAATTCCGAATACAACTGCAAATGAAACTCGAGGGCAGTTTATAATATTACCTTTATTGCAAAGAGTAATATTTAGGTTTAGATCCATCATCATCATTCTCAAGCAGCCATGGGCTACGGAGGTCCAGCCAGACCGCGCAGTTTAATTCTCCAAGCATGTCTGTCCTGAGCTACATCTGCTGCATCCGGCCACTGCTCACCAATTCTAACAAGGTCCTGTTTAACATTGTCTGCCCACCTCATCCTAGGTCTCCTCCTCCTTCTGAGGCCTCTAGGAACACTGTTCATAACCCTATTCGCCATTCTATAATTATTCATACGGGCAACATGGCCAAACCAACGGAGTCTCTCTCTGCACAATATGTTGCTTAAAGGAGGTTGCAGACTCCTTTGCCTAACCTCATCATTAGTTACAAAGTTAAACACCTAATACCCAAGATACTACGTAAGCATCTAGAATCAAAAGCATCTAGTTTCCTGTTATCTTGTTTACAAAGTGTCCAAGTTTCACTACCATAACTAACCCTAGAAAGAACCAAACTATTATACAGTCTAATTTTAGTCTTTAGGTGTATACGCCTATTTCTCCACAATCTCCATAGATTCTTAAAAGTCCCGGCAGCAATACCTATTCGTCTGTTAATCTCATGCCGCACATCACCAGTATCAGTTACGTAGCTCCCAAGGTAATTAAACTGTGACACCTGCTCAAGACGGCAACCATTCAGATTAACTGAATCAGAACCTGCCTGACCAATTTTCATCACTTTAGTTTTCTCTCTGTTTATAACCAAACCTACTCTACTACCAGTTTCATCAACAGCTCGAATGAAAGAGTTCATCTCATCAACATCATTTGCCAAAAGGGCTAAATCATCAGCATAATCTAAATCAGAAATTTTCTTATCTCCAGCCCATTTAAGGCCAAAATTTTTCCCTTGAAGTGAATTTCGCATAACATAATCAATAACCAAACTAAAGAGAAAAGGAGACAAAATGCACCCTTGTCGAACAGCAGAAGTAATGCTAAACCAATTGCTCCAAGATTTGCCAACTCTCACACACGACTCAGTGTTATTATAGAGAGCTTTCATTATGTTAACTAACTTGTCTGGTATACCACATGATCTCACAATCAATCACAAATTATGACGATCAACAGAGTCGAAAGCCTTTTTTGAAATCAACAAAACTAGCAACCAAAGGTTTCTGAAATTCTAAACATTTCTCAAGAATCTGCCTAAGTAAAACTATCTGATCTACACATCCCCTACCACTTCTGAATCCACATTGCTCATCACGCAATTGACTGTCAACCAGATCCTTAATTCTATTAAGCACAATCATGGAAAGAACCTTACCTGGAACAGAGAGTAGGCTGACACCCTATAGTTATCACAAGAACTGCGATCACCTTTTTTGAAAATAGGGATAATAATAGCTCTGGTAAAATCCTTAGGAACCATGCCTTTATCATAAAAGATATTCAAAATTTCAGGCATCCAAATGGTAACCGAAACATTCCCAGCTCTGAGCATTTCTGTAGTAATTTCATCTACCCCTGGGGATTTATGAAGTTTCAGTTTAGAGATAGCCAAACCAACTTCAGATTGGGTTATAGGGCCAACATTGAAGCTGCCAATGCATCTATCATCATTACAAACAATGGGAGTAGAACTAACCACATTGTTTAGAACATCACTGAAATGCTCAGCCCACCTAGCCATGACAGAATCCTCCCTTTCTATAACCTTACCTTGTTTATCCTGCAATCCTTGTATGCCTGTCCGTTTTCTACCACATAAAACATTAACTATCTGGTACAGCTCTCTGCTGTTGTGCTGCCTAACTGCTTCCTCAGCTTTGTCAGCCAAGCCATCAAGCCAAAGATTCTTATCAGTAGCTAACTGATCCTTTAGAAGTTCAAAAAATATAGTAGTGTTTAATAATTATTTATACAAGAAGTATGGGAATTTAAATATTGAACTAAATATGCTTATGACAAATTATTCACTATCTTCTATTGACAAATGTTAATAGAACAGAACATTCCAATATCCTTAACACGACATTCAAATTTACAAGTCTTAAAAGTCGAACTATCTTAATTGAGTAGCAAGCACATTATCAAACAAATATCTGCTTAGCAACAACAGGTTACATAAATTAATTATTAATAAAACGTACTTTACTTTGTTTATAAGAATACCAAGTATTTTCTTTAAATTATATTACGACCTTATGTCTTATTCATACCACCTCTGCCTTCTATTATGTAGTAGTAGAACTTTGTAAGAAAGAACAAACTTCTGTCTTCCATTCTTGAATACACTCGATTCACTATTTAACACGACTAGAAACATCTCCTTCAATATAAATACACAATAGTAATTATAAAACAACACTCAAGCACAATGCCAAATCAAATCCATTTTAAATAAAACATTTGATTCAGTTGACATTGATATCTTGCTACAGAAATTATATTTACTTGGTATGAGGGAATATTTTTGAATGGTTTAAAAGCTACTTATTACATAGAGAAATAGTTATGAAAATAAATGATAACTTTAATGATAAATTTCAGATCAATTTTGGAGTTGCACAAGGATCTTTTATCGGCCCTATGCTATTCCAGATATACATAAATGATTTGGCTAATTCGATAGTAAATTATATACGTATGCTGATGATATAGAGAATCAGACTTCCACTCTGATTTAGAATACGCTAATTGTAATCTACAAAATGATTTTAATAAAGCAGTTAAATCGTTTGCTCTTAACAAACTGAGTGTAAACGAGAAAAAAACTAATTTTATGTGTATTGGTTCTCAACAACCTACGTTTACTGGAAGAATTACTAAGCATCGAATAAGTTGTACTATGCTGGATGGTTTATCACCTGGTACATACAATTGTCCTAAAATAGAAGATGTAAACGAAATAATTTACCTAAGCTTGAAAATGAATTCGAAAATGAAATGGAATAAACATATTGATTAGATGTGTTCAAGACTACGATTTGTAGCATTTAAAATTAGGAAACTTAAGTTATTTGTTGATACACAGATAACTATTTTGGTATATAAAGCACTTTTTGAATCTATAATTAGATATGGGATAACAGTTTATGGGACAGCCTATAAGACAGAATTAAATAAAATTGAAGGAATACAAATTAGTCTGCTAAAAGGATTGTGTAATTCAGAAGTTAAATATTCCCTTACAACGAAAGTTTGTTCAAAATTTTACCTATTGAAAGTTTATATGTGATTGTTTCTGTTATCAGTAACTTCTTTGATGATACCTATAAGCAGAATATTTGTCACAATAAGTTTACTAGAAAAAAGGCTATGGGTTTTTTGAAACAACCAAAATTTTATAGTAATTACGGACGAAATTCCAAAGAATATCAAATTTCCTACCTATTTAACTTGATTCCTAGTTAACTTAAAAAGAAATTGTGATGTTAAAGAAAAATTATTTCAGTGGTTGATGAAAAAGTGATGTTTTTATTTGGAAACTTTCATCATTTTGTCGGTTTTCTTTTTCATTTATTCTTTTTTTTTTCTCTCCTTCATTTTATGTACTACTGATGTAATCTCCTTTTATGATCAAATCTTTGATCATAATTTGTGATCATATCTGTAAAACCATTTATGTACATTCCCGCTGATAAGCTTCGGCTTAGTGGGATTTTTTATGTAAAATAATCATAGATAATACTTATTGAAAAATCAATTTGAATTTGAACTCTTTTTTTTCTTTTCATTTCACCGAATTCATAACTGAATATCCTTTGAGTCAAACCAGGATTCCAAGTCGTTGTTGCTGTAATTCGTACGATGAAGACACGCGCAATTCAAAAGGTACATCATATCACGAATTCATTGTAGCACGTTCATCTGTCGTAATAATATCTAGTAATAGACCATTTACAAGTCATACTCGCTATAACTTCTAAATGAAGAAGTAGCTGTAAAAAAAGTTCAAGATATAATAGAATGCGAAGAGAAAGATAAAATTGAGTTTATAAAATCTCCAATATTATTTATCAACAAAGCTAAAATCTATTAAGTAAAAGAGCTGAGGCTCAGAGTCTTATTATAATTTCCAAGGGAAGACTTGGATGTAAAAATTTAATAATCACTTACTAGTACAAATATAATACATATCTAAGTGAAACGTAAGAACAGATGTAGAATACAATGTAATATAGAAGGGATATTTTTTTATTACCGGAATCTAATATCTAGAGTTAGGCTTAATTGCTGAATATATTTTCTAACGCGAGACGTAGGTGTTAAAAGCTTGAAAAGCAATGCGATGCAAAGCGAAACATAATTCTAGGTTTTATGAAATAGTCACTTTTTTGTTATCAAAATCTAATATTTATGATTAGGCTTAGTTGCTGTTATAATTTCTAAGCTTCGATTTAATGTAAAAGACTTGAGTGACAATAAAAAGTGGTAAATGAAGTGTAAGGCCAGGTTTATGAAAAAACCTATATCGTTTATTATCAAAAGCTAATATCGAGGGTTAAGCCTAGTCTCTGATTACAATTTTTAAGTGAGACTTAGATGCAAGAAGTTTGAGAACCAGTACCATGTTAGGGGTAGGATAAAACTAAGTTTATATTTACTGAGTATTTAACCACTAATAAAGCTGTTTGTAATAGGATGAAAGCCGTCCCGTGGCCGAGTGGTTAGCACGCTTGACTACTGAGCTAAGGGACCTGGGTTCGAGCCCCGGATTAGGCATGGATGTGTGTGTCGTTTTTCTGCTGAGGTCCTGCCATCCTCTCAGATCTCCTACTGTGGCATATAAACTGACAGCCTCCTGTCAGACCTCTGTGGTAAGCAGCTGCTTGAGGGGTATTTATTTTTAATAGGATGAAGATGGGTGTAGAGGATAAACTGTCTTGAGCTAGACTCAACCCACGACTTCTTGATGACGTGTCAGGTGCTCTGACCACTGAGCTATTGGCCACTGATCAGTCAGTCTCTACTGTTGATGTTATTCAAAAACACTATCTGGTTAATCACTGTAGTTTGAGTGTATTTTGGAGACTCTATTCTTCAGAACCTTACCAAGCATGTGCACACGACCAGCCATGCTATAAGAGCCTCCTGGTTGATAAAAAAAACATCAGCCACGCTACTCGTGTAGGTGGTCGTTGGTATATGCTTGGGAAGGTTCTGAAGAATAGAGACCCCAAATGCACTCAAAAGACAGCTATTGACCAGAGGTGTATAGCATAACATCAGCAATAGAGGAGAGATTGATCAGCGTTGGTAGCTCGGTGGTCAGAGCGCCTGACATGTCATTAGGAGGTCGTGGTCCACACCTGCTCAAGATCCCACCCTGCTCAAGAAATTTTTTCCCTCTACACCCATCTTCTCCTGTGAGATAAAAAGCAGCCAGATAAT
Organism: Ryuthela nishihirai; assembly: GCA_038380435.1. Classification (NCBI taxonomy): domain Eukaryota; kingdom Metazoa; phylum Arthropoda; class Arachnida; order Araneae; family Heptathelidae; genus Ryuthela; species Ryuthela nishihirai. Next base: position 15,323,843 of record JAWZYU010000011.1, read on the forward strand.
GAATGAATATTCATCAAATCAATGATGAGCTGTGAATTCATATGTGTAAATAGCTTATTAGCAAAGATTGTTATATAAGGTTAAGCTAGTCGATGATTTAAAATTTTTAAAGTGAAACTTGAATATGAAAAACCTGAAAACCAATTCATTGAGAAAGGAAAGGTAAAATAACATAAATTTTTATTAACAAATCTAGTGTTAAGCCTATTTGCAGAATATGATTTTTAAGTGAAGCTCGATGCAATATTGAGAAGCAATATATTGCGAAGTGAAAAGTAAAACTAAGTTATAAAGTAGTTTTTATTGTTTATTAGGAAAGGCTAAATTCTAGTGTTATCTTATTACTAGATGTTTATGGGCATTGGTTGGCTCGGTCGGTAGTGCATCAGGTTCGAGTCCCACCTGGGCCAGATTTGAGATTTATTCCTATAAAACCTTTACCCTCGGTCTGTAGGGGACACCGATGGGCTTAGGAAGGCCGCCGTCCGTCGGTTATGACGTAAAGGTTGACACGCTAGATGGCGAGACTACATCTGTCTCCTAACAGCTGTCCAGTGGGTCCCTTTTCCGCAACCTTCTCTAAACGCTTAGGGTATTTGAGACCTGGCCATTTAGCCACTGTATGTAAATAAATGCCATTCAGATGTACTATGCGAAAGAAAATTTAAAGTCAAGTTTATAAAGTAGTATACATATATCGTTTACTAACAAAGGTGCAGTGCACTCTCACTCGCTCCCTATGGTATATCCCAATTTTGGAAACAATGGTTCGAACTTTAAACTCGTCATTCATGGGGCAATTTGGAACTACTATGGAAGTTTCGTGGGATAAAATAACAGGAATTATAAACACATTGTCACTGTATTTTCTGAAACAAAAGCAGGTTGGAAACTATTAAAAATCACGAAATATCTACTCATTCTAGTGTTGCTATGAGTGTTTGTAAACGACTCAAAGTTTTCGAATTATTCAAATATTGAAAAAGGCTGACAATGCTAATAAAGATTTTGGTATGAAGGGTTACACGTCTTTCTTCTAAGAGAAGCTGTTCCGTTTCAAGTGATTATTCCCGTAATCTATGTGGAATAACAACACCAATTAAAGTATTTTCTCATTTGTACTTTGTGAGCAGCGACGATAAAGATAAGGAAGGATACAACGAGTTAGATGAATGACTTAATAAGCACAAAGAGTAACGGTGAACATAAAGACATTACGCTGCTTTGGAGCTATTAGGATGCAGATATACAAGAATCGGACTTATTATTATGGGCTGGTGGTAAATAAATTGTTCAAGGAAGAAATGTTGGGACATAACACAGATTGTTCGAAATCGGCTACAACTATTGCCAAGTAAATATTTATTATTTCACATTATCCTAGAATATATGGAAGGCTATTAAGATTTGCTCTCGGTGCGGATGTTTCAAGCCATTCTGATGTTAAGAACACATTTGTGATGAATTTCTATGTCATTTTGTGCAGTCTGCTGTATCCAGTTGTGATTTTAAAACTAACGTAATCTGTTCTGCAGCAATTTATATCGTCTTAGTGAGAATTCTTTGAGAATATTAAAAGAAATGTTTGAAAATCTCCTCTAGCATTGCACATGGGTGCCGGCAGAAATATTTCTATGGAGGTAGAAGTGAGGGAGAATTTGCTATAGTGAGAGGCAAGATGTTTTCAGAGAAGGGAGGAGGGGGGCATAAAAGCAAATGAATATTTCAATATAGAAATATTTATGTCGAACCATTTATTAATGAATGTAGTTGCAAATAAGATAGCATGGTTATATCATTCATATATTACCTGCTATTATTTAGTATAAATTCATTTTTTAGATCATTTTTTACAGGGAAAGGAGTAGCACAAAGTTGTTGGCCACGGCAATGCACAGAAAACAATTAGGTGGGTTGAATAGACCATGTTTATTTACTAATTTTATTTACATGGGATTATATTTATATGTTTCAAGTTCGATGTATTAGATATGAAGAACAAACGGCTAAGAGATGCATAATTATGGATTATAATCAAGCAGATTGCAGCTTGAAACATGAGGTTTGATTGCAATTATGTATAGCAAAAAAAAGTAGGAAAGGTAGGAAAGCAGCGCGATTGAGGTGGAAGGACCAGGATTTGTTCAGTTATATATATATATATTTCCTTTATTTTTTTTCTAGAGATAATATATTAAATATAGAGATAATATATTAATTCTAGAGATCATATATTAATTTCTAGAGATATAATTTTTTATATTTTTTTTCTCTAGGATAAGTATAGTAAAATATTAATGATTTTCTTCGCATCCACTTTGGTTATTAAAATTCTCAACGGGTAAAGCCATACCATCTTTGGCAATGTCCGTAGATTTTTCCTTAGATAGACACTTGTCCTTGGATAATCTTCTGCCGATTAAATTGATACGACTAATAAAAGATTTATAAAATAAATTTTGGAAGGAATGAGGTAGATAGACGGTATTAGTCGTTGTTTGTTTTAACAGAAATTATCTTCTTTGAATAGTGTAATATAAGTTCCCTCGCCCCCCACTACGTTCTGAGTTTTAATATTCCTCAAGAGGAAGAGAGGCATCAGCTATTTGTTTTTCCCTAAATCCGGCCCAGAAGCATATTCCTTTCCTTACATCGAATCTCATCTAGTTTGACCCTGAGAATATGAATCATCAGCTCATTCAAAATTCTTCTTTTATTTTCATGAATAAAATTTACTGTCTTTGCTCATATTACTTAACCCTTTATATATCTTATAACGAAGGCATAAAAAAGGAAAATATTCTTGAAAATCTAAAAAAGAACGAAAGAAAAATATTATTGAAATTAGGCGTTTAAATTCAATTTAAAATCGTTTTTCCCTTCAACTCTAATACTCATTTCTGACCTAGAATACCGGCAGAAAGTTAAATTGGCCTGTTTTATCTCTGACTAACATTTTTTGCAGACTGTGGGCTAATTAGCCAGTTCACAACGACGCCAAAGACAGAGTGGAAGACGGAAAGGAGATTCTCTGGATAATTGTTAGGAAACAGATCGAAGCCTTCCGTAAAAGCCATCCAGTGTGTGTTCTTTAACTTGCACAGGGTGTCTTTTCAGCTCACGAGACTACGAATTAATGTACCATCTGACTGATGACCTCCTTTCAGAAGGAAAAAGGAGAGACTTCTTTTAATTATCAATATCTTATCCACCATCAGAGCTATATTTTCTTGACGGTTCCTATTAAATTCAGTCGGTACACGAACGACATATGCGTATATTGTTGTTGCACTACTCAGAGAGTAAAAATTTAACAAACTTATCAATATTTATGGTCCTTTCATAGTAAAGAAAAAGCTTTTCATTAGTTCATATTTTAAATGAAAACTGTAGATTTCACAGTGAATTTGTATTCCACTCAAGGCGAAAACTAATTTTTTCAACGAAACCTTTCATGAGTATCATGTCTACAACACCATAAACCCTTGATTTTCTATACATGTGATTTTTCTCTACTGTTAGATTTCACGTTTATCCCATAACGTAATATTACGTTCACTAGTGATGTGCCATATATCCGTAATTACTCGGTATCCGGATTAGCCGCCCACATTTCAGTACCTGAAAATTATTCGATAAAACCTCTCCAAGAACCGAGTACTGGGAACAAAAAAAAACTCTCCAAGAACCGGGTACTGGGAACATTACGAGCAAAAAAGGGCAAGAATAAATATACATGAATTGCAGCTTAATAGTTTAGTTTATAGCTTTTAGAAAACATTAAGAGAAAATATATTTAATTATAATTAACTTTTAACTAAAAGAACAGATATTGCCTCTAGTGTATATGGGAATTTTGTTTCCAAAATAAATGAAGTTTTATTTTACCTAATTTTTCATTCCTTGAAAATTTTAATTCGATCTAATAGATGATGGGGAAATATTCAACAACAGTATTTTATTAGCACTTTTACGACAAAAAATTTCGAATTTTCAAAATTTCCTACCGTTAGAGGGCGCAATTATAGCTTTTGACAGATTCGGGAAGGGGAAATCGTAATATTTCATCAATACAAATCAAACACAAAAAATGTTTTAATTTATCTCGATAAACAAAAACTTTCGGTGTCTACAGACAAATAAATAAACACATTATCTCGTGTTCCTTTTGAAAACTACATAAAAACAGATTACTCCAATAAAAGTTAAACTGAACTATTAAATAACATTTTAAACAATATGCACAATTTTCTTAACAACCGGTTAACAGTATCAGCTTGTAAAATTTTATGAACTTTATAAAATCTTCTTAAGAATTAAGTTTCAATCAGAATTGTGCAGTTAAAGGTCTGTCTCTGCTCGCTTGTAAAGACATTAGTGTTTGATTAGAATTTTTTTTATTATTTTCTATAACATTCTGGTCCGATAAAAAAAAAAAATTGTAAATTCTGGTGAATTTACAAAAAAGAGTAGCAAAGTGTATTTTTCAGCTTGTGAAATAAGGGTCTATATAATTTTTCTGCGTTTAAAATCAATAAGTACATTATAATTTCTAAGTAAATACGTTCTTTATAAGTTCTAAGTGTAAAATTAAAAAAAAAATTATTTGTAATTTATTTCATAATTTTATTTGTATATTTAATTTCGGGAAAGAACACTACAAAGCAAAGAATTTCCGCTAATGTTTCGGTTCACAGGCAGAATTAGTTATTTCAGTGGTGGTTAAGCAATCAGGGGAAGAATAAAGTACTGCTCATTTCAGAAGACAAAAACTAGCTCATACAAGAAAAGCTAAAGTTGTGTTGTAAATATATTGTAAAACTCCTGTAGAATGAGCACACGAATTGTTACACTCAGTAGGAGGGGCGGGGGTGGCTAAGTCGGTAGCGCGTCAGGCTCGTAATCTGTAGTTCCCAGGTTCGAGTCCCAGCTAGGTCAGCGTTGAGATTTATCTCCGCAAAATACCCCGCCCTGCCCACGGTCAGTAGGGGACACCGATGGGCTTGGTAAATGCCGCCGTCCGTCGGATGGGACGTTAAGACGTGGCCCCGTGTGTGGGAGAGCCATACCCTGTGCACGTTAAATAACACGCTGGATGGCCTTGACGGGAGGCTACCATCTGTCTCCCAACAGCTGTTCCAGTGGGTCCCCTCCCCCAACCTTCTCTGAGCCTTCGGGGTCCATGTGACCTGGCCATTTAGCCCATGGTGTGCAAAAAAAGTGCCGCTCAGAGGTAACCCAACCCTCAGTAGGTATGTTCATCGTTTGAACCAAATTGGTTCAAACGGTGAACTTTTTTTTTTATGTATCCCCTTGTAACGGGTACCAGGTACTTCAGTAATGTGCATTGTAATCACACTTTTATTAAAAGAGTTTTTATCGAAGGAATTTTTAGCTGTTAAAATACTGAATATTTTACTTAAAAATATTCAATATTTTTACAACTAAAATTTGTTAAAATTTAATATTATAAATTTAATATTTATTTAATATTAAATTTAATACTACATTTGTTAAAATTCAATATAATAAATTTAATATTTATTTAATATTAAATTTAATATTACATTTGTTAAAATTCAATATTTTAAATTTATATTATATATAATATCAAATTTAATACTAAATTTGTTAAAATTGAACATTATAAATTTAATATTCTGTTTAATATTAAATTTAATATTAAATTTGTTATAATTTAATATTATAGATTAATATGAAATTTGTTAAAATGTAATATTATAAATTTAATATAATAAATTTAACAAATAATATTGCATAATAATTTAATAATATCAATTTATCATCATCATTATTATTAGAGTAAAAATAAATTAAATTGAAGAACAATAATCATACTTCCACTAATATATCGGTATTTCTTCTTAAGAAAATACCGATATATTTGTTCTTTATAATAAAATGCTACCTCAGATTCCAATATGTATACTTGGTTATAACTCTCATATTGTTAAGCATCTTACTAATTTTCTGTATTCTTGAAAGGAAGTAATTATTTTTTAACCTTCCAGTGCCACAAAACCTCTTAAATCTTACACGTAAGTGAATTATGATCTGTTAGAGAAAGAAATAAGGATAGTTCCTCCTTCTCCCTACAGAAAATTTCATTAAGAATGGAAGTGAAAATATAATAAACATATATATATATCATATATTTTTATAAGAATATTTTTAGATGAAAAGAGTGCTAGAAAGGAAGGAAATTTCCATACCGGTAAAAAAAAAACAATTGCAACTTACCACCTCCCTCCCGATATTATAAAAGATCCGAGCTTGTAAAGCAAACTATAAAAAACCTTCCAGATGTGATTAACCAGAGTTTAATTATAAGAAATCGATGGCACTATTGAGCACCGCCTTTCTAAAATCTGCTTTTTTTTTTAAATCGAGAATGACAATATTTAATTTCATGTTGGAATCTGAGGTAGCCTTTTCTCTTTATTCAATATGATAATTGCGCTAAACTGTAAATGTCGCAATAATTTTTCAATGATATATTTTTCTTCCAAAATTCTATTTTAACGTCTAGAGAATGCTATGCAAAATACATTGGTAAAAAGTTTCATCATGCATTATTATATTTTTTTGGAATACCAATAATAATATTCAAGTGTTTTAATACACACACGAAGAAAAATAGAAAACGGTAATCAAAGAAAATGTTCACAATTTTACTTTACGTAAACGTTTTACGGTTGATATTAGTTTTTGTTTTTATCACCAGATGGCATTAATCATAACTAAACGTTGCGATATTATAAATTTTACGATATGTACTCACTGGCAGCGTGCAGTCTTTCGTTATAATTAAAATAATTATAAAAATATGATATTAAAATAACTGTATTTAATTATTTAAATTTAAAAACTTATTTCTTGAGCAAAACTCTTAGATGTCAAGATATGCAGAGTTATGAAAATTTTTCCCAATTAGGGAGCGATATTTTTTAAGTCCAATCAATGATAAATGTTTATTGTTCTAAAAATATTATTACAAATAGCAATAAAAGATAAACGTAATGTGAAATAGAAGTGACGAAGTAATAATATTTTTCGTTTTGTGATCATTTAATAATTTGAAAGATTTGAAAATTATAGAAATAATTCATAAGATACAAATCAAGGTATATTTGCTAATAATAATGTTAAAGTCTTATTACTACTTAGGACCAGACTTTTAAAATTTCATTAACAGAAAAATGCTTAAGGCTTTATTATAAATGTAAAAACTTATTGACTTGATCTTGGTAACTTTAATAATGGCTAATTTTACTTTCGCGCACGAGATATCAAGAAAATTTGCGACCCTGAAAAATAATCGATGTAAAGATTTTCGTTTAGGAGAGGGCTTAAAGTGACATTGAAATGAAAAAAAAGTTTCTTTCACTATGAAATCTGTTTTGGTACGAGGGATTGGCTCAATCAATAGCTTGCAAGGTCGTAACCTGCCGTTCGTAGGTTTGAATCCCTACCGGTAGGGGGCGTCTGGCACGTTCTTTTTTCAGTGACGCAGCTGTAGCAGGGGGACCCGGGTTGAGATAAAAAATCCGATTTCATTTTTTTTTCAAGACTTCAGCCGTCCGTATTTATTGTTTGAAAAGCCTTTCCCCCTAATTTTGTGGAATTTCTCCCAAGCTATCGATAATTTCCTTCACAGAATATATCATACTCTAGTTTAATCCACGCCAAAAGTTTGGCGTGGATGTTATAGAACTAAAATAATTATGAAATTTACTTATATATAACGCATTTTTTAAGAATTTTTTAAATATCTGTAAAGCGGAGAGGGAAATGTTATACTGCATTGAAAAATAATATATAATATACACTTCCCGATTTTTACGGCTTGATTATATTTCTTGCCTCTCTCCCCCTCTTTTCCCCCCCTAGATCCGGGACTGAACCCATCGATAAATTCATTCACATCTTTCCACCATTAACTTGCTACTCACGATGTTGACTCCATTCATAAGGTAGGCGATGATGGCAACATCCTTAGTAATTTTGGACAATTTCCAAGGGATTATTCTCACTCACTGCATCTAGGATCGGTATCTGTTAACCCAACAGGATTATAACTAACTGGGACCAATCCACAATATTTGGACTGATAGATGAAGTACACAAGGAACCACATGTAATCGACAATTTCTGCCATCGATGACGTCACACGTGTCAGTCCGCGCAGTAATTATGAGGAACGTTCAAAACGTTCTTGTCATGCATATGAAGAACAAAACCCATTGCACTTACCTCAACAAAAATTTTACTGTCCTTCATAGTACTCCCCATCCAGCATCTATGCAAAGTTACAGTAGTCTAATGGTGGAAAAACAACTAAAGTGATCATGAGCCGAACCAGATATATTACAGATCCCCTAGTGCGAATGCTCATGGAGAATGTGCAATGCGATACTGAATTTTGAGTATATCAGCAATCTAAGCATGTGAAATTAATTTTCATAATTTACTCTCTACTGTTATTTCAGAGTTTCTCTGTTTATCTCTTTGTTCAATTACTCCTTCCAAACAGAAGGAATTAGGACTACCAAATTCATTATACAATTTCCTCTTATCATAACTTATTAAAGTAATGCAAAGGTTCGGCCTCCCATCCTTTCCCCCTAAAAAAAAACCCTCCGCCAAAAAACAGAGTATTACCTAAACAGTATACTAAATGCGTTAGACATTCCCATAATACCTTGAAGCAACGTAAGGGTTCGGACCATTACCTTATTTCTCTCCTAAAAATAGAGGGGGAAGAACCTCCATTAAACCATAAGATCGAGGATTGCCAAATTCAGTGTACAGCTGCCTATAATTATAATTTAAAGCAATGTAAGACTTTGTCTCCCAATTTCCTTTCTGCCAAAGGGAATGGGGAAATCCATAAGCGATTGTCAATTGTAACGACTCATATCTCAAATTAAAATTACTTCTGTAGGCACTAATAAGGGGTACTTTAAATTATCTGATTTTTTGTGACATCCCTAATAGAGAAAGGGGAATTTCACAGAGCTCAATCGCAACCATTTTTATATCAAATGAAAGCTATCATGTGATTTAGAAAGTTTAAATTCAAGGACCGGCGTAATGCCGGAAAAATCTGCTAGTGTTGATTGAATGTTTTATTACAAAACAATTTATTTGGTTGTGTTTTTTTGTATATTTTCTAATTTCGAGGATTTTAGAGTGTCATCATTCGTTGGTAAGCAGTTTATCTAAATCAGTTCGAGAGCTGGATTTAAAAGATATAGAAATAACAGAGTTATCATTAAACGAATCTAAAATTTGGATTTCATTCAAAAACTCTACTACAGTAAGACAGAAAAGGTGTAGAGGAACGTAGCATTCAAAGAAATGCACCTGGTCTCGGTAAAAAATAATAATAATCAAAAGAAATGATTAATTAATTTAAATTAATTAGTTACTCGTCAAGCAGCTGCGTGCCGCAGGGGTCTAACCAGATCGTGTCAATATAACTCGCCATAGAGAAGTTTTGTAGTTGACACAATGGTGGTCCTTACAAATCACTGGTTTATTGAGCTATATTTGAAATATAACTCAATAAACCAGTAATTATATTTAAAATTTTTTTGTCAATAAACCATTTATTACTACTCATTATTATTATTATTTAAATGAAAATGTTTCTGCTATTCCTGGAAGTGATTTCACAGATCATTGGTTTACTGACAGACAATTTATAAATCATAAAGTTTTATTAATAAGCTACAACTGGAAAGTTTGGATATCATTCGTCCAATGATCACACAGATTAATTAAAATCTATGATATCATTGCTTGATTGAAAAGTAATTGTTTGGTCAGTAAAACAATGACCTATGACAATGTTTCTCAACCTTTTTGTTAATGGGGGCTCTTTACAAAGTCTCGCTCATTCTGCCGACCATCTCCCCAGCATTAACTTATGCATTTTGATTATATAGAATGTAAATTAACGAAAATATAGAGATGGGTATAATATTTTTCGTCATGTTTTTTTTCCCTCAATGTGAAAATAAAAAAATTGGAAGAAAGCTTTAGAAAATGCTCAAAAAGTACCGTTCAAATTTGAAATATTTACAAATAAAAATGTACTTAACTTTATTAAGTCAATGTAAAAAAACATTACAAAAATTACAATTTTTCCTAGCTGTAATGAGAATAATATTACCGAATGACAGACAAAATGTTCTGTTGAATATAATCTACTCACATCGCGGACCCCTTAGACATAACTCAAAAATCCCCCACTTGGCAACAGTGACCATTATGAACCATCGATGCTAGATATACAGTCTCATTATCTCCATTACTCAATTGGCTGTTCACTACTCCAGTGGATCCCCTTCCTCAGCCTACTATGAGCTCTTGGACTCCTTGCGATCTGAACATTTAGCACACAAAACAATGGGCTGTTCACAGGTAAATCAACCTAACCTAACTCAATACTGCTTTATAAACCTATATTTCATAAAGATAACATTCCACTTAAATACATTACAGTAAATAATTTTCGTCACTCTACACATGAGTGTTATTTTAGTAATTTTAAGGTAAAGCTATGAGGTTGGCTCCCCACATACATATCAGTTGGGTTGGGTTGTTTTACCTCTGAGCGGCACTTTTTTGCACACAAAGAGCTAAATGTCCAGGTCACAAGGACCCCGAAGGCTCAGAGAAGGTTGGGGGAGGGGATGCACTGGAACATCTGTTAGGAGACAGATGGTAGCCTCCCGTCAAGGCCATCCAGTGTGTTTTCTATAACGTGCGCAGGGTATGGCTCTTCCACACACGGAACCACGGCTTAACGTCCCATCCCAAGGACGGCGGTCTTTCCAAGCCCATCGGTGTCCCCTACTAACCGTGGGCAGGGATACATGTCAGTGTTTCAATACCCATGTCCCTGAAAAAATTCTCCTGGGAACAATGATTATATAATGAGGTAATCTAATTCGATATTGTTTGCATTGTTTAAAAAGAGCCAATCAAAAGGCTAGAATTGTACGAAAACATCCACTTTTCTGTCAATATCATTTTATCCTGTAAAATGATAGCATAGTATATATATTAGTTATCAGTTAAGTCTATATAAATAACATCAACTTAAAAATAAACACGCAACTGAGGATGATATAAACTACGATAAGAATGACCAAGACTGCTAACATAAGTGAGTAAACACCGGCAGACAAATAATAGAAACTAAAAAAAAAAGGAAAGAATAATGAAAGAGAAGAAATAAAGAAAAAAAAGCCAGGATATCCTTTCTTGTTTCTTCTACGTCGTTTCTCTCGCAGTAAGCAGAAAAAGGAAAGAAATATATATGCGTCCAATATCTTTTCTTGTTTCATTTGAAAACTGCCACTTCTTCGGGGCTTATCACCCTCTTGATGTAGCTATTCAGTTGATGAAACCAAGCTTCGATGTGCTGGGATGCCCGTGAGTGGACTGGAAGGAAGAGAGAGAGGTACTGCATTTATAAAGATTTCTCCTCTTGGGAGGAAAGGAACTTAGATAATGGCGACTTAAACAGCGAGAGGTGCATCCCAATACATGTAACGGTTGCTTGCACACCGAGGATACAGTCATTGCTCCCTTTAACAGAACAGCTAGGTGGTTCTGCGTCGATCAGAAAGGTACTGCTTTGTGCTCTTTTTTTCCTCGCTCTCCTCCTTTTCTTCAGTTGTTACGGTGCTGAGTGAAGTATGTCTGTGGCTCCCACTTCAGATGTGTATATCTCAATTTCGAAATCCCCACAATTTCAGAGTAATATCTGTCTTCCATTTGCGGCTGTTTTCTTCTGGGATAAAAATAGTGATTTCTCCATCCCCTTCCTCTCTCCATATAGGTGCATGCAATTCGTGTTTTGCTCAGTGGCGTGAAACATAATGTTAAAATTTTATTTACCAAGATATCCCTGATGTTTCTAGAAGAACTCGGTTGAGAATTAATGGGATGGTAAGTGTGCAAGAAATTTCGTTTCCGATTTGATTTCTTTAGGGTAAACGCCACTGTCAAAAAAAAGAAAGGTTCTAGCTCAGTAACGGCAAAGGGAATTTGATGCATAAAGGCCAGGCGCTTGCAGGCAAAAAAAGAACAGCTTACCAAATGTATTTCCAATGGATTCGCGAAGGTTTTTATTACGCGTATCACTAACTGTGCTGTTCGTGAAGTATTTTATTCTCTTGTTCCATGTAGAAGGGAGCATAAATAAGCATATTTAAAGTTGACAGAAAAAGCTTTTTCCAAAAGAAAAAGGCGCTCACTGTTTTGAAACAATAGCGTTCCTAGAAATGTGAACGGGTTGTGTGCATTTAGGTATTTTATTCGGATAATGAGAAATATATAAATTTTTACGAAGGGATAATCTTAAATGAATTTCATGCAAAAGGTAAGGAAAAAGATAAGAAAAAATAAAAGTTTTAAATGGACAGAGGTTGAATTGATTTACATCTCAGTGCTATTATTTTGCCACAGATGGGATAAAGTTAAAAATGGCCCCTCCCCCACAGTTTGAAGAAATTTGTTGTATGATTCTTCTATCTTTCAGTGCGCAGTCGTTTCAAGCTCTCTTTTTTTTTCATTAAAAAGACACTTTGAGTATATATTTTTATCTGAGAATACGCTATTTATATATTTTATCTGACAATACATTACAACAGAAAGTTTGGACCGTTGGCTGACACCAACGGACCAAACTTTCTGTTGGGTGTCAGGTCATGTCGGTATTAGCGGCAATGACTTGGCAGATGCCACGTCATTGCTCCTAATACCCCTGTCTATACCCCTGTCAGCCACACCCCTATCCAGCTCTCCATTGCCAGCTCCATATCTGGATTTCCAGCATCGTTTTACCATCGAGCTCAGGGCACGTAGCACAGATCTTGGTCAGAACACCTTACAAAAAAGCTCTTTATGATCAAATCTATCATCAAAACATGGCATTCATGTTACCAAAGGAATCGCAAGGAGGAAGTAGCACTTGCTTGGCTCCTCTTAGGTCATTCGTTTATTGCACACTCTTTTCTTTTTCGGGCGGACGACGAACCTAAGTGCGAGTTTCGTGACACCGTTTAAACTATCAAACATATTTCAATTCATTCCCTTGTTTTAACCTCGAACGTCGTTTGTATTTTAGTTTTCATGATTTTACGTCCGAGCCACTTACACTCGGATAACTTTTATCTGACAATACGTTTTTACATCCAATTTTTGCTTTTTTTACAGTATATAGGTTATTTTACCAGGTTGTGATTATATGGATTTGTTGTTTATTTGCCGTCTGACGTAAGTCTTTTACACCTGGGTTTGTTTTATGCATTGTATATACTCTCTCTATATATTTATTGTTTTACCCCTTTATTGATGTTTCTATTATATCCATCTTGTTGGCTTTTTCTTTTGCCTTTTACAGCATTTGGTTTTAACTTTGGTTAAGGTTATTTGTCTTTTAGCTTATTTTTACCTCTTTTGACACATTATAGCTTTAGTAGCTCATGTGCATAAAATCTCAAACAAAAAAAAAAAACAATCTGATACACTTGCAGCACCTTTGCCATGTTCGCTCTGACCTGTGACTCGCAGCGCGGGTGTGTAACAGTGATGACTGCTGACACTTTGTGACATTACTTGGAACTAACATGCGGTAGCGACCCAGCCTTAAATTTTTGATAATTTGGCTGGAAAGAAACTGAGAAAATCATTTTCTGACTTATCATCGAATGTAGCAGAAATTAACAGTTGTATCATAGAGTGTATGGTCAAAGGGTTTACACTGATATTTGTCATCTATCCTACTCATGAGGGAAAAAATATTTCTTTTTTCAAAGCGAAATTTTAATTTTTGCCTGAACTGATTGGGCATTCTAATCGTCTTTCTTTTTGTCAACCATAAATTCATCATCATCATCCTAAAGCAGTCATGGACTACGGAGGTCCAGCTAGATGGCACAATTCTGGCTGGACTATCTCATAGTAACAAGAAAAATGTTTATGTATCTAATATGCCATTTTATAGGAATAGTTTTTAGCATTTTTTTTGAATCACCCCTAGTATATACAGGGTGTCTCAAAAATTTAGGTACAAACTTTTAGGAGAGGTAGAAAACATCTAAAGGAATGAGAATTTCATAGGAACCCATAACCGGAAACGTCACCGTAAGTCAATAGGTGGCGCTGTTCATCAGTGCTCTAGAGGGGAAATTTCGGATTTCCTCATTCGAGCGGTAGTCGACTGACAAAGAGCATGCAAAAGTATTCGAACAGGGAGCTGGCAGATATGCACTTAGTGTATGGAATAGCTGAGGGCAATGGACAAGCTGCTCAACGAATGTATTAAGAACACTTCCCACACAAACTCTGTCAATGCTCTGTCGGTGTCACGCATGCATCGCGTCTCATGGTGGAAACTTCTAGCATCTGCTGTAACATTATGAAATGTATCATCTCCTCCTCCTCCTCCTCCTCCTCCTCCTCCTCCTCCTCCTCCTCCTCCTCCTCCTCCTCCTCCTCCTCCTCCTCCTCCTCCTCCTCCTCCTCCTCCTCCTCCTCCTCCTCCTCCTCCTCCTCCTCCTCCTCCTCCTCAAGCAGCCATGGGCTACGGAGGTCCAACCAGACCGTGCAATTTAGTTCTCCAAGCAAGTCTATCCTGAGCTACATCTACTGCATCTGGCCACTGCACACCAATTCTAACAAGGTCCTGTTTGACATTGTCTGCCCACCGCATCCTAGGTCTCCCCTTCTTTCTGAGGCCTTTAGGCACACTGTTCATAACCCTATTCGCCAATCTATAATTATTCATACGGGCAACATGGCCAAACCAACGGAGTCTCTCTCTGCACAATATGCTGCTTAAAGCAGGTTGCAAACTCCTTTGCCTAACCTCATCATTAGTTACAAAGTTGAACCACTTAATGCCCAAGATACTGCGTAAGCATCTGGAATCAAAAGAATCTAGTTTCCTGTTATCTTGTTTACAAAGTGTCCAAGTTTCACTACCATAACTAACCCTAGAAAGAACCAAACTATTATACAGTCTAATTTTAGTCTTTAGATGTATACGCCTATTTCTCCACACTCTCCATAGGTTCTTAAAAGTCCCGGCAGTAGTCCCTATTCGTCTGTTAATCTCATGCCGCACATCAGCATTATCTGTTACATAGCTCCCAAGATAATTAAACTGTGACACCTGCTCAAGACTGCAACCATTCAGATTAACTGAATCACAGCCTGCCTGACCAATTTTCATCACTTTAGTTTTCTCTCTGTTTATAACCAAACCTACTCTACTACCAGTCTCATCAACAGCTCGAATGAAAGAGTTCATCTCATCAACATCATTTGCCAAAAGGGCTAAATCATCAGCATAATCTAAATCAGAAATTTTCGTATCTCCAGCCCATTTAAAGCCAAAATCTTTCCCTTGAAGTAATATTCGCATAACATAATCAATAACCAGGCTAAAGAGAAAAGGAGACAAAATGCACCCTTGTCGAACACCAGAAGTAATGCTAAACCAATTGCTACAAGCCTTACCAACTCTCACACACGACTCAGTGTTATTATAGAGAGCTTTCATAATGTTAACTAACTTGTCTGGTATACCATATGATCTCACAATCAACCACAAATTATGACGATCAACAGAGTCGAAAGCCTTTTTGAAATCAACAAAGCTAGCAAATAAAGGTTTCTGAAACTCTAAACATTTCTCAAGAATCTGCCTAAGTGAAAATATCTGATCCACACATCCCCTACCACTTCTGAATCCACATTGCTCATCACGCAATTGACTATCAACCACATTCTTAATTCTATTAAGCACAATCATGGAAAGAACTTTACCTGGAACAGAGAGTAGGCTGATACCCCTATAGTTATCACAAGAACTGCGATCACCTTTTTTGAAAATAGGGATAACAATAGCTCTGGTAAAATCCTTAGGAACCATGCCTTTATCATAAAAGATATTCAGAATTTCAGTCATCCAAGTGGTAACCGAAACATTCCCAGCTCTAAGCATTTCCGTAGTAATTTCATCTACCCCTGGGGATTTATGAAGTTTAAGTTTAGAAACAGCCAAAATAACTTCAGATTCTGTTATAGGGCCAACATTAAAGCCACCAATGCATCTATCATCATTGCAAACAATGGGAGTAGAATTAACTACATTGTTTAGAACATCACTGAAATGCTCAGCCCACCTAGCCATGACAAAATCCTTCCCTTCTATAACCTTACCTTGTTTATCCTTCAATCCTTGTATGCCTGTCCGTTTTCCACCACACAAAACATTAACTATCTGGTACAGCTCTCTGCTGTTGTGCTGTCTAACTGCTTCCTCGGCTTTGTCAGCCAAACCATCAAGCCAAAGATTCTTATCAGCAGCTAACTGATCCTTTACAAGTTTATTAAGGTCTCTGTAATGCTTTCTATTAGGACTAGTAGGGTATTGATTAAGGGCATTCCTGCAGTTCTTTCTTTCCGAAATAAGCTCAAGTGCCTTATCACTCAGATAATTTTGCCTCTTCTGCTCCTTTTTTCCTAAAAGAGTACTGTTAGTGTCCAAAAAAGCCTGTTTAAAATGATCCCATTCTTCCTCAACTTCAGTAGTAAGCAAACCATGACTGTCATAATGACTAAGTAACCTATCATGGTAAGCTTTGGCTATAACTGGGTCTTTCAGAGCTTCAGTATTAAAAGTAAATTTTTTAACCCTAGCAGAACACTTTTTAAGTTGCAACACACTTTTAACAAGGTAATGGTCAGATCCAATTTCAGCTCCCCTATATGCCCTGGTATTCCTAACAGAACTAGCCCATTTGCTGTTAATTAATATGTAATCAATCATATTCTTATGCAGCCCATCAGGTGAAACCCATGTGTACTTATGTATGTCGCGGTGTTTGTAATAAGTGTTAGTTATTCGGAATCCATTGAGTTTACTTACCTGTAGGAGACGTTGCCCATTGCCATTGCAGCTACCAATACCAAAAGAGCCTATTACTCCTCCCCAAAGGGCAGAGTCAGTATCAACTTTGGCATTGAAGTCACCAAGAACAAGGGTAATATCTCCTTTCTTGACAGAATTCAAAATATCCTGAAGTTGTTCATAAAACCTATCCTTCTCATCCTCATCGGCATCCTCAGTGGGGGCATAACAACAGATAACATTCAAGTCTTTAACGCTTGTCTGAAATTTTGCTGTAAGAAACCTTTCATTAATGCACTCATATCTTAGAAGAGCATCGCTAGCGTGTCTGCTGAGAAGCAGACCCACGCCTTGGTGATGCTTATTGTCGTCCCTCCCAGAAAAGAGAAATTTAAGATTATTTTTAAGAATCTGACCTTTATCTGTCCATCTGGTCTCTTGCAAGCCGAGAATATCTAAATTATAACGGTGGAATTCTTGTGAGAGGACATCAAGAGAAAAAGCTCTGTGCAGAGTCCTCACATTCCAACTACCTATGGAGAGAAAATGGTTAGTGGGATGTTTAAAGAAACTATGTTTATTGAGAGAGGGAATGCCGACAATATCAAACAGCCCCCTAATCGCAGACATGGGGCAAAGACCCGTTCCCCCACTACTAAAGGCTGAAGTCATCTACACTGGAAGATTTCCTCCAATGTAGAATTTGACGATACCAATAGAAGCAAAGAGTTCAGGTGCCTGCGATGACATCTGCTCAGGATTATCCACCAGCTGATAAACATATCCTGTGAATCTATTCACTTGGGGCTGTCAACCCACAAACAAACAGAAAACACAGCGGAAGATTTTCCCTCCACAGAAGCCCACCAGTGCAGCAAAATCAGGATCCATAATCAAGCTCAGAGCCATATATCTGTCCAGTCCAGTAGGTTTATATGGTCAGCACCAGGACCCTGTGTGGTTGACCACTCCTCAGCAGGGTAGAAAAAAAAGAAAAGTAGCCATAGTTGTCCAGATCAGTAGGCCACACTAATGTGGCAGCCCTCCCCTTCCGTTCACTTCCACAAGAGAGTATCTTTTTTGAAAGTTACTAACGGTCCGCACCACGAGAAGGCGGGGTCGGACATTAGGTGCTAGGCTTGGCAGGTTCTATGCATCAGCACAGGGGATTGGTGCATAGCTCTCCTTCCAGTGACTACCTAGCTACCATTTACAGACCATATCATCTAGTACGCCATTTGTAATAATTATGTCCAATAAACGTTTTCCCATTAATCACTGTCTTGTGTCCTTTCAGATCTTGTACCTCTGCTACCACTTTCCCGAGACGTTTCCGATTATGGGTTCCTATGCAATTCTCATTCCTTTAGATGTTATCTACCTCTCCTAAAAGTTTGGCCTATGTTTTTGAGACACCCTGTATATATATATACCAAGATACCAGTTTATTAGATACACCACCATTAGTCACATAAATGCTTCATTTCAATACGCAATGAGTCACGTGGTCGAGATTTCCGATATAAATCAGGCATACCAGCTCTTCGAGCATCAGTTAGAGTTGGATTCTGCGTCCTGCTCTAACATTTCACAAACGACAGTCTGCTCCTGGGCATAAACATCGACCACATTTTCTCTTCCACTACTTTTGGAGTCGTGTTTAAGGTAGCCCATGACATTGGAGACATCACAAGCTTCAGTTTGAGATAAAACTCGTTAAGGTCCACCCCCGCGAAAATCCGCATCTTTTTGTCAGGGAAGGTAGAATGGTGGGGGACAAAATTCGAAACAATCTACGACGCTTCTCATATGACCTTTTATTTGACACCTAACTCGTAATTATAGGCCCTAGACATAGAAGAAATAATAGTTTTCATATATTTCCTCTTTTCTAGGGGAAAGAAGGAAGGGGCGTCGAAATATTTTTACCTGTAACGTTCTCTAGGTGATAAGCTTTCATTTGACGTATAGTGTTGCTTTCGACCCTCGCGTTCTGAAGGTATAGCGGAACAATCTTTTTCATATTTCCTCTTTTTAGAGGGAAAGTCAACGTGGAGGGTCAATTTTGCATAGTCTATGACACTACCAGCGCCACCAGCTTTCATTTGTCGCATAACTTGCTAATTTCGGTGTTCGAAAACTGGAGATATAGTGGAACAAATGTTTTCATATTTCCACCATTTAGGGATAAAGAAGGAATGGTGGGAGTTAATTTGTATAGTTTTGGCACTCCCCGCGCCACAAGCTTTCATTTTACACAAAACTTGTTTTCGGTGCTCGCGTTCTGGAGATTGTTTTTCAGACAATTATTTCCATATTTTCCCTTTTTTAGGGGGGGGGGGGAAAGCATGGCGGTCCATTTTTTATAGCCTATGATACTTCCCACGTCATAAGCTCTCATTTTACACATAAAGTATTAAGTTTGTCCATCGTTTTCGAAAGATACAGTAGAACAACTGTTTTGAGAAATCTACAAACCGACAAATGTCGAGCGAAAGGAAGATAGGTACAAATACTCAGTTTGTTTGTAAGTAGCTTTACGGATTGACAAAAGTGGATAAAAATATATAATGATTTAAAGTGGTGGATAATAGAACAATAATTCTCAGGTTGCTATTTCCCCTAATATTTGTTTACAAAGAGTTTTGCTATACTTCATGAAAAAAGAAAGAAAATCCTGTGCTGTTGTGCTTAATGCTCTTATTTTGGTAAGCTACAGCTAAGTGTTATTTAAGCTTACTAAACACGTCTTGGAGTTAGCTGGAGATTCTGAAAGCCACTAAAAATAATATTACTTGTCTGAAGTAAACATATTTTTAAAATTGGCTTAAATTCAACGATTAATATTGTAGCTTGACGCATTTTTGCATTTTTTAACATTTTAAATGAAACATTATTGGCTTAGTGATAGATCACGTAAAGAGTGAAAGCAAAATCAGACGAAAGAGAAGTTCCTTTTATCCAGCGTTCCTCTCTGTTTGCATATTTAAAACATTAACGAGACTTTCACACTTTAAATTGTTTCTTTCTAGAAATCATATTCTAAAGAGTTTCACTAAAAATAACAGCAAAGTGAAAGTTCTGGAAACCTCTGAAAATAATGTTTTTTGTATTCAGTAAGTTTTTTATATTGGAATTCAAAAACTAGTTTATTATAGCAATGTAATATTACCTTAGGTTTTAGCACTTCAGATGAAACATTGGCTTAGTGACAAGTTAAGTAAGTGTTATAAAGCAAAATGCCAAGAAAGATCAGTCTTCCTCTGTATGTGCGTTTTGAAATATTACGAGTTTTACTCGACGCTGACATCAAAGACATTTGTTTTTATTTTAATGCTATTTGAAGATTAGTTTTCGTTTTATGATATCCACAGATTACTTTCCTTATTTTTTAAAAAATAGGGTTAAGAAAGAACTTCACTTAAGGGAAAGTAATATTTTTAAAATTGTCGAAGTTTACCTTTCAATAGTCGTTGCTGAATTAAATTATCAGCGTAATACTTTTTTGTCAAGATCGTCAGAAAGTAACGATCTGTTTCAACGTGTGTGGAATTTGACACTGGTTCAAGTAGAAGTCTAATAAATTGCGTTTTACTTCTCTCCTAAAAATTTATTATTTTTTATGTGATTTAACCAGACCCGGATCTAGAGAAAAACCAGGGGGGAGGGGCAACAGAATGAATTTCCAATGCAGTATATTTCCCCCTTAGTTTTACAGGTATGTAAAAAATCTTGAAAGATGCATGAAATACATATTAATTAAATTTTTTGCCTCTATTACCCATACTAGAATTCTGAAAGGGGGCATGGTTCCCATGCACTCTACTCCTCCAATATCCGGCCGTGATCGACTATATCCCTTTTTCATGAAGGTGTACTTAATATAAAACCATATATCTGCTTTGCCTGATGATAAATTAGCTATATTACATATCCTATGGTAGAGACACGCAGCAACGTATTACTGATCTAAGATGAATAATCAGTAACCTAAATTCTTTAGGCATAAAAATTCCGCTAACTGTAGCAGCACTGTAGTAACTACACTGCACTAAACTTTCTTAAGGTCTCGGATGGCGCTAGCTAAAATATAATGGGACTCTATATAATTGGATCCATGTTTCTCATGGAATGATTAAAGATTTTTATATTGTAGAAGGCGTTTGTAGTGTAGCTGATCTTGAATGTAACAGTTATACTTTAGTGACATTAATTTCAAAAGCAAACAATAATCTAGATTTTTGGCCATTTTTGTTTTTTAAATTCCCGAGTCTTTTTATGATTGAGGAATTGCTCAAGGTTAACATAAACACAATCACAAAAGCCGTATATTTATATTAGGTAATATTTGTTTTCCACTCTCTGCTGGATATCTAATTCTTTTTTTTTTAGCTTTATATAGCCCTTGTGGTGCCTCATTAGAATAGCTGTAAATTAACGATAAGATTTGGGATATTTATATATATATATCCCATGTAATTTGTTATCATTTTTTTCGAATAATTTCAGCAGGAATTCTGATCCGCAATGTTCACATTTTGTATTTTGTAATGTTTTCGAACAACAATAATAATATACTTTTTACTGATAAATTTTTCGTTTAAAATATTTCACATCTACTACGTTTAGTCTATTTTTGTTCAAATCGAATGAAAATAATACCATTTTATTGCTCCTCATATATCAAATGAATTTCTATTATCCTTCAATCAACCTTCCTATAAAAGAGTTAGTTTGATAGTCTCTGATCACTTATAACTCCTGCAGTGTCATTAGGCACTTCATTGGCGTCCATATTGGTCGAACACGACGGGGAACTTGGTTAGTGTCACCTGTCAGATGCACCTTTTCTGCAGGTCTGTCGCCTTTCGCAGATGGATATCTCTGCCGACAATTTTCATTAGCGCTTTTTTTCCCCCTTCCAGACGTCACTGACAGTTTCTTTTTGTTGCAAATGCTATACTTCCTTATGTGCTGTATTAAATACATTCCTTATTGGTGTCAAAATCGATAGGTCTACAATGATTGATTTTGTTCATCACATTTTCTTCAAGATGCTAATTTCAGGATACATTTAATTACTTTCTTGACGAATTGATCAACTTTCTGGAAAACAAGAATAACTCATAAATAAACTTGCAGACCAAAAAATGCAAGAATTTAATATATATTGTAGAGATTTCCAAATGCCCTCATTCCTTCTGAAATCTCTGAATTTGAAAATTGAAAATTTGCAAATGTTTCTCCCTTACTGATAAGCTATTACATACAAAGTTTTTATTTTCATCCACAACAGAAAACTTTTAGCTAGAAGAATTAGCACCCTTTAACAGTGGATATTCCAACTAAATGATTAGGGAAATGAAATATATTATTTAATAATATTTTATTGGTACTTGTACAAGAACAGCAAACACAAATTACATTTATCTCTTAAAGGAAAAAGGAGTTGCCCCGCCCTCTCTCCTGGAAGTAAGGGCGGAATCACTGTTGTCAATCAAAAGCTTTTCAACATTATACGGTATCACAAAAAATTTAAATTCCTCCCTTTAATTTATTTGTAATATTCTTTTAAATTTATGGTATTACCAACATTTTTCCCTCTTTAGAATGCTATTAAAGTAATTGGGAGATAAGAAAAATGCAAATAATAATATTCATTAATACCTATTCAATGATTATTCATTTTTCTCATAAAAAGAAAGTGTTGAATGTCTACAGACGGACTGACAGATGACAAAGTGAAAACATTGTCCCATCCCTCTTCGCCGATTATTCATTTTTCTCATAAAAAGAAAGTGTTGAATGTCTACAGACGGACTGACTGATGACAAAGTGAAAACATTGTCCCATCCCTCTTCGCCGATTTCATTTCCTGTGGGATAACTTGTAATAATGTAATAAATAATATCTAAATTTAGGGCTCTTTTGAATTATTTCGGTGATTGACCCTCAATTAGGTTAATTATGTATAAAAAATATTGACCACATTACTAAGATGCAACTTTGATTGAACCTTTATCTCACCTTTTAGAAAAAAAAAAACTGTTTGTAAAGAACAAAAGTCTTTTTTGGGTTGCTAGCATTGATGATATATTTCGATTAACACTTTCTGAATCCCAAAAATTATAATTGAGTCCCTTAATGGAGGAAAAATTGGAAAATTTCATAATTTTAAATGAATACAACAATCTATTTATTCATCATCATCATCATCATCATCATCATCATCATCATCATCATCATCATCATCATCATCATCATCATCATCATCATCATCATCATCAAGCAGCCATGGGCTACGGAGGTCCAACCAGACCGCGCAGTTCAGTTCTCCAAGCATATCTGTCCTGAGCTACATCTGCTGCATCTGGCCACTGCACACCAATTCTAACAAGGTCCTGTTTGACATTGTCTGCCCACCGCATCCTAGGTCTCCCCTTCTTTCTGAGGTCTTTAGGCACACTGTTCATAACCCTATTCGCCAATCTATAATTATTCATACGGGCAAAATGGCCAAACCAACGGAGTCTCTCTCTGCACAATATGCTGCTTAAAGGAGGTTGCAAACTCCTTTGCCTAACCTCATCATTAGTTACAAAGTTGAACCACCTAATTCCCAAGATACTGCGTAAGCATCTGGAATCAAAAGCATCTAGTTTCCTGTTATCTTGTATACACAGCGTCCAAGTTTCACTACCATAACTAACTCTAGAAAGAACCAAACTATTATACAATCTAATTTTAGTCTTTAGGTGTATACGCCTATTTCTCTACAATCTCCATAGATTCTTAAAAGTCCCGGCAGCAATCCTTATTCGTCTGTTAATCTCATGCCGCACATCACCAGTATCTGTTACATAGCTCCCAAGATAATTAAACTGTGACACCTGCTCAAGACTGCAACCATTCAGATTAACTGAATCACAGCCTGCCTGACCAATTTTCATCACTTTAGTTTTCTCTCTGTTTAAAACCAAACCTACTCTACTACCAGTTTCAACAACAGCTCGAATGAAAGAGTTCATCTCATCAACATCATTTGCCAAAAGGGCTAAATCATCAGCATAATCTAAATCAGAAATTTTCGTATCTCCAGCCCATTTAAAGCAAAATCTTTCTCTTGCAGTGAATTTCGCATAACGTAATCAATAACCAAGCTAAAGAGAAAAGGAGACAAAATGCACCCTTGTCGAACACCATAAGTAATGCTAAACCAATTGCTAAAAGCCTTACCAACTCTCACACACGACTCAGTGTTATTATAGAGAGCTTTCATTATGTTAAATAACTTGTCTGGTATACCATATGATTTCACAATCAACCACAAAGTATGACGATCAACAGAGTCGAAAGCCTTTTTGAAATCAACATACATCAATGAAAACTTAACAAGTGCAAAGAATTGCTTTGGAGAGTGAAACTGTTTGCTAAGGAAAACAATATTAAATTTGTTTGGTGCAAGAGGGAAAATTTTACATCAGAAAATTAGAATCCGAAAGTGTAAGGAGAATTGATTTAAACACTGATCTTCAAACTCTTTAAATTGAATATTACAGAACTCCGAATTTTTTTTTCACATTATGGATTATGACATTTCTGAACTTTGCGACTTATTAGAACCTCAATGTTTACTACAACAGACTTGGGTAATGGCTCAATCATAAGTGTAGGGAATAACCTTTCTTCAATATAAAATTAGTATTTTTCATATCAGTATTCGTAGTCTAAAAAAGGGATCAATTTATTGTTATTTTAGATGATGTTCTAAAATATATTATTGTTATTATTGTTTCTGAAACCAATGTTAACCACGTAGAATACGTTTTTTATGAGATTGCTAATTTCACTAAAATTTATGTATATAATGACTTACGCACTGCACATGGTATGTTAATCTTTTAAAGAAACAAATTCAAATGTAAAACATTACAGGATAATATTCCATCAACAGAAATGATACCCTTATGTATAAATGACCCAAGTTGCTACATACATATCATAGCTTTATATCGCTCGCCTAGTACAGATGTTCATGTATTCATCAAAACTTAAAGCTTTGGTTAACTAAAATTGAAAACCTGAAAAATGTCATTGTGATTGGCGACATCAATATAGATATCAAAAATTCCTCAAAATCAGGTATAGACGAATATCTAGACACACTAACTAACTACAGTTATTTGGATGCATAAATGACTTCACATGACTAGAATATAGAAAAAATATCTTAACACAATCATGCATTGATCACATTAATGCCAAAATAACTAATTTTTCCTTGACAATACTCATCTACCAGACAAACACTGCTGATCATTATCCTGTTATAGCATTATTAGACAAAATATCAAAAAACACAAACGTAGAAATGAATAATAGCAACATGAATCATACTAAACAGAGTCCTGCCAATTATTATAGCGAAGAACAAATTAAAAAGGAATTGCGAAATATTGACTGGAATACAATTAGCGACATTTAAATTGTCCAATTGAGATAAATGATGCAATTCTAAGAAAAATAAATGAAATTAAACAAGGCTCAAAAATTCAGCATAATGCTCCCATTAAGGAGATAAAAATAACAGATGTAAGAAAGAATGGATTACAACAGAAATAAAGGATTTAATCGAGCAAAGAGCCAAAGCATGTATAAATGTTTTAAGAACAACAAAACTAATGACCAATATAGAACACCCTATACAACATTAAGAAATGAAGTCACAAAAGTCTTTCGCAGAACATAGAAAATGTTTTATTCAAACAAAATTATTTAATGCAATAACTCCATGAATTCAACATGGAAGATGATTAACGAAATCATGGTCTCAAGAAGAAGTTATCTGTTGTTGATGATGTAATTATACAGAATATTAAACACCTAAATTCTACCGAAGATTATTTTTCAAATGTCGTGCCTAAGCTTCAGGAAAAGCATGGTCAACAGTCTAATAATTTAAATTCCCCTATTACATCTCTTCAGACACTTAGCACTTTGCCCACAAATAATTTCCTCCCTGAATTACACGATATTATTATGATACACGATTATATTAACCTTTAGAAGTACACGATATTATTATGAGTTTCGATTATAAAAAATCTCCTCGCATTGATAATATCAGGTACTCAGATCTCCAACTTCGTGGATTTACCCTTTCAGAGCAGCTTTCTAAATTACTAAATATAATTTATAATACTCACATAATTCTTATTGAACTTAAAACTTCAATTATTGGACCAATTTACAAGTTAGGATCAAAGAAGTAGCTTGTTAATTATAGACCAATTTCTATATTGCCAACGTTTGAAAATAATTGTAATATATATTGAAAATAATTATAAATATATTGCCAGCGTTTGAAAAAATAATGGAAAGGTATGTTGCTAATGTGCTTATTAATTACCTAGAAAAATGCCAGCTTATTTCTAAAAATCATTTTGGCTTCCAAAGAAACTCAGGAATACTGAATTTACTGGAACATTTTTCTGATGAAATCAATGCAAGCCTAAAGAAGGACAACATTGTGGGATCATTATTTCTTGATTTCCAAAAAGGCATGCGACACATTAGACCATAAGATCTTTCTTAATAAACTGCATAACATAGGAATTAGGAGACATTTATTTCACTTCATTCAAAATTACTTAAAAGATAGATTTATTGTAACAAAAATTAGAAACGTCACTAGTGAAGTGAAACAAGTTCGTTATGGGGCTCCACAAGGCTCTATATTGGGACCATTACCCTTCTTGATCTACATTAATGATATCAACAACCTAATGATCAACTCCTCTATCTATTTATATGCTAATGATACTTTGATATTAAGCCGTGGTAAAAATTTTGAAAATGTTAATAGTGACCTATAAAAAGATTTCAATATTATTTTAATGTGGTTATAAAACAATTGTATTTTTCTAAACACAAAAAAGTCTAAGCCATGTACTTCCATCTACCTAATATCTCAGTTCCCGATACCAGTCAAATTTTAAACCATTCACTTAGTTGTCTAACAAATGTGGACACTAACATTTCAGGTAATTGCAAAGGTAATAATGATATTATTGAAAGAGTTTCATCAGTGAAGTATTTAGGTCTGATGGTAGCTAGGCATAAACTGGAAGGAGAGCTGTGCATCAATCCCTAGTGATGATGCACAGAACCGGCCAGGTCTAGCACCTAATGTCCGACCCCGCCTTCTCGTGGTGCAGGCCGTTAGTACCTTTCAAAAGAGATACTCTCTTTTGGAAGGGAACGGAAGGGGAGGGCTGCCAATTCGTATGCCTACTGATCTGGTCATCTATGGCCACTTTTTTTTTCAACCCTACTGAGGAGTGATCAACTTCACAGGGTCCTGGTGCTGACCATTTATACCTACTAGACTGGACTTTTTTATGGATTTGAGCTTCATTGTTGATCCTGGACTTGCTGCACTGGTGGGCCTCTGTTGAGGGAGAGTCTGCTGCTGTGTTTTCTGTTTGCTTCTGGGTTGCCAGCTCTAAGTGAACAGAGGCATGGCATACCTTATATCAGCTGGTGGATAATCCTAATCAGAGGCCATCGCAGGTACCTGAACCTTACTTAGCTAGTTGGGCATCGTCAAGCCTAAACTGGAGTAATGTGTTTCAGGCAGGCCATATGGCTCTTGAAAAAGTCCATTTGAAAAGGTGGTGCCTGAAGTTCATACCAGCATCGGTGACTTCAGCCTTTAGCGGAGAAGGAACAGGTCTTTGCCCCATGCCTGCGATCAGAGGGCTGTTTGATATTGTTGGCCCTACCAATCTCACTAAACCTAATTTCTTTAAAAATCCTACTAATCATTTTCTCTCTGCAGGAACGTGGAACGTGAGGACATTGCATAGAGATTATTCTCTTGATGTCCTCATGCAGGAATTCCAGCGCTATAACCTAGATATTCTAGGCTTGCAAGAGACAAGATGGACAGGTAAAGGTGAGATACTTAAAAATAATTTAAATTTCTCTTTACAGGGAGGGAGGATGGAAAGCATCACCAAGGCGTGGGTCTGCTGCTCAGCAGACGTGCTAGTGATGCTCTTCTAGGATATGAGTGCATTAATGAAAGGTTTCTTACAGCAAAATTTCAGACAAGCATTAAAGACTTGAATGTTATCTGCTGTTATGCCCCCACTGAGGATTCTGATGAGGATGAGAAGGATAGGTTTTATGAACAACTTCAGGATATTTTGAATTCTGTCAAGAAAGGAGATATTACCTTTGTTCTTGGTGACTTCAATGCCAAAGTTGGTACCGACTCTGACCTTTGGGGAGGAGTAATAGGTCCTTTTGGTATTGGTAGCTGCAATGGCAATGGGCAACGTCTCCTACAGGTAAGTAAACTAAATGGTTTCAGAATAACTAACATATATTACAAACACCGCGACATACATAAATGCACATGGGTTTCACCTGATGGGCTGCATTGGAATATGATTGATTATATATTAATTAACAGTAAATCAGCTAGTTCTGTTAGAAATACCAGGGCGTATAGGGGAGCTGAAATTGGATCTGACCATTACCTTGTTAAAAGTGTCTTGCAACTTAAACTTAAAAAGTGTTGTGCTAGGGTTAAAAAATTTACCTTTAATACTGAAGCTCTGAAAGACCCAGTTATAGCTAAAGCTTACCATGATAGTTTACTTAGTCATTATGACAGTCATGGTTTGCTTAATACTGAAGTTGAGGAAGAATGGGGCCATTTTAAACAGGCTTTTTTTGGAAACAAACAGTACTCTATTAGGAAAAAAGGAGCAGAGAAGACAGAATTATTTAAGTGATAAGGCACCTGATCTTATTTCAGAAAGAAGGAACTGCAGGAATGTCCTTAATCAGTACCCTACTAGTCCTAATAGAAAGGATTACAGAGAGCTTAATAAACGTGTAAAGGATCAGTTAACTATTGATAAGAATCTTTGGCTTGATGGCTTGGCTGACAAAGCTGAGGAAGCAGTTAGGCAGCACAACAGCAGAGAGCTGTACCAGATAGTTAATGTTTTATGTGGTAGAAAATAGACAGGCATACAGGGATTGCAGGATAAACAAGGTAAGGTTATAGAAGATGAGGATTCTGTCATGACTATTTGGGCTGAGCATTTCAGTGATGTTCTAAGCAATGTGGTTAGTTCTACTCCCATTGTTTGTAATGATGATAGATGCATTGGCAGCTTTAA
Source organism: Ryuthela nishihirai (assembly GCA_038380435.1). NCBI lineage: Eukaryota > Metazoa > Arthropoda > Arachnida > Araneae > Heptathelidae > Ryuthela > Ryuthela nishihirai. Next base: position 15,352,997 of record JAWZYU010000011.1, read on the forward strand.
TGTTGGCCCTATAACACAATCTGAAGTTATTTTGGCTATTTCTAAACTTAAACTTCATAAATCCCCAGGGTTAGATGAAATTACTACAGAAATGCTCAGAGCTGGGAATGTTTCGGTTACCACTTGGATGACTGAAATTTTGAATAACTTTTATGATAAAGGCATGGTTCCTAAAGATTTTACCAGAGCTATTATTATCCCTATATTCAAAAAAGGTGATCGCAGTTCTTGTGATAACTATAGGGGTATCAGCCTACCCTCTGTTCCAGATAAAGTTCTTTCCATGATTGTGCTTAATAGAATTAAGAATCTGGTTGACAGGCAATTGCGTGATGAGTAATGTGGATTCAGAAGTGGTAGGGGATGTGTAGATCAGATATTTTCGCTTAGGCAGATTCTTGAGAAATGTTTGGAGTTTCAGAAACCTTTGGTTGCTAGCTTTGTTGATTTCAAAAAGGCTTTCGACTCTGTTGATCGTCATAATTTGTGGTTGATTGTGAGATCATATGGTATACCAGACAAGTTAGTTAACATAATGAAAGCTCTCTATAATAACACTTAGTCATGTGTGAGCGTTGGTAAGTCTTGTAGCAATTGGTTTAGCATTACGTCTGGTGTTCGACAAGGGTGCATTTTGTCTCCTTTTCTCTTTAGTTTGGTTGTTGATTATGTTATGCGAAATTCACTTCAAGGGAAAGATTTTGGCCTTAAATGGGCTGGAGATATGAAACTTTCTGATTTAGATTATGCTGATGATTTAGCCCTTTTGGCAAATGATGTTGATGAGACGGGTGGTAGAGTAGGTTTGGTTATAAACAGAGAGAAAACTAAAGTGATGAAAATTGGTAAGGCAGGTTGTGATTCAGTTAATCTGAATGGTTGCAGTCTTGAGCAGGTGTCACAGTTTAATTACCTTGGGAGCTATGTAACAGATACTAGTGATGCGCGGCATGAGATTAACAGACGAATAGGGATTGCTGCCGGGACTTTTAAGAATCTATGGAGATTGTGGAGAAATAGGCGTATACACCTAAAGACTAAAATTAGACTGTATAATAGTTTGGTTTTTCTAGGGTTAGTTATGGTAGTGAAACTTGGACACTGTGTAAACAAGATAACAAGAAACTAGATGCTTTTGATTCTAGATGCTTACGTAGTATCTTGGGTATTAGGTGGTTTAACTTTGTAACTAATGGTGAGGTTAGGCAAAGGAGTCTGCAACCTCCTTTAAGCAGCATATTGTGCAGAGAGAGACTCCGCTGGTTTGGCCATGTTGATGTTATGGATAATTATAGATTGGGGAATAGGGTTATGAACAGTGTGCCTAGAGGCCTCAGAAGGAGGGGGAGACCTAGGATGCGGTGGGCAGACAATGTCAAACAGGACCTGGTTAGAAATGATGTGCAGTGGCCGGATTGCAGCAGATGTAGCTCAGGACAGATATGCTTGGAGAATTAAACTGCGCGGTCTGGTTGGAACTCCGTAGCCTATGACTGCTTGAGGATGATGATGATGATGATGATGATGATGATGATGATGATGATGATGATGATGATGATGATGATGATGATGATGATGATGATGATGATGATGATGATTTATTCAGCTGGAAGATACATATAAATTATGTGTGTGGCAAATTAAGATACAGCTCTGCAATTCTGTCAAGACTCCGTGCTATATTTCCATTAAATGCCTGTCAAATGACTTATCATGCATTGGAGAATGTCATAAACTATGGGTTAACTATTTATGGTAAAACTTACTGTTCCCATATAGCTAAAACAAGAAACATTCAAAATGCAATTGTTAGACATTGTACCAACCAACACAAAAATAAACTCATGAATCTCAATGAAGGTTACGCTATTATGAACATATTACCTATCAGCCAACTATATATATATAATTTAATACTTAGGTATTATTTTAATAATGCTTAAAAGTTCAAGTTAATTATAGTAAAAATACTAGATATAAATCTAAAGTTAAATGCAAACGACCACATTTTAGGAACAATTATGGAAAAATTAGTAGAAATTATGAAATTCCCTCTGTGTTCAACAGCATCCCTGAGGAGTTATTAAATTAAAAAAAAAATAGAGACGTTAAAAAGTGTTCAGGGCATGGCTTCTGGAAAATATTTAAAAATCGTTTACCCAGTGGTATCTTTTAAATGTAATATAGAGTTTATTTTATTAAATTATAACTGTTTATTGTACAATGAATTTGGATTCCTGTAGAGAAGCTTTTTAGCTTCGTGGGACTTCATTTTGTACTAAAAAGTTATGGAAAATAAAGGCAATTATTATTATAATAAAAAGGATCTTCAGGGCTTGACTAACGTTTTTTTTAAGGAAGCCATCGAAAATCAATGACTCGGGCATGCTAACTCTATTCCTCCATTTGACTCAGTGATATAATACCCCCCCCTCCCCTCCCTTATTGAAAGGTTCTGAGTATGCCACTGTACAAACATCGAGCTATTAATGTATATTCATTCTCAGCAAAATTTCATACTGAAAGAAAATAAGTTTTCCATTTATTGAATTATTTTTGTTATTTATTACCCTCTATATCCTGAAAGCAAAAACATTTTAGGATTTCAAGCAAAAGAATATATTTCTTATAATTATTTTGAAAATTTTCTCATATGTGATGCTCATATATGTGAGTAGCTTATAATGTGATGTGAAAGATTTTTTTTTATTTCCTTCCAGTTCATTGAAAAACATTTTATGATTTGCGCTGGATAAGGTTTATATATTTCTTTCCCAAGAAAAACTTTTGATAAATAGCATACCGATGCAACTTTGTTTGTTGTTGGAGGTAAATATGAAAATAACCAGTGTCTTTCGGGGTTAGTTCTAAACGCATGGCTTCCACGTAAAAAGTAGTAAAAGCAAAATAAAAAACTCAGATAAATTCTAATGCTCATATGTTTTTTTTTTGTTGTTGTTATCTCAACCTATACGTGAACGGGATGCGTGTAGTTACAAATTTTGAAACATTATCTCAATAGTTATTTTACAATTCAATACTCACATATTATGAGTTCCGACTCGGGTTCACAATAATTTAAATTTAAAATATTTCTTGTAATTGTGGACAAAAGTAAGCCGAAATATTAAAATATTTTGATTATCATTTCAACCTTTTAGTCAGTCATTAGTGATTAGAAGTAGAAACCATTCTGCTTCTGATTATTTTTTGCTATCTCTCTATTTTTAATAAATTAATGGCTCTTTGTGTTTTTAATAATGTTGCTCAAATACTTTGAGTTTTTACTGGTATTTCGAAAAGTTTATTTCTAAATAGCATTAACACTTTACTTTTGTCATAAAAATAATTGTATTTCGGTGTCCGGAAAAAATTGCGTTTTTGATACAGGAATATACTCGTCAAAACCTTGTAACAATCAATGCTTATATTTGAAAGTAAGCATCATCGTGTTTTAGAGTTTGTACCTATCTTTCTGCAAGGTGTTCAATCCCAGTACGTAACCTTGCCTTCGGCTTAGAGGCGAAGGATTCTTGATACCAGCGTTGGACCACTTCCGAATCAGCGAAGTGCCTACCACAGAGAAAATGGCCCATCTCCCGAAACATCTTAATCGGAAGGGGCGAGGTCAGGGCTGTACGCTGAGTGTGGCAGAACCTCGATTCCATTAAGAACGTGAAGCTTTACATGGCTCCGAATGACGTATGTGTATTTGCATTGTCCTCTTGAAGGAGCACCCGCTTTCGGTTTACTAAAGCAACGTTGCTTCAGTAAGGGATATCGATTTTCAGTAAGCGGTACAGTTCAGGGTACTGTTGCTCGGAATAATGTTCGCATTGATAACTAAGCCATCCGGAATGAGCTCAAAGTGGATCACACCCTCTAAATTCCACCGACATATAGCATGACATTTGTCTTTAAACGACCTCGTTTGCCGATAGTTAAAGCTTGTTCACCTGGGTTCAACCACTGGTTGTAGGTGTCTAGATTATGTAGGTAGGTCCACCTCTGATCCTAGTAACTATTTGCTTGATGGACCGAGTGTAACGCAGATTTTTGAGCAGTTCCTCGTCAACCTCGACGGGTTATTGAGACTGAACTGGAATCAATTCATGTGGTGCCTCGACCATCATCTGTAGACCTTTCCAAGTTCATAAAGGTGATAGCGATAGTGGATTTGGAAACTCTTACTTCGACCGACAATTTGTGGGTGCTTGTTGTTGGATTTGCTTCGATATCCGTGAGCTGGACGTCCGAATCAACCACAGAGGGTCTTCCCGAAACTTCCTTCGTCTCCAAGCTCATGTCGCCAGCAGCAAACTTCTTGAACCAGCTTTATGCTGTCCAGATGACCGCATATTTTCACCTGCGACTACGTCGTATTTCTGACTTCTTCGATCGCTTTAAACCTATGCTTCCAGTAATGGCGCAACAGAGTCAAGATTTCAAACTTCGTGGCCATTTTGTACAATGCGACAAACGTTCAATACACGTTTCGGAACACGTGTACCGTACATTAACCTGTTCCCCAAGCAACGAACTTTTATACAGTCGGCAACATCGAGAACCTATCCCACTGAAACTATTATGCAAAATACCGACACAAAATAATGAAAAAAAAACAATTTTTTTCCAGATATCCTAATACTTAATCGGGCTTTAACTCGATAATTTCGAGCTCGGGCGGGTGCGGTTTCGAAAATTGTCATCTCTAATACATACATGCATACTGTATCTATTTAAACACTGTTAAGGAGTCTGTTTTCTCTTCTCGTGCAGTCCTGACCTTTTTTTCCTTATTTTATTAATTATGTTCGTTCTAGAATTACGGTCATTTATTGTTTATTTTTGCTTTTTTTAAAAGAAAAATATGATTTGTTTTCTAATTATATGTTTATTCAGAAGATAAAGAACACGTTTGGCTTTTCAAACCTTTTAAAGTAAATAGGATTTCTGTTTTTCCACGAGTTGTCGAACATGGTCATTTAATAAAAAATTAACTTATCTTTTTCAAGGACGTAACAAGCAAGTCATTCGTGTCGTTTAAATGATGGTCTGCGTTTTAATGTGGCAATTTTTTATTGCAAAAATAATTGCTGAAAATTGTTTTCCTATTCTGTTTACTGTAAATAGGTTGTTGCATTTTTCTAAAAAAATCCCCGAGCTATACCTCTAAACTGAAAATCATATATTTATGTTTAACATTATAGTTAAATGTTGTAGAAGCATGCAAAGTCACTTCATTGCGAATTTTTATTTCAACGTTTGGGTTATGATGTGTCCCATTTAATTTCTTTTCTAACACGAGGAAATTTTGGAGAAAAAATATTAAGTATAAAAAATAACAAATAGAAGGATTTTATTTATGCTTAACTATTATGGAATAATTTAATGCTTTCGAAACATTGCTTTTTTGAAAAACTTATAAATATATCTTTATATTAATGGTTAATTTTTTCCTGTTGAGAGATCAGATTTTAGGGATGAATTTAAGTTTGTGTTTTGAAGAGGCTGTAGAGTTAGGAGAGGCTGTAGAGTTAGGAGAGGCTATAGAGTTAGGAGAGGCTATAGAGTTAGGAGAGGCTGTAGAATTAGGAGAGGCTGTAGAGTTAGGAGAGGCTGTAGAGTTGAACTGAAAGAGAAAAGAATTAATAAATCATTCTTGGAATATCAGGTCGTAGCACATTGTTTATTCAATGCATTATCACTTTAAATTTTTATGAGAACTTTACTGCAGAATCTCTTTATACCGAAGCATCCTAAAGCAGGACTGCGATGTTCTTTAGATGAAAGATAGGCGCTGCAGAGATAGTTAATTTTTCACTGTGGGTCAAAACGGTACAACATTTTTTAGAAGTACTCAAAAAATGAAAAAAGAGGCATGAAAGGGAAAAAATATTATTTTTTATGATCATTTTATTTGGTTATATTTAACCATTAAATATGACATTTTTGTATTATGTTACAGTTACAGCTGCTAACATTTAAATAAATATATTCATTAACCTAAATTAATTAAAAAGAAAAAAATATTAAATTCTCTTTCAAATTTTTTAAAAATTATAATAGTTTTTAGATAATGATTTCAAATATTTAACAGAACGAATATTTATAATAAATAAGCTTTTAGTAAGTTACTGAAAAATTGAACTCTTTTTACAAAAAAAAAAATATTAAAATTAAACATACATTAAACATGGTTGATTACAATGCGATAAATTTTAACATGGGATATTAAATCATATTTAATGTAAAAGAAACGAAAAGATGAAAGACGAACAACAAAATTCTTAGTCATACTAACTTTTCAAACACCATGTATCTCAGGTATATTTGGAATTCGAAAGACCAGATTTCCTCACATTTCCATATTTTAAGACATTCCTCAGTACGATCAGCGAAATATCGCAAATGAGGACATATCCAAAAAAATTAGGGCGTACGTTATCCTTTATCCTAGCGCAAAAATATGTGATATAAAAGGAGAGCATGGTCGAAAAATGAGGACATATTGCAGCTTTATTCTAAAGTAGAAATAGGTGACACATTCAATTATCTAATTATTCTTATTATACGCTTTAGTCCGCCATTGATCAACATATAAAATCCCTTAAATGGCGGAAAGTTTAGCAAACATCGTGAAGTTTCTGGGAGGCGATCATCAAACTTAGCAACGCGTTTGTTAACTACTGAACACATGTGATTAGTCTATCATTAGTATTAAAATAAGAGCCATTTGAGGAACAATAAGCATTTCTGGTTGACTTAAATTAAAATATGGCACTCGTGGGGTGGCTAAATATTTATCCAGTAGTTGAGTTATAGTCCTTGACTTTAAAGTAACTTCCGGGACAGAGTGAAAGGTGGACTATGGCCTAATGAATGTACGTCATTTCACTGTGCGCATGTCGGTTTCTTTGCTCCTTCCCATAGCAGTTTTTCCCAAATAACTCTTAAATTGATGCGTAGATTAATAGTTTTGAATAAAATCTTTGTAAAAGTTATCTTAAGTGAAAAAGTAGCTCCACCTCTTGAAAGCGAAAGGAAAAAGTAATATTAATTATTAATGAGCAAAAAGTACAATTACTTTTATACAGTATATCATTTAGTGGGGAGGAGTTGACTCAGCCGGTAGTGTGTCAGGTTGGGAATCTTATATTCCGAGGATCGAGTCCCAAGTGTGCCTCCGTTGAGATTCTTTCACTAACTCCAGGTCTGTTCCTGTTGGAAATGGCGCCTATGGCATTTTATTGGTACCTATGAGCCATCGTTCGTCACATGGGACGTTGAGCTGTGGCCCGCTGTAAGATTGGATTGGGCTGTTTTACCTCTGAGAGGCATTTGTTTGTACACATTTGAGGTAAATAACCAGGCGACAAGGATCCTAAGGAGTCGGAGAAGGCTGGGAGAAGGGACTCATCATACAGCTGTTAGGAGAGATATGTAAGGCTCCCATCAAGCCCATTCAGCGTGTTCTTCAACGGGAACAACCTCTTACGCAGGGAGCTACTGCTTAACATTCCATCCAACGAACGGCAGTCTTATCAAACCCATCGCTGTCTCATAGATCAGAGCGGACACAACAAGGTTAGAGTAGAAAATTCTTAATGCATGCACAGTTGGGACTACCGTTATAAGACAATCATACACTGTATAGGGTAACGAACAGGCGGAATGGCCATAGGTTTCCAAAAAGTTATCCAGTGTGTCCTCTTCCTCGACATTCTCTGAACTCTTGATGTTCTTGTGACCTTGTGATTTAGTCCCATTGCGTGCCGAAAAAAAAAGCTCCATTCAGGGATAAAATAAACAGACCTAAGTACCATTAATTATTCAGTTGTATGAAATGGTGCTATTAGGGTAACTAAGTGAAACAACAGAAATTCCAGGGTTCCGAAATTTTAGTATTTACACAACGAAATTAATACGATCAAGGTTTGTTGGTCAGTGAACCACTAAACCATGATCAAGGTTTGTTGGTCAGTGAACCACTACAGTTAGTGGAGAATTGGTATCATCCTTGTCCTGAATTACCATAAGCCTCCATAATAGGGGAAAAGCATAATAATTTTAACTTCATTTATAATGAATCTTGATTATATTCAATGACGAAGAGAGAGAAATAACCAACATCTTTTGTTTGATGAACAACAGCTTTTTCTCTTTCCATGCGCAGCCTCCTTTGCTTTATCTGAAGTGATTTTTTTTTTATAACGAAGAAAAATTTCTTTCAAAGAAGGGATAATGTTAAGGAAAGAAAGCGAAAAAAAAACCTAGCTGCAATGATTTGTTCTTATGTAACAATAGATAACACTGGTTGTCTGTAACGATTTTTTAACTCGAAAGAACAAAAGACAAAATAAAAGATAGAAAAAAGTTATCCATTCAAGTAAAGCTGCATTGTCTGCAAACCTCATTTTTCTTCTTTTGTTTTATTTTAAATCTTAGTCTGTCCTCGTTTCTTTCGCAAAATATTTTTTTCCTTCCTCCAACGTGATGCTTCTGCCCACATGTATTTTTTTCGTCCATCTTATTTCGCTAACCTTGTGATTAACTGCGTTTCGTTTTAAGTCAATTTGGTAGAAAAAAAGCGACTAACGAGCTTCTCTAATCTTGTTTCGACGTTAATCAGATTTATCGTCAGGGAAGGACTTCCAGCTTCCCCATTAATCACAGCAGCACTTCCTACCCTCCTACCATTAGTGTAAACACAGCAGTGAACCAGTGCTAGCTTATTGTTTGAACGTATAAGATCAACACTTGGTTTTCAATCTTTGTTTCCCTCTCTTGAGTTGCTGAGAATCTTCTTGAAATCTTTTGCCATAAAAGGCATCAACTGAATTTATTACAAGTGATTCGCTACTTAAGTTGAATTTCTGAACCGAATAGTATAAGAGTAAACGTCGTTAAAATTCTGGAGATTCTTCCTCACATACTTTCATTCTCAATTTTTATGGTACGGTTAAAAATTCTTGGCAAAATTACTTAAGTAATAGAAAAAAGTATTTTTTAAGGAATTGCCTTTATTTCGTACTCTCTGTTGCTTCACTTAATTTTCACGAAAATGTTGTTGTTAATTAGAAAATAATAATAAAAAAATTTTAATATGTGATGCATCAAAATATTTCATATGTTGATGTAATTAATGCTATGCGTCAAAATGAAAAGCTAACAGATAAAACAAATTCTCCAAACAGTAGAATGTTAAAAAAATCTTCTAAATTTTACTCTTTAAAACAAAAATCATTTTACTCTCAGAGAAATATTCACTCTTAGTTTACCTTCGATATCAATTTTGAATGAAAAATTTGTCTTGAGTCGGGTGGGATACGAATCCATGTCCTCCTGATGATATGTCAGGTGTTCTGACCAATAAGCTATCGGCCGCCAATGCAGATTTATTCTATTTGATGATAGAAACTTTCTACCTACAGTACATATTCTTTTGTGTCACATGAAGGTAGTGTTCTCGCATTGCAAACTGTTTGTTTTATTTTAAAATTTATTCCTTTGTGTCCTCAGAAAGATGGTTTCTTGTTTTCAATATACTAAAATAGCTTTCTTCTTCTTATTCAATACTTTTCCCATTTAGTATTATCCATAACTAAACAAAGTCTTGTTTAGTTATGGATAATATCTTTTGTCTATATCTAATATTTTTATCATCTCTTTTTCTCAATATCTCTTCTAAACATTTTTTTTCCCTTTTTGCATTCACCCATCCATCTCCTTTGCGTTCTTTCTTTCCTCTTGCTATTATCTACGCTTACGTCTTTTCCACCGTCTCCTCCATTCTCCTCACGTGTCTTTCTTTATCAGTTAAGTCTCTTATTTTGAATCTTCTCTTTCATTTTATTCCATTCATATTTCCTCTAATCTTTTCATTTGTTTGTATTATTGATTTCCATTTTACTCACAGATCACTTCCAAAATTTCGTTTATAATCTCAAGAGTAAGAAACGTTTTAAGATGAATGTAATACGAACCCAAGACTTCCCAATAAATGTCAAGTGCTCTTCCGCTGTACTATCGTCCACCATTCTCTATTAACAGTATCAGCTCTTTATCGTAAGTGGTAACTGATGAAACTATGAGACTGAGCAGTTGATACTAATTCAATAGATCATTGACCAATCACTTATTAATTAATACGTGATCTACGAAAGTTGTTGAAGCTCAACTACAGGAGGTTTCCATAATATAATTATGGAAAGAAAAATAATTATGGAACTTATTTAAGAAAAATAATTATGGAAGAAAGCTAACGCTATCCACTATAATTCGTCAAATAATTATTCAATCCTCACCAAACTTGTTCATGTAACCAGTAAAGTAATGCCGAGTGAGCATATCTTATGCAAATTAGTCTAGGTTGTGTCAATTTGCGTAATCGGATAGTGACTTAAAACGGATGTTTTGGAGTGGATCGTTATTTTACGTTGTAAATGTGAGTAAAGAAATTCAAAATAGCCATTTTGTAGGAATGACCTCTAGACATCATTTGCGAAATAAACTGCGGCGGAGAGCTATTGGCCATCTGGAAACAATGGATGAATGTGAGTCCTTTTGTGGTCCATAGACTGTAGAATCATTTTCTTAGGATGGATTCTTCGTCTCGGAGGTTTAGCCAAGAAGGGCTAGAGTTACGACTTCTGTACGAGACCGATATCTGCGATTAACAGCACGAAGGAGCAGGACGTCTACTCACTCTCAGCTACCATCCTCTCTTGCAGCAGCCACTGGGAGGGTTGTATCAGCTTCTACTCTGCATAGAAGGCTTCATGAGGGAGGTCTGTCCCTAGAAGACCAGTAATTTGTATACCCCTCACGTCACATCACAGGAAAGAGCGGTTGAATTGGGCACTCGCGCATGTTAACTGGACAGAAGAGCATGGAAGTCTGTACTCTTCACAGATGAGTCCAGATATTGCTTGTAAAGTGATTCCGGACATTGTTTGATATGGAGAGAACGAGATACCCGCTATCATCCCAGTAACATCCGTCAAAGGGACAGTTACGGCGGAGGTAGCGTATGTGTTTTGGGTGGCATTTTCATAGGTAGACGCACAGACCTCTATGTGTTGACGAGTGGGAACCTCAATGCTCAAAGGTATAGATATGATATCCTAGACCCTTATGTACGTTCTTACGCTGGTGCAATAAGTGAAACATTCATCTTACAAGACGATAATGCTCGTCCAGACAGAGCTTGACTAGTGGAACAGTACCTTCAAGAGGATGTCATTATGTACGTGGAGTGGCCAGCTCGATCTCCCGACCTAAATCCAATTAAGCATATGTGGAATGCTTCAGGGAGACGTGTTGCTGCCCTCAACCCGCCACCTGCAACAAAGGGGGAGCTTATTACTGCTTTAAAGAAACAATGGTCGTTACTCCCTACTGATCTGATTCACAATATCATTAAAAGCATGGAACATCGCTGTCGTGCCTGCATTACTGTAAGGGGTGATCACACTGCTTATTAAAGAACTTTGCCCATTGTATTCTGACACCTCATTTTTGGACAAGTTTCTGTAAGTGTTATTTTTTGACGAAAAATATTTCTAGTGTAAAATATTTTATGCCATTCTGAAACTAGCATTGTAATTCACGTTTTCGTCAAATTTCATTAAAATCATTCATATAGTTTTTTTATCATACTTTTTCTGAGTTTTTCTTAAGTTATGGAAACCAGTGTATATAGTCATCCAAGTTGACACTAACGCTATCCACTGAAGTTATGAACTTTCTACCATGCTTTCAAAATAAGAAATACTTTGATTGGAGTTGAGACTCTCCAATATCACAAGACTAAAACGAAAATTATCTAATGCAAGTGAATGTCCGGTGCATCTTTTATGAAAGAGTGTTCTGCAAATCATCCAGATAATTTTAATACTTCCCACCGCTTTAATATATAATTGTCCAACTTATAACAGAATGACGTTGCCAACCCTAAGCCTAAAATTATCCACACACATTGGTGTATGTGTAGATCAAGGGCAGTCAACCCAAACTTAATGAAGAGCCACTAGGGAAATATAAATATATATTCTAAAAGAGTCAAAATAAAACTTTTCTACTTAAAACGAAGTAATATATTTCTAAACGAGTAATGATTTGGAAACAAAAACTATATTTTTGAATAATCAAAAAAAAAAATCTTCATTAAAATCAAAAATATACATTTTTATTCAACACTATAAATTGGCAAAAATTGGAAGAAATGAGTTGGATTCAATACATTTTCGTTATTTGCTTAATGAGCCCTAAGTCCTTTGCTACGGGCAGCGGTTTTTTTTATGGCCAGGTCTAATGTAAGTGTAAGCATAAAAATAATAATTAAAAATTGTCCCTCAATCAGCTATTTGCCACAAAATTCAGAAGTCTGACAGGAGCTTGTCTATATAAAAGCCATAGACAAAATTTGTGAGGTAGGCGAGAATTCAGAAGAAAGGCAACACAAATAAAGAAACATTCATGCCTTATCCGGGATTCGAACCCGGACCCCTTTTATCTGTGGCCGAGTACACTACAGTAACAGAAAAAAAATTCATCTTTACAACCCATGTCTGCGACCAACCATTTGAGGCACTGAAAAGATATACGTATGTATATGATATTATGAAACATTTTTCTTTTCGGTTGTAGGTATATTTATTTGTTTTAGCGTTTGTTCCGCGATCACTGTAGAATGGTTACATAAATCATTTTGGTACCGAGCCATTGATTCTTTGTGTATAAAAGTATGAAAATGAACATTTGATGAGTTCTTCAAAACAATTAATAAGGAGAATCTTATGAGTGGCATGAAACGACTATAATGAATTTATTTTCGAATCCTGAATCAACAGATGTACTTGAAGACTCTTTTCCATATCACAGGATCTGTTTTGTTTCGTGATTATCTCATACACTTATAGGACGGGCTATTTTACCAAATGCGAGACATGTTGACAGGAGAAAAATTTTTCCTTTAAAGCTGGACATGTTTGGATATTTTTATGGTGTTGTTCTGTTACGCTTAAAATATATGTATTTTGTTTATCCATGTTATTTATTCAGTATTACCACCAGGGAACGGTATAAGAAGGCATTGCTAACTTCCCAAGGGTTGTTCATAAATACATATGTCCAACTTTTCTAGTTTCTCAATGTATGATTTTTCAGTTATTACGTTTCCATTTCTTCAGGCCTCTAATGGGAAAAAAACCTTCTCCTCTCCACCAACTGAATCATCCACTGAATGTTAGGAAACAACGAATACTTTTATTCGCATTTGCCATGATATGCCATTTCCCAGCCCTAAAATTGTCTTGTTTCTGTCTTTGTGATGATCAATGCACTCAAAGTACAGAAGAATAAAGAGAAATGATTTTGTGCGCTTGATTCACTGCAAAAATATTCACATTTCTCTTGTCATTTCCTTCCTACCAACCGTATTTACCGGTCATAGTTTCTGTTGTGTGTTCTTTCCCGAAACAAACTCCCAGTTGGTTCGGTGTATCAGATCTAATTATAGCGCATGAAAGAAATAGGAAATTGATCAAAGGCATTTCTCATTCGTCTTTTTGGATTGTAAGCGGTAGTCTTGATTAACAAAAGAAAAGATGAGATTGCATGAGCAGAAGTCAAAGAAGCCTCCGAAGATGAAATCAAGTAAATGAAAAGGGGAAAATTCCTTGTATGCCCTATGACGAATAATGAAGCATAAGCAGTTCTCTGAAACTAGAAATTTTAAGAAGTAAATAACATAGGTTAAAATCCTTCTGATATTGAAAATAAAAAAGTAAATGATTTTCCTTTGTGTTGTTTAGAGAATTCGTCAGAATGAACAAGTTCTTTAAACAATGATCGTGTAATCATTGTGGTGTTATTAGTAATTATGCCTTTCGTGGATATTCTAATATAGGTAATCTGTATTTTATTTCCATATTATCAGTGTAGTTCTTTTTTTTTTCAATCTTCCGTGACATTTAATGCGTTTTTATTCTTCAAAGGTCATTTAGTATAACGGAGATTAGGGAACATGATATTGTGATATCCATTCGCTAAAAAAAGTCTATGTTTCTGTAAACTGGGAACAATTTGTAAATGTTAATTTTATTTTTTGCAATTTTTAATAACCGAGGAGTTGCATATACAATTTTTACGATTCTCTTGGAAAAGGCGTCCTAAACGTTTCCTGGGGTAAGCCATTGGGTTCGCAGTGTTATGTCTGAAATTTCTACGTTACTATCCACATCACCATCATCTTCAAAATAAGATAAGCAGCAGCAACAGTAACAATATTTTGTTGTTCACAACCTGAGTTCGAGGGTGAAAACGTTCGAAGGTTAATAAAAATATATATAGCAATGTCGTGTGAAATATACTGTTTAAAATTTTTTGAATCAACGAGTGTTGATTATACAGTAGTTTGTTATTCTTGGATCCATTAAGCATTGTGTTTTGGATTATTATGCTATGGGGATTCTTATAGGTCAACCCTGAAATCGTTGACAGTTTTAGGAAATGAAATCGTTACAAAATATTAAAAGATGGAAGTATATATAATAATATCAAAATTTATATATCCTGTCCTTCTGACGTCAGTTAGCTTATAAATTGACGATTTGTATTTCATAAGCAGTCATTTCTTTGAATTAAAAAGTGGTAATTATGCTTTTCGTTCAGATAGCAGAAAGTTAGTAGTTGTAGCCGAAAAAAAATACTGCATAAATGCATTTTATATTTGGCATCTAAAAAGCTTAATCTTTTACTAGCGAATTTCGATAATTTATTTGTGGATAATTCATTTAAAAAATATAATTACCTGTGTATTTTATACACTGCAATATAGTATAAACAAGTTTTATATTCTTCTGTTTCTCCTTACAGTAAACTCCCGGTTATCCGGCACTCAAGCATCGGAATTCTCATGCAACAGGCATAAATTTCAAATTGAAATAATAAATTTTCTGAAATTACAGTTTAGTTAGTTTCACTATCTCGTGTCTCAGATAAAATATATTTAAATTTTTGTTTTGTGTTTGCTTTTCTACCGACTTTACATTTCAAAAATTCTCTTTCACATTTCGTTATTAGGACAAATACGGTACCTCCGTTAGTCAGCGCCATCCGACGGCCAAAATTACAACTCTTTCGATGGTGACTTTCAGTTCCCGACTATTATATTTTACATATTTGCATTTGTATTAAGGACATTATACTTCATTTTCATTGCTTTAATTGATTTTTTTTTTATTTTAAACAAAGCTTGAATGCAAGATTGTACCCACTGCATTTGGTTTCTATAAAAATATTTCACATGTAATCGTTAGATTCATCTAACAGGAAACCCCCATTCCCCATAAATGCCTTATAACCGGGAGTTTAATGTATATGTAAATGAAAACTTCATTTTCTTTCGTAAACATGGGTAAATGTTAATGTACAGCTACAAGTACATACCCAGGTTTAAGTTTCAGGGGGGGGGAGGGGGTATTCGGAGAATAAGACTTCAGTAGGGTTTCATTCAATTACTAAAATATTCCACCGAACAGGAAAGTTAAAATGATATTCTCTATGGAATAAGTTTTTATAGTTTTTTTTAAATCTAATTTTAGTGTTGGACATAAAATATAGGGCTAAAATAAAATTATATTAAGACAACTGTTTTAGATTTCAAAGCAGGTAGACAAGTTTGAGGTTGTAAGACGACCGGATTTTCTGATGGGAGTGTGTGTGTGTGTGGGGGGGGGGGGATCTGGAGCTCTTGTGTACGTCTCTGCATTGCTAATTGCTTTATTGAACCGTTGTGTGGATCTATGTATAGTGTTTTTAATTTTTGATAAATTATTTGAACTTTCACTTATATTATTTCATGTAATATGAATTGTAAAAACCTATACAAGCTAAAACGTTTCGGTTGTTTATGATATACTGATATTAAAACACTTCTCATGTTGGGCAGAATAATATAAAGAAAATAATGTTAAACTAACTGAAACAACAGCAAAAACAATATATTTAGCACCAATTATAATTATGATTATTATTATCGTTGTTGTTGTTGTTTACGAACAGCAGAGAAATGTAATATAAATATAATTTAATAATCGATAAATTATTTCATTGATTGAAAATCCAATTTCAGTTTCAAAGTGGCATCTGAAATCAAAGCAATACATTCATGTGTGATGTCCTGATATATATATCTTTAACCGAAGGCTGATGAACCCCACCATTGCAGTGGATGGCAATTTACTCTGCGTGAGTTCATGTTTATCATGTCATTCATCAGAGACTGATAGTATCTTGAATCCTGACTTAGTACTTACGATTTAGCAAAAAATTAATCAGAGCTGAACAAGGAAGTAGGTTCATGGACATATAAAATCATTTCCTTACCCGTGACGGAATCTAGACTAAAATATAGACTAGACTCTTCAACCGTTTTATTTTGCTCTTTCTTCCACATCTCTGATGTGATGTTTAGTATTTGAGTGAAGCTGCATCGCAACACGGGACGTTGCTCCCTCCTGTCAATGGTGGACACGGTTACAATTCGAATTGTTACACATGCAAAAATCACACGAACTCTAGATTGAATCATGGAAAGCGAATTTGAAACTTCATATACTTGAAGCACACCGTCTTGTAAAGTTTCAACACTGTCGTAAAACGTTAGAGAGAGAAACCTTATGAGAGTCAAATATTTCATGCGTATAGAGAGAGGAAAGACAGCTCATCGTTTCGGATTGAGTATTTTATTTTCTTGCGTATATCTGGTGCTAAAAGCGGAAGTTCACTTTTACATTATCGATTTCGCCTCTAACAGTTTCGTATGAAAAGTGCAAACGTGAGTTACTCTTGCTTCCTCGTGACGGGAACTTCAGTGAATAGCCCAAAAATGCATTGAAGCTCTCACGAAAACTCATACATAACTTTAAGTTCTTTAATATGCAGAGTATTTTATGTGGATTTATTTTGGTCACATCCAAATTTACAGTCTCCGTATAAGTGAATAAAATATCAGCTGCGATAAAGTTGGGAATCGAACTCGAGTACTTAATATGATGATATATGAGACACTACCTAGTAAGTCAAGCGTGGCGTTTTCACTGCAAGAAATAAAACACCAAAACTGTAATTTATCCAAAAAAGAGTTAGAGTGCAAATAATTATAAAAAGCGGAAAATAAAATAAATTAATTAACAGATTATAGAGGGCGGGTGAAACCTTAACCTCTTTAACAGGGAAATAGATATTTAATTAAAGTGATATTAGTAGAAAGGTTACGGAAAATTTGTTTAGTGGTTGATTATGCATTTATCCTCAAAGGTAATATAACAATTAAAGTTGGTAAATATGATAACATTAATAATTTTAGCAATTTTACTGATTATTTTATATAATTCCCGAAGCTGATAAATGCGATAATATTCATGATATTTATCACTTTAAACGACTATTTGCGATTATATGCTATTGCAAGTGAATGTTAGCAAATGTAATAGTTTTGATGATTTTATATAATGCATTTCGAAAAGGGGAGTTAACTCGGAAGCAATACGCATTTCTAATTTTAATGCAACTCAATGCTGACAGTTAATGTAGTAAAATGTCAGTATTTTCTAATAAAAATTTCAAAAGTTATAGATTGGAGAAGATTCAAAAACAAAGGGACTTATTTATTAGTTAAACCAGTGCTGTCCAACTTCTCTAAGACCGCGGGCCATTTTTCTTTTTGCCAATATTTCGCGGGCAAAAAAAAATAATATGATAGGATAGGTAACTGAAAAGTCAGTTCATGCAACCTCAAAAAAATTATTTTTATTTATACAAAAAATAATAAATAATAATAAACCTCAAAAATTATTTATACGAAAAATACTAAGTAATAATAAATCTCAAAAAAATCAAAACTTTTTTTGTTCTACGAAAAATAATCAGTAATAATAAACCTTAAAAAATTATTTATACGAAAAATAATAAGTAATAATAAACCTCAAAGATTATTTTATTTCTACGAAAAATAATAAGTAATAAGAAACCTCAAAGATTGTTTTATTTATGCGAAAAATAATAAGTAATAATAAGCCTCAAAAACCTCAAAAAATTATTTTATATATACAAAAAAAAGAAAAAAGAAAAAAAAAAAGTAATAGTAAACCTCAAAAACCTAAAAATTATTTTTTTATATGAAAAATAAATTAGTAATAATAAACCAATATAAATTTTCTAAACCTTGTCAAATATTTAATAAATTTAATGGGAGCATTGTGGCCGTAGTTGTTGGGCAATAATTTCTTTTACGTTCATATCGATATTTGGTCTTGTGAGTCGAAGTATATGTTCAGGTGTAGAGTCTTTCAAGCAGTTTCTGTATCTTGATTTTATATATTTCATATCAGAAAATGCACGCTCGCAGATATATGTTTTTCCGAACATAGAAATTATTTGGAGTCCAAAATATTTCATTTTCGGATATTTTTGTTCAGGCAAACGTTTCAATAATTATATTCCAGTTTCTCTATTAAATGCAATAATTGGGTCGTCCTGAAGATCACATAATTCCATTTGATATTTAGGATCTAGGTGCTAATATCAATATTTAATGGATTACTGAATAAATTCAAACTTTGCTTAAGGTCATCAAATTGAGAAAATCTTCTATTAAAATCTTCAATTAGGATATCTAATTTAGGAACAAAATTTTCAAAATTAACTGTTTTACTAAGTTGCTTTATTTCTTCGTAGAACTCTTTACAAGTTTCAAAATGAATTAAATTGTTTTCCCGAAAATTTGACTTCAAAAATTGTAGTTTGTTTCTAAACCCAGTAACATGATTATAAAGACAGCACACGTTTTGATCGTTTCCTTGTAAGGATTTATTCAAGAACATTTAAATAATTTGTAATGTCTGTTAGGAAAGCAAGGGAATATAGAAAATTGTCATCAACAAAACTTGCTATTAAATCTTCATCGATGCACACTTCTGTGGGAAAAAGATGAATTTCTTTTCGAAGTGTAAAAAATCTCTTGAGGCATTTTACAGCACTTAGCCAGCGAATATTACTATGTAAAAGCAGATCTCCATAGTCAGCATACAGTTCTTCCAAAAAAACCTTAAATTTTTCTGTGTGTAAGAGAATGATTTCCACAACGAATTAAATTGGTAATTTTGACAACCTTTTCCATTACGTCAATTCGTCTCAGCGAAATGCCACACATTGTCTCCTGGTTCACAACACAGTTCAACATTCGACAATGCATGCGCAGTGAGAGCGATTTGTGCTGTCGTTAGATGCTTCTTATTACTGCAGCTTCATAAAAACATTTGTTTGATGACGCCGCATCGCTCTTAAAAGAAGTTTATCGATCGGCTTAAGAATGTTTTGTAAACTTTATAGAATGAGTAAGTTGAAAATTGCATATCAAGTAAAGTAATATAAGTTGACAAAAAATCATAAAGTTATTGATTTCTGTGTTAGAAGTAAAACCCCTGAAACTAAACTATCCTCACTTAGGGTTCAACTTCCTCCAAACTCTCATACTTGTTATATTCTCCGGTGAATAATAAATTTTTGCTATTTAGATTATTCAGATCTAATTGTACTATGGTTCGCGCACACAATTATCCATTATCACAATTACCAAATAAACAACATCTAAGTTATCACTTTTACCAAAACATTATTATACAAGATCACATTTTTTTGATATTTGTAATCCATAATTTTCATGCACAGTTCATGGGTATCTCTAATATTTACACCTATGTTAGAGTTATCAGTTACCATTAGTAACATTTTTATTTCACATTTATTTTTAGTTACAAACTTCGTTACACTATTATGCTGCAAATCGACATGGAGTATAGAGGGAAAAAATGTCTTCAGCCATATGGGATACGAACCCATGATCTCCCAATGACATGTCAGGTGCTCTGGCCGCTGATCAATTATCCTCTGTTGCTAATGTTATCCCGTCCTCGTAGAATCAGCTAGTGGCTGTCTTATAACTTCAAGGGAAAGTTCTGTTATTGCAGATCTTCCCAGGCTTTGGCCCATAATCAACCCCAGTCGATGGGACCTAACGGTTCCAGACAATTTTTCTTCTATATTCTCGTCGATTTACAGCATAACAATGTACCAAATTTTGCTTTTGTTTGTTCTGGTCCCCTGTGGCGCTCAGTTGAAAATTCAACAAATGATTATCATTGCTGAAAAAAAAAATACACAGTGAACAGAGTAAGTCATACTAAACAACAGGAATTAAGAAACGAGTTTCCAGTACAAAAATATTTTTTCTATGGAAATGCTTGATGTTGCAGAGAAGCCAAGAACAATAGAGGATCCGAAGGATTATGTGACCGAAGCTATTACAATTGCTGTATTGAGGCACTATATGCTACAAAAACCACCTTTAAGTATTCATTCATTTGAATTGAAAGAACACATTTTCAAAATCTGCATCGACGTCAAACGTTTTCAAGATTCTTTTATTATTCAGGGTTTGTTTTCCACTCATCGCGCAATGTATTAGTTTTTTAATTCACTTTGAAACTGGAAGAAAACGTTTGTTTTATACTGCAGCATTCAAAGTTAAGTGAGTATTAACATTAATAACAATACATTGGTTTACATAAATTAAGGAATAACTAGAAAGCCCGTTTTTTTTCGAAGACTCTTTGGATCTGCTGAATTCGAATCAGCAGATAAGTGAACATAAACATTGTGCATAAAAATAGCATTCGAAAAATGGACTAACGCTTTTATTTGACAAAATTTTATTTGACTGCAGATACATGGTAAAAAGTTGGAGGTCAACCGAGATAATCCAAGTGGTTCAATATGTAATGCAATCACCTCTTACCGCTATGCAGGACTTGCAGCAATATCTCATGCTGTTGATAACACTAACAAAAAGCCCTGTGAGTAGTAACTTACATTGTTCCTCCACACCACATCAAAGCTCCAAGCGACTTTCTGGAGTGGGATTCAGGAGAACAACCCATCCCCCGAGAGCATCCCATGCATTTTCTATCGGATTTAGGTCGGGAGATCGAGCTGGCCATTCCATACAATTATTAGTACTATTCTCCAGATAGCAGCCGACAAGGCGACAAAAGTGAGGGATGGTGTTATCGCCCTGTAGAAGGAAGGCATAACCTATTTCACCATATATGTTCTCACAAAGGAGTCGAAGATTTCATCCCTGTATCTGCGACCAGCGACGTAGCCTGTTGGAAACACATGTAAATCTGTGTCGATACCCAACGATATGCTCCCCAAACCACGACACTACCAGCACCGTAGGTATCCCTGTGGGTAGGTAAAAATTATATATCTATGTAATCTCTGTTTCTATTAATAAATATCCCATAGAATCATGAAGGAAAATATCCCATTCAATGATATTTGTGGCATGATGACATGTTCGTGGTACCCTCCATATACACTGATGCCGTGAATAGCTGTCGAGGGAAAATCTCGTTTCATCCTTAACAACACATACTTCTATTGCTTCTGAGTTCAGTTGACATGGTATCTACACCAGTTTAAACGGTCCCTTATGTTAAGTTAGGTCAGGGGCACGAACACCGCTGTCACCTAGCATATATGAATACTTCATGACGACTTTGGCGTACAGTGGTAGCGGATATTACCGTTCCATTGGGCTGCGTGGTGTAATCGCAGTTGGCGTGGTGTTGATATTAAATTCCTCCAATCGCATAACACCAGATAGAGGTCCTTCCTTGGGATTTTTGCCTTTCATCATCCACTGCTGAATCATTTGGATGAATTCTGTCCTTGTTGGAATCTCTATCATAGTCTGGTCTGCTCTGTCATCTGGTAACATCTGCTTGACTTTGGCCTGCCTCGAGCCTACTATAGCCATCCTCCGCGCTTCTTTCGATAACTGATGTTTTGTAGACATAACCAACAAATCTTCTATCTCGAAAACCCTACCTTGCACTTTCGAGGGGAACTGGAGAACAGCTTAGAAACGCCTGCTTTTACACTCGAAACATTTGCATATACCCCTGCCAGGGCTTTCATTTGAATACAGTACCTGAAATCTGCGTCATATTTTGCTTATTAGACATTATTTTCATGCATTTCTGTCGTCGGAGTTTTACAATTTCGGTGTTTTTTTTCCTTAATTCATGGAAACTAGTGTATATACTTATCATGATCTCTTATTGAGGAGGAGAAAATTTAAGAAAAAAATATCAGAAATTGCGTAAAGGTTTAAAGGTTATATAATGAAATTCTACTGTAGGTTTGTATTCTTCATCTTTATCAAAATTCCATTCAACTAACATTATTTTAACATATCCCAAGTTCAGTTTTAACAGAAACATTACTCATGTATTGCGATGTACATTGAACAATAAAACATTCTCGTATGTGTGCCGAAATGTTTGATAGACTGCCTTTGCAACAACCAAATACCGGTGCTAGATTCCGGTGTTTTTTTCTGAGGAAACAGTCAGTTTTCGATATAAGAAAAATCCAACGTAGTGAAGAGGAAAGCACTTGAATAAACTTCAGATTGGGTCTCCATGAGGTATTTACTTATTTCAATAAAGCGTCAGAAATTCAAAGGTATTTGTGTGTGTGGGGGGGGGGGGAAGAGGGGGGGCAGGAGGGACAAGTCAGTCGGAACGCTCCAGGCTCGTAATCTGTAGTTCCCTGATTAGAATCCTAACTCTTCCAGCTTTCAGGTTTATTTATGCTAACCCTTTACCGTCACTCGGTGAAAACATGGAGATGGATTGGCTTAGGAAGACAACCGTCCATCGGATGGGACATTAAGCCATGTGTCCGTGTGCATGAGAGTCATATCCTGTGCACATTAAGGAACAAGGTGGATGCCCTCGACGGGAGGCTTCTATCTGTTTCCTAACAGTTGTCCACTGAATCTCCTTCTCCCACATTGGGGTCCTTGCACACTGGACATTTAGCCCATTGTGTGCAAACAAGTACCGCTCAGAGATAAAACAATTAAACAATCCGGAAAACCAAAGCTGCACTTATTTGTTAATACTAAGATATATATCATATTTAATGCAATAAAGACATTCATTCCAAAATCACAAGAAACAGAAATTACAACAGTAGCATTTCGCAGTCTTAAACAACCACAACGTGCTTTCATCTTTGCCACGGGGTTAAAACAGCAAATTGCAGGGGTTCCGAACCATCACCGAAACAAAGATGAGCAGAGGCTTTAATGCAGCTTGCATTACAAGTTGCACCAAGGCGTCCTTCTGCGAATCGATTGCCACGGTAATCTCCATCATATGGTTGTCGTGTGCTGACTCAATGACTATGCGCGCTGTCGTGATTTCTTTTACCGGAGTGGCGGATTACGCACAGGAGTGATGCGTTGGATGGGATTAAGTGTGGGGGAGAAGAAGCTCAGAAGGAAAACGAAGAGACTGAAAGAGGGAAAAAATAAAAAAAAGAAGAGGAGGAAGAAGAAGAAGAAGAGGACGAGATAGAACGTGTGAAGGTGGAAAGACGAGAGGAGTTTTTCACTCTTAGATTGGAATATCCTCTAAGGATACGGAATATTATATCAGTTGTGGTATGGTCGGATTAACACGCAGGTAGTTTCATATTCGGGACTCTGCGAAAGTTGTAAATTAGATTTACTATAGTCCTTAGAGTTTTTCGAAAGTATATGAAAGGAAATTCTCAGAGAAAGTTTTTCATTCCAGGCTATTTATGTTAGATAAACAATTTTAGAAGAGCGCAGTTATTTATATGCAGTAGAAGATGTTCCAAGAAAAATGCACGACTACAAACTCCAGCGAGAAGGAATTTGAATTTCAATTTTAATGTATCAAGTATTAAGTGGAGTTTTTAGATTATATTGTGTGCGCTTTTGAAGTCTCCAGTGGTTCGTAACGTCAGCGTTATATTAGGCGTTAAATTCGCATACTCGAATTATGGGATTTTTTTAAATAAACAAATTTAAGCAAAGTTTTAGAAGTGCGCATAAAGCCGCCGACATGGAATGCACTTAGCAAGGATGATTTCTGAGTCAAATCTATTTGCTTGAGAGTTTGCACTTAATAATGACCACATATTGCTATTATTGTTCATTTTGGGTTCTTATTCTGAATGAGCGAAATAGAACTTCGAATTCGTTAGATTCGAAACATCAAATGTTGGAGGTTGGATAGAGAAATATCAAGGGTTATGTAACAGAAAAAAAAATATTGTAAGAAACAAACGTGTTTTTCCTCATTCAGAATTTTTCTTTTTTGGTTTCTTTATTTCGTTTTTTCGATTAGTTTTTTTACTTAGCAGTAAGAGGGGGGCATTCAAAACTTTCTTGACATGCATCTGCAGAACAAATCCCATGGAACTTACCTCAATAAAACCTTTATTTACTTCAAAGTAAGTACTCATATAAGCAAAGTTACAAGCGTCTACGCCAATTTTTTAACACTTGGTGGTACACCTGTTTGAAAATACTCCACAACTCTTAATGAACTCATTTTGCAAAGTCTTGCACTCTTGAAATAAGACTTCCCGGCAAGTTCTTCTTTAATTTTTGTAAACAACCAAAAATCGCATGTTGCAAGATTGGTTGAATATTCAGGATGGTGTAGCTGTTTTAATTTTTTCCTGTTCCAGATAGGCGTAACTTGCTGGGTTTTGTGAACATTGGCATTGTCATGAAGAACGAGAACCCTTGACACGCCTGCTGTTGAACAATGCTCCTTCATCTCCTTATCCATTATGGACAAAACAATGCTGGTGTACTATTGGCCATTTATAGTAATTTTTTCAGGTAAGGTGTCCACGGCTACCACTCCTTGGAATTGGAAAAAAAAATGTGAACAT
The DNA here is from genome assembly GCA_038380435.1 of Ryuthela nishihirai. Lineage (NCBI taxonomy): Eukaryota > Metazoa > Arthropoda > Arachnida > Araneae > Heptathelidae > Ryuthela > Ryuthela nishihirai. The sequence goes on from JAWZYU010000011.1 coordinate 15,377,849, forward strand.
ACTCTTCCCTGAGAAAAGTCTTGTTAGAGGATATGGGGGACGCAATTCATCTTCCGCAACCCAAATTTAGCTGTCGATCTTTCTGGTAATTGTATAGTATTAAACCATGGCTCATCACCTGTGACAATACATGTTAACCGTTTGGGGACACTAGGTTCAAACACTGCCAGGCATCTCATTGTGTGAGTTGTCTCTAACCCATTTTTGCTACCCTGTCAGTTTGCGAGGATTACCCATTTGGCACAGATCTTTCGAAACTTTAAATATCAATGAATAATTGTTTCCACACTACCAATCGATACACCGACATCTAAACTTATTACATGAATGGATTGAGGGTTTTCCTTAATGAGTTTCATTAACGGTAGTGATGGTTCTCTCGTTCACGGCCTCCTTTGGTCTTTCAGCACGAGGAGGTCTTCGTCCTTCAACGAATTTACGCATCCATCCCGTAATAGTGCATGTGAACAAGCATGATCCCTATATACTTGTCATATATCTTTAGTAGGTTCCATAGAAACAACGCAAGGATTTCGCAGAATGAACTTTACGCGTCACCATGAGGTGAGAAATGATTTTACAGCCTTTGTTTTTAACACGAACCAAAAAGTTCATACAAGCTTCCAAACAAGTCGTTGCTCATTAACTTTGAAGGAACGAGTGCAAATCTATAGACAAGTGTGAAGAACCTTTTAAACGCCCTTCATACTTTTTTCATAGTGTACATTGTTTTAAATAATCAGATACATCAAAGAGTCAGAACATTTTGTCCAGTGCGTTTATATAAGACGCGATGGCAAATTGAAGCAACTGCAGGTAAACGACGGTGCATGTGAAGGTCATGAAACGGAATAAATATCACCTGATACTGAGCTCTGTTAATCAGTATTATTCTTGTTCTTCAGATGGGAAAGGCAGGGGACTTAAGTGAGTTTGACAAAGGCCAAATTGTAGTGGTCAGACGACTGGGTGAGAGCATTTCCGAGACAGCAAGGCTTGTGGGTGCTCATGGTCAGCTGTGGTTAATACCTTCAAAAAGTGGTCCGAGGAGGGAAAAACCACGAACCGCCGGCAAGGTGTTGGCCGACCACGGCTCATCGATGATAGAGGTGAACGGAGTCTATCCTGTATGGTAAAAGCTAACGGAAGGAATACTTTGGCGCCACTCGCCCGTAATTTGAATGCTGGTAACGGGAGTAATGTGACACAACACACAGTACATCAAACCCTGCTGAAAATGGGGCTGCATAGCCTCAGGCCGCTCCGAGTACCCATGGCAACCTCGGTTCACCATCGAAAGCGCCTACAATGGGCACACGAGCATCAAAACTGGACATTGAATGATTGGAAGGAGGTCGTCTGGTCCGATGAATCTTGTTTCCTGTTGCACCATGTGAACAACCAAGTACGTGGGCATCGTTTATCTGAAGAAGGTTGGCACCAGGATGCATTATGGGACGAAAACAAGCCGGTGGAGGAATGTAATGCTTTGGACAATGTTCTGCTGCGGAACCCTGGGTTCAATCATTCATGTGCAGGAACTATGACGTCCATCATCTACCTAAACATCATTGTGGACCAAGTGCATCCTTTCATGGCAACGGTATTCCCTTCTAATAGCGCCTTCTTTTAGAAGGATAATATGCCATGCCACACTGCCCGGATTGTTCGAGAATGGTTAGCGGAACATGAGGAAGACTCCCTGGCCTCCAAATTCCCCAGACATCAATCCAATCGAACATTTTTTTTTTTTTGGAAAGCCTATCCGATCTGCGGCAGCTCAACCACATAATTTGCAAGTGTTAAAAGATCTGCTGGTAACTTGTTGGTACCAGATACCATAAGACAACTTTAGTAATCTTGTAGCATCCATGTCTCGCCGGGTAATAGCTGTTTTGGCGACATGTGGAGGACCAACATCATATTAGGCAGGTGGTCATAATGTTTTGGCTCTATGATGCAACCAATGATCACTGCAGAGAATGTGATCATTGGTTTACGTTTCAATTTTAGAGTCACTGTAAAACAGCGAATGTAATTACGTTTCTCTAATCAAAATTTCTTATTCTGTACAAAAAGGAATAGGAAAGGTTTAATACACCAATAAAAATAATTTTATTAGCAATATTTACAATTGTTCATAGGAGAAAAGCATGTAAATATTTGCAAACAAAAGAAGGCACATGACACATGTAAAAAAGGAAGTAGGAAACTAGGAGAATACCTTGCGAACACTTAACGGTACAAGAAATACGATGAAAAAAATCTCGGCAGATGAAAATTCTGAAAACTGTTTAAACCTTGTACAGACATTCTCACATAATCCGAATGGGATCGAAGCCACTGTTAGCCACATGGGGCTGAGGTGTGTCAGTCGGTAGTACGCCAGGTTTGTAGTCCGCAGTTTCAATATTTGAGTCCCAACTGTGGCTGCGTAGAGATTTATCTCCGTTAATCCCTATCCTTTCCTCGTGTAAAAACTGACACTGATGGGCTTGGGAAGTTCTCTGTCCATCCGATGATGGGCTAAACTGTGGTTCCGCGTGTAAAATCAGTATTACGTTAAAGCACATGCTGGATGATCTTGACGTGAGGCATCCATCTGTCACCTAACAGCTATCTAGTGCGTCTTCTTTCAAAAATCTTCTCTGAGGCCTGGGATCTTTTGACCTGGCCATTTAGTCCACTGTTTACAAAACGTATCGCTCAGAGATAGAAACCCATTTGCTTACCACTGCCTCAGTTTCGTCACACACCAAGCAGAAATATATATATATGTTGGAACAGTAGCCAGTTTCTTAACCACTACAGTTAAAGCTCTTTTTTTTGTTCGGATAAAATGTCAGTGAAATGCTTTCCAAAGGGAAAAAAAGACGGCATGAAAACTGTACAGGACTTTATTGGTAGGAAAAGACTCTCACAACAAGATTTTAGATATTCAATTGTCATGTTTATTTAAATTACGTGTCAGACACACTGGACAGCTGTTAGGAGAGAGATGGTAGCTTTTCGCCAGGGTCATCCACGGTGTTCTTTAACGTGCACAGGGTATGACGCTTCCGCACACGGCACTACGGCTTAACGTCTTATCCGACGACAGTGACCAGTAGAGGAAGCCCATCGGTGTCCCCTACTGACCGAGGACAGGATGGGTGTTTTGGGAGATAAATCTCAACGATTGTCAAGGTGAAATTCGAATCTGGGAACTGCAAATTACGAGCCTGACGCGCTACCGACTAAGACACCCCTACTCCTGTGTTTTGTGTGTGGGGGGGGACAAACTATGTGGTTATGGAACGGAAAATGACATATATATATATGAGTTATTTCTATTTATTGATGTTAAAGTTTATACTTGCATTAGAAGTGCATGGGTTAAAAGTAAATTAATAAACATAAAAATTTGTATATTCAATTTTAATCTTCTAATTTCTTTTATAGAAATATAATTTTGGGGGTGCTGCCCCTTGGCTTAGTATCTGACTTTTGCTGGCAATAGGTCCGAGCTTTCATTTTGCAACAACAGAGTGCAATAATTTTTTAGAAGCAATAGTGATTTGTGAAATTAGAATCATAATTCATTATGTGAGCTGAAATTAGATGTAAATGCTAAAAAAACCTTGTTTAGAATAAAAATGCGCCATCATTTTATTTAACCGAAGATATATTCTGATAATACCTCAATATTACCATTAAATATAATAAATTGAAGAGATAAAATTTAGAATGATCTAAAATTGACATCGACGTTAGACTAGGAGTGAAACCTTCCTTATTAGTTTAACAAAAACGACGAGAAATTTCTTCGATTTATCCAATTGTATACCTCGTAACATACATTCTTTCCATCTGCTTCTTGAGGCTGTTTGTGAGCAGCTGGGACAATGTCTTCATCAAGACACTGCCTTCATGAGTTCATAACATCAAGTAGAGGAGATCTTGACAAGCGGCAGGTAGCTCAGCGGTCAGAGCAGCTGACATATTATCAAGATGTCACGAGCTCGTATTCCATTCGGATAAAGATAATTTTTCCTCTAAAATTATATAGACGTTAAACAAAAAGTGATACTTTACTTGAAAGTTGAACACCAAAAAAAAATCGAGAAATTTCTTCAATTTAAACTGAAAAGTAAAATTTAAAGTGCAGAGTGCATACTTCTTGAATTTATTTGAGCATTTGCATAAATAAGGTTTTAAAGTGTCCAGTAATCACAAAAGTCATTTCTAAAAATCACCAATTCTGTTGCTCCGCTTACAAAATTAAAATAAAAAAACAACAAATAAGAATTGTATTGCCCCAAGTAATGAAATAAAAACACAGAATGATGCAGTTTTTTCCTTTCAAATGACATTTTGAGCTTTAATTAAACTCTTAATCTAATTCATGTTTTGATGAAAAGTAAAAAGAATTGGAAAATCATTTATGATTACCTCACATTACTCCTAATAATTCCGAAAGTCATTGTTTTGTTTTCTAGGCTTTCATAAAATTTGAAACTCTGCAGAGCGCTCTTTCCTCTCTTTGTTTCACAGAGTTTTGTCTTCCACACATCAGCCTCTTCCCCGGGTGATCATCCCACTTCTTCGCAGAGTGTATCTCCTCGCACCACCCTTTTATAACGGAACCCGTTACGTTTGCCGTGATTCCGTCGCTTGTTTGGGGAATTCGCCAGCCTTTTGTTGCTCTTCCGAAGCTTTACTGGCGATTTGATATCTTTCTTTTCCAGTATCCCATTTAACGTGTAATCTAAGGATCCGTTATGAATTATTCAAATAAAATTATGCAGATGGACGCTGCAAATAAACTGTGCCTTTCATTCCCAGCCATCAAACTATTTCATGTGGGCAGCAGGAAGACAGTTGCACTCCCACTACCTAACCCCTCTTCCTCTCCCCCACGCTGCTCTTTCTTCTGTCACCTCTTTCTCCTTCTTTTTCTTTTCTCTCTCTTGAAGCTTATGCCTCTTGAGGCGTAGTGTATCCATTTTTATTTTCTGGAATTCGCATGTAGCACACGAAAGGAACCGACTGAAAAATGTATGTCCTGTCAAGAGAAGAAGGCGCGTCTGATATCGACTGCGATACACTGATTCCGAATGAAATATTCACAGTCAATTCTTTGAGGCATCTTGGAGCTTTTAGGGACTGGAGGGACGAGGTGAAGAAGAGGTTTCAGCGCAAATTATGTGAGAGCGAGGAGAGAAGAAATATTTAGCGGAACATTTATAGAAAAGATTTACTCCGTTAGTGTTATCTCCAGTTAAAAGTGAAAATGTATTTTTTCTTTTTTTGCTCATTGATCATGGCGTTATCGAACAGAATAGTCACATCTAAGTGAGAAGGAAATATTCTACTTCTAGACAAAGGAATAAAAGTTGCAGTCTCTTCGGAATTTTTGCTTCTTTTATACGTATCTACAATTCAAATGACAGTTTGGAAACTCGGCAAATCTCAACAGTTTCTAAACACCTGCGAGGTAATAAAAGAGCTCTTCAATCACTAAAGAGATATATATTGCGAAATATTTTGTTTTGATTTGGACTTAACTCCTTATTCACACATCAATACATAAAGGTTGAATAAAAGTTATTTCACTTTTTTTCTCCAATTGACATTTTTGCAGTTTCCTCGGGGTAAGAAAGAAACCATCGGAAATTCCCTTTTTTAACGAACAATTACTCTTTGCTACAATAATAGCTAACGTTGTGAAATGGGTATTTGGGTATTATATGGAATTTATAGTTGATTTAGTGTATGTAGGATAGGGAATTTTATATTTAAAAAAATTAAAAAAAACATTTTTATTACTCTCAGAACTTTTTTTTCGGATTTCTCTCTCATCCGCGTATCATATTTTAATGAATTCTCTCCCTTTCATACAATATCCGCAATGTGGATATTATATGTAAGGGGTTAGGTTGTTTTAACCACTGAACGGAAGTTTTCTGCACATATTGAGCTAAATGGCCAGTTCACAAGGATCCCGAGGGTCCAAAGAAGGTTACCCAACCTTCTCTGAGCCTTTTGATCTGGCTATTTGCCAATTGTGTGTATAGAATTGCCGCTCTGAAGAAAATTTTTCTAATATGTTATCTTGATTTTTAGAACTGAATATCTGACTTATCCCACCCTTAATCTCATCCATCTTACTTCACCCAGTAATGGGACTTGAAATTTTTATTCTGCTATGAATGATAACTGATTAAACCACACTCATGAGGCTCAAACTTAACTACTTTCTAAACAATGCAAACATGATTGGGCCAAGAGGTACTAACAAAAATAATCTTAATCACAAAAATATAGACTTATGTCACAATATTCAAAATAGACATGGCTCGTTTGACTATTAGATGAAAGATGAGATCGTAGTCAGAAATGTTTTGAATAAACTCTTATGGATTGTTTCGAATAATTTTGAAGAAATCTGTAGAATTTCTTTTGATAAACATGTTAAATTTGAAGTTGAGGTCTTTTTGTAGTTGCTCTTCCTTACGTACCATGAGAGTCAATAGCTATCGTAGGCATTTATTATGAAAAGTCTGTAATGGGTCTAGAGTTGTTTTGCCCGCATACCCCCATACAGGGCGTACATATGTGATGACAGCTCTGAATGTAGTCTTATACAGTATATTAGTTGCTTTCTGTTGATGGCGTCTTTGATTTCCTTCAAATATGTGAGTTCAAATTGAATCTATCTGCCTGAGCTTATTAAGTACTTTTGTGATGTGCGGCTTCCACTTTAATTTTTTGTGCAGCACAGCTCCAAGGTACTCTACTGAATTTTTCCATGAGCTTATTTGCATTTAAAATGGGAATGTTCTGCAGTTCCCTTCGTGCTTTGAGTGTGTACATTACATTCGAGCTCTGCTGTTAGGTTAAAGAACAAACCTAAGTCCTAATTCTGTTTTGAAAACAGATGGGTGTAAATCATTTGCAGTCATGAAAAATTGACCGATACATTGGTTTATGGATATACCTGTTGGCAGGATAGGTTCTAATGGCAGATATCCGAACCGAAGTTTTATATATCTATCAGAGCTAATTGTGTGATAAATAGCATTAAATGTTCAAAAATCTACTTCTCCTAAACAAGGGAAAGTTATGTTTTGGTGACTACGTCTCGTATTAAGCTGTCATTAAAGAAATCGATATCTGCACGCTCTTAAAGTTCACCGCTAATAAACGTCCAATATTTGTATTGCTTATTTTCATCATATTAATTTTAAAGAAAGAAATGGCGTTTCAACGAGTTTCTTTTATTCAGAAAGAAAAAAAAATATTGTGCTGTATCTTCAATTGAAATTAATATGGTTATGATTTAATTGTAACTTTAGATTATAGAGAGGAAAATAATATTTAATTACGGTTGATAACTACACTGGCTTCCAAAAAATAGGGAAAAACCCTATGTTATGTCAATAGGAAGTTAACGACAAAGCTCTATAACTTCTAAAATATTTTTTTTTTCTTTTGAAAAATGTGATAGCAGATATAGATCTCAATTTTAATAATCAATATCTCGCTTTTCAACTACATTCGTTCAGTATTTAATGAGTTATGGAAGTTTGAATATTTAAAAATAATAATGCCAGTCACAAAAATGATTTCAGAAGTTAATTAAAATTTAGCAATAAGTATTGCATCAAAGTGTTTAATAAAATAAATGCGTATTTCAGAAGTTTGTGAAAAGAATTCTTTCACTATTCTTCAGTTTTGTATAAGTTTCTTACGACTGGCATTGCTGGTGTTAAATATTCAATCTTCCATAACTCATTAAATACCGAACAAATACTCTTGAAAATCGAGATATTGATATATTTGATTGAGTTCTTTATCTGCTATCACATTTTTCAAAACAAAAAAAAAACATCTTTTTAAGTCATAGAGCTTCGACGTTAGTTTCCAATAAGTATTGCATCAAAGTGTTTTTCTTTAATTTATGGAAACCAATGTATCAGTCTTTGTTCCATTATCTAGGATCAGCTTTCTCGTTTTAGAAAAACAATATAACAATCCAGTCAAATAAACCACCTAGCAACAAACGGGAAAGTCTGTTCCTTTCGAAATTATTTGCAAAATATTACGTTTGCTGACGTTCTTGTACAAGTCATTAAATTATTGTTTGTAAGATATTAATTTATTGTTGAAAAAATATCATATTTCCCAATGATATAAGTTTTAATGTTTATGCATGCGGATATATTTTAAAGCGTGTGTTTTATATCTTACTTCAAGTTGGTTTAAGATTCTTGTGAATCATTCATTTGACAAACTAAACTTCGTAACCCAAGCTTTACTCACGACTAATAATACAGTGTCGTCTGCAAAGCAGCGTCGTCTAACGTAAGCTCCTCGGACAGGTGTCCATGATCACGCAACTTTACACATAAGCATTCGCTAACACATTAAACAGCAGAGGACACATCTCAGAGTGTTGCCTAATTTCACGGCTATCAGACATGCTCATTTATTCTCCCACATACTGCTATCAACATGTTAAATCTCTTCTCTGCGAGTGGTGTGCGTCATCAGTGGAATAAAGTCTGCACGTTTTCTTATTAAAACAAACATTATGATTTCTTTTCAAGATCTGGTGCAAGGATTAAGAGAAACAGTGCTTCACTTCCAGAGGCGATTTGTATACATTGGGACACAAACGAAAATTAATTTTTGGGCCCTTCTTTTCTATTACTTTGCACTTAATTTACTATATCGGTTTCACATTCATGCAAAGTGGGAAAATATTAAGATTTGAACTATTCTTTCGAATTATTTTGAGTTTTATTTAGTATATTGGCATACTTACGAAATGGATCCAAGACTTCAATACTAATTTTTCGACCATTATTGCACTATTTTGTGCTTTATTCAGCTCATTGGCTTTACATTGGATTGGATTGGATTGTTTTACCTCTGAGCGGCACTTTTTTGCACACCATGGGCTAAATGGCCAGGTCACATGGACCCCGAAGGCTCAGAGAAGGTTGGGAGAGGGGACCCACTGGAACAGCTGTTGGGAGACAGATGGTAGCCTCCCGTCAAGGCCATCCAGCGTGTTCTTTAACGTGCACAGGGTATGGCTCTCCCGCACACGGGGCCACGGCTTAACGTCCCATCCGACGGACGGCGGCCTTTTCAAGCCCATCGGTGTCCCCTTCTGACCGTGGGCAGGGCGGGGAATTTTGCGGAGATAAATCTCAACGCTGACCCAGCTGGGACTCGAACCTGGGAACTACAGATTACGAGCCTGGCGCGCTACCGACTGAGCCACCCCCGCCCCATTGGCTTTACATTGTCGTAAAGCAGAACTCAGGTGTAATTATTAAGTTTGAAGTATTTCACATTATTTTGAATTTTGTTCAACATATTAGCTTTAATTCTCTTAAATTGGGAAGATCCCCCCACTTTCAGAATGCGAGTAGAGATAAAAGGGACAAAAAATTATTAAACTACTAAAGTGATGAAAATTGGTCAGGCAGGCTGTGATTCAGTTAATTTGAATGGTTGCAATCTTGAACAGGTGTCACAGTTTAATTATCTTGGGAGCTATGTAACAGATAATGGTGATGTGCGGCATGAGATTAACAGACGAATAGGGATTGCTGCCGGGACTTTTAAGAATCTATGGAGAGTGTGGAGAAATAGGCGTATACACCTAAAGACTAAAATTAGACTGTATAATAGTTTGGTTCTTTCTAGGGTTAGTTATGATAGTGAAACCTGGACACTTTGTAAACATGATAACAGGAAACTGGATGTTTTTGATTCCAGATGCTTACGCAGTATCTTGGGCATTAGGTGGTTCAACTTTGTAACTAATGATGAGGTTAGGCAAAGGAGTTTGCAACCTCCTTTAAGCAGCATATTGTGCAGAGAGAGACTCCGTTGGTTTGGCCATGTTGCCCGTATAAATAATTATAGATTGGCGAATAGGGTTATGAACAATGTGCCTAAAGGCCTCAGAAAGAAGGGGAGACCTAGGATGCGGTGGGCAGACAATGTCAAACAGGACCTTGTTAGAATTGATGTGCAGTGGCCAGATGCAGTAGATGTAGCTCAGGATAGACTTGCTTGGAGAACTAAATTGCACCGTCTGGTTGGACCTCTGTAGCCCATGGCTGCTTGAGGATGATGATGATGATGATGATATTTTTATGCACTGTTCAAGAAATTTTTAAACCCGTAAAACGGAGGGGTAAATATTATATGCATTTTAAATAAAGTCTCTTGTCCCCTTCCATTTAATATTTTTCCATTAAGATTGTGTTCCTTCCCCCCTCCTCGATTTTTTTTAAATCCGGCCCTGCTCGTCTATGACTGAAACGATGAACTACATCTTATGTTTATCAATGGATGGCATTCAGTACGTGTTTCGTCATTCACACTCGGCAACAGCCTGCTTTCCGTCCGCCTGAGTTCGACGACCCTTCGTGGACAAGTTCGTGGTCGCTTTCATGGCTGATCCTCTTTATATATGAGCTAAGATATTATAAGATATATAAGCTTTATATATGATTCTCTTTATATATGAGCTAAAATAGAAACACCCTATGAGGGTGTTTCTATCTTAACTCATATATGAGATCCTGAACTCCTATGTGGGTCTTCTATATCGCCAAATCCTGCGGTGATATCTACAGGGAACTTTGAGCAATGGTAATCAGATGCAACACATTAACGTTCTGTGGTGATGACTCTCATAATAGTACTATTCCATTTCATTTGCCCTGCAAATCGAAAGTACTTCTCACAGCCAGGAAAGTACTCTCCTAGCCAGTGTACGTAAGGTATCATGCTGGATCAAGAAAACATCAAAATATCTCTGTACCGTGCTCTAAAGAACATTTTACAAAGAAATAAAGCTATAAAATGGTAGTCTGCGGACCCGTGCCTCGAACCATCCGTCGCTGATTTGCAACGAGCTGCCAGGAAAAAAAGATATATGAAGCTATAAAATAGCTAGATATATAAAGCTATAAAATGGTAGTCTTCGGACCCGTGCCTCGAACCATCCGTCGCTGATTTGCAACGAGCTGCCAGGAAAAAAAGATATATGTTTTCAGAAGCATTTCAATGATATCCATAACATCACATTTCGTAGGTTCCAACAATCCAGACGACATCATGTCGTGCACGATGAGCAAAGTATCATGCGCATAGACACGTGTTGCCTCAAGACCTTGTTTCTTGAGGCAACACGTCGCCAGAAGTTCCAGACGCATGCGCTGACAACGGATCGCAGAAACAGTGTCCTGTCGGTCAGCCTCATAAGAAGGATTGAGAAACACTTCCTCTGAGCATTTACAAGCTCATTAGAAAACATTTCCTTCCAACTAAACTGTTGCTACTATCATGTATCTAGTCTATTCCCACCATACTACTATGAGAATGTACACGGCGGTGTTTCACTATTTATTCATCAACTGCCGAAAAAATGCAGAAAAACAAATGCTAATCTACACCGAAGAGCCAAAACATTATGACTAGCGCGTCTTTATTCAAATCGAAGCAAGTGCATGTAAACGACAGCGCGTATAAAGGTCATGAAACGTATAAATAACGACTGATACTGAGCTCTGTTAGTCAGTGTTATTCTTGTTCTTGAGACGAGAAAAGCAGCGGACTTAAGTGAGTTTGACAAAGACCAAATTGTAATAGCCAGACGGCTGGGTCAGAGCATTTCCGATATGGCAAGGCTTGTGGGGTATTCTAGGTCAGTCACGGCTAGTACCTATAAAAAGTGGTCTAAGAAGAATCGCTGGCAAGGTATGGGACAACCACGACTCATCCATGCTAGAAGTGAGCAAAGGCTATCCCATGTGCTATGAGTCAAAAGAAGGGATACTGTGGCGCAATTCGCCCACAATTTGAATGTTGGTGATGGGAGTAATATATCACAGCACACAGTACACCGAACCCTGCGAAAAATGGGGCTGTAGCCGCAGACCCCTCCAGGCGCCCATGCTAACCTCGGTTCACCGTCGAAAGCTCTACAATGGGCAGGAAAGCATCAAAACTGAACCTTGAATAATTAGAAGGAGGTCGTCTGGTCCGATGAATCCCGTTTCCTGCTGCACCATATGGACAGCAGGGTACTGTCGCTCAAAAAAGTATCCGAACACTACGGTTGATTACAAAAAATCAGAAAAAATATCTGGCAACGATTTTTTTAGAAATTAGTGATCTGACAACCTTCGTGTCACGTGACACGAAGGTTATTAGATCACTAATTTCTAAAAAATCGTTGCCAGATATTTTTTTGATTTTTTGTAATTAACCGTAGTGTTCGGATACTTTTTTGAGCGACAGTACGTGTGTGTCGTTTACCTGGGAAGTGTTGGCACCAAGGTGCACCGTGGGACAAAAACAAGCTGGTGGAGGAAGTGTAATGCTTTGGGCAATGTTCTGCTGGGAAACCCTGTTTCCAGTCATTCATCTGCAGGAAACTATGACGTCTACCACCTACCTAAACATTATTGCAGACCAGGTACATACTTTCATGGCAAAGGTATTCAAATAGTGCCTTCTTTCATCATGATAATCTGCTACACCACACTGCTCGGATTGTTCGAGAATGGTTTGCGGAACATAAGGAAGACTTCCACATATTGCCCTGGCCTCCAAATTCCCCAGGCATCAATTCAATCGAGCATCTGTGATTTTGTTGTAACAACATATCCGATCTACGGCAGCTCAACCATGTAACTTACAAGCGTTAAAGGATCTGTTGGTAACGTGTTGGTACCAAATACCACAAGACATATTTAGAAATTTTGTAATTTCCATGTCTTGCCTGGTAAGAGCTGTTTTGGCGGCACGTGGAGGACCAGCATCATATTAGGCAGGTGGTCATAACGTTTTGGCTCTTCGATGTATATTTAACGTAATATAAATGTTAAAAAAGTCACAGGATTTCAATTTCTAAATTAATTTACGCATCACATGAATTAATGGCAATTCAAATGAAAGTCTTCGTCAGTATGTATGAAATTTAAGTACAAAGAAAAAAGGTTAAAAAAAAGTCTGTTTTCGTCGAGCATTAATTAATATGTGTTAATGGCCGAGTGGTTAGCGCGCTTGGCTACTGATCTAAGGGACCTGGGTTCGAGCCCCGGGTAAGGCATGGTTGTTTGTGTCGTTTTTCTGCTGAGGTCCTGCCATCCTCACAGATGGCAGGACCTCAGCAGTCTGTCAGGCCTGTCAGATTTATGCTACTATGGCATATAACCTGACAGGCTCCTGTCAGACCTCTGTGGCAAGCAGCTGCTTGAGGGTGTATTTTTTTAATGCTTTTCGGTATGTACAGTTTCATTATAGGGAAAACATTGTGTTTATAGGAAAACAGTTTTTCTTAAAATTTAATTTTCTTTAGCAAAATGATGATTCTCAAGCTATTTCGTTATTTCTTTTTAAATTATGTTATTACGTTGTACATAGGCGTTAAGCTTCAAGAAAAAGAAAAGGGTGTAAGTTTGTACATAGGCGTTAAGCTTCAAGATAAAGAAAAGGGTGTAATTGCTAAATCAAGTGTCTCGTGAATGAATGAGCTATCGTCCAATAAAGGGGGCTGGTGATGGCTCAGTCGGAAGCATGTCAGGTTTGTAATCCCGTGCTGCCAGTTTCGAGTCCGGACTGGGACAATGTTGAGAAATTTGGCTAAGGATCAAAGGAGAGAGAACACTTTGGTTCTCGGCTACAGTAGTCACGTTAGGGACTGCTATGAGGTTTTCTTTGTGTGAGTTAACGAGGCTGTGTCCCGCTTGGAGGCCTGTGAAGGCCTGAGTTTGACTTGCCGGCACAGGCAACCAAGTTAGATCGAAACCACAGTATTGGTCGTCCTTTTGTATGCATATGTAAATATATGTTTTATAATTAAATATCTATTCATTAAAATCCAATCATATAATTAAATATCTATCATTGTGTCGAAATTCAAACCACCAGTTAGACATAATTTCCTGACAATAGCTAGAACTCGCGGAAAAGAACCCACATGAAAGTACACTGACTACAAATAGCATAAGATAATAGGAATTGGTGGGAGGTGGCTTTCACACACGTGACACGACCACCCAGGTGGTTTTTGCCCAGCCCGTGGCAAAGCTCGAGAGAAGAGGAAAAAGCACACATTTGCACACTCTTCTTTGAACTTTCGGTGCGAAAAGTTGATTCTCGGCGACTGTACTTGTTTCTACCTCATTCACTAAATAGGACCTGACATGTTCTTCCCCGACATCGAGGTGCGCAACTATGGACACTAACAAGAGGCAATTCTGCTGATGAGCAGTAGGATCCCGACAGCGACCTAAAGGACGATAACTTGACATGCATAAGGAGAGTTTATTTTCTTCCGTTCTCCCACGACAAAGGAACGAGGTAGGGTTATTCGTTCCTGATCTGTCCCCCCCCCCCCCCCCCCGATGTTAAATGACAGTTTGTCGCCGCCACGCTGCTCTCGACCGTTTAATTTTTGAGCCTTAAATTGTTATGCTGCCCAATTACGGTGCAGCACGTGAAAGAGGATTTTGTTTTTGCATTTGTGTGAAATCCACTTGAATTAGAATAAATTGACTGTAACTGAGAATAAGAGTAAAGTTAAATAAATGTGTTCCCAGAAAGCGATCCCAAATCGAACTGCTTATTTGTTTTGTCTGTTTATCTAGTTCTTGCACACCGAGATAGGTGGACAGCCTAAACTTTGGGATTGATAGACCCCATTATTTATGATTATAAAAATTGTGGCATCAGGTCCACTTTTCCTGATGAAACAGAGTGCTTTGTGTTCGCCCCTAAAGTCCAGCCACCGCCAAAACACACAGTGGTGGTCACGACACATTCAATATCCCATTTTGAATGTGCCTCAAATTGTATAGATGTCTTTTAAAATCCTGTTTAAAATATTGATAAAAATGAGCATAATAATGCCAAATTTTTTTTACGATTGTGTAGGTAAAGTGAAATGAAAGTGACCAATCGCCGGTAAATGATAGCTAAATGATAAAATCGTGGCTGAACTCATACTGAAAATGCAAGAAATACAAAATTGGGAAATGAAAGAAACATAATGGTGTACTTTTTTCTCTCCAGAAAACTGTTTACAAAATTGAATATACATTTATGCAATATTCTTGTTTATTATCAGTTTTAATTATGTGTCACATTACCTCATTTATGTATTTACTCTGAGAACAATTTATCCGTTTCCCATAGAGCCACAATAGCTTGCAGAAATATGATTGTAATACCTTATATATGGTATTAAGGTCTCACATTCTTCGCTCTTAGAATTGATAACAGGCATAGGTATCTACTGTCCAAGCTGTAATTTTTGCATCTCATGTTAACAGTAATACAATTGAAATATATATGTATATGTATATAGTTATGTATACTTATACATTTATATTTCACGGAATTATAATATAGTTTCTACAGAATCGCTGCATACTTTGTATTGGTGAAGCTCGCAAACATAAAAATGCAGATTTTGGAAACTATCTTACAGGGTAAATTATAGGTTACAACTTACCTGATACAAGGGACGACAGATGAATGCATGTAGACAAACACACATAAAGGTATACAGGCATTGGTGCTCTGTTAGATTTCAAATATCTCAAAAATTTAAATGAAAGTCGTATCTTAGTGTAATCCTTAGTGATACAGCGACGTCTGCCTAGCTTCTATTTTGCGATCTCCACTCATTTACTCTGTCGATACCCGGCTTAGTATGCCCCCGTTTCTCTTTAATATTAAAACCACAAGGGATAAGACTCACGGAGAATGGTAATTGATTATTCATGCCGACTGTCGTGCAACCGCCTATCATCGATTAATAAAGATACTTCTATGGAGTTTTCCGAGTTCTCAGCAGGAGGTCGTATAACCCGCCTTCAGAACGGATGCTTCTGGGCAAGTACGCAAGGGCCACAGATTATGTTCGGAAGAAGAAACAAATCTGCGAGAGATCAGTGCACATTCAGTATTAAAAGCATTTACTTTTGTACTGAACAGTTTCCATAGCCACGGGTCTTCTGAGTTTTAGGCAATTACAAAGTAGTTGTAACAAATTTTAGCAAGGCAAGCAAAAATATATATATTTGCGGAGTTGGACTTAAATCCCTGACTTTCTGTTTATATGTGAGTTGCTTCTACCATGTGAGTTGTATGACGTTATCATTTCTTAGACTTAGTGTCACAGATGCAATCAGTTGGTCACCTCAGTGTATTTTTGAAGATATTATTTACACCCCCGATAGATAAAAATCCACGCTTTCGGTCACATTTGAGTGCTAAAGGACGCACTCAAGCAATATTATTTTATTTTCCTTAACCTGATTTTAGCATCCTACTGTAGAAAAGAGTTATTGTGCATTTGATACACGATACGTATCACGACCAGAAAGTGTGAATGATTATAAATTTTCACCTTTTGAAAACGGGTTTATCTAATCAATGAATGTAAGCAAGGCTATCTACATTGACTTTAAAATTTTAGATTAGTTGCAGCCAGTGCAGAGTTAAGGGAGCGTAACTGACTTTTCGAAATATCTCAGAAGATGCGATAGCAATATTTTTTCCGCCTTCCTAGAATCACATGTTCGATTACAATGTCTTCCGAGTGTTTAGAACACATTATGAATGAAATGTAAACTGTTTTAGTTTTCCAGATTAAACCCGATTCTAATCCACCCCCTTCGAAAGGGTTATTTGTGTTTCAAATTTAACCCGATAAATAAAAATAATATAAAATATACGATATTTGGCAGAAAAGATCTTCAATTGCAAACTGAGTGAGTATTTCGGTGTTTCACTCTGTAATGATATTTTTGTAACCGTCGGTTGCTTTTGTACAAAGAAAAATGTGTTATTCTTATAATGGTAATGACGAAACTTTTTGTAGGACATTAGTTGCAATATCGGTGGAATTCTTGTTCGGAATTCTAGAATTTCAAAGCTGAGAACCACGTTTTACATATCATTATTCTATCATCACTGTGCACAGTGTGATTGAAAATGATCATTCCATTTACTACCGGTAAAACTGCTTGAAATATTAAATATATATATTTAGTTTTTGAGGCAGTATGTGATCGCAATAGTATTAGAATTGGAAGTTTTGTTAAGTTTTAGAAAAAAAAAAGATAAAAAAATTAGTTTCGTTGCCTGTTTTATCCATACTTTACTTAGCTATAACTAGATGTACAAATAGGTTCGGTTGTTTTACCTCTGAGCGCCCTTTTTTGCCCACAATGGGTTAAATGACCAAGTCATAAGGACCCAGAGAGATCAGAGAAGGTTTGGGGGAGGGGACATACTATACAGTTATTGAGAGACAAATGATAGCCTCCTGTACATGGGGCCAGGTTTAACGTCCCATCCGACGGAAGGGGCCTTTGAAAGCCATCAGTGTCCCCTACGGACCAGGGAAAGGGTAGGGAGTTTTGCTCAGATAAATCTCAACCCTGGTCCCAAGCGGGATTCGAACCTGAGAACTGCAGATTACGAGGCTGGCGACTATTGATTGGGGCTACAATTGGGGGCCGGCCGACTTAGCCACCTCGCCCCCAATTGTCATTAGCCAGGTGGGATCTGAACCCCCGATCTCCTGATAACGTATCAGTGCTCTGACCGCTGAGTTACCGGCCGACAAATAGAAAAAAATTCATTTTTTTAAATCTGAAATGTGTTATGCACTGCATCCAGTTTCTACAATTCGATATTAAAGAACAATTAAAATCCCGAAGCTAAATGTCCGAATTAAAATACATATATATATGAAAATGCTTTATATTAACAAAATTATTTACAGATTTCTTTGATATGACAATGCAAAATCAAACGAGCCTCGCAATTTCTAAAATCATCTTGTTACTGATAAATCAGATCAAAAATATAAGAGCAGTTTCAATTATACATTCAATGGGGATACAAATAAATCCATATAAAATGAAAGTGAGCACAGAATTAAATCGGTTATATAGATAAAGCAAAAGTGGTAAATTTATCAGAAATGATACAGAGTCGAGAAATAGCCAAACTGTTCGCACAGAAAACTCTCAGACACGGAATTCGTATCATGATTCGATTTATTGAAAAGTGACTAAAAGTAGAAAACGTGAAAATAAAATAGATTTTTCAGGTTTATTCTAAAACTGACGTTTCGTCATTTATGCTTTATCTTCATTAATTGATTCAAATGTAATTACTGTACTTTTATGTAGCGTCTGTGGCTTTGAAATTGCACCATTCCGAAGGACCGGATGGATTTGCATGCAATCGGCCTGTGAGTACAAGGTAGTGATATATGGAAGAGATTACATTTCCATGACAAACGTGATCCGTGTGATATGGAATTTCGGCCATTGTGTCTACAAAAGGGCACTCAGATGTGAACCAACCCACTCACTGACTTACTCACAATTAGCTATATATATATATAAATGGTGATTTTCAACAATATTCATAGAATATATACGAGTAGAAGATTATATATTATGGAACATCATCAGCCAAATAAATTTACCTCAAACAATTGCGTACTTCGGCATTAAACCGTTTATTGTAAAAAGTGTAATTTTAAAATTTTGAGTATTAAATAATTAAGATTTTGTGAATTTTTGAGAAAAACTTGGGTCGAATGACTATCGTTAAATCAGCTTCTATAACACAATATTTAGTGAACGAATAGTGTCTAAAATTTATATTTAGACGTTTTTGAAAGATTTCAATCCTTGATTTTCAGTTGCCAGGGATTGAAATTAATTCTGCTGTTGGTTATGAACACTAGTCACACATATTAACAGTATATTCTCTTTCTTAATAGAATTTATTAAGCTATCAATAATATTCATAATTGCCTCAATTCCCACGTGCAAATTAATTAAATATTTTCATTCAACATAATTTTAATAGATTAATATTAGCTGATAAGAAATTGGCTAGCTTTAAAACGGATATTTATTCCTGTTTGACAATTCCTCATAATGCAAAAAATATATTTATCAATATAAAAGAGTCAAATCGCATCTTTTGATCGAGAATATCATTCTTTAGCTAGAGAATTTTTTGGAAGAGAATCTGAGATTGACAATCCATCTCCCCAGGGGATCTCGATAGGATTGAGATCAGATGATCTCACAGCATGATGGCTATACCTTCGCCATGAAAGCAAAAGCCAACCAATCGAGCCTTTGTGCGGATGACATTAACATCCAAAAAATAATCTTGAGCCAGTAACATCTGGAAAGTCGTCATCAGTAACATATTGTCAGCGTTCATGTTCTTGCATTTCTGATAAATATTATGCCTCCCTTCAGATATGAAGATCTGTGTTCACATTTATAAGGATGTTTCCTACATCAAGTTGAAACCTCATGGATCTCAATATTTATCACTTTTGAAGGATGATGATTCTCGTTGCAGTTTTCAAATGAAAATGCGGAAAGCATTCAGCTTTCAAAGAGAGGTTTATCTGATCAAAGAAAAAGATCTATTAAACTGAATTTAGGGCAAGTCTATGAGGAAACTTTTGTGAGATTTGCCGTCGTTTGAAGGGTTAATTATTAGCAGTCGCTAGTAGTGTGCTTGTTTCTGTGAGAAATTTCAAGTTTAGATATCTTCCGTTTACTATCGAGACGCCTTCTGATAGAAAGTATATCTCGGTAACTGTCTACATTAATTGTCTTCAAACTATATTTCAAACGTCGCATATTTCCCAGAAAGTGATTTCATTCGACCCTAGTCCTTTGAACAAAACTGAAAAGGTCTGAGGTAATGTGTTGAGAACTATATTTCAGATATTTAGTTTGATGTTTTCAAACATATTTTTCTCATTTGTTGCTGAAAAAAGCGCATTATTCTTATTCCATAAAGATAAAGTGAGTAAAATGTTTGCTTTCGCATTTATATTTTTCTCCGAGCCCTTCATTGTAGGCTTGATGATTCAATAATAAAAAAATAATAATAAATACCCCCTCAAGCAGCTGCTTCCCACAGAGGTCTAAAATGAGTCTGTCACTTTATATGCCACAATAGAAGGATGGCAGGACTAGATCTAATATGAGCCTATCAGTTTATAAGCCATAGCAGAAAATCTGACACGATGGTAGGACCTCAGCAGAAAACATCCATGCCTTAACACGGGGCTCGAACCCAGGTCCCTTAGATCACTAGCCAGGCGCGCTAACCACTCGGCCACGGGACGGAATGATGATTTAATGTTACCTACTTATACCAATTGTTTAGACCACTATCTAGAAAATGTCGCAGAGAAGTCGTGCATCGGAGGCTGCATTCAAAATAACAAGTTTTGCAATTCTATGAGTTTTTAAAATGATAATTACAGTATAAGCTTGAAGTGGCTGTCTTTGTGAACAATTCAAATTCAAGACTTTTTTACATGCTCTCTGAACGTCTTTCATACTGATGGACTCACTCATTACTGAGGTTTGACCGTTATATATATGTAATATGCCACAGAGAAGACTTGTGAGGAAGGCGTTACCTCAGAATAAAGGAGATGATAACAAGAACATAATTTCTTGTCAGGAATCTTAACCAGGCTTCCGAATCAAACACATTAAATCTCGTCCATAGAGACGGCTATTTTATGAAAACCGTAAATTAGACTTCAATACAATCAGGAATCATACGATTTATAATGAATTTATTTACGTTTCTTCAGTTAAAAGGTCACAAAGTCACTCTTAACATGGATATAAAACCAGTTTTAAAATTCTGTAACAATTTAAAGGTTAATTATTTCAAATTAAATGCTACATTAATGTATAGAAGGTTACGTATAGAGTTACGTTTAGCATTGTATCAATGATTAAAAGAAAATCCATGGCCCATTTGAAATTACTCATTGCAAGAGAAAGGTTGATCTACCCGTACCTTATATTGTATCAATCAGACCCGGATCTAGAAATATAATCGAAATTAAATATAGAGGGTGCGTATAATTTTTTTTTCGGTGAAAACAAGAATTAGTGATCTGGCAACCTTCGTGTCACGTGACACGAAGGTTGCCAGATCACTAATTTCTAAATAAATCGTTGCTAGATATTTTTTTTCCTGAATTCTGTAATCAACTATAGTGTTCGGATACTTTTTTGAGCGACTGTACTACCCTTATTTGCATTTTGAAAGGGAGGGGGAGGGGAAGTGTGGCCCTCTTGCCACTCCCTAGATGGGATCCTGGTATCAAAGGTATTCTAGACAATTCAATCAATATCCAAAAAAATTCAAGATAATCCTACAAATTGTTAATTTATAGTCATAAAGCAAATCCAAGCAAGGCAATATGCATTTATTCAAATAGCTATCTATTTAAAGAATATTCTCCAACATTTTAAAGTTGTTCTCTTCACAATGATGTACTTAATGTAAGTATTTGTTAAATAATAATCCAGGAGTAAAAAGGTCATACTTTTAAAAAATAGAACAGATCTATTCTGGAACCGATGTAGAAGAACTGCTTCTTCAATTAGTACTAGTTTTGTAAACTGTGGAATTCTATATCCAAAAATATCAAAATTTATTATTCTTTGCTTTGTATTGTTGAATGTACTAAATAGCCAGATGCAAAGAAACTCAAAGTTCAGGATAAAAAAACATAATTCACAGCTACAAATTCGTTCGTCTCGTCAAAGGAATACAGCTTCCTTAATAGGTTTATAGCAAAGGCCATTAAAATTCAGTCTTATACCATAGCTATCCCCTTACTTACAGAATAGCAGAATTTGATATTAAAGAAGTGATTTTGATTCATTTTTAAAATTACATTTCCTCAGTTATATCTATAAACTATCTATCTTCTTGCATTTCGCATTCCATTTGTTCGCTGGCTTTTGGTTTTGTCACAACAGTCATTTCACTATATTTTCTCCAAATCAGTTACTGGCCGTAATGAGTTATATATCAAAAGATAGCTGTTGACTTGGGGATTGGCCATTAATCCCATCAACAGTATAAATAAGGGTGTAAATGGTAGCTAGGCGTAAACTGGAAGGAGAGCTGTGCACCAATCCCCAGTGATGATGAACAGAACCGGCCAGGTCTAGCACCTAATGTCCGACCCCGCCTTCTCGTGGTGCAGGCCGTTAGTACCTTTCAAACGAGATATTCTCTTTTGGAAGGGAACGGAAGGGGAGGGCTGCCAGTTCAGTATGGCCTACTGATCTGGTCATCTATGGCCACTTTTTTCTTTTTTTTCAACCCTGCTGAGGAGTGGTCAACTTTACAGGGTCCTGGTGCTGACCATTTATACCTTCTAGACTGGACTTGTTTATGGATTTGAGCTTGATTATGGATCCTGGACTTGCTGCACTGGTGGGCCTCTGTTGAGGGAGAGTCTGCCGCTGTGTTTTCTGTTTGCTTCTGGGTTGCCAGCTCAAAGTGAACAGAGGCATGGGATACCTTATATCAGCTGGTGGATAATCCTAATCAGAGGCCATCGCAGGTACCTGAACCTTACTTAGCTAGTTGGACATCGTCAAGCCTAAACTGGAGTAATGTGTCTCAGGCAGGCCATATGGTTCTTGAAAAAGTCCACTTGAAAAGGTGGTGCCTGAAGTTCCTACCAGCATCGGTGACTTCAGCCTTTAGCGGAGGAGGAACAGGTCTTTGCCCCATGCCTGCGATCAGGGGGCTGTTTGATATTGTTGGCCCTACCAATCTCAATAAACCTAATTTCTTTAAAAATCCTACTGATCATTTTCTCTCTGCAGGAACGTGGAACGTGACGACATTACATAGAGATTATTCTCTTGATGTCCTCATGCAGGAATTCCAGCGCTATAACCTAGATATTCTAGGCTTGCAAGAGACCAGATGGACAGGTAAAGGTGAGATACTTAAAAATAACTTTAAATTTCTCTTTACAGGGAGGGAGGATGGAAAGCATCACCAAGGCGTGGGTCTGCTGCTCAGCAGACATGCTAGTGATGCTCTTCTAGGATATGAGTGCATTAATGAAAGGTTTCTTACAGCAAAATTTCAGACAAGCATTAAAGACTTGAATGTTATCTGCTGTTATGCCCCCACTGAGGATTCTGATGAGGATGAGAAGGATAGGTTTTACAGACAACTTCAGGATATTTTGAATTCTGTCAAGAAAGGAGATATTACCCTTGTTCTTGGTGACTTCAATGCCAAAGTTGGTAACGACTCTGACCTTTGGGGAGGAGTAATAGGCCCTTTTGGTATTGGTAGCTGCAATGGCAATGGACAACGTCTCCTACAGGTAAGTAAACTAAATGGTTTCAGAATAACTAACACATATTACAAACACCGCGACATACATAAATACACATGGGTTTCACCTGATGGGCTGCATAAGAATATGATTGATTATATATTAATTAACAGCAAATGGGCTAGTTCTGTTAGAAATACCAGGGCATATAGGGGAGCTGAAATTGGATCTGACCATTACCTTGTTAAAAGTGTCTTGCAACTTAAACTTAAAAAGTGTTGTGCTAGGGTTAAAAAATTTATCTTTAATACTGAAGCTCTGAAAGACCCAGTTATAGCTAAAGCTTATCATGATAGGTTACTTAGTCATTATGACAGTCATGGTTTGCTTAATACTGAAGTTGAGGAAGAATGGGGCCATTTTAAACAGGCTTTTTTGGAAACTAACAGTACTCTTTTAGGGAAAAAGGAGCAGAGGAGGCAGAATTATTTAAGTGATAAGGCACTTGAGCTTATTTCAGAAAGAAGGAACTGCAGGAATGTCCTTAATCAGTACCCTACTAGTCCTAATAGAAAGCATTACAAAGAACTTAATAAACGTGTAAAGGATCAGTTAGCTACTGATAAGAATCTTTGGCTTGATGGCCTGGCTGACAAAGCTGAGGAATCAGTTAGACAGCACAACAGCAGAGAGCTGTACCAGATAGTTAATGTTTTGTGTGGTAGAAAACGAACAGGTATACAGGGATTGAAGGATAAACACGGCAAGGTTATAAAAGGTGAGGATTCTGTCATGGCTAGGTGGGCTGAGCATTTCAGTGATATTCTGAACAATGCGGTTAGTTCTATTCCCATTGTTTGCAATGATGATAGATGCATTGTTGGCTTTAATGTTGGCCCTATAACACAATCTGAAGTTAGTTTGGCTATTTCTAAACTTAAACTTCATAAATCCCCAGGGGTGGATGAAATTACTACGGAAATGCTTAGAGCTGGGAATGTTTCTGTTACCATTTGGATGACTGAAATTTTGAATAACGTTTATGATAAAGGCATGGTTACTAAAGATTTTACCAGAGCTATTATTATCCCTATTTTCAAAAAAGGTGATCGCAGTTCTTGTGATAACTATAGGGGTATCAGCCTACTCTCCGGGGCGGGGGTGGCTCAGTCGGTAGCGCGCCAGGCTCGTAATCTGTAGTTCCCAGGTTCGAGTCCCAGCTGGGTCAGCGTTGAGATTTATCTCCGCAAAATTCCCCGCCCTGCCCACGGTCAGTAGGGGACACCGATGGGCTTGGAAAGGCCGCCGTCCGTCGGATGGGACGTTAAGCCGTGGCCCCGTGTGCGGGAGAGTCATACCCTGTGCACGTTAAAGAACACGCTGGATGGCCTTGACGGGAGGCTACCATCTGTCTCCCAACAGCTGTTCCAGTGGGTCCCCTCCCCCAACCTTCTCTGAGCCTTCGGGGTCCATGTGACCTGGCCATTTAGCCCATGGTGTGCAAAAAAGTGCCGCTCAGAGGTAAAACAACCCAACCCAAAGCCTACTCTCCGTTCCAGGTAAAGTTCTTTCCATGATTGTGCTTAATATAATTAAGAATATGGTTGAGAGGCAATTGCGCGATGAGCAATGTGGATTCAGAAGTGGTAGGGGATGTGTGGATCAGATATTTTCACTTAGGCAGATTCTTGAGAAATGTTTAGAGTTTCAGAAACCTTTGGTTGCTAGCTTTGTTGATTTCAAAAAGGCTTTCGACTCTGTTGATCGTCATAATTTTTGGTTGATTGTGAGATCATAGGGTATACCAGACAAGTTAGTTAACATAATGAAAGCTCTCTATAATAACACTGAGTCATGTGTGAGAGTTGGTAAGTCTTGTAGCAATTGGTTTAGCGTTACTTCTGGTGTTCGACAAGGGTGCATTTTGTCTCCTTTTCTCTTTAGTTTGGTTGTTGATTATGTTATGCGAAATTCACTTCAAGGGAAAGCTTTTGGCCTTAAATGGGCTGGAGATACGAAAATTTCTGATTTAGATTATGCTGATGATTTAGCCCTTTTGGCAAATGATGTTGATGAGATGAACTCTTTCATTCGAACTGTTGATGAGACTGGTAGTACAGTAGGTTTGATTATAAACAGAGAGAAAACTAAAGTGATGAAAATTGGTCAGGCAGGTTGTGATTCAGTTAATCTGAATGGTTGCAGTCTTGAGCAGGTGTCACAGTTTAATTACCTTGGGAGCTGCGTAACTGATACTGGTGATGTGCGGCATGAGATTAACAGACGAATAGGGATTGCTGCCGGGACTTTTAAGAATCTATGGAGATTGTGGAGAAATAGGCGTATACACCTAAAGACTAAAATTAGACTGTATAATAGTTTGGTTCTTTCTACGGTTAGTTATGGTAGTGAAACTTGGACGCTGTGTAAGCAAGATAAGAGGAAACTAGATGCTTTTGATTCTAGATGCTTACGCAGTATCTTGGGTATTAGGTGGTTTAACTTTGCAACTAATGATGAGGTTAGGCAAAGGAGTCTGCAACCTCCTTTAAGCAGCATATTGTGCAGAGAGAGAATCCGCTGGTTTGGCCATGTTGCCCGTATGGATGATTATAGATTGGCGAATAGGGTTATGAACAGTGTGCCTAGAGGCCTCAGAAGGAGGGGGAGACCTAGGATGCGGTGGACAGACAATGTCAAACAGGACCTTGTTAGAATTGGTGTACAGTGGCCGGATGCAGCAGATGTAGCCCAGGACAGATATGCTTGGAGAATTAAACTGCGCGGTCTGGTTGGACCTCCGTAGCCCATGGCTGCTTGAGGATGATGATGATGATGATGATGATGAATGAATGATTTATTAATCATTCATTTATTTTAGAAACTGTATCATCAATTCCGGGGTAATAAATGGCTCTTAAATGAAATTCCCTAACCTACAGAAAATATATTTTATTCCATTTCTTTCATTGTAATGCGAATTAAGAAACTGATTAAATTTTTGTCAGTTTGTTCCATTCTAATTTTGTTTACCTTTTTTTCAGGAAGATAGGTTTTTCTAAATTTCTTTTAATTTCCTGAGAGGCTTTACGTAAATTATGTTACAATGAGCGATGTCAGAAGAAGTTTTTTTTTTAAACAGAAAGTGAAAAACACGTGCATTCCATTTGTTCCCACTGAAGATTTACAAAAAGAAAATTATTACGAAAAAAGCTGCATTGAATCAAGAACTTCATTTGAGTTAACCTGTTAAAGGTTTTTTTTATCCAGTTATTTCAAAAACATTTGTAAGATAAAGGCTAAATTGTCAGAAACTTCATTTTGAGTTATTTCCAGCATGAAAACAATATGCTACAAGGATGTCTTACACATAGAAAATAAACTACAGCCATTTTTATCTTCAACTCCGTAGTTTGAAAAGAGAAAGCAACGTTTGTGATATATGAAACTGCTCAATAAAACTTGATTTAACGTTTTACCATTTAAAATAGAAGGTAATGAATAAAAATAGAATTTTCCAGTGAACGCATTTAATGAGGGATCTAATTTTGGAAGCCAAATCCCCACTTTTACATCTTTTTAATCGTTAGCAGCATTCTAAAGCACCTAAATATATTTCCAGTAAATTGAAAGTCACGGGCAATCAAAAAGCTAAAGACCGGCGCAACTGCTCAAGTTCGAAAACACACAAACGGCGTAAAATTTCGTGGATCTCGCACATTAAGCACGTATCCCATTTTGTGAAGGAAATTTAAATGTACTGCGAAAGAAAAGTAAACAGAAACATCGGCGATGGAAATTGTTTTCCCGCCAACATTTGTGAAGCACGGAGACCCGGAGGTAATTCATTTCCCAATTATATGTGGGATTTGATGGTAAACTTTCATCTCGTGTGGCCATTGCGAAAGCGATGTATCCTTTATCGCCTGGTGGCAAAATGTTATTAATCCTTTAACGTTATCACTTAGATCGTTCCCAGTTAGCAACCGGTTGTGGATAAGATCGACCTTTCCCTCCTCCCACTCCCACCCCTGCGAAATGAAGGCGATAAAACTTGTGCTATTGAACATTCCATTCCGTTCCACATAGGAAATACGATAATGCGTGACAAGGGCCAGTTTCCAGAGCATTTCGGGAAGAATCGTATTGATCCGGACTCCACGTGTTAATGTTGTCGGGTAAATGGCGTAGTATTGTTATCAGAATTCTGTTCTAAATGAGAGTCATTCTTCTGTTCCAATTCTTCCGTTGTTGCTTTGAGAAGTACTTCCGGAATCAATCTGAACTTTTATATTTTTCTTGGAGGTTTGGGCATAACGAAGAGGAACTTTTCTCCGGCCTTGGGATGGAGGAAAAAGCGGTTTGCCTTGCTTTTGTTTGCTAGAGGTGCACGAAGCTGGAAAAATATACATAAAGAAAGTTGCATTTCATTTATATTAATAGTAGATGGAGCCAAGTAAGTAAATAATGCCCAGGGTGAGTATATATAGGGTGGTACCCAAAGGCTCTGCCTTGCCTAGGTCATTCTAATGCCGCCTAGAGGACATTCTTTGTGACGTCACAAAGGGGATAACGGAGCTAAAGAATATATGTAATCGTCCGACACGAAATGTCTTTTTTTTTTGTTCTTGGCTTGGTGGATAATTCTTTCTATGAAAACTTACCGATAATTTTTGGTTTTTAATTATGACCAACTGTGCAGTAGCAAAGTCCATGAATTATATTTGGAAGAATGAGAAAAGGGATGTTTCATGTTCATTCCCATCAGAAGAAAAAGTAGTAAGAAATGGGTGATACGGTGTCGGCGTCAACACAAATTTGATGTGCAGCATGCTAAGATACGTAGTAAGCATTTTTGAGATGCTTATTACGATTGTGACCTACGAAGCGAACTCTTATGAATCCCTGTTAAACGTAAACTTAAAGTTTAATGATATTCCAGAAATGAAACTGCCGCATGAAAATTCAGAAAAATGCATGAAAATCCATGACGAGGAAGTTCTCTCTACATCATCATACTGTCTCCAGCCTCTAAACTGTAGGAGCTATATATGAAAGGTCCGTTGTTTAATGGAGTGGATGTCGCCACACTCTATGTCGCCAATCTGTTAGGAAAAATTAAGTACCGTGATTATTCTGACCAGGTTCGCCGCTCTATACGCAATCGGAGTGTTCGAACATTGTTGTTTTCGGAAAAGGAAGACTTCCGTATCATGGTACAGTTCCAAAATTTCAAAATTTTTAATTCTCTGCCCACTAATCAAAATTGGTTTTGAGGTACTCCTGCGGGCTTCTCTCTCAGCTGATGAACTATAGCAGCTCTGTTTTGTCGTACATTTCATTACAATAAACACCTTTCTCTATCTTTCAAAGCCTTTTCCCTCTCATATTTGACACGATCGGCAGACGTTTATGAGACTGTTGACAATCCCGATACACTTGGGATATTGTTCCCCCTGATTTTCAGCTGAATTCCATGACATCCGTTACAGATGGTATTCCCATTGTGCGCCAACGACCTTTGCGAGTCAATCAGATCATATTTTTGCATATTATCGCACTTGACTTTGCTTTCCTTTACTGCTTATATGGCTTTTAAAGGACATCATGGCTACTGATCAAAGGGACCTGGATTCGATTGTTTGTGTTATCTTTCTGCTGAGGTCCCACCATCCTAACAGACCTTCTACTGTGGCGAATTAAACTGACAGGCTCTTGTCAGACCTCTGTGGCAAGCAGCTGCTTGAGGAGGTATTTATTATTTTTTTATTTACAGTGACATTCACTACGATTTCATGTTTCGTGGCACTTCGCACACGATGTAGTGTCCATAATAATTTGGCCAGGCTCTGTATGTGAAGCTATTATGAATATTCTTATAAAAGTCAATATGTTTATTGTTATATTACTATATATTTTAATATTGAATATTTGGATATTTATAGAAAATACAATTTTGCACCTTAAAATTAATTCTGTTGAGTTTGCTGTAAAAATAAAATTTTACTAATCCTACAACCTGAGTAGTTTAGTAACAAAACTGCTTTAGCGCAGTAAACCTGTAATTATTTAAAAATTTGTAAACACCTCTAAAGCTTAAAGATTGAAGCAAAAGTAACTGCTCCAGTATACGATTAAACATCACATATAACGATATTTTATTATGATTTGCATTACGAGCAGAGAATAATTGTTTTATTTTAAGACTTCGCGACGTTTAAAAAACAACTTATATATATATATGGTTTTAAAAATAGGATGAAACTGCGAAGAACATTTTAAGGATACCTGATAATCCCGTTCAGCACTGTTAGTCAGGAGGAACAGGAATGAAGAAATTGAGAGAAGTAAGAGTCGTTCAAATGGAAAGTGGACAAGTCGGACATAAATATGTTTTATTTATAGATATTGTCCATGTCTGTTGAGAAATGTGTCCCAACGTGAAGTCAGCTAAATGATACCCTGTCCATAAATCGACTTCGGCTGTAGCTGAGTAATTATATGACCATGCATTGCATTTCTTTATCCAGTTCAAATCATTTGCCTTTAACTGTTCATTTGTTTTTTTTATTTATTTTTTTTTGAAAGTATGAAAATCACAAGGAAAGAGGTCAAGGAGGTCTTCCTGGCACCACAAAGACACCTATTCAATGTTTTTACTGTTAATCTGGCAGTATTGCCTGTTAATCCACACATCAAAATAACATGCCTGCCCAAAAGTCCTGGAGGCTTCAACTTTATTACTTGCCTTAAACGACCCAAAGTTTCACAATATTACTTCAATTTCAAGATGTCATCAGTGTCCAGAAATCCAATGAACGGCCAACCCTGATAGTCAAATCAAAACATCAGTATAATTTTTCCTGTGCTTGGGCTTTGACTTGAAGGAGAGAATGATGCTTCAATTGCATTTGCTTTGTTTCTAGACTAAAACGGTTACACTATGACTTTCACCTTTATCAATACTGTGGGGTAAAATTGTTACTTTTCTGTTCATATCTAATTAGATATTGCAGGCTCAAATCCATCCTCATTGATAGTTTCCCTAGACAGGTGTTTTGAGACATATTGGGCGAGGACTTTGCAGAAGTTAAAGTTTTGATGCAAAATTTTGCAGACCTGCTGATAGCGTTAATGTAGCTACCTGTTGCATGATTATTCATCTGTCATTCGTCACAGTGTCATTCACTGCACTAACATTTTCATCTATAATGGCACCCCTAACGTAGCCGAGTATCATCCTTTATCGATTGACCTCCTATGCGGAATTTCGCACACCAATTGCTCTGTGCTGTTCTACTCAAAGGATATACACCATACACCTTCTTCGTACGTCTGTAAACCTCGGATAGTGTTCTTCTTACTATCACTAAAGATCAAATAACCCCACGTTATTCAGCTTTGGAAACTTCCATGAGAGGTTTGGCTGAATAAACACAACGTGTTTATTTGCCTTCAAGCTATTGCCTTGACGTCGATATATTTAACTGACCCTGATGCAGATGAATTCCTTGTGGAAGGATTTCAATCTATTACCCATATATAAACGTTGTCTACACTCCATTTGAGCGACCATTTACTTTGAACAATAATCAATCAATGGATTTTTATTTTATCATCATATACAATTTAATTAATCCGTCCCGTGGCCGACTGGTTAGCGCGCTTGGCTACTGCTCAAAGGGACCTGATTTCGAGACCCAGATAAGGCATGGGTGCTTATGTTGTCTTTCTGCCGAGGTCCCACCATCCTCACAGACCTTCTACCTATGGCGTACAAACTGGTAAGCTCCTGCCAGATCTCTTGGCAAACAGCTGCTTGAGGGAATATTTAATTTTATTTATACGATTTAAAATGCAAATAAATTCATACAAATTACAATTTAAAAGATGAATGAACAAAAAAAAATCGCATTGTCGGGGTTCGTTAGAAGAAATTAAAGCAAATATTGGTAAAGATAAGAAATACTATAAAGCAATATATGTTATATTTAGAAATATTTACAGTGAATTTTTTTACTTTACACTAGGTCAATATAAGTGCAAATTGTTCCATCAGAATAGAGGATTAGCATTGCGGCTTTCAAAATATATGCGGAGTATTTGTGATTGTTTTAGGCGGTTTCTTTATGATGCAGACTAGGGAGAATCCAGCTTCTTTTTTTATTTTTATTTTGTATCCAAATAATATATATATGTGTGGTGTTTGTCGATTAGCAAAACAAATAAGTTTAGTTTAATACGTACCGTGTGGATATCTGAATAAAGAACGCTTATAACACTGCTCTTTGTTGTTCATATATACTTTTCTATAATTTATGTATTGCATAGAAAACAAAGAAAACTGTTATAGAAGGTACACATATCTTTTTTAAATTGACTCGTACGAGGATATAATCGCTGAAACATTAAGTTTATGATCACCGTTTCTATTATGGTTTGTTTTTGTTATAGTTTCTATTTTTAATATGTATACTAACAGACGTATTAACTTTTGAGCAGTCTTTCTTCCTATTTTTCTTTATTTAAGTGGTATTTTGTGAAGGGTCCAAGTGAACAGCATATTAAATTTTCTATTTCTACTCTAGTGGAAATTTTAATATCTATTACTACATGCTTAAATCGATTTTTTTTTAAATTAAAATTGTGAACAAAAAATGCCCCCCGTTTTCTTTCAGGTGCAACCACGTATTTCAAAGCCCATTTCCCTCTTTGGCATTTATATCCAATGAATTGTGAAGCGCTCTTTTTTATTTTTATTTCAGATACGTCTTCAATAACTAAAACACGCAGCTGCTTCATTTTCAAAACTCACCGACAATGGCAGACTTACTGAACTTGAAATTTATTCAAATGAGAGCGCATCTCTGCCGATTATTGCGAATACTTCTTTCCCTCGTTTCTTCCCCACGAGCATTCCACGCTCCCCTCTTTCCGACACATCCCCACAGCTCGGAATGATTCTCCCATTATTGAGTGCTTTCTGCTGACAAAGCCCATCAGTCTGAGGGGGCCACAGATAGCCCCTTGACCTCGTTGCTAGGCAACAGCGATGATAGAATCGACAGGAGAAGCTATAAAGTTTGGAATTCTGCGGTATCCGGGCAACAGTTGGTGTGGACGACTAGCACAGGGGCTGTCGTCCCACTCGGCACTGATTGGTTATTGATTAACACTTTCCGTGGTGTAGCCTAATATCTAGAGCTATTAGGATTCCACTTTTCCTCATCCGCCGGTCTGATGGATCAGCACACAACGATAAATAAGTGTATGTCATTCTACAAGGGCCTTTTTATTACAGAAGAAATTGCTTTTATTGAAGGTTTTATCCCATTAATTCGGAAGCTACAAATCGATGCGTACCTTTTTAAAAGTGGAAGTTCAGTAGAAGTTTCAACAGAAGCATTTAAACAAAATCTGATCACTACCTTCAGAAATAAATGTTATCTTATACCAACAGTTGAGTTTAGGATATGTATGGACGCCTACTGTTTAACAGGGTACGTCAATAAGAGATTAATCACATTTTAAATAAATATTATTACTGAAAAACTCATTCATGAATCAGAAAAAGGACTCTTAGGAGCAGTTTATAAAAGTCGTTCAAACGAAAAGTTGACTACTCTTATATCTCGGTAATGGACAGAGTGAACTTTGTGCCCTTACGAATGGAAATATTTATTCTCAATACTCGATACTGTTGTTTTACTTCTAATAATCTTTAAAAAATCGTCATATGAAATAATTGCAGATTTATTGTTAGCATTTACGATGTGGTAGCATCTACTCTAAATCAGGTCATCTCTACAGAACGGCTGCAGAATGGGATGAAGATCCAAGTCAGAAAATATTTAAGACTTTGAAGAGATGGGCTAGAAGAGTAGCGTCATCTCTTTCGGTTTCAACAGTGAGCAGAGAAATTTCTTTGCGAAAGACAATTTATTAATTGTATTTAAACTAAAATAATATCGAAATAAGAAGACGTAACAAAGAATGTCTTAAAAAGTTCCTAAAATTTGCAGCACCGAACAGTAATATGAGTCACACCATTTTTACCTTCAGAGTTTCTCGATTAATAAATCTGAATGAACTATACATCCAGTCATCCACTAACATGATAGATGCGCTCTTCAAAACATTCGTGTAAGGCGAAAGATACGAATTTTTCATAAGAACCGCACGAAGCGTTTTGATTATAAATTAAAACGATTTAACTTTACCACGATAAACTGAATCGAATGTACTGCACGAAAGCTACTTGGCTATATCACGTGAATTAGATTTGTACTACACGAAGGTAAGAATATGACTTGGCTAAACGAAATAACTAACTAGATTGCATATCACGATGATTCCAAGGGATCAGCGAAGGTTGGGGAAAGGGGGCCCACTGAGTAGCTGGTAGGAGACATATGGAAGCCTCCCGTAAAATAATCCGGTGTGTTTCCCATCGGTGTGTCCTCTCTGGCCGAGGGCAGGGTGGGGGTTAGCGAAAATAAATATGAATGGTGTAACAGTTGAGACTCAAACCTGACAACTGCAGAATACGTGCCTGGCACTCTAGTGAGTGCAACCCTCCATCCTACAAAGGCTGTGTCCAGGGAATGTGTAAATAAGAATTTGTTGTGCACTTTAATAGGTTTTAATAGAAAATTTTAATGATCTCCTCCTCGCTTCCATAATGACATAAGGGAATTCATTTATAAAAATCGTGAGGGAAGATGGTTTAGGCATGGTACTTAAAATCATGCTCCCGTAGGTCACTTTATATAACCCAGTAGACCTTTTCTTTTGGGGTTGCTAAATGAGCTGAAAGAACGCATATGACGAATCATTACTTCTGTTACACGAAAGTAACTAACTAGACTACGCTACACAAAAGCGAAGGAAAAAAGGCACAATTGCCTAGTAGGGAAAACAACATTTGACATTTCAGATAAGACTTGCTATTATGTTTTTAATGACTGCAGAGAAAAGCGAAATAGGAGAATGAAACTGTTTAGTATCCTAGTTAATTGCATAAACAGTTCAAATTTCTCCAATTAGAATTTTTGTCGTGTGGTAAATATCTAACGTTTTGTTTGTATCTTAATAAATACTGTTGGATTAAGATCGGTATCGCACACAGGTAAGAGTAAAAATGCTAATTGTTGTTCTTTTAATACTTCTAATTTATGTTTATTGTCCCTGGTTTGGGCTTTTCAATTAGTTCCTTGAATTCATTTTTACCCTCGCTGCGGGAAACGTTATTAAATACCCGTCTGACGTTTGTTTTATTTATGCTTTCTCAGAATTACTGGCTGAAAACAGAAATAACGCAGAAATAGTCGCCTTTGAGGTTTTTCAATTGAATTAGTAACTTTCTTCTTTGCATCATTCTTTAGAAAAATTACTACATTTGATAATAGTTACAGAGCTTGACTACTGAGTATAACCTTTTCCTTAATTTTGACATTTTCCTAACAGCTGGTAGAAATGAGTAATTAATGTGATAGATAAGAAAATTTTTAATAATAATAGTTCAGTAATTAAAATGAATATAACCAAGTATTTAGCATTGTATCTACTTTTTCATGGGTAAGAATTTAAGCAATATTTGTGACTAACAGAAACTGATACTAAACAGAACTTATGATATCTCAGTGTTTTTAAACTGAAATTATATAAGAAGTCTGTTTAAGAGTTTAAACTCTATCCACTCAAGCACGATGCCAAAAAACATTATACAATTCATTTTACAAAGGATTATTAATTTATTTTGTTTTCCTTCAAACGGGTAAACAAATAATGCCCTTAGACAGTGGTTCTTAAACTTCAATTGACTTCGGACTTCCATATTTGGTTGATAAACAAGGTGGATCTTAAAGCATATCGGAATGTTTTATGTACCTCTTAACTTTAACCTTTACCCTCTTAACCTCTACATTAAGCGTCCGTTATTGTTTAAGTACACATACTGTAAGAATTTGAAGACCCCTGAAAAAGTATCGCAGTTCTCCAGAAGTCCGTACAGAACAGTTTGAAAACCACTATTCTACGATATTAGTACTCAGGAACGTCCCAAGATTTTCAGAGGTAGGAGAAGTTGTGTCTGCACACCATTTCTAACAAGATCCTGTTTAACACTCTCTGCCCACCGCATCCTAGGTCTCCCCCTCTTTCTGAGGCCTCTAGGCACATTGTTCATAACCCTATTCACTAATCTATAATTATTCATAAGGGCAACATGGCCAAACCAACAGTCTCTCTCTTCACAATACACTATTTAAAGGAGGTTGCCGACTCCTTTGCCTAACCTCATCATTACTTACAAAGTTGAACCATTTAATGCTCAAGATACTGCGCAAGAATCTAGAATCAAAAGCATCAAGTTTCCTGTTATCTTATTAACAAAGAGTTCAGGTTTCACTACCATAACTAACCCTAGAAAGAACCAAACTATTATACAGTCTAAATTTAGTCTTTAGGTGTATACGCCTATTTCTCCACTCTCTCCATAGATTCTTAAAAGTCCCAGAAGCAATTCCTATTTGTCTGTTAATCTCATGCCGCACATCACCAGTATCTGTTACATAGCTCTCAAGATGATTAAACTGTGACACCCTGCTCAAGACTGCAACCATTCAGATTAACTGAATCACAGCCTGCCTGACCAATCTTCATCACTTTAGTTTTCTCTCTGTTTATAACCAAACCTACTCTACTACCAGCCTCATCAGCAGCTCGAATGAAAGAGTTCATCTCACAACATCATTTACCAAAAAGGTTAAATGGTAAAATTTTTAGTTATTAATCGTTTTTATTGAAATAATTTCATTAATCAAGGAATCAATAAAAATGGTTTGTTGAAAATATTGATATGTACCATCTTTGAAACTGATTTTTAAAAGATACTTTAATGTTTCATCGATATGATCAGGACTATTCCTAACGTTTAAGCAGAACTCCACTTGCTACTATTCATACCTCTTTAATGGGTAATTTAGTCTCATAACGAACTACACTAGGAGGTAAATGATTTCAGAATAAGTAGAGAGAACGTATTGTTCATAAGATGACAAATGTGCAAAACTCTATCAGAGAATAGGGACATTCTTGATGGCTGTTTTTCTTGATTTCAGTAAAGCGTTTGATTCAGTTTGTACGATGCACTTTTGTTTAAATTTCTTCCATTAAAATTAACTGGATGCACATTTAAATTTTTATAATTTACCAATAGGAATATTAAATTACCAGGCATCGTTCCTTTTGTTTGCTTTAACTATGTAGCTCATAGATCCGTGCTAAATACGTTTGTGATCAAGACACATTTACTCTTTCAACTCTACTAGTTATAGATCCACTCGACAATAAAATTGGAAACATTTACTTTGTTATATCCACGAAACAAATACCTTGAAAAGAATTTAACATGCAAAAGTTTTTTGCATCTGAAAGGAAATAGGATAAGAGAGCGTTGTTAGTCGAACTTCCTTTTATGTTTGAAAGATATTGTCATCTCACATTGTACAATATTCATTGTACTTTGTTTATGTGATCAAAACATGTCAAATGACAGCTTCTAAGTAAAATTCATTTCAATATATAATTTTTTTTTCAGATATCTTAATGCTTACCTGCAATCTTTCTGGGAAAGAAGTGTAATTTGCAATCATTACGTAGAGAAAATGGAAAAAAAAATTTTTTTTCAATGTGTTTAGTTGTAACCATTACATAAGGAATGCAGAAAAAATCTTCTTACGTTATGTTTAAAGAGCAAATTTATAATTAATGAAAAAAGGAACTTTGAATTAATATATAACCAGTACATTTTTTGCATTGGAATAAATTAAACATTTTCTTAAATAAGATTTCTCACCACATTTATTGCGTAACATAATCATCCCTAAAAGCCGAACTTTTTATTGCTTCTTCTGCTGAAAGATTTCGCATTCATTCCGAGCCATTCCATTTGTTTCACCTTGTGATTTATGTTTGACCTGCATTTCTGAAAGGGAACGTATTCTCTAAGGACATATTAACATAATAATGTGCATTGTTTTGCGGCTTTGCGTTACCATGGCTTCATTTGTTTTATTCGAATCGCTTCCATTTAACTCAACCATCCATTGTTCTCAGTGTCATTCCTTCTTTGTCTTGTATCATTATTCTTGTAATTGATCCGTTTAATCTATTGTTTTCTGTTAGGCGCTTGTTCTACCCTATCCAATGATGATTTTAGCAACGTGATTAAAAAAAAAGTACTTTTATGTTTCATCGTTTAAACATTAAAGAATTAGTGTGACACTTGTATTTAGATTTTAAGCGCATTCACAACAATTGTGACAAATTACCTGCTGTTGAACTTTAATGACAGCATAATCGTGTAAAAAAAACACATTCGTTATCAGAAAATAGTTCGATAGATTCGGGCAAATTCAAAACTTTTGGGATATGTGTCTAGTAAATACGGGGTGATTACAAATAAAGTTGACGATTTGCTTTTAAATATCCGTATACAAAGTCTCTTACAGTTGATTTTCGATTATCCAAAATAAATTGCGAAAAATCAATCCCGTATAATAGAATTCATGGTTAATCCGCCATCCATGCGAAACGTACAAAAAATCAACAATTTTAGATAATATCTTAGTATTACTTATTTCATTTATTAATCACCATATTGCTTTATTCATTAAAAATAGGATAGCTAGGAAGTTTGCTTTTTCCCTTCATTCGCTCTCAGCATCAATTCTTTTCTCCTTCTACTGCCGCATCACATTTTACGGGCTGCTTTCTCGTATACTATATTATTTTCTGGCATAAAATATATTTTAAACATAACGATTAATCCAACCTGGGGTAATGGAGATTCAGCTGTACAGAAAATTAAATAAATCATGTATGGTATGAAAGTAGAAATACTTGAATTTGTTGTACAACTTAATAGGTTTTATAGAAAATTTTGATGGTCTCCTCCATTCTTCCATAGTGACATAAGGGAATACGTTTATCGAAAGCGTGAAGGAAGATTGTTTAGGCATAATAGCTCAAACTCATGGACCTTAGATCACTTGATATAACTCCAGTAGACTTTTTCTTTTGGGGTTGCACTATGAGAAGAAGGAATGGTATATAACGAATCATTACTTCTGTTGTAAAGAAGTATGGAAATGGAAAGAAAAATGTGAAGTAAACTGGAATATAGGCGATATCGAACTATTGTAATTTTTCTTCTATTATGCAAAAAATATCATAAGCGTTCTCTCAAAACATGTAGAATTTTCTAATATTGTATTTGTAGTTCGTGTATAATAAAGATTTCAAATCATTAAATCCATCTGCAATCACTTTGCGTAATAGAATTAATCGCTTGGTTAGAACTAAGTAGAGTGCGAATATTTGAGCTTCATGATACTATAATCACCTATATATTATCACGTAATAAATTTCAAACTAACAGAATACAATTAAATTTAGTTGAAACAAATAAATAATTATTAAAATATATGTTTTCTCTTCTGGATACCCTTCTGTTTGATTGATACTGATTCTTATCTCTCTAAGACTAATTTGCTTTTATCTCTCAAAAGTTGTTCTAATTACAGTGTATATTATCTTGCAGATTGAATGAATATGGAAGTATGATACTTACACAACAGACTTTATAGATCAATTCGATATGGATAAGGATGGTATAATATAATAATGAATAATATACTAATGAAGTTCCACACGTTGTCGCTCAATAGACAAAGGAAATATTACTATGCTCTAGAATGTTTTATCTTTAATCGCAAATGATCGTGAATATTTCAAATCACCAAATAAATGAAGTTCTACTTATAAGTCTTGTAATTGAAGGGTTTGATAGAAAGATTTATCTTTCATATGGTAACATATTTAAAACAACTTACATATTTAAAAGGTTTGATATTATTATTAAAAAAGAAAAGAAAAGATTCAGTTCCATTGGTACGCGTCATAATAATTATCTATATACAGGTACTGGACAGAAAAATGGAAACAGTTCGATGTTATCTCAACCGAAAATCAAATTCATAGCTCAGTAACTTCTTCAATACGATTTTAATGAAAAATATGTCTACAGATAAATTAAAGATCTCAACCAAATCTATTTAGATCTCAATTTTTAAAACACATTCTTCAGTATTGAAAGAATTATGAAGCTGGAATATTTAACAGACTACAAAAAATTGGTCCCAAAATTTAATTAAGATATTAAAACGGGTTGAGATGGATGCTTGTGTTGTTCCTCTGAGATCCCGCCATCCCCATAGTTCTTCTATTATGGCGTATATACTGACAGGCTCCTGTCAGACCACTGTGGCAAGCATGAGTTGTTTTTTTTATATAAATATATACAGTAATATCCCGCTTTACGACGTTTTGCTTTACGACGATTCGCTCATACGACGATTTTCAATTATGGCCAATGCCTATTTATACGACGACGCCTTTGCCGTGTGTCAACCAAAGCTCTGGAAATGGGCCAAATAGAATTAAAGAATTCTGGAAAGGCTTCACAATCTTGGATGGCATCAAGACTATCAGAGATGCATGAAATGAAGTAAAAGAGCTACACCTAAAGGTGCATGGAAACAGTTGTGTCCCCAATCTATTGATGATTTTGAAGGATTTGAAAACCCTGTTGACGAAGTTAATGCAAATATTATAGACATGGCTAGGCAGTTAGAACTAGAAGTGGAGCCTGAAGATGTTATTGACCTGCTTGAGTCTCATTCCCAGCCCCTAATTAACGAAGATCTTCTTGAACTTGAAAAACATAGGAAAGATGAAGAGGAATCCCGTCCTGAAGATATATTGAGCCCTGTGCGTAAAGAAATAGCTTGCAAAGAACTTTCAGAAGCTTTCAGCCATTTAGAAATTGGCATGTTCATTTTTGAAAAGATGGATTCCAATTTCGAAAGAAGTTCCAAAGTAAATTCTGGCATTTTAGATCAATATGTTTTTATAGAGATGTGTACAGAGAAAAGAAAAAGACGATCCGCCATTCAAATTTCGTTAGATACATACTTCAATAAAAGACCAGAATCCTCTAAAATTCCATCTCAACCTTCCACATCCACTCAAAGCCATACTCAATCATCAACTACTACATGAAATCCGTCCAAATCTCCAAAAAAAAAAAAAAGAAAGCGTTTGGCATTTGATGTAGACCCAAATGATCCAGAAGTTGTGCATATCCTTCATCCTTCTGTCAATAATTTTTCGTTTCTTAATTTTACATCCGTCAGTCCCTATAAGCAAAAGAATAACAGATTGAGGGTAAATAAGGTACAGTGTTTATTTGAAACGTAAATATTTCGTTTACATCAGTTACTCACATGTATGACTGCTTAGAAATGTCATCTAGAAGTGAAAAAATAGCAATGATTCGCTGTACGACGGTGGTCTTAAACCTAATATGTCGTATAACGGGATACACCTGTACATAACTGCAAACATATCTAGCAATTTTATTTTAATTAATCATTAAGATGATAATTCACCATATTCGTTTGAAATCATATCTTAATTTAACTGAATAAGTTTTTTTTAATAATATACAAAAAGGAAAAAGAGACAAACTTTCTCTATATAAAAAAGATTTCCAGGCGTATGCAACCGTAACTCTCTTACATTTATAACAGGCTTGTACATCCATTTGCTCACAAAAAGCATTAATATACTATTTCGTTTTTATAAGTTTTTAATGTACTGTTTCATTTCTTTACAAAAGTCTTTAATGTACTGTCTCGTTTCTTTACACTATTATTTATTCTTTATAAAGGTCCTTAATATATTGTTTAAAAGAAGTATTAGACATTTTAACGCGAATTAAATTATTATGTATTACATATGTATGAATGTGATCTAATAAAATTCGTAATTCTTTGAGAAGTAGAACAATCTAAAAGTTGAACATGTCGCGGAAATTTTGGAGGCGTCGAACAAGTTAAATAAGCAACAGTTTGGAAACTTTCGTTGTAATCTGTTCCACTTCGCTGAGTGTCTTCGAGCTGATATTGTTTGTGACAACAGGTACACACAATAGGCATTCGAAACTGGGCGAATCAAGCAAGTTGCGCCCAAACAGTCTGCTTACAATGGAGAAGGTAAAGTAACCGGGTAACGGAAGCCATTGGTTGTTCACTGAATAGAGTTCCTCCCTTGTGATGCTATACACTGGAGCCTTTATACTTTGCTGCATTTGACAACCTGCATTAAACAGCGCTCTCTTTCACTCTCGCTTCCACACGAGAAGTGGGACTATATCTGCGGACTGGTAGCAGGTGACAATGATCAATAACTCATATAACGAGGTTTAGTTGCGGTGATGCATTGTGCTTCGTCGCCTAGGACAATCCTGCGTACATATAGCTCAGGCTGCTGCTTGCAAAGTTCTGGCTTCCTGCAAATACGCCTCAATAAACGGTCTCTGTTTCGACGCTGTTGGTGTGGATTGCTGCTTGAAGTCCCTGTCCTCGCCTGCCAATAATTGCCTGGCATGTTTAACGGGGAAGGTATTACTCGACACGTAATCCAGGCCTTGAATGAAATCTCCCTGATGACTTAGACTTGATACCTTTACGCAGGATCAAATGGCTATCCGACTGTTAATGAGCAGATGATAGAACTGATCCTATACTTGATGAGAGTTTTCGAAGCTTCGTGTACCTGATTAAATGCATCCTAAGACAGAAAGTTTTCGTGGTATAAAGCTGATGCAGAAACTTTCTCTCCAGAGTCACGCAGCGAGGAGCGTTAGACATTATTCTAATTACAGTGTCGTTAACTTGGACAGTTATCACTAAGTAATGAATCAGCATGGCGTGCTTCGAATAGTCATCTGTCCCAAATCTGAATTTTTCGATAATTCATGTAACTTCTAAGAGACGTTTTGGTTTTGTGTTCCCCAATAACTTTACTAAAATAATTAATTACCTAGATTTTGTGCTTCTATATTTGTTATCATCTCTTACGTGAGAGCCAAAACGTTCTTATATGTTACATTCTGCCGTACATCGAGGCCATATATGCAGGAGGATCATATACTCCGCATGTTCAAGAACGCGCTGGATGGTTTCGATGGAGGCTTCTATTTATTTTCTAATAACTGTTTAGTGGGTTTCCTTCCCCCTACTCAGCCCTGAGACCTTGGGGTTCTTGTGATTAAGCCATTGTGTACATTGTGCATGTACATGATACATAACCCCATTATGCGTAATACTATTATGCATTATGCTATAATATTCCCCATATACAGACTAAATATTTCTAGATACAGTCCTGTACTGCATCATTCAGACCACTAGCTATCGTTTAGTTCGAATCAGGGATAAAAATAACCTTTCAACAATTAACAATAAATAATAAACAATAAATAAACAAAAAATAAAAAGGTTAACAATAAATAAAGCAACAAACTTTTGTATTACAACTCTGTGCATTTCATCTGATATTTTGGTATAATTCATCTTACTGAAAAATTCAAATAATTCCCAAATACACCATAAATTATTTTGCATATATTAATTTGAAGTTAAAGAAAGCGCAGATCAAGCTATCACTATCCAGTTTCAGCCACCATGCATACGTAAGGAGCGAACTTCGAAATAGCATTCTTGAATTGCATGAATATCTTAAAACTTTGAGAGATGATCCTCATTTTTACAATTTCTTCCATCTCGAGTTCATAACAAACTGCAAGTTAATGATCCCGATATTTTACGTCCTCTTAGCGTTTTCCGCTCAATACTTATTTAATAATATCGCCATTATTTAAACGTTGAATGTGACAGACTCTGCTCCAAGTGCCCTGCTTGGGGAAACAAGCAGTCAAATAACTTTGCCTTTGAAAACGTTCTGTTATTTAACTTTATTTCCGTAGAATATTTAGCGAAATTGTTAGTAATATTCGACTTTGGCTGCACAGATGTTAAGCTTTACTTTCTTTCACAGTTTATTGTATCACTTTAGCTTCTAATACATCCTATTACGTGAATTTTTCAGTATTTGAAACTACAATAGTTGTGACGGTAGTAACTCTTCATTAATGTATCAATAGGAAGTTTACAGAATGATAGATAAATCTAAAGGCTTACGTCGCACACTTCTTTAACTTCTGGTGTTGCATGTATGGTATTTAAATATTAATGTGTATATTTATTTGTTTTCTTTGATTATACATTTTACTTTTGTAGAGGTGTTAAGTTAGAAAATAGTCTTTACAGAGATATATTATGCGTATATGTCAAATATTTTAAAGTATTTCCTAAAACATGAATTAAATTTTGTTTCAATTTCATCATCATCATCCTCAAGCAGCCATAGGCTATGGAGATCCAACTAAATCATGCAATTTAGTTCTCCAAACATATCTGTCCTGAGCTACATTTGCTGCATCTGGCCACTATACACCAATTCTAACAAGGTCTTGTTTGACATTGTCTGCCCACCGTCATCCTAGCTCCCCCCCCCTCTTTCTGAGTCCTTGCACATTGTTCATAACCGTATTCTCTAACCTA
This sequence comes from Ryuthela nishihirai, assembly GCA_038380435.1. Classification (NCBI taxonomy): domain Eukaryota; kingdom Metazoa; phylum Arthropoda; class Arachnida; order Araneae; family Heptathelidae; genus Ryuthela; species Ryuthela nishihirai. Next base: position 15,421,583 of record JAWZYU010000011.1, read on the forward strand.
TAATTATGCATACGGGCAACATGGCCAAACCAACGGAGTCTCTCTCTGCACAATATATTGCCTAAAGTAGGTTGCCGATTCTTTGACAATGATTTAGACTTTGAAAGGTTAAACATGCGACAGAAGAATTTACCTCAGAAATTAATTAAAACTTAAATAGTTGTTTCAAACCATTTAATAAAATAAGAATTTTAAAAGTTTGCGTAATGATTATTTCAATATTAGATAATCATTAATGATATTTATGAAAATAATTTATTGTTAAACATTCCCATTTCCGTGCCTCTTTAAATACTGAACGAATATTGTTGAAAATTCAGAATTAAATAGATTTGATTATGATATTTAATGTATCATAATAATCTACGTTTAAACTATGTCCGATAATCTACGTTTAAAATGCATGCGCAGAATACTCAGAATCAGGATTACTTGCCTATATACGTACGTTTAAAAACTTAATTGCTTGCTTGTCTATCTATAGATTCAATTATAGCTGTGGTAAAATCCTTAGGAACCATGCCTTTATCATAAAAGATATTCATAATTTCAGTTATCTACATATGTGGTAACAAAAATATTCCCAGCTCTAAGCATTTCAGTATCACGTTTGAAAGGCTTTCTTTTGGTAAACGTATAATTAAAGAACAATGTGAAAAAACAAAACAACTGGAAGCTTTTGGCACGGGTACTCCACTCTTCCGTATAACTAATCGCACCCCACATGTCACACCGAAAAATATTAGTTAAATTGTGAGAGTAGAACAGTTGATAACTTTATACTCTCGTGACTTACTTTTTTCTCTGAATTATTAGTAATTTTATATGGAAGAGTTCACAATTAAAAGTCTAATTTCACAGGCAGAAGAATTTGGTCTAGAGTTTATATGATGAATGCATCTCGTGTAAGTCTAGACGAGGAGAGGTTTTCCCGAATTATTGCTGTATGCTTACAGGGTTCTCCAATCATGAAAAGGTTAGAAAATGGTGTATTATTTGACACGCTTATAGTATGGGCTATCTCATAAAATGCAGTATTTATCACGATGAATAAATGTTTTGTGGAATTTGACCAGAAAATTACAAGTTCTGGAGCGAATGGTGATTTTTCTTCATGGCTGCCTATCTCTATAACATATTTGTGTTCTGTCTAACAGATAATTTGTTCCGACATTAGTATACAACCATTAAAATGAATTATAAACAATTAAAAGGACTAAAATCCGGTGATTCAGGTAGCTCATTAAAATCATTTTTGATTTAAACTACTTTAGAGCACAGTTTCAGAAGCAGGTTTAAAATACGAGCCCGCTATTCAAGTTCATGAAGCCACAAACTTCTACTACAGTCTACAAGACTTCTATAATTACAAGAGATATTTGAATTATCACACATGCAACATAGAGTCAGAGAGAAACTTAAGTCAACTAAGTCATATTATTTAATGAAGAAAACAATAATAATAAATCTTATGATGCATTATTAGATACTTACCAAAGTTTATAATACTGTATATATACAGGGTGTCTCAAAAATATAGGTACACACTTTTAGGGGAGGTAGATAACATCTAAAGGAATGAGAATTGCATAGGAACCCATAACCGGAAACGTCATGGGAAAGTGGTAGCAGAGGTACAAGATCTGAAAGGACACAAGACAGTGATTAATCGGAAAACATTTATTGGGCATAATTATTACCTTCATAATGTTACAGCAGATGCTCGAAGTTTCCACCATGAGACGCGATGCATGTGTTACACTGACGGAGCATTGATTGCCGGACACGGGCGAACACACCTGGAGTTTCTTCGATAGTAGCAGCAGCGCAGACGAGCCTTGCCACGAGATCCATGTCAGACTCCACAGGCGATTCATACACGGTAGCTTTGAGGGCCCCCCACAGAAAGAAATCAACGCTCGTTAAATCAGGTGAGCGTGGGGGCCAGCAAACCTGTCCAGCATGTCCAATCCATCGTTGCCCAAAAGACATGTTCAAATGCACACGAACACACCTTCCATAATGGGGAGGTGCCCCATCATGTTGAAACCACATGTTGCGTCTCACATTTGCTGGAACATGGGCAGGTAAGCCTGGTAGAACCTATTCCAGAAAGATCAGATACTTCGCGGAGGTCATGCGGGATGGTTAAAGGTATGACCCAACTAAGCAGTCGCCGACCAAACCTGCCCACACATTTACTGCGAAACGATGTTGTGCCACATGGATGCACACACCGTGGGGGTTCTCGTGAGCCCACAAATGCGCATTGTGCTGATTGAATACGCCATCCCGAGTGAAACTGGTCTCATCAGTAAACAAAAATCATCCTGCACACGTGCAGGATGATCTGCAGGGAGAAGTAACTGAACCCTTTGGAGATGAAAGGGGTGTAAGGACTCGCGGTGCAAAATACGCTGTACACTGCAACGAGACACTCCTAAGGCAGAGGCAAAGGCACGTGTGCTGGTACTAGGATTAATCTCCACGGCATCCAACACACTTTCTTCCATGGCGGGAGTACGCGTCGATTGTGGCCTGCCCTCACTTCTGCTACCTCTTAATGACTCATAATCGCACAAATTTTAATGCGCACACGCAAACAAACGGTGGCCCGGTACATGTCTGTCCGTTACCCTCAGCTATTCCATACACTAAGTGCATGTCTGCCAGCTCCCTGTTTGAATACCTTTACATGCTCTTTGTAAGCCGACTACCGCTCTAATGAGGAAATCCGAAATTTTCCCACTAGGGCATTGATGAACAGCGCCGCCTATTGACTTACGGTGACATTTCCGGTTATGGATTCCTATGCAATTCTCATTCCTTTAGGTGTTATCTACCTCCCCTAAAAGTTTGTACCTATATTTTTGAGACACCCTGTATATATATTACGATTTATTCTAATGAGGAGATTGTGCAACAGATTCTTAAATTTTTAGAAGAGAATCTGCAATACTCAAAAGGGGTTATGATCGACAAATTGGGAGACTATGTTTTAAGTCATGTATATTATAATGTAGAGGAAGTAATGGAACACAGTTGCGTTATAATGAAAGCAAGTTCATGAAAAGCTCAAGATTCGTTCTAACACAAGAGAACTCAAGAGAAGTGCAGGTATCTATAAGATAATTGAAAGAAAACTTGTGCTATGTTATCCTATAAGCAAACCCTTAAAAACTACAGCTTCATTATTATACAAAAGAACTGCTGAAAGTTACTCAGAATTAAAGAACCTAAAGTTACTAGATGAATAGGAATCAAACTCCCGGAAACTAGAGCTTTCTTAGAGTAGAATAGAACTGAAATCTGCACTCATGTTATCCATACCAGAATCAAAGAAAACTAAAACTTAGTTATTATCGTTCGCTGATGTAAACTACAACCTAATTGTCATAATGGATTTGTGGAAACAAGAGCTAAATTGCCGTACAAGTAAATTTCTAAAAACTACTGTTTCGTTATATGTCATCCTATATGATCTTCGTATACATATATATGTATGAACTAATCATAGAATATAGAACTTATCATATCATTCATGAGAACGGCATCATAGCGAACTTATAAAAATCTCATCTACGTTATCAAACAAAAGAGTTATTAAAAGTAAAGCTTCTATCACTTTACATGTTTATTACGCTCTTTCGGTCAAAACAACCGATCGAATCATAAACATAAGTTGTCTTAAGAATTGTCCGGTAATATATGTTTAAAATGCATTCGCAGAATACTCAGAATCAAGATTACTTGCCTATATACGTACGTTTTAAAAATTAATTGCTTGCTTTATCTCTCTGTAAATTCAATGATCTTAATCTTGGATTCACGGATGAACAATATTATTAACTGCAATGTCTCTGGTTGTAAGATATGACGTCATCTATTGCTTCTTTCGGCTTTATTGCTCTTTAATTTGGTATTTAGAGCGTTTAAAAGAGCTTAGATGCAAACGACGAATTTTCTTTAGTAGGAAAAAACGATTTTGAGCCTAGAGGCATTTGTGACTTGGTCATTGTAAAACCAACTAACCAGTTTGAAAGAGCTTTGTATCTCAATGTTTGAAAACCACAATTTTTCGACAATTTGAGTCATGGACTTACGATGAATATGAAGTAACAAAATACACTTTTCTTTAATGAACACGCATATTAATGTAGGAATCTTAATTCAAGAATTTCAATTTCCGTTAGAACCACATTGAAACCTAAAAATTCCATCACGTTATTGCGGGCATTAGGTACTTCTTAAGCACCATTTGTTCCAAGTCTCGCACAGTTTTGAATTATTAACTTCTGTCACGTTAGCTGCCATTAAATGTGAGTGCTATAGCCATTGTATCACGCACATTTATGTGTTGTTTAGCGTGATAGCGTAATTTTTTTAATCCCCAATTCTGAGGCTCAGTGTTTGCAAAAACCATGTTATCATATCTTCTTTTTGTTCTTGAATAAATTAAGAAGTTCAATGCTCGGAAGTCGTCAGGCAATGATAATTAAGAGTGACATAGGTTAATGGTTTGTTGCATATTTTATCACGTTGCTTATTAACAACCAGTCTAGTTCAGCTCGTCATTTCCAACACTTGTTATAATTAAAGTCATTACTTTGCAAATTTTTACCTATCTTCCTATTGCTTTTCGCTCGTTATTTGTCGGTTGTCGGCTGTGATTTGTTAAAACAGTTGTTCCGCCATATCTTTCGAACGCGATGGAGAAATTTAATGATTTTAGGCGTCAAATGAAAGCTTATTACACGTGGAGTGTCATAGACAATACAAAAATCGATCCCTTCTCCAAGTTTTCTTCCTCACCGAAAAGGAGTAATATGAAAACGAATATTTAGCTATATCTTCAGATCGCGACTGCCGAAAGTAGCAAGCTATGCGTCAAATAAAAGCTTTTGGCATGTTACAGATGAAAAAAAAATCACCCCCTGTTTCATCTCCCCTAAAAAAAGGGAAATGCGAAAACGATTGTTCAGCTATATCTTTCGAAAACGAGGGCGTACAATTTCATGTTAGGTGTCAAAAGAAAACTCATAAGAAGACCGTCTTAAACACTTTCGAACTTCCCCCCAAAAAATAGGGCAATGAACGTTAACGAGTTATATCTCAAATTAAAACTTTTGACGTCTCCAGTGTCATGGGCTACCTTAAACGCTGCTCTAAAAAATAGATAGAGGAAAAATGTGGTCTATGCTTATGAGTCGTAATATCAAATGAAAGTTTATAAAGGTAGGTGTTTTAGTGACAAAGAAAATAATATAAATAAAAAAAAATATGAATAAAATACCCTTTTTTTTTATATGCGGCTTAAAACGTAGAAAGTAAAACAAAAAATGCATATCGATGGATGTCACTGAATTCATATTCACTTCAAAAGGAAGATAGGGCGTCAATTTACCTACTCAACAAGATTGCCAGCGCCCTATCTTCCTTTGAAGTGAATACGAATTCAGCGACTGATTGAACCATCGATATGCTTTAGATTTATATTCTACATTTTAGGACGCATAGTTAAAGATATTTATTTTTAAAATTTTTAATTTATTTATATTTCCAGTAGACATCACCTTATTCGAGTAAATAGATAAATTTAACATTCTTTGTGTCATAATTAAACATTAATTTTTCCGGTACGGATAATCCGGTAACAGGATGAAGAAGTTATGAATGCTAATAGATACTTATCTAAGGGATGTATAATATAATATTTATTTTTATATATTTGCATTCTGGAGAGGAGGAGGAGGACATGTAAATGAACTTTTTTTTTTACTTTCTTTTCAGTTTAAAAAGGCTGTGCTGTCTCAATCTTCATGCTGGAGCCCATGAGAAAGGTATAATAACATAATAAGAAATGATTACAGATGATATGTTGTAAAACCATTCTCAGTTTTTTTTTATCTCTTAGAAAAGATAATGTTTTTCTACAAGTAAATGCATTCTTATACCGTTTACCTTTTTGAACTCATAGGGGACTCCTGATACCATAGAACTTTAAAAGTTTATCATGGAGAGTTTTTTGTTTAAATCGTTCGGTTCTTCAGATTGGTAATTAAGAACTCAATTTTTATTTATATTTTAGCTGTTAATTGTGTTGTTGGAAAATCCAAACACTGTGTTGTGCAACTGTTGTTGAAGGTTTGGGTGAAAACACGAAATATCTGGACCTCCTTCTCTCAATATTTCCTATCAGAAATTATTATTATTAAATTATTTGAAGAGAGTAAGGAAGTTTGAAATGAAATCCCAAATATAAAGGAATGAAACACAAGCATTAATACCGAGATATCAGGATCATAACTGCAAATAAACAGCACTTGTGGCCCATTAAAACCAGAATGTCTAGTTTCTTAAGCAGATAAAATGAAGAGTGAAATGACAAAATTGACAACATTGCGTGAATTTAACTGATCACAAAGATATTATAATTTAACTGTTTATCCATTAATATACAGTATAATTCTAAAATATATTATTACCATCAAGTCGAAAGTAATAAAACAATGAACTACATTGACGTAATATGTACATGAGTAAGAAAAAGTAAATTAAAAGCTTTAGAAACGTGTTATTTCTAGTAAAATATATCTAGACTCTGAATGTCTTCCTTCCCTACTTTCCTGTTACTCTGGGTACCCAGGTGAGACGCATCCAGTAGAAACTTTTCCTGCACAATTCTGTGCATTAATTTCTATCTAGTAGTTTAATTTTCGAAGTCCATGGGTACTTGAATACTCTGCGACCTTAGTTTATTTCATTATGCAGAAGAAAATGCTGATAACACTGGTTTACAATATTTTTATAATATTAACAATTGTAGCTGCCTTTAACTATTTTTCAGGTGCTGATTTCAGATCTAGCTTAAAGAATGGCTATCACGTCACCTTTTTATGTTATTAGTCATTTTGACTCTTATTAAGATCTTTCTATACCAACACTTCCAGGCAGTTGGGAGGATACTAGATATTTTACTTTTTGTGGCTGGCAACACTGATTGCCAAGTGGGAGAAAACATGTAACAGTAAACTAATCTCAGACCGCCATTCTTGTTGTTTTCATTGTAGGAGAAACACGTGTTGTACGTTGAAGAGTGAATTTTGGCGTTTAAATGGCACAAAGGCAGCGTCGCGGATGTGTTAATGTGCCAGATAAGTTTTGTTATGTGTGGGGAAATTATATTTTAAAAACCCAGGGTCGTTCTTTGACAAAGATTGTGAAGAAAGCTTATAACTTGTACTTTGGATGTCATGTTGGAGATTAGGGCAAAACATGGGCTCCACATGTGTGCTGCATTTCGTGCCTTGTTGGCCTGAGTGAGTGGTTGAAAGGTGAGATATCATCCATGCCCTTTGCAGTTCCAATGGTTTGGCGTGAGCCAACTAGTCACTTGCGTGATTTCTATTTTTCTTTAACTAAAGTGCCAGGCTTTTCAAAACAGAACAAAAGCAAAGTAAAATATCCAAATGTGCCTTCAGCTATAAGGCCAGTTCCTCATGGACAACATCTCCTATACCAACATCCTTGGTTGGATACAATCCTCCAAATTTTCCGAGGATTATATCGAACCAACCGAAAGGAGATGGATTCACATACATCAGAGGAAGACTTTGAGGCACATAGAGATTCTGATCCTACATACACCCCTAAAACGTTAGACGAGCCTCATCTGATTCAGCAAAATTAACTAAATGTGTTGTTCGAGACCTAGGACTTTCCAAACAATAAGATGAGGTTTTAGGTTCAAAACTTCAAGAGTGGAATTTCTGGCCAAGGGTACCAGAGTTTTTCTATTCAGAATGATAAATTTGGCTTTATCTGCTTATTACGAGATGCAAGATGGTTTGTGTTTCTGCACAGATATTTCAAGGCTGATGGAAGAAACTGGAACAACTCACGACCCTAAGGAATGGCATCTATTTATAGATTCATCAAAATTCAGCTTAAAAGCTGTCCTTTTGCAAAAAGAAAACCAAAAACCTTCAATTCCATTGACACATGCTGCAGGAATGAAGGAAACTTATGAAAGCATGGAAAAAATACTGCTATAAAATGTGACAAAATTAAGTGAACAATATGTGATGACCTAAAAGTCATTTCGCTCTTCCTCAGGCTTCAAGGAGTCTTCGCAAAATGATGCTGTTTTCTGTGTTTGTGGGACAGTAGGCCAGAAAGGAAGACTACAAAACAAAAGACTGGCCCAAAAGAGATGTTTTTATTCCTGGAAAGAGTAATGTGAGGTATAAGTCTCTAGTTGACCCCTCTGATGTTCTGCTCCCACCACTACACATCAAACTAGGGATTATGAAAAACATTGCTTTCCTGATATCAGTAAGCTACTGAATGATAGTGTTTTCGAAGAAAAACTGAATATGAAGGGGTATGCTACATGGAAATCCTTCATATACATGGTCCAGGGTTTCCTGGGGAATCACAAAGAGGAAACCTACCATCAGTTCATTCAAGATATTCTCAAAAACTATGAAAATCTTAGCTGCCGAATGTCTTTAAAGTTCGATTTCTTGCACTCGCATCTTGACTTCTTTTCCAAGAATTTAGGAGTTGTCAGTGATAAGCAAGGGGAAATATTTCACCAGGATATCCAAACCATGGAGGAGAGATACCAAGCCAGGTGGGATCCAGAAATGATGGGTGACTACTGCTGGTTCTTGCAGAAGGAAGATACCTTAGCACATAAAAGAGAGAAATGAACTTCTTGTAAGTATAAAAGATCCTTACCCATATTTTCTTATTTTGCGTTTCAATATTATTTCATTTGTTACTTTATATTCAGTGGTGTATAACTATGATGTCTCTAATTTCTTTCACTGTAATCATGTAATTAATTAATGAGTTTTAATTTGCAATTTAATAAAATAGTCACATTTATTTTCATTTACCAGATATGCTTATTCATTGGAATTTCAAATACATCAATTCGTAATTTAAAAAAAAACTGTACTTTGTGCAGATTTTTCACAGCCATATTTGAATTCAGCACCATAATATTAGTTTAAAACATCCTATTTGACCAATTTATAAAAAAAGTTTCAATTTGTTGTCTAGTATAATAATTAAAACAAATAAGTCAATTAAATACTAATATTTTTTATTTACCTTTTTAGGCTTGCTTTTGTGCAACGTAACCAAAATTGGTTGTGTCTAAAAAACTCTAAACAGCCAACTCTCTACCAGTGGCTACATCTATATGTTTCTTAAATGTTATTGCAGTGCTATAAGGCGTATTAAATATAAATTAATTGGAAATCGCTTTAACAGAATTTAAATGCAACTAAACTTGTATCAAATTAACCTACCTAAGATTCTTCGTTTAAAACTAGTTTTAATTTTTACTTTTCGAAATTAGTCTTTTGTTTTGTGTTAGAAAAATAAAAGGCTTCTTTTCCGATATATCATAATGTCAAGAAGCAGCCTCTCATTTAAATGCGATTCAGTAAGGACGAAACAGAGAGTATTGTTATCCTTTTTTACTGCATCCAACCTATTCTCTTATGAATTTATTTAATTTGACATGAAAGCCATTAGTTGTGATGGCAGAAATTGATTATGAAGTACACAACCATTCACTTTTGACTCTGCTTGAATGCATACAACCTGGTAGTCGTTATCTGAATGCGAAGTCTCGACCGCAGAAGATCAATTTACTCTGCTTTTTTTTTTGTTAACGCTGCTGCGTATTTTGAGTTTTTTGCAATGATGATGTTGGAAGTTCTTCTCATCAGTGAACTCTAGAGACAAAAAAATGGTGAGAGTGGTTGAAACAAACTCCATATGTCCCCTATGGAGTTTATTTTTTTTTATCTATATCTGAAATCCAGTTTTATCCTATAATCAGTATTATCAGTTTTAATGCGATTTTCAATAAATCTAGTCCTGATCATGAACATTTCCCCAATAGTTAGCAAAGCCCTTATTATTTTTGCTTTATCTTAAATATTAATAAAATAATTTATTTATTGATAACTTAAAGTTCTAACGCTCTGTTAAATGAAACCAATTTTTCATTAATAGTTTTCGAATCGCTGCCCGGATAATATTGGTTTCATTTAACAGAGCGTTAGAACTTCAAGTTATCAAATAATAAATCTGAATTTATAGCTTCGTGGTTGACAGTAAAATCGGATCAGTATTTATCGATCTTTCACAATGTAAGAAAATAAAAACGGATGACATAGCTTTTTAGAATTATTTAATATTTTCATTTGAACTAAAAAATTAAAATTTTATGAATGATGAAAAAAAATATTAAAATTATTATTTTCAATTTTATAAAAAAATTCAGTAGAAACTATTCTAAAATCTTGAAAATTATTATAATTTAGTTAAATATAACGAATGTGCAATAAATTCCACTATAATATATATGAGTTTTTACTTTTCCAGTCCTATTTGATTTTCATTATGTACCATTGTTAATAATGAAACATTAAAAATATTAAACGAAGTAGAGGCTAAATAGAAATATCAGAGTTATAAATAACAACCGTAATTCAGTGTTTAGACAAAAAAAAACTGGATCGCGAAATCCGCAAAGGGTTCAACATCATTAAAAATTCGAATACAAATGCATTTCTTTGGCATCTGAGTTCATTTGAATACGCTTTCTATTTTGTTTCTTAGCAGTATTTTTCTTCCTTCAAAACAGAAAAAATTCCTTACATAACATATGTTTAATACCTTTTTTTAAAAAAACTTTATGATGATTTACAGTTTTCTAAATTGTAAAAAGGTTTCACCTTTTTTTTTCTGAAGAGACGACTGGCTTTGTAAGGTCAGTCGTCTCTTCAGAAATTGGTGAGATCATTATAATATAATTAAAAAATGAACAATATATTAAACCTCGAATCAGAGCAAATGATAATAGTACAGTCGTAGTTTTAATTCAGTTTAGTGTAGATTAATTAAGAGACGTTTAAATGGGCAGTAAAGATGAAATGTTTTATATAAAAATATAGTTTTACATAAAAAAATCCTAAATTTTGGGAAAATATTAGATAATAGTTTTTATATCAGTTTATTGGCATTATTACCACATAGTGTTTCAGTTTTCAGAAGCCGTAAAAATATCGAAGGATATTTTGAGAAGACTCTGAAGTGACTGACAAAGAAATGTAACTCATCCGTTTTTTCTTCTGTCTTGCCATTTTTTTTTTCGTGTCTAACAAAGTTAAACAAACACTGATTAAAGAAGAAAACAAATAGGAAGATATTAGAAATATTCTAAAAACATACTCCTGATTTTATTGGATCTTAAATTATGTTCTTTAGAAGGAAAAGATATTTTAACCTTTATATGTCGAGTGACCCTTAGTGAAGACAAAATGCTAAGCTTTCCTGCTATTCGATCATAAATTTAGAGTTTTATAAGTTTATTAAAAGTTACTTGAAAACTCATTTAGTTTCATTGGATTATTTATTGCTGATGAAATCTTTGAGTTTAACGAAAACTCATCAACCTTTGCCTAAATTGTAAAAATGATAATGTCGTATATGCAAAGAAATTGCGTACTCGTATATTTATATATATATCTATGTGCATAATAAGTGATGGATATAAGATCATTTTGACGCTTTCCCTTACTTGCATCTAATAATCATTTCAGTCTTGTTCAATAATACTCTTCATCAGAGACCAGTTCAAAGATTTTTTTGAAATTTTTACCAATGTATTGAAATATCCGTCTTAGTTTCTGTTATTTTATGCTTGATAAGATTTTATTATTGCCACAAGGACAAAATCATATCAAGATCTTTACGGACAACAGTAGTACTAATCTGTTTAATATGAGAGACTGTACCCCGATATGGGAATCACAGGCACCTACATCCAGCTCCACTCTAGTCTTTGACTTTCCATTATAGTAGGATTATTCTTCCTCTAATATGCTGGAATTTTATATTCTAACCTCAGTTTTAACCGTGTGAGTAAAGGTGTCCCTAACAGCAATAGGTAATTAATTATCCCTAACAAATATGTTTGACCTTTCAAGTAATTGTGGATCATCAATTACGAAGTCTCGGACACTACTACACTAAAAGCAATTAAAAGTCATATCTAATATTGCTGAAATATGGCTGAAACCAGAATGATTTTTCAATCTGTTGCTTTCTTTGACTGCATAGTGTGAGGTATAGGGTTTACTAAAGTTGATGGGTCCAGATTTGATTTCCCAAATATTCACTTGTAATTCAACTGTCGTAACAAAAATTCTCACATGAATAGATAATGCTTAAAGCTTGCATAAAGCAAATGATGCGAATAAATGCATACACTTACAGCTATTATTTTGTACCCGAAAAACTGAGCATTAAGGAATAGCTAATTAATGTAAACAATACGTTAATGCTGCTTCCCACTTAATGGTATTAATAAAATCACTTATTATATACACGAATGTATACACGAATGTCTCACTTACAGCTATTATTTTGTAGCCGAAAAACTGAGCATTTAGAATAGCTAATTAATGTATATTATACGTTAATGCGGCTTCCCACTTAATGGTATTATAAAATCACTTATTGTGGCATCTAAATACATGAAAGATTCAATTAAACACTTTGAAATAGTTTTCAAATGTTTAAAAAACTTTAATGATTAATATGTACGTCGAATACCAAAAATTCTGTGGTAATGAAGGATTTCTTAGATATATACATTTAGATATATTATATATAGTCCCGGTTAGTGTGCTGGCCTACTGATCAAAGGAATACGAGTTCGATCACCGAATAAAGCATGTGTGTTTTCTATTTTGTGTTGTCTTTCTGGTGAGTGCTCGTTGTCCTTAAACTCCTTTATGACATATTATATATACAGGCTCATTCCAGACTTCTGTACCAAGCATATGCAGGAAAAATAATTTATTATTTTTCATAGATTATATGCATTGTATGAAGCATATTGTTCACTAATGGAGAATTGTAGATAATATTACATACAAAAACAAAGAAAAATGCCTCTATTTTTGAATAATATCCTAATCAGAGACGGATCTAGATGGGGCAAGAGACTTCCCATTTGATAATGCTTATAAGATAAATGGAAACAAATAATTATTAAACTGGGGTATATTTCACGCATTTTTCAAAGAAATTTTCAATGACTTATAAAACGAAGACGAAAATATTATTCTGCAAAGGAAATTCAGTCCCCTTGCCCCCCATTTTTTTACATTTTTCTGTCGATTGCACCATTCTCTCCCCTTTAATTTTTTCTAGATCCTGGCCTGATTCTAATAGAGATCCCAACTAAATCACTACAGAAAGTTTATGTTTGGCCAGTGGAAAGCCAAATCCCAAACTCAGTATGTTGAAGAGTAAACTTTTTTGTGTATGATATTTAATGTAAATTAAAATCAAATCCAAGTCTAAAATTTGTTTTCAAAGCAAATGTAAAACAGTTAACAGAAAAAGTTGCCAATTATAAAAAAAAACATTTTAAAGTTACTGAAAACGAAAGTAATAACTGCAAATTTTTACTAAACAAATTGTATATTATTAAATTTTAACCTGTATGTAGAAGAATGAATATTACTGAATATCAAGATTTGTATAGATTCATCTTCAGTGTACTGTCGCTCAAAAAAGTATCCGAACACTACGGTTGATTACAAAATTCAGAAAAAATATCTGGCAACGATTTTTTTAGAAATTAGTGATCTGGTAAACTTCGTGTCACTTGACACGAAGGTTGCCAGATCACTAATTTCTAAAATAATCGTTGCCAGATATTTTTCTGAATTCTGTAATCAACCATAGTGTTCGGATATTTTTGAGCGACTGTACATTATCTCTCACATGAATATAATATTCATAATTTCAATAATATCAACAAGAACCTCCACGATCATTTAAATCAAGAATGAGAAAACACTTGGATTTTACTATCTCAAGATAAAAATCACTACCAATTTGAAACTGATCCTAAGTACCAAACGTTTTCTTTAAAAATGTTCTCCAGGAAAGAACAAGTCCAGAATAATAAGATTGGAACAACATGAAATTCAAAAATAAGCAAACAGATTCTGCACTGTACAACGAATGCAGAGTTGTCGAGAACATCGATAACTTTCTGCTTCATTGCTCAAAATATGAAAAAGAAATTAAAATTTTCTCTCAGAATCATGTGATGGCAATATGTGAATGGAATATTTCCAGAGTTGCAAAGATCCTCATTTTGTGGACAAAACTGAAATTTAACTTCGAAAAGTGGGCAGTTTTTCCTACTTTCATAAAGCAAGCAAATATCTAATATCAGGTACTACCTCATATGTTTCTACAGGTATTTAGGTTTTCTTTTAGAACTCTGCTCTTTACATTGATTGGTCAACCTCTCTGAGTTCTTTCGCTTCAAGATATAATCTGAGTTCTCCCAACTTTGATCTGGCTATGAAGAACCATAATCTGAATCTAATCTGCCGATTTCTCCCCATTAATACAATAAAACACAATATTATTAATATAGATAGAATATGGTCGAGGACACAACCTCAAACTTTCGTTTATTAAGTAATGAAGGTGCCTGGTAATAAGATAAAACTCCTCCTAATGCTAATTTTTCAGGACCTTTCTGCCCATACCACATACACTTCAGATAGCATTTGAAGTATGCTATCTGAAGAATTATTTTAACTAATATGAAATTATTAAATAAAATACATTTTAGAAATTGTTTTCCGTATGAGAATATAAAATCTATGAATGTATCGTCAGTTAATAAAAGGTTTTTATGTGGCAGTTTAGTTTTATTTTAAATGCTAATTTGTTTTAGCTTATTTTGTTAAAAGAATCTGTCTATGTTCATGTAACATTAATATCGGCTCTGTTAAATTGACAAATTAATTCATAAATGAAAGTTTTCTTTAAATAAAATTAATTCATAACTAAAAAAATATATATAGTAATGTACATATTAATGATAACACAGAATCCAATTAAGTATATTTGATTAACGTAAATTCTGTTACTTTTTCAATAACGCAAGCTTACGTACATTTTTATATTTATACTTTTATAATTACCATTCTTTTAGTCAGAATGATGAATGGTTATATCCTCATTTATTATAAGATTACCTGTCGAAAAATTGTTTTATGTCACAAATAAAATTGCTCTAGCAACTTAAATTTCTTCTGATTAAAATAAAAGTTTTATGCATTATGAAATAAATTTATACCTTAAAAATTTATCTTGGATGGAAAGCTATTTCAATCTATGTTAATACCATGATGTTTCTATTAGTAACATCTCCAACGTTTCTTTCTAATACAGATGTGTGAACTTTTTTGCACTAATCTTTAGGAATATTTTAATCTTCTTAATCACGAATGACTGCCTTTCGTTAAATATCGATCCTTTCCCCACTGCTCTGTGATTAGTTGAGTTATAAGACAATTAAAAGAATGCTCAAAACTGTTGAGTAAAGAGAGAGAAAAAAACTCTTTTGAGAGTAAAACAAATCACAGATAAAAATCTCTTGACAACACCAACTTACTACATTACACACTCAGCACTCGAAAAAGTAAAAAAAAAAAACTGAAATAAAAAAAAAAACGTTTTCGTAAGGAAAAAAAGTTAACCAGATTGAAGGAAAGTGAGAAATAGAATGAAAAATATAAATTAAGTACTAGTTGAAAGATACCGAGAAGACAGGGATATTTAAACAGAATCCTGGTCTGGAAGTCATTAAACGCAAACCTTAATGAGTGAGATACGAAGAGCATCTTGCGGCGGCGCTTTGATAGACAAACTTAATTTCCCAGCCAGCTGTGAGTAATTAATAACACATTTCGAAAGATCAATAGAACCATTAAAGTGGTGAGTTATTGATTGGGTTTCAGGGCTCCGTGCGCGAAGCGGACAGTTTGCAGGTTGCGATGCTATTGATCATTTCGCTCAGGAAATGTATACAGATAAAGAATTTAAGCAACAAGGCAAACAACGTAGCGCATGCGCTTCAGAAATACCATACATATATATACACAAAAATTGTTTTTCTGAAGGAACGTGTTAGAAATATTTCCCCTTCCGTTAGAGGTGTTCGCTGCCGCAATACCTTATATGGTGAGTCAAATAAATATATTTGAAACAGTGTAAAAAAAAGGTGTAATTAGGTGACTAAGTTAATTTTTCAAGAAATCATAATTAAATTATATGTGTTTTAATGTGCATGTAAGTCACGATTCAAAGGCGCTGTGGTTTGCTCAGTAAGTAGCCCGCCAAGCTCGTAATTTGCAGTTCCCAAGTTCGAGTCCCAGTTTTGACAGTGTTGAGGTTTATCTCCGCTAATCCCTACTCTTTTCTCTTTAAGGGAGGGACACCGATGGGTTTGGAGAAACTACAGTTTGTCGGATGAGATGTTAAACCTTGACACCTTGTGCAGGAGAGCCATACAATCTGCACATTAAAGAACACGCTGGATGGCCTTGACGGTACCATCTGTCTCCTAACAGTTGTTCAGTCGGTTACCTTCCCTACCGAACTCTGAACCATTGGTGTCTTTGTGACCTGTCATTTAGCATATGGTGGGCAAATGCGTGCCCTTCAAATCTAAACCAACCCAGCTCACATTTTCTGAGGAAGCTATGTTTCAGCTAAAAAGCGCAAAATTAAATCAATTGTGTCGAATTCTATTGCTTTTTCAGTGTTTCTTTTGAAATATGCGACAGGCTGACCACACATTTTGATATCTTGCTTTGAAACAAATTATTTGAAAATAACGATTAACATGATGGAAAAAAATATCTCAGAAATACCGTGAGAATAACTGAACGAGAAAAATGAGTTTCCGACTTTTTAAAAAAAGAAACACGAACGGCGGAGATAATCTGTAAGTTTTTGCCTTGTGTTGGTTTCTCGTACATATACAAACACTTACACAAGTAACACAACATAATAAATCTTACACAAGGTTTTATCAAGACAAGCTGCCAAACCTTTTCAACTCGCCCCGCAAGACTTGAAACTTGAAATGTTTTTGACTCGTATAGATGGAATATTAGATTTTTACTACGTTGTATGTGACTAGAATAGAATTTTGTGGCACATTTGCAGAAATATATGATTTTTATTACATATGCAAATGGGATATTAGAATTTTCGTGACACATCGACACATTACACAAGAAGTAACCCTAAATAACTGATTAATTAACAAATATAAAGAGGCGTACATTTTTTTTAAAGAAGAACAAAACCATAACAAAGTTTGTAACTACCATATAATCAATTGCAAATTTTTGAGACCGAATTTAAGGAACTCGTGTATTTACGTTGGAGATTTGTAGGCTAGATTTATCCTTGTTCATATTAGAGTTTTATACTTTATTTTGTATGAGAAGCAAAAACTTTTGAACGGTTTTACAGAGTATTTAAATAGTCAATAAATATTTTTTACATACTTGTAGAAGTGCGTCTTGATTTCAAAGGTGTACGGGATTTTATGCGTGAAATGAATTTAGCGACGCAAACACAGAGTGACACACAAAACTACTGGACAATTAATAAACAAGTTTTATTCTGATTAATTTCTTACAATAATGACACTCCAAGACACCAGGCATTGAATTTTTGCTGAAATAAATGAAGTTGTTCTAGGTCTATAAGTACGAAATCTAATACTTATATGCTATTGTTATAATTCTATTTTGAACAACTTTGATACTTTCAGTTTAAAACAAATTTGGTTAATCAAATAATGTTTAGAGTACGATATTATTATTTAGACACAAATATGAAACTTTTGCTAATATATATATATACTGTATAATATATAAATAATAAATATGAAAAAAAGTGAATAAAAGAAAACTGCAATACTCAATTAAAGAAATAATAAACACCCCCTCAAGCAGCTGCTTGCCACAGAGGTCTGACAGGAGTCTGTCAGTTTGTATGCCATAGTAGAAGGTCTGAGAGGATGGCAGGACCTCAGCAGAAAATTTTTTATTAATTGTAAATTCGTTACATCTTCTCATACGCATATGAGCTGATACCTCAAACTTTACCCATCTGTAAGGTCTACATATAACCTTTCGGGATAAATAAATATGGATGTAGTTTGCAGATGATATTTTTTTCTCTCTCGTGCATGCTTGTTTGCAGTCATTAACTAATCATTGAAATAGTTTGGTAACACCGAAATGCAATTATTTCAAGAATATAATATGTTTTACGAATAATTGTAATTTTTAACAAAAGATAATCACATGACAAACCAGCCAGCTCATTTTCATTCGCATAGTTAATAGCAGTTAAGTTCGGAACTTCATGTTCTCCGCTCATTTTCATCGGTATAGTTAATAGCAGGTAAGTTCAGAACTTCATGATTTCAGGTTCGATCTCCCATTGTACATGTTTTGAAATTTTCTGTGCTAACATAACGCTCTACCCTCTGTAAGAAAGAGAGCACCGATGAGCTTTGGTAAAGCGACCCTCTTTCGGATGAAAAATTAAGCCGTGACTCCACGTGCGGCAGAGCCATACACTGTGACTTCTAAAGAAAACGGTTGGATTACTTTGACAGGAAGAATTTATCTGCCACATGACAATTGTATAGTGGATCCTCTGCCCCTAGACATCGCTGAGCCCTTGGGATCCATGTGACTTGGCCATTTAGCCCATAGTGTAAAAATAAAATATCCTCTTAGGCAAAAGAACCCAATTAACAAATGATTTTAGTAATGGGGCATATAGGATATCCTAACCATTAGTAACAAAACTGTAAAATCACTATTCCTCTATTAGACTACAGTGGAATTGGTTCACTCTCTGCGTTATTGAGGTGACACCTCGCACAAATAGTGCTCACGACTTCGTGGAGAATTTGGAACCCAATAGATGAATAGAACCGTAACGCATGGAAAGCCTGATTATATATCATTACAACGCAAAATACTGGTAATTAAGTTTGTAAACAAAATTCGAATTATTAACTTATACCAAGTGGTTAGCGCGATCGGCTATTGACCAATGGGACCTTGGTTCGAGCCCCGGGTAAGGCATGGATATTTGTGTTGTCTTTCTACTGAGGTCCCGCATCCTCACAGATCTTCTACTATGACATGGTCAGACTTTTGTGGCAAGCAGCGGCTTAAGGAGGTATTTTTTTTTCAACCAACCAGCTTTTCTTTCGACTAATTCGCATACGGCAGAAAACATATAGGAAAATAAAATTCAAAATGACCTCTTCAACAAACTTTAACTTCCATAGGGTTAGGGAGCTAGCTACTGTTCCAGCAGGGAACAATTCATGCGCTGTGCTAGCTCTGAGGCGTTGGATTTGTTTTACCACTGAGCTAAACTTTTTTGGCACACATTGGCCAGGTCACGAGAAGGTTGGGAGGAAAGGACCCACTGCACAGCTGTTAAGAAACAGATGGTAACCTCCGGTCTAGGTCATCCAGCTAGGATTTTAAAGCCTAGTCAAGACTTTAAGTCTTGACTAGGCAGTACTTTAAGGTGCACAGGGAATGGCGCTCCCGCATAAGGGGTCAAGGCTTGACGTCTTATGCGACGAATGGCGGCCTTACAAGCCCATGAGTGGTTCTCTACTGACCGAGGGCAGGGCGAGGAATTTTTCGGAGATAAATCTCAATGCTAGGCCAGGAGAGATTCGAACCTGGGAACTGCAGATTATGTGCTTGGCGCTCTACTGATTAGGCTATCCCCGCCCCTGTATCTGAGGCAGTGGTCATTAATAGGACATGTCCTTGTATGGGAAGGCATGTATAAGCAAGGAATATCTTCTAAAATTATGTATGTTCTATGTGTTGTAAATAAAAAAAAAAGAGAAATAACAACTAATCACATAAACTCAAGCGATTAAGCTGCTTTTAAACAATTCAGTGACCGTAGGTACTTTTAGAAAGAGAAGTAGAAAATGGTAGACCTTAAATATCAATTTCTAATCAAAATGGAATCATAATAATTCTTCGTTATTTTTCACTCTCTAGCATTTAGAATGAATTTATTTCTATATACAAAACGCTGAGGAATTCTATCTATTAGAGAAAACTTTTGAAGCTGACTAAAAGTCAGACAAACTTGTTTTTTTATGGATGCCAAAAACCAAGGAGCGGCTTTGACTTCAGTAAATAAGGAATCTCTCTTAACATTCCTTACATTGCTTCTTGGAAATATTCGACATTTAAATGTGTTTCTGTGTAGTTGTTGAGTCACAATTGCTAGGGAAGATGCTTCAGTTGCGATAAAAAAAGCTCTCTTCTTTGAACCATACCTCAGATAATTAACACCATTCAGTATCTTCCGAATACTGTAATCAACGACGTTGCTATTACGTGTCTTGTCTTCCACTTACTTGGGGAGGATAAAGTGATGTCTGGAAGTGTAAGTACATAGGAGGTGAAGGCAGAAAAGAAGTGATTTACCTGATATTGAAGTTAACGTTTTCAAGTTGAAAACCAATAATATTGTTTTCATGCTCTTAATGAACAATTTTCACTAAAAAGCTTGTTTTGTTGGTGTGTAATTTTCAGACATATACACCGTCTAATACACCGGCGATACAAACAATTGGCCCTTTTTTAACAATTTTATCCGGTCAGTGTAAAAAATTGAAAAATATAAAATTAATTTTTATTAAAAATCTTACTCTACTAAAATGAATGGTATTTTAATAAGACGAAATACGGAAATCAGTATAACATCAAGAAACTAGCTACATGTCAATGAATCCGAATGTTCAGCAGATCATTTTTAGAATCCAATCCCATCCTTCACATAATGTTTCGACAAGCTAACTTCAGTTTTGACCTTAAAATAAACTTTATATTAATATTTTTTATTATTTTGTATCTATACATATGACAAGTAAAATGCAATAAACAAAGTTAAATATTTTTTCGAGTCTTTTTATTGTAGCCTCTCCCAGCTATTGGCCCACAGGAAACAATATTTTTTTATCCGGCTCGATACCAAAACAATTTGTGAACCTGTAGACAATCATTCGAAAACATTCATTGATTGTTATATGAATGAGAAGCTAACTTCGAAGATCTACGACTTCTAAAATAATTTTTTTTCACGGTAAAAAAATTACTAAAGATGAATTAAAATTCTGCGCCAAATATATCTAAATCGTGATGTTCAGCAGTTTCGCTCGGTATTTAAAGAATTATGGAAGTATGGATATTTAACAACAGAAATGCCAAGTATAAGAATTTACCTAAGAAGTTAAAACAAATGTAATAAATGAAGTTTTAAACTATTTAACAAAATAAGTGTATGAGTTAAAAATCTTAAAAAAAGCGTGTATAAATGATTATATTCATCAATTTTGTGCACGTTTCCTAAGATACATTGTTGCTATTAAATATTTCAACTTCCATAGTTCTTTATATATTAAACGAATATTGCTGAAATTCTGAGATTTAGACAGACCTTAATTTATTTTCAGGAACAGTTTAACACGAAAAAACTTATTTCAGAACTCGAAGTTAGATCTCCATTGAGATAAGATGGATATTCTTTAAGTCTTGACTAGGCAGTGTACAGAAAAATTGTCTGCTGAGTAACGGACGTTTTTGTAAGAGTTGATATTACCCCCCCCCCCCCAACAAAAAAGTTTTATAAATTAAAGTTAATTTGAAAATTAAAATATATCTTGCATTGAAGTGTTTGGCATCTAATGAAGAAGGTCTAAGGAATTCTACCTACTCCTTGATCAGCGGGAGAAAATAGATTACGCTGATTTTATCCTTTAATAAATGAACCAGTAGCTGTTCTTTATAAGGAATTCTGGTGACGTTACCAATTGTGCATTTTATATAAGAATATAATTTTTATTAATAAGAGGAAAGATTACAAATACATTTACCATTTGACCCGTAAAGCTAAATAGCTTACCTGCAGGAAAATGAATAAATTAAATTAAACATAGGTCATTCAGCCACAAAAATAGTGTACATCAAATAAATCCACAAAACACAACACATAATAATCAGCTAAATAGAAAATAACAAATAATTTTTTAAATCCATTTTAAGTCTTCTAAAAGAATCTATATTTAGTAATTCTTTTGGAATAGTATTAAATATAAGTGGTACTTGATATTCGGAGGTATGTTTCCCGTAATTATTTCGAAAATTTGGCAATTTGTAATAAACTTGGTATTGAAGTCTTGTATTTTTGTTATGTTGAATTTTTAGTTTGTAAGTTTCGTCAAAAGGTTTTTTAATTATTACATTATATTTATATAAATTACTGTAGGATAAAAGGTTTAAAAATTTTAATCTATCGGTGGAAGTTTTATAAATTTTTTGCAAATGAAACGGAATAATATTTTTAGCCATTATAAACTGCAGTTTTTCTATTTTATTTATGTTAGTTAAGTTAGTTGTTCCATGCACAATTATTCCATAATTTAAAATAAATTCGCATATTGCTTTATAAAATATTACACAGGTTTCCATATTTAACATGTATTTCAATTTTTGAATTTTTATCGCTGATATTCTCAAGCTTTCACATATGTGGGAAATATGGGCATTCCACCTAAAATATTCATCAAAAATTATTTCTAAATATTTTATTTGATTTACTTGCTCAACAAGTGGGCAATTACATAATGATTCACAATTTGAAGCATAATTTTTTTCTGCAATTTATTTTATGAGTTTTGATAAAGAGGTTTTGATGAATATGAAATCCTGGTGAATGTATAATCATCAATTTTGTTTTATTCTCATTTAAATAGATTTTATTATGATTTAACCATCTAATAATATTATTGTAATCTATTTGAACCTCTGAAATGCTATTATTTAAATATTTGTGACTGTTTATTAAAACAATGTCGTCAGCATATAGATAAATAGCAATTTTTAATTTTGTATTGAACAAATCATTTATGTATACCAGGAACAATAAAGGACCTAAAATTAAGCCTTGGGAAATTCCATGTCGTGTAATTACTTTTCTGCTGTAGCAGTTTTTTATTTTAGTAATTGTGTATCTGTCTGATAAATAATTTCTAAACCAATCTAACAATATACCGTGAATACCGTAATTTTTCAATTTCTTTAGTAAAATGCTATGATCTATTATTATCGAAAGCTTTCTTTAAATCTAAGAACATAATTACAAATTATTTCCCTATTATTCAATGATATTTTAATATTATTCGCAATTTTAGAAATTAGTTGAATTGTGTTTTTTTCCTTTTTGAAAGCGATATTGATTTTTATTAATTATGTTGTGTTTAAGTAAAAAGTTAAAAACAGTATTATAAATATATTTTTCCATTATTTTCGAAAAAATATGTAGAATTGTTACTGGTCGATAGTTAGAAAAGTCCTCCTTAATACCACCTTTAAAAATAGGTCTTAAAATACCTGCTTTGAGTTTAGTAGGTATGTTCCCAGTAAATATAATCCGATTTATAATTTTTGATATAATATTAAGTAGTGTTTCTTTATTAAATTTTATATATTTAATGTAAACATTATCGTAACCAAGTGATTTATTGTGTCTAATGAAGTAATTATTTCATTAGTTTGTTTTTCAGTGATTTCATGTATATAGATAGAGTTTAAAACTCTTTGCATCATGGTTGGAACATAACTTATATCGTCTTGGTGATTTGTATCTCTTATCTGTAAAATTAGTGTATTATAAATGTCATTGCAATTATTTGATATTTCTTCCACAGATAATTTCGTTTTAGACATGTTGTCAATTATTACATCGTCCACTGATTTTTTTCTGTTTTCCTTCTAATATTTCATATATTAATTGCCAGGTAGCTATCATATCATTTTTTTCATTATAAGTTTATTTCTATAATAAAGTTGTTTCTGATTTCCAATCTGAATATTAACCATATTTCTTAATTTTTTATAGCTATTTTTATAAGCATCACTTTTATCATTGTTTTTAAATTTAATCCAAGCTTTATCTCTTTCTTCAATTAATTCTATCAAGTTCGGTGTCAAACAGTTTTGCTGTGATTTATTTTTACCTTTCCAACCCTCCTCATAAATACTCCATTTGTTCCTAAAATTCCATCATAGATGTCTTTAAATACTTTATATAGTTTTAATTTATCCATTGAGTTGTCTCCATAATTTTCTAAATTCCAATTCATTTCGGAGATACCTTTGTTTATATTGTTATAGTCAAAAGACCAATTCTTATTTTCCTGGTCAGTTTCAGTATAATTAGTATTATTCAAATTGTTTTTGGTGTTGCTAATCAATGTTAAAATCATATAATGATCTGCTATTTTGCTTGTTTGAATTATTGAATTTACTGACATATTTTTAATCAGTTTAATATTAATATGGTCTATACAGGTTTTCGTAATTTTATTTTTTACTATTTCTTCTCT
Source organism: Ryuthela nishihirai (assembly GCA_038380435.1). Lineage (NCBI taxonomy): Eukaryota > Metazoa > Arthropoda > Arachnida > Araneae > Heptathelidae > Ryuthela > Ryuthela nishihirai. The sequence goes on from JAWZYU010000011.1 coordinate 15,445,956, forward strand.
TGTAGCTTCCCTTATTAATCTCTCAAAATTCATTTCAGCCAGTAGTGTGATATATTTTTCTGTGCCATGCTTTTTAGTGTTCATTGTATCGATATTAAAATCACCTATTAAAATGTGATTTTGATCGTTTTCTGTATTTTCCATCCAGTTTCGGAAAATCAACAGAAAATGGTTCACATCTGTACTAGGTGATCTGTATAGTGCTAATATAATGTGAGTACATGACAAGTAAACTAAGCAATAGCTAATTAAAATTATTTCCTATTAAAATATTTGTTGCATTGCATTTTTAAACTAGAGAGCAAAAATATTGACTACAATTGTACGTAAATTTTTTGCATAATAAAAGATGAATCTCGCTTCCTCTCCTCGTCTCCTCAATCTCAGTGGAGTAGCATGTGTTTACTATTGAGATTATGAGACTGCGCAGTTGATGTCTCGAAAGTTTTCATAGATTTGGGAGGGATTGATAAGTCATTAATCAATAACTTGTGTGAACTGTCGATTTTGTCTATTACTCTCAGTCTCATAGTATTCACAGTTGCCATCCACTCTACGAGCCTGCGCTACATGCATTACTTCTATCACTTGTAAATAATTTTTGAGTGAGAGGTGTAATTCGCCGAGTACTCAGTTGTCTGTAATGTATATAAATAAGTTCTATCACTATCATTTTGCCTGTCATGCTTTACCACTGGTTTCGTAACTCAAACGATGAAGGCTTATTATTTGAACATAAACAATATTTTCTTGGAAATGCGTGAAATATATGCAAGTTTAATAAACTTTAGTCTCATTACCCATACTAATGTTCTAAAAAAGGGGGATGACGGCCCACTCCCCCTTCCATCTCCCTAGATCTGACCCTGCATGCTAGTATAAATATATAAATTTCACTGGTATTCTGTATAAATTTCACTGATTTTCCGTTAATAATTTCACTAGTATTCCGTTAATAATTCACCAGTATTCCGTTAATTCCTGTTAATATATAAATTTCACTGGTATTCCGTTTTTTAAAAACTTGTTTTCAAATATGTTCCTATCAATGCATCGCCGATATTCCTTTGTTATCTTTATTTTACACAAAAGTACTTATCCAAAAAGCTCTAGTGTCGACTGTTAACCTACTCTCTTTTTCCTAAACTATTCCCATGTTATTTCCTCAAGAGAAAACACCAAGGTCGTTCCCATGAAACATGAATTCCCAATGCACTCTCCACGCATAACGCATAACAATTATAACAAAATAATGCATAACAAATGACTGATTGTCATTTGTTATGCGTTATTATTTGCGACATTTCATTATCTCTTGTTTTTAGTGCAATTATCTGGTACTTTTAACAAAGTATTATTTATTAATTTCTAATTACATGTGGACTAGACTTAATCAGAGTTCAAAACAAATGTGTTTTTATATACATATATTATTTTTTTTTGCCCTATATGTTGGTGAAAAGAATTTCCTTTCATCGTATTTCTGATTATTTAGATATATACATACAGGTTTTTTGGTGTTATTTAAATATCTTGCATGAACAATATATCCTTAACTTTTGAACATTTACTGTAATTTCTGTTAGTATTAGTAAAATGTATGGATAATCGAACATCCACATCTATATATCAGTCACTATAAGCTGTTGAAAACACTTTGAAAATTGGTTTCAATTATCAACTCGTTAAGAAGCTCGTAAATACATTTTAAAATTCTGGGAGACCACGATCTTTAAATAATGATTAAAGGGAAATTAAACAACTACAGCTTCTGTTGTTGTTTTACCTCTTGTATATTTTTAACGCTCACAGGGTATTGCTCTTCGGAACAAGGGGACCAGGCTTTGAGTCCCTCTGACGGACGGTGGCTTTTTCAAACCCATCGATGTCTCCTTTCTGGCCTAGGGGAAGATGGGTGTTTAGCTGAGATAAATCTCAAAGGTGGTACAAGTGAGACTCAAAATCTGTGACTAGTGACTGAGCAAACTTCGCCCCTCACAACTGCGGTGCACTGTTAAATTCAGTATATTTGCAATAAAATATTGCCAAATATATATATTGCTGGCATATCCGAATCAGTTCACTAAAAATGTTTGCGAAAGGTGAAAATTCACATCTTTCTGTACAATTTTAAGATGATTGCCTTAACTTTTAAAGGTTGCCTATAAACGTAGGTGAAATATTGCCTTATAATTTTTTCTTTATTGTAATATATCATTTTTCATATATTCATTGTTGCACGCCAACAATTAGCTCAATACGTTATCACTGTAATTATTTGATATCATTAACATTCAAGAACTGCAATATGATAAACATTTGTTAATAGTTTGAGGTATCCGCATACATTTCGCGATCTTTTTTTTTTTCTGAATATGCCATCGGACTATTTTCATAAAAAGTTTAAATGATAGCAAATCATTAAAATATAACAATGTTTTTAAACACAAGAAATGAAGCTTTTTCAGAATAAATTATTTTCCCTAACGGTTAATTAGTGTTGAACGAGTCTCTTTAATAGCTAAAAATAAGAGTACGGTGACACGAGGTACAGTCGTTCAAAAAAGTATCCGAACGCTATGGTTGATTACAGAACTCAGAAAAAATATCTGCAACGATTTTTTTTACAAATTAGTGATTTTTGTAACCTTCGTGTACGTACACGAAGGTTGCCAGATCACTAATTTCTTAAAAAAACCGTTGCAGATATTTTTTCTGAATTCTGTAATCAACCATTTCCGATATTTTTTGAGCGACGTACACTATATAGACAAGTTTAGAAATGCCTTTCACGTAATTTATCCAAATAAAGAGACCTTTGGCATTCGTGTTAAATCGATCAGTGATAGTTTACAGAGTAATTTTCAACATTATTGATACAGCACTTATTTTAATTGTAACGTATGTCCATAATTGTATTCCTATGCAACTATGTGTCTATTAGAATTTTAAAAGTCAGAATATATAGTATTGTTACGACAAATGAACGAGCTACAATGAACTTTAGATTTGATGTATCATTTTGATGCTCGCATGTGCTTCGGCTTGCGAATTACATCACTAACCACTTCGGACGAACTTAACTTAAAAAGAAAATAAGGAATAGGGGAGTTGTAATTAAGAGGAATTAGAGTGTGAAGGAAAACGTAGTTGTTTTATTCTGTGCACTATAGTATAAAGAAGAAATATTTTTAATTGACGTGTTCATGGGAAGTTAAATAAGAGTATTAGTGTGCTCGTGTTAGTAAATTAGCAAAGGAAAAAAAAATTCATCATTTGAAACGTAGTGATCAACGTCTGAAAAGAATTGGTTCTGAGAAACCAGTATTCTTAGCTGCAGTTTTGGAATACTTGATGAATAAAACCTTAGAAAGAAGTCATTTGGTGTATAGTTATTTAGTTGTTTGGAATTGGTAAGGTTATTCTCAATAGATTGCGGGTTTGTTCACAAATATGATTGCGCCACTTATTAAATGATGTAAAAAGCCTTATTTTATGCTTTGAGTGTAGTTAGCAAGAATTATAGAGGAAAAAACTCTTTCTATTAATAGTAATAAGGTAGCAAATTCTTCTGCAGATTTATTTTCATGCTGATTAGATTTATGTTAGTTCAGCTGAGTTCATGTAAATGTTTTCATTCATACTTTTGTAATAAATTACATTATTTAAGAATGATTGTTACCAATTATTACTTATTAACTTACACTCAGTTTCTATCCGTTAAATTTATAAGAATCTTGGCTACTGATCTAAGGGACCTGGGTTCGAGCCCCGGGTAAGGCATGGATGTATGTGTCGTTTTTCTGCTGAGGTCCTGCCATCCTCTCAGACCTTCTACTCTGACATATAAACTTACAGGCTCCTGTCAGACCTCTGTGGCAAGCAGCTGCTTGAGGGGGTATTTATTTATTTTATTTTTATTATATTTATCAAACATCGCCGTGTTTTGTTATATATGGCTATTGTAATAATTTTTCACAGTGGCATCTTTCTTTATTTAAATTTTAATAACCAACATAGTATTCTAGATGTCTAATCGGAATGCATTTCTTCCAAGCTATGCATTCCGATTTATATACTTTTAACACTCGCTGTGTATAACTTAACAATTTTAAATCTACTTATTTAAGTACTTATTTTTATATAAGCTTAAGCTTGTGAGAAAGAAAATCAATAATAATCATGTGGCTAGAAGTAAGCTGCTAGCATTGAAATATGCTACCAGATGCTAAAACATCTTTAAAGTTCTGTCTTGAAATAAAACTACAGTACATATATGCTATTGATCTAATGAATATAAAGTGTATTCAATAAGTATATTTTAATTTGATCAAAGAGAAGTTCTACGAAACAATAGTTGCATATGAAATGTCAATTTCTCACATAAAGATAATACAAATTCTCAGAATCGTAATTCTACATAGAGGTGTGGATAGTTTCAACCCAGCAACATAAGTTATAATTCAACTACAAATAACGTAAAAACTAATTTTTTGTTTTGTTTTGTCTTGTTTAATATCTAACGCCAAGGCGGAAATAGCAAATAATCCATGATTTATTTATCTGTTAATTAATTTCATGAAGCAAAGTTTGAATACAGTAATAATTAAGGATATATACAAGAAGGGGTAATCTCGTTTTTGGCAAGATTGGCAGAAGGAACACGGATCCATAAAACTAGAGAATGATGAGAAAAATTAGAACTGATGAGTTGAACCTGGGAATAACTGTAAGTTAAATACGTAGAAGTATAAGGTGTAAAAGAGTGTAGCAAACTTTTTTTAACTTTTGGGTTTAGTGCAACAAGTACTGACACAAAAGCATGTCCAAGGAATCACAAGAAAAGAAAGGAACTGAAGAAAGGGCTTGAAGTTGTTATTATATCATCTGCTTCATGACCCTTTCTGTGTTTCAGAAAACCGTGCCATCTAAGCTCTCCATCCTCCAGTGCGCAGACTCCCACTCCTCTCGGCGAACATATAAACACGTGCGTCTGCCGATCTCCTGACGACGGCGATCGGAACACGATCCACTCAGGGCTGCGCCGCGTGACTCTCGTGGAAAGAACAGCTCCGTTAAGTAACGCTCTTTCTCGCGCTCCGTGTGTGCGTGCGTCTGTGCATGAACCTGCGAAGCTAGGCAGGCTGGCAACCTCGGCTTCCTGCTCCAGATCAGAGGTTGACGTGTTTACGTGCGGAAAGGGATTCTCGGCTGTTGTCATGGAGCTGCTCGGTGCGCTGTAACTCTCCAGCGCTACCGTCCGTGGTGAAGTACCTAGAGTGGAAACAGAGGGAAAGTGTGTATGTGTGAGAACTGAGATGCCCTAAGAGAGACATACGCAGTAGAGATAAAATTTCGAGGACTACGTTGTTATGACTGCACTGCTTCTGAGTTCGATTTCGAGGAATGATGCATTCGAGAGGACCCCGATGTCGGCTGATCAGGATGATGTTTACTCTTGGAATAATCCACACCGGTAAGGATCACTTTCACTCATCTTGGGATTTCTTATCTTGATCGATATCAAGATCGGTTTCGCTCTCTCGCAATGTTAGCAAACCAAAATTCCTTTCCACTTATATTTGAGGAGGTGTGTGATTCGTAAGGTAGGCGACGTGATTTAATCGCAGTTGACTTCGGAATGTTAAGAATTTCGAATGATGACAAGTGAGAAAATTCCATTTTGGTGAAAAATTAATATGACTTGCTGGAAAAATTCAAGATGAATATTTCATAATTTGATTTTTTCAAAGCAATTTTACAGCAATAGAGACAGTTATATTGTATTGTGAGAAATAAATATATATATAGAGAGAAAGTAAAAACAAGTGCAATTATTTGTTTTTACAAAGTTATTTTATTTAATATAGCTATTTAATTTAAGGGCAATGGAAAGTATTTCGAAATAATTAATAGAATTTCAGCATTTTAATAAAAAATAATATATCTTCTACATTCATATATATCGAATAATTTTCTTTACAATTTTATTAAAAACAAATAATATTATATTTCTTTTGTATTTTTATTTTGCAACTTAATGTGAGAAAAATCTTCGAGAACGCTTAAAAAAAGCAAACCATTCTGAAATAAATAAACGAAATAAAAAAGAGAGTAGCTATTTCTCAACCAGACAGGCATTGTATTTCAAGAAATGATCGTTATATACCATATTAGATGTAAAACAACTGTATTTTAATGAATCTAGTCTTCATTTATTCTTGCTAACCTTTCACAGATTCAAATGTAAGATAAATATTTGTGTGAAAATTGGTTTAACGATGCCGTCAAGTCAATCTCTGATTGCTCGAATAAACTGGCACACTTGTATAAAATAATAGAAAAATAGGCAATAAAATCGTTAAGGATAATATTTATCTTTAACACTAAATGAACTTTCTAACTTCTTTTTTTAATTATAATTAATCTTAATGAAAATACTACTATAAAGAAATTATTGTATATATTTAAAAGACATAATTTTTGATAATTCTTTTATTGTTTTTCTCAATTTTTCTGTCGGATCAGTTATACAAGTGTTTTTATTTATCTCTTTTTAAATATATATATAGATCACGTTATTTCAATAGAATTAATCACAAGACGTGTTCTCTAGACACGGAACTCATGAAATAATACGCTGAAAAAAATTGGTTCTGCCGTGAGTGGGATTCGAACCCACGTTTCCAGGAAACCAATTTTTTTCCAGCTCGTTTGAAAAAAAGATGTGCAGTTTATCTATATGAGCTATAAAATTTCCAAAGAAACAATATAACGAATTATTTTTATTATAATGCTTGATTAATATAATTTGATACACAAAATAGTTGCTGGTTATATCGAACCGTGGGAAAATTCAGTAAAGAAAAATGTGATTAAAAATGTACCAACGAAAATTTTCAGATTCAGCTTTATTTTCAACAAAAAGAAATGTATTTTGCAGGAATGATATCAAACCTGATGCAAATATATTTGCTCAACTCACTGCAAGGAAAATTTGGAACGAAAAAGTTAACAACAATAAAAAAAGGCAAATGATGAGCTTACAGATGATCAAAGTCTAAGATAATAGGCCATGTTTTTTCATACTCTTAACATTTCAGCAAATAAACATTTAAAAAAGAAGCATTTGCATTTACTTAGCAACGGATGGAAATATTGCATTCACCTCAGAACTGGGAGATCGAAAAAATTGAAGCGAAAAGACTCTTTTTCTATAAACAGTTTTTCCTGCAAGAAAAAAAAAAGCTAATCTTTTTAACTGTTTTCAGAGCGAAACCGATGAACTCAGTTGAAGAGCTTCAGCTCCTTCCCTAGGGAAAATTTTCTTTTTAGAACTAAGGAGGAAAGGAAAAAAGTCCGTATTGCTCTGTTTGGAAAAACATTTTCTAAAAAGACAAAGAATCAAACAGAATTCTGGTACATTCGGATCCCTCACCGCCGATTTGTTTTCAGATCCCCCCCGTCCCCTTCAATCCATCCCTTACCGGCTGAAAAAAATGTTTAAAACGCAACATGTATGTTTTAATTGTTTTTCTAATTTTGCCATGTTATTTATAATTTATATAATTTATTTCGATAATTTCATATTTCTGTAATTATATTAAGTTAAGCTGTTATGTTTGCAAATCTGCGTTTTATTACATTAATATTGCTTCCATATGAATACATTTATTATATATTACGCATTCACTTTAATTATATATCAATATGAAAAATTTTGTCTATCTACCAACATTTTAAGACTTTTTTCATTTGACTTTGCATTAAATCTAAAGCAGAGTTACTGAAACATCGTCAATATTTGTATATATGACAATTATTCTTTTCAGTAAGTGCTATTATACAAACTGCGTAACAATGACTACATGCCTCGTTAAAAATCCATATAGCGAAAGGATTATCATACATACACGGAAAAAATATTGTTGATAAAATTCTGTTCATACACAGCCTTCATTGAATATGATCACCTACATCTATTTTATCTAAATAATGCAATTATGATAGTGAGCGGTGCATTTCAATAACTTTGGAAATCTGCTCCACGTTCCAATGAAATGTATTCCCACAATTTCCTGCAAATACGAAATGTTCATAAAAATAATATAATTAAACGTTGCATGAGAATTGGTTTCGCAGCACAACTACCGATGGAGACGGTAATCCTTATATACGAGAATTAAGTGCGGTGGTGGGTGGCTTAAAATCTAAAGTTATATTTTACTGGATTTACTGTTTGTTATTTCTATAGCTTTTGACATATAGACTAGAAATATTAGTTCATGTAGTTCAGTAGAGGAGTTGAATCCTTTCGTGTATACTTATTTTAAACAAATAACGGTAATTAAAGCCAAAGCCCCCATGTTTCAGTACTAAGCATTCAATCTCCATTTCTATGCAGCAAAATTCACTTCCTTCGGTAGGATAAACAAAGCATTTGCAAAAGTTCAGTTTATAATTCCTCGGTGAGAAAAGTTTGGGTTGGGTTGTTTTTACCTCTGAGCGGCACTTTTTGCACAACATGGGCTAAATGGCCAGATCACAAGGACCCCGATGTCTCAGAGAAGGTTGGGGGGGGGGAGGAACCACTAGAACAGATGTTGGGAGACAGACTGTAGCCTTCCGTCAAGACCATCCAGCGTGTTTTTTAACGTGCACAGGGTATGGCTCTCCACACACGGGACCATGGCTTAACGTCCCATCCAACAGACGGCGGTCTTTCCAAGCCCATCGGTGTCCCCTACTGACCGTGGAATTTTGCGGAGATAAATCTCAACGCTGACCCAGCTAGGACTCGAACTTAGGAACTGCAGATTACGAGCTGGCGCGCTACTCTCTTAGCCACCCCCGCCCCCCGCTGAGAAAGGGGAGACCGATGGAAAAACCATCTTTTTTTCTGATGGGGACTTTACCTCGTAGTTCCATGTGCTGGCGAGCTATACTTGTGTAAGTTAAAGCACGGTGGATGGTCTTGACGTGAGGTTTGCATCCATTTCCTAACACCTCTGCGGTAGATCCCTTTTCCTTATCCCTCTCCAGGACCTGGTGATTCTAGTAAACTTTCTATTTAAACTAGTGTGTGTAAACCAGTGTTGCTCAATGGTAAAATAATCGAACTAAAATCTGTTTACAATGCATGCATGCAGAAGGCAGCATGAAGTACAAAAGTGAAACAGATATGGATTATTCAAAATTGTAAGGGAATATAAGCTGTTTACAGATTTTTTAACGAAACATTCGTAGAATTTAAAACCTAATGGGATGAAAAAATAAAATATGTCTCATAAAACTTAAGAATAGCTTGCCGGAGCACCAGTTAAAAAACAATGCTCTAAAGCAGTAGTGTTCAACCTTTTTAGTACGGGAGGCTATTTTTTATTGCAATTCAGCGATCTCCTAGTATTTTTTATAAAAAAAAAGGTAAAGTGTTGTATTTTTTGTCATAGTCTATGACAAAAGGGCAAATTGTAACCCGGATACAGCTATATACAGGCTGCAAAATGAAATGAATTTTAATTTTTTTAATCATTAAACAATTAAACATTACGATAGACATAAACCTTTAATTACATCAAAAATCTGATGCGAAATTTTTTAAAACTACCACTGACAAAAATTATTAATATGATATTTGACACTGCTGCAATTTTTTCATAATTGCAAGTGTATGTTGAAAGCGCCAATCTTAAGTACTGATCCAAATCCTCGTCATTAAACACATTTTTAATTTCAGTTTTGATAATTTTCATGTGAGAAAGCATTGTTTTAGCTAAGGATATCTACCCAAAGCATGGTCTTATTCTTTGAAAGACACGTGTCAAATTCGGTCATTTTTCTTTTGTGTACTACCAAAATAACATTCTCTTTCGACTTCAGGTACACATCATTTCGAACATTTGCTTCTGTTTTTCCATTGAAGGAATAATCGTCCAAAACAAAAGCCGTGATCGACCGGTAGCCCGCGTACGACGAGTTGAGCCTCTGCTCTAAAATATAGTTACTAATTATTTAAGGTATCTTACATTTCAAAGCAAACTGCATATATTCAGTGTCATTCTCGATTCTTCACAATAGCAGGATTCAAGCAGTTTATCTGCAATTGACTCATAACTACGAATCACTTTATAGTCGCTCAACTGCGATGATAACAGGAGTTAAAAATGTTTTAATTTAAGGTTCCCCATTAACAGAGTTAATGTACAATGTGGAACAAACAAACTGCTTAAAAAACTAAATCTCTGTTCAATGGCAACGACAGATTTTTGTGTATAATCTGAAATTTTGCAACTGAATTTGAAAGCTTTATGCAAGAGAAAAAAAGCCACTTTCATTGCACTACTAAGTTATAAGCTAAAACATGATTTGTTTGACGTGGCATACAAGTTTAAAAGAAAGGAAAAAATGTGTAACTTAAAAGAATACTACGAAAGAATACAAAGACGATTCCCAGGAGCAGAATTTCCCTTTTCATTTTAACATTCTCTATTCGTGATAGCAAAGCATTAAATCTCTTGTCAACGACAAATAATAAAAACATTGGCTTTTCCATTATGAGATGACACGTACATACCATTCTTTTGCTATATTTCAAACGAAAGCGGCAAAAGGAAATGGAAGTCTACCTTTACCAGTGTAATTACGCCAGTCACGCTGCATGTCTTGTTCTGTCACGAATGCTGCACCATTTAAATAGAACAGACAATTTTATATATAGCTGTGAGCTGTGGTTACAAGCAGAAAGAAGGTATGAATGATCATTAATAGCTGGGGAATCTAATTGAGTGTAATTAAACGTATCACTTTTAATCAGTAATGTTTGGAAAAGTGATTTTATTGCGCTTTGCTAATTAAACTTCTCATGGGATATAATAAACTTAAACATTCAACTGATAACAACAAAATATGTCTGCTAGTTGTCTTGTTAACACAATAATGCCACACTCTCAATAACAATTTAACAAGTATAAAGTCTCATTTGAGCTATTCAGTTGTTAATATTAACAATTACAGTAGCTTGCAATGAAATTGTCAAGCTAACAACCATTTGCTTTTTTTATTTATCGTGACTTGGTTTTGTTTTCTGAACACTAATCTGCTTCGAATGACCATATTTCTAAAGCATTAAACGGTTGCATACAACATTTGAATATTATGGGAAAGAAATTAACATATTTTTGTCATTTGCAACCATTCATGTTTCCTTGTTTCCAACAAGTCATATTTCATGTTTTTCTAAATATCTATCTATCAATGTCAAAGTAGAAGCAGCCCAGCTGGTGGCATCCCAGGCTCATAACCTGAGATTTAAAGGTTCGACCTACGATCTGCTAAGCCGTTGGTTTTTTCTCAGCTTTTCGGCATTCTTTGCTCGGAGGCAAATCAATGGGATTCTCAACGATGATGGCTGTTGGACAGTTCGATAGGTAATGCTCTGTTGCATCGCAATGAAGTAGTCTGAGATCTTGTTTTTGCAGCGTAAAGATATTCTCCTTTTTTCATGCTTTATCTTAGATGAAAAAAAAACAAGAGCAGCTTTAAAAGTCTGTCGCCTGTCAGATGGCAAAGCTAAGACGTGGTGTTCTGGCAGGGACATCATATCCTGCATTCGTTTAGAAGCATTCAAGATGTTTTCAAAGTGAGGCTTATGGGTTACTTATGACCTGACCATTTGTTTTTTTTTTTCGTTTAAAACAGAATGCAACAGTCAGCAACAGTAAATCCAAATAATCGAATACTTTCACAAAATATCCTTATTACTTTATGCTCACTGATATTTTATGGAGGATTTTATATATTCCGCATCTAATATATAAAGATGATTGTGAGTGATTGACTACTTGATTGACAGGGGATAATGCTAATTCTATGAAGTAGAAATGCTAGAGCTCTGAAAAGTTACATCTAGGGATAATTCGGTTCCTAAATCTCGGGAAAAATCCGAAATTGGCCGTGTTCCTACGCTGTGTTCTTTATGGTCAAATAGAGGTAACATAAAGGTCAAATTATGATTTACGAGTGCTAGAAACGTGAAAATTGGTGCCTGGGGGTGTTTCGAGCTGTAGATGTGGGAAACGTTACGAAATTTCGGATTCGATAGGTGCCAAAGGTCAAACTTAGATCTACCAGTGTTAGAGAGCTACAAATTGGTGCCTGGGGGTATTTTGAGTCGTGGATCTCAAATATTATGGCAAATTTTGGATGCGATGGATCCTTCAAAGTAAAAAAATCAAATTTCGATGTATCAGAACTGGAGAGTTGAAAATTAGAGACAATATAGTCATACTGATATTTTGGGTGCGAAATCTCCTAACTCTGAATTAAAAAAAATTTTCAAAACCAGTGTCGCGTCCAAGGTCAAATAGGTGTCGGAATGACGGGCTAAAATCAAGAGGTGACGAAAACATAGATTGATTTACAGTTTATTAAATTTTGCTTACTCTTTTTGCTGAGTTTGAAAGCAGCAAGAAGAGCAGAAAAAGATACAATAACGACGACATGTTTTCCGTAATATATAAATCTATTTTTTAATGCTTTTGAATTATTGTTTTCACACAGGTTAAATTTTTTGTGTCATAGTGTTTAGTGTCATAGTGTTCTATTGAGTTGTTTTAAAATAAGCAGCAGTATTGTACTCTGCAGTGAAGTTCCAAGGATCTCGCTTTTGAGTCAACTTTAAATTAGCAATGTGAGACAGCTTTCAACAAAGTCAAACCTAAATTACTTATAAAGTAGTATGCACATTTACAAATCTTTGTGTTATCTTAATCTTTGTATCTCTTAATTATGTATATTTGTAGTGATGTCCAGTAATTTTGTGTAAACATGATTATGACTAGCGAGCTTTAACGTCATGAAAACTGCCAAGGAAGAAAACGCAAATCTCCACCGGGCCGACACTGATAGTATCGACTAAAATAGCACTGATAGGTGTAGAAAAAATAGAAATAAGATCGCAAAATGTGCCAGAATGCAATAATATTACGAGTTGTCAGTAGCATTGCTTGCCTATAGAATGAACTCGCCAAATGACGCTCATAACTTTCACTAGCTTCAGGGAAAAAACCAAAAATAGTAAGGAGATATCTGAAAGACCAAATAGCATACCACGTAAACCCTAACCGTTAAACAGGACTTCAGAGTAATGCGTGATTGGGATAAAATTAAATAAGTAAACTGATATTTTGATAGGCGAAAAATTTTGTTATGTTTTATTGAAATGAATAAAGAAATAGGTTCTCGTTTCAGCGAATAGAAGGAGTGATGCGATTACAAAGCTAGATGTTGTGTTTTTTAAGCACGCGATTTTCTGAAATATGTTTACAAAGATTTCGTTAATCTACAGTCCTGTAATCAACTCTGAGCATCGCAGACACGCACACAATAGAAGTCCTTTTCAGTTTGACGTTTTTAAGTATTTTTCACTTAAATTTTAATGTAATTTTCGAAGAGGTTTCAAACAAATTGCATGGCGCCATATTAAAACGTTCTTTTAATTCTCCAACACAAAAATGACAAATAAATACTGGTTGTAACTACGATTTAATTAAGTTTTATTTGGTAAGTTTAATTAAGGATGTTTATGTACATAATGCTCAAAAACATCCATTAAAATGTGGAAAGATTTTGAGTCGTCTCTTCACTTCAATACTGCGCATAATCTCGCATTAGATTATTTTGCAAATCTAGATGAATAATATTTCGTTTATTTTATACCGGTAATACGATATCCAAAAAAGAAATAAAAATAAAAACTATTTTAATGTTTCTTGATGTTTGTGGTATTCTATTGCACTCATGTGGTGAAGAAATCCCTCCTTCCCCTTCTTTCTGATTGCAGTCATGGAGATTTTTTATACTATTCTGTGTACTTGAGTTGTATTAGATGAATTGGCGACGGAAAATTGTGTAGTTGAACAAGAATTAAGATAATGAATGCTTATTCAGTAAAGCAATTTTCCGTCACCAATGATACTGGCGGCAGCGCGATATCCTATTGATTGCTGAAGATACTGCATTAGTCTTGACTGGGTTTAAATCCAGAATGGTGGAATGGATGCTTGACCGACCACGGTATTATGGTATCGCTGTTTTGTTGATGGTGCTTCATTCTGTACAAAATAAAATCTGTTGATCCTCAAAAGTGCTTTAGATGCTTTTCAGATGAACATAGGTTTCGACAAAATTAAAATCATATGGAATACGTTAGGGTACGGCATAATGAAAGGAAAAATGATTAAAACGTTTTTCACCAAACTGTTTTTTTTCTCTTAATATTCAACTTCTTTCATATGTCTTTTTTTTTCTGGACATTTTCTATTTTTTTTCCCAAAACCTCATTTTACACTTTTGAGAGATAATTGCATCATTATTATTAAACCACCCTTGTGCTTTTTTACTCAATGATGTCTAAGTATGCGCTTTAATTTATGAAGTGTTAAACACGTGATTTTATTGTTCCATCCACTACTCAGTGATCATTATAAAGTCAAATGAGAATTAAGGTTGAGGGGAAATTTTGGTAATATGGAATTATAGTGGAAAGTAATTATTTTCTTTTATTTTAGTGAAATGATATATAATGTTATATAATGATGAATTCCTCATTTTATATATATTTATTTTATGGGGCTTATTCATTAAGATATTTGGAATTATACTCGTGGCATTCAGAATTCATATTTAAATGAATGCTGCTAGCCAGAGGAAGAATAGACCCTCAGGCATGGAATCTTCCAGGAAAGAAGCGAGCAGAATGCATAAGTAAGACCATAACCAAGCGTGCCTATGAGGTGAAGGCAATAAAATGATTAAATTGTAGTTGATTCATTGGAAGGAAAGGGAGAAAATCGAAGAAGAAGATGAAGACGCAAAAAGCTGAACTACGACGCAAAGAGAATTTCTGCCGTTGTCATCGAGACACGTAGGTGAAGCACAAGGGAGCACTTGCAGCGCAAGCGAAGGCCTAAAGTTACGATAGCGGCTGCCGTGTTTTTGAAAGAGGCAACGTGTGCCTCCCATACTGTGGTAAACGACAAAGTGGCCGACTCAGGTGAAATAATCTAATTGCAAAGGCTCTTAGTTTAAGGGAAAGGAGAAGAGGAGAATCTCTTTCGTCGACTATAGGATTACGCGATCGGTGTATCGTCAAGATGATCGTTCGACTAAGGAAAATCAAGTTTCTGTAAATCATTATTGATGATATTACAGGAACAACAAAAAAGCAAGGAGGCAACAGTAGAGGTTTTACCAAAACATTTTAAGAATCAGCTCTTAGGTACAAACAGCTAGGGTCAAAGGTATTGAATATACGTCCAATATTATTCGTAATGATGAATAAACACTGTATTTAATTCACAAGATAGTGTTGGGCATGTGCTTGTTAGGAAAACAATTACTGGATTAAGAACCCGCAGAGAAAACTACCGAGAAACAAAAAGGAATAGCAATACCCTACGACCAACAAAGTACGATTAACTACTGCAGCACCTCAGCTGGGGGGGGGGATGATTGATTAGCTACGACAGATTAAAGCGCAAGCATAGTTTTAAGATAAGAAGAAGTAGAGACAACATAGTCATACTGATATCTTATTCTGGGTGCGAAATCTTCTAATTTCTCTCTAATTACTTTTCTCGAATCATAGTTTACTTGTGGACAGACAGCTTATTTTACAATTAAAAAAAAAGTGAAGATATAAACAATTCAACAAAGCTTTTTTATTCTAGCAAAATTACAATGAACTAATTGTAGAATCGAATGCGAAGTTTTCCAGTGAAAACTCCTAAATTCAGTTTTTAAGTAATGTATGCAATTAATTTTTAATAACGCAAAGTTAATGTAAATAGTTTCACGTATAATTCACAGTTATAACATTCTTTACCCAGTAATTTCAATTCTTGGTCTAGCATTAGTTAAATTCTGATAAATATTTAAAATTCACTGCCGTATAATTGAGACTGGTTGGACTAATTATAAATTTTGCGAAATAAACTCGCATTCAAGATGATGATGAATTATTTATGATATAAATTCGGTGATGAATATGAATGCGTTGGGAACTCAACGTGAGAAGAGAGTACATTGAGGCACTTACAGTTAGCGAGGAAATAGTATCACAAATGAGAAAGCTGGGCATAAAAGCCTTTAGTTTTATAACCTCACTCGTGAAGAGAACAGTGAAAAAGGATTATTTGCCTGAAGCATTTCAAAATCAAATATTTGCCCATTCTCATTTATTTGCATTTGATTTGCATAAACAACAAGAAAGGGTGAACGAAAACTAAAAATATAATGAACTTAAAATTAATTCCTCGAAATATTTGATGTAAAGGTTTAATAACTAAAGAAAATATTTTTCTTCTTCTCTACATTATACTGTTAAAAAAAATTGATTTGCCATTCGAACAAGTTATTAAGACTACACGCAAAAGATTAGTCTTAATATTAAAGTATATATAAATTTAATAAGCACTTATCCAAAACTTTCATGAAAGTCCTTAATTTTATCGTTTGCGGAATGAAATAACGAAATTCGTTTATGATCCTTTAGTACACTTCAACTTCTTTTTAGAACTTTCTTTTTTTCTCGGTACACTTTCAATTTATAGTGTAGAAATAAACCACAAAATTAATCTTTCAATTCTGCTTTTTATATTTGTATAGGTAATTTTTGGGGTCTTTTTCCAGTGGTTTTTGCGCATTTTCCCAGCGTTTTTTGTGCTTTTTTTTAAAACTTCGGTTTTTTCGGGATTATTGAGCTGTGAATTTCAAGCCTCTGTTATCTGAATGGATTTGGAGTTTCCAATGGCCATTTTCTTGATTTTTTTCGTATGGTTTTGTGTAGTTTCACTGGAGCACAATCAATTAGTAAGAGAAATAAAGTAAAAAAATATTTTGCGCTTTTTGTCCGGTATTCGTAACTAATTTAAATTCCAAATTAAATCTACCGAATTCACCACGCATTGAACAGCATAGCTTTAAGAACGTACATGTTCCGTAAAAGCAAACGAAACCACCCGAATGTGCTTAGCGATAAAAATTCTTATTTCTTTGTAACACACTCGGGTTCTTCTGTTCCACATCAAGATGTTTATACAACGCATACACAACAAGCAAAACGTCCTTATTTATTTCTTTGAATCACGTATTTTATCCACTCCGCTTTCCAACGATGCTTGTTAACAGTAAAAAAAATCAAACTAAAGAAGTATCTGATACGAGACGACCTCGAATATTTCAATATTTGCTTCGACGTTGTCGAAAGTCAATGTGGCATAATAATATTGGTTTTTCGCAAGAACTAGAACTCAGAGGTTGAAGAAAAAGAAAGCATTCAACATGCAATTTTTCGGTACAATTTGGAAATTTTTAATGTTACGATGTGTAGTGTTTCGCAACAGAGCCGATATTTATTTATTAGAAATTAATTTTGGGCTTAAGTTACTAAAGAATAAAATAAACGTAAAAACAGAACGACTCGTTTTCGCATTTAAATATAGTAACTCTTACTCGAGCTCGTAATCATATTCGAACCCCAATTGAACTTGCTTAGAGAATTTTCTGCGCTCCTACACTGCTCTCAGTGAGAAGGAAACACCGACGGACTTGGAAAGGCCACCGTTCATGAGATGTGACCTTAAACGGCGGCACCACGCAAAATAAAGTTGTAACCTATACACATTAAACAACACGCTGGGTGACTTTCACGGAAGGCTCCCGTCTCCTAATAGCTGTTTAGTGTAGCTCTTTCCCAACCTTCTTTGAACCCTTGTGACCTTTGTGACCTAGACATTTAGCCCATCATGAGCACAAAAGTTCCTCTCAAAGATAGCCCAGCCAAATACTCATAGTTTCTGAGTCATACGGGGGAAAAGATAATTTTAACCGACATTTTATTTTAATACACTTTTTCAAATATTACTAAGTGATATGAATAATTCTTGACATTTATATTCAAAGAATGAAAGCATTACAATACAGAAGTAACTTTATTTTTACTCAGGCAGTTTACCCAAAAAAATTTCAAATGTGCTCTCCATCGCAGTTCTGGCAGAACGTACACGAGAGTTTTTCATGTTTTTTCTCAAACTGAAGGACTTTCACATTGAAATTTAAAAATTCATAACTGAAATCTAGTCCAGTAGTAACGTCTAAGACTACGAAAAATGCCTATGTCTAATGTCTAAGGCTACGAAAGATGACTATGTCTAATGTCTAAGGCTATGAAAGATGCCTATGTCTGATACCTAAGGCTATGAAAGATGCCAGAGGATGTACAATTGTTACACCATAATATAAAGTGAAAAAGAATAAAAATGAGATTCCCAAACCAAAAATATTTGGTATGAACTTTTTGTTCGTACTGACTATTTAAGTTTTAATCATATTTCCAAATATGTTGAGTGATTAACTAATTGTCAAACTTGAAATCGAAACTAAATACATTTTTTGCAATGGTTTGAGTGAAGCACAATTTTTAAAAGAGGTTGTGAAATGCCCTCCCTCCCACAGTGAATAGGGGGGGGGGATTTAAATTCAGAAACACCGCATGAAAACTAGGATAACGTAATATATTTTGCAAGCATTTTTAAAACTTTAATATCCGCGTTTTGAGAAATTAAAATGTATTAGTATATTTATAACTATAATATACTAATACAATATTTATTGATGTTCTCGAAAATGTTAGTACATATTATTGCACTAGTTATGATGTAAAATTTAAGACGATCAAGAAAAGCGAAGCTGGATAGTACCATGATAATAAAGTGTGAAAACGCCATAATAATTCATAAATAATAAATACTACTTTATGCGCCTGTTTAAATATATTAATAGCCGTATTTGTTAACAATTTATATTGCTTATGGTAATGCTTATGTCGATTTATCCGTAGATGTCCTTGACTCTATTGTTTATGTTTATGGCATTTGTATGATACTAAAGCTTAGTTCATCATCATCATCATCATCCTCAAGCAGCCATGGGCTACGGAGGTCCAACCAGACTGTGCAATTTAGTTCTCCAAGCAAGTCTATCCTGAGCTACATCTACTGCATCTGGCCACTGCACACCAATTCTAACAAGGTCCTGTTTGACATTGTCTGCCCACCGCATCCTAGGTCTCCCCTTCTTTCTGAGGCCTTTAGGCACACTGTTCATAACCCTATTCGCCAATCTATAATTATTCATACGGGCAACATGGCCAAACCAACGGAGTCTCTCTCTGCACAATATGCTGCTTAAAGGAGGTTGCAAACTCCTTTTCCTAATCTCATCATTAGTTACAAAGTTGAACCACCTAATGCCCAAGATACTGCGTAAGCATCTGGAATCAAAAGCATCTAGTTTCCTGTTATCTTGTTTACAAAGTGTCCAAGTTTCACTACCATAACTAACCCTAGAAAGAACCAAACTATTATACAGTCTAATTTTAGTCTTTAGGTGTATACGCCTATTTCTCCACACTCTCCATAGATTCTTAAAAGTCCCAGCAGCAATCCCTATTCGTCTGTTAATCTCATGCCGCACATCACCATTATCTGTTACATAGCTCCCAAGATAATTAAACTGTGACACCTGCTCAAGACTGCAACCATTCAGATTAACTGAATCACAGCCTGCCTGACCAATTTTCATCACTTTAGTTTTCTCTCTGTTTATAACCAAACCTACTCTACTACCAGTCTCATCAACGGCTCGAATGAAAGAGTTCATCTCATCAACATCATTTGCCAGAAGGGCTAAATCATCAGCATAATCTAAATCAGAAATTTTCCTATCTCCAGCCCATTTAAGGCCAAAATCTTTCCCTTGAAGTGAATTTCGCATAACATAATCAATAACCAAGCTAAAGAGAAAAGGAGACAAAATGCACCCTTGTCGAACACCAGAAGTAATGCTAAACCAATTGCTACAAGCCTTACCAACTCTCACACACGACTCAGTGTTATTATAGAGAGCTTTCATAATGTTAACTAACTTGTCTGGTATACCATATGATCTCACAATCAACCACAAATTATGACGATCAACAGAGTCGAAAGCCTTTTTGAAATCAACAAAGCTAGCAACCAAAGGTTTCTGAAACTCTAAACATTTCTCAAGAATCTGCCTAAGTGAAAATATCTGATCTACACATCCCCTACCACTTCTGAATCCACATTGCTCATCACGCAATTGCCTGTCAACCAGATTCTTAATTCTATTAAGCACAATCATGGAAAGAACTTTACCTGGAACAGAGAGTAGGCTGATACCCCTATAGTTATCACAAGAACTGCGATCACCTTTTTTGAAAATAGGGATAACAATAGCTCTGGTAAAATCCTTAGGAACCATGCCTTTATCATAAAAGAGATTCAGAATTTCAGTCATCCAAGTGGTAACCGAAACATTCCCAGCTCTAAGCATTTCCGTAGTAATTTCATCTACCCCTGGGGATTTATGAAGTTTAAGTTTAGAAACAGCCAAACTAACTTCAGATTGTGTTATAGGGCCAACATTAAAGCCACCAATGCATCTATCATCATTGCAAACAATGGGAGTAGAACTAACTACATTGTTTAGAACATCACTGAAATGCTCAGCCCACCTAGCCATGACAGAATCCTCCCCTTCTATAACCTTACCTTGTTTATCCTTCAATCCTTGTATGCCTGTCCGTTTTCTACCACACAAAACATTAACTATCTGGTACAGCTCTCTGCTGTTGTGCTGTCTAACTGCTTCCTCGGCTTTGTCAGCCAAACCATCAAGCCAAAAATTTTTATCAGCAGCTAACTGATCCTTTACAAGTTTATTAAGGTCTCTGTAATGCTTTCTATTAGGACTAGTAGGGTATTGATTAAGGGCATTCCTGCAGTTCTTTCTTTCCGAAATAAGCTCAAGTGCCTTATCACTCAGATAATTTTGCCTCTTCTGCTCCTTTTTTCCTAAAAGAGTACTGTTAGTGTCCAAAAAAGCCTGTTTAAAATGATCCCATTCTTCCTCAACTTCAGTAGTAAGCAAACCATGACTGTCATAATGACTAAGTAACCTATCATGGTAAGCTTTGGCTATAACTGGATCTTTCAGAGCTTCAGTATTAAAAGTAAATTTTTTAACCCTAGCACAACACTTTTTAAGTTTAAGTTGCAAGACACTTTTAACAAGGTAATGGTCAGATCCAATTTCAGCTCCCCTATATGCCCTGGTATTCCTAACAGAACTAGTCCATTTGCTGTTAATTAATATGTAATCAATCATATTCTTATGCAGCCCATCAGGTGAAACCCATGTGTACTTATGTATGTCGCGGTGTTTGTAATAAGTGTTAGTTATTCTGAATCCATTGAGTTTACTTACTTGTAGGAGACGTTGCCCATTGCTATTGCAGCTACCAATACCAAAAGGGCCTATTACTCCTCCCCAAAGGTCAGAGTCAGTACCAACTTTGGCATTGAAAAGCTTAGTTAGGGAGATAGTTAGGGAGATATTAAAAGGACCCGTTGAATATTTATATTCTGCTAGTTTTTATAATTCCATTACAACTGATACAAATTGTTCAAAATATTGAACCAGCTTATATGGAATGTTTTATGATTTTCGGTCGAACACATGAATCAAACAACAGATGCCGCAGCCATAAGTCTGGAAATTTTAAATAATAATTAGACCGAATTTTAATAAAATATAAATATGTATTAAAAAAATTCAAATTAATATATTGTTTTTTTTTAATGTAATAGTCGACAAATTTTGCGATGTCTGGTGACTAGTTCACCTCGGGTCATAAATTATCGACCACTGACTTAAACCACGACAGGATCTGTGTCTCTACTGATCTCTTACAACATCCTTATTGTGTTGATAACTAGAGTTTCTGACGTTTGTGCACGGCCTTTGAGATTCATTCTGTCCTCTGTACACGAGTCACGGACGATGCAGCCTCTTTGGACGTTACGTTGTCTTTTTTAAGGCATCCTTCATCATTGGAATAAAAATGAAAGAACTAGAAGTTTCTTGTGGTAAGAAACGATGCCGGATAACAATGTGCTATAATAGGAACATTTACTGGGAATGTAGGATTCAGTCTAGACCATGAAATCGTCCCCTCAAAACACTATCCCCACATCGTGTATTTCGAAATAGTTCAGTGAAATAGAGTTATAAAACACAGTTGCCAATACAAATATATCCTCTAATTTCTGTTAAAATCGTGAAGTATGACTTGACTGATGTTTTTGTGGCTTTTATTTATCTACTGTCTAGTTTTAACGATGTCTGAGCTTTTGAAAATAGTTATTTGATTGTCATAATGATATGTATTTAGAAAACTGACCAGACTATCTTATTCAATTGTTCTGCAATATGCTTTGAAAATTTATTTTGGGGATTTATAAGCTTTACGTTCATCTTCCAGTTGCGATACAGTTGATTTAACCCTAAAGAAAAAAAAAATTGAGATATTGCTTTTTACATTAGTTTTCAGATTCTGGCTTTAACTAAAATGGTTGAGAATTTTAGGCATGAGAAGTACTAAGCAGACTACAAATAATGTGAAAGAGTTACTTTCCAACATGACCATAAACTACTTGCTAGGACAGATGCTTATAAAAGTGCACCGAGATTACATCGATTTTGTTATTAATAATGAGTTTCATTGATATTAATAATTCTGCACTTAGCTTCATTATGTACGAAAATAGAAAACTTTTGAATTAAGAACTATGCGGATCATGACACTTTACAACTAGAAAGAATAATATTAATTAATTGGGTGAAATACTTCAGGACTTTATTCTTTAGAAATAAACAGCATTAACATATGAAAGGTTTCGTTGTGGAAAATGCTTTGAATAGAATGCAAAATATATTCCGTATAATTGTTAATACAAAACGTTCTTTGAACTCTTAATATTTCTAGTCTACCTATATTTCTATTTTCTTCACTTGGTGAAAAGACTATTCTCTGATTTTTCGTCTTTTGATATTAAAACTCTACCCGTATGCATCACACGTTCCTTGTATTCATATCAGTTTCAAAATTATTTTCTTTATTGTTATAGAGATGAAATGTCTTCCTTAAATTGCTACAATTAAATTGTATAGAATGCCACTCAAATATTCCACTTGTCGATTGTTTTAGATTTAATGCTTCAGTAAACTCTAAAATCTATTATATAATGCCGGATTCATAGATTTACAAAAATCGTTAACCTACCCTCAAACCAAAAGGAAACGAAAAAAAAAATCATAAAATCAGTTGAACATCCATAAACCGACTCTCTACAAGGGTTTCTGACACTCGATCGACTATAGGAAGAATAAAATATTTCAGCGTTTTTTGTCACAGTGAATTCAGGAAATAATAATACGACAAACACACAACTCAGAGGAGAAACAAAGGAAGAAAAGAATGATTTGCTCCCGAAAAATAACTTATGAATCTCTACAGATTTCTCCCTTTCACGTGTAGGAGAGAGAGCTCAACGAGAGTTGGTATAAAGTGCAGTCGTTGCGGCTTGCCGTAGTCCCGTTTCTCTCGGCAATGAAGCGTTGCTGGCTAGCCACCCACAACGGTGGATGAGGCTGAAGGTGGGAGTGCTCCTACAATATGATCCCCTGGAGGGTTGTCCAGGCGCTGCCGTTACTCATCACGAGCAGCTCGCGGCAAAGGGCGCGATGTGCTAGGGACAACAGCAGTAGCTGCGGGGCAATAGGTGACACCTACAGCATCAGCATCAGGTCTGGGAGGAAGATCCATGGCTGGTGGAGATGCTACACTGGGTAAGTGGCGTGCTGTTCCTCGTAGAAATAAAGCTGTTTCACTCAAGGCAGAATCATATCACGAAATGGAAATACAAGAAACATTTTTCTTTAGGGAAATTCGAGTTTATTTTCAGTACATGAAAAGGTTTAATGAGGGATATACTGTAGTAAAAACTTTTTTCTTCACTTTTTCTGTTTGCGCGAATAAATCTATGCTTATACGTTCAGGTTAGGAAATGATCGTTCTTTAAGGGAGAAGCTTGGACTTTAAAACTGTATAATTCCTTTATTAGTTTTAAGTTTCATATTTATCCAAAGAACAGTAATCTAAGAGAGACATGAACGTAGTTGTTGTCACGATAATAAACATGTTCTGTGATAATATAAAAAAAATATGACTGAGAAAAGTTTAAAATGCTTTAACAAGAAAAAGTAACAAGTGATATTTGGAGTTCGTTTCCGAAACCAGTTCAATACATTTACGTTTCTTGAGAAAGACTGAAAAGAATAGCGAGCCATCTACTTATTATATTTAGTTTCTATTGTTCTGTGCTAGTTATATGTTTCTCGTTTTAGCTAGTAGACGAAATTTAATGCTGACAGGGAATATCATATTTCGGATAAAAATTAGTAATTGTTCAGAAGAAGGGAATTATATCGATTGAAGTTACTTTCATTCAGAGTATGAGATACGGCAGAAGAACTTCTGCTATCACAGTTTAAAAATTTCGTTTTTGATTCCAGATACTGTAATATTTGGTAATTGCTGCAAAATCATCTCTCCATCTGAATAGTGAAATACAAGACGTATTTCTATTATTGTACTTCTGAACAGAACACCGTATACCAAACAATTTCATAGCGGCAAATTATTTCTTCGATATTTTTGCATGATTGAAAACTATAAAACACTTCAATATGCAATATGAAAAGCTCGTCCTCAAAGAGTATTTCTTTGTTTCCGACTTTGGCGTTCATTAACGGTTGGAATTCAAACTGAATAGTAAAGTAAAAATATTACTATATTCTGATTTCTCTAGAGAATCGAAAATAGAATTATTTTTAACATTCTTAACAGCATATTAAAAACAATGCGGAAAGTAATATTTATTTACTACCTATCGAACACAGAATAATTTTTCATTTATATTTTAAAACGAAAAAATTCTAGTTCCTCCCCGTCCTGGAAGTAAGGATGTTTGTTGTGATGTCATTGTAAACCCACTCCGAAACAGAGTTCAAATTTCTAGTGTGAATGGATCGTTTACAATATATATCGCATACGCATATTCTTCACTTTATATGTGTCACGTATTACCGTATAGGTACAGTCGCTCAAAAAAGTATCCAAACACTATGGTTGATTGCAAAAATTCAGAAAAAATATCTGGCATTGATTTTTTTAGAAATTAGTCATCTGGCAACCTTCGTGTCACGTGACGTCAAAAATTCAGAAAAAATATCTGGCATTGATTTTTTTAGAAATTAGTCATCTGGCAACCTTCGTGTCACGTGACCTTCGTGTCACGTGCCACGAAGGTTGTCAGATGACTAATTTCTAAAAAAATCAATGCCAGATATTTTTTCTGAATTTTTGCAATCAACCATAGTGTTCGGATACTTTTTTGAGCGACTGTACCTGCGCCGATCATTTATAGCCCGAAATCTTCGAAATTTTGAACGTTAGGAAGATGATTCTTGGACCAGTCATTTTACGGTTTTGCGCAGATTGGACCATTGTTATCAGATTTTGGTATTCATTCCGAAAATTGCACAGGAAACAATGTTTCTTCCAACGCCGCGACATTGCCTGTTGAAGCAGGGCTTGGCAGATTAACAACGGAACGCGTTCAATCGAAGCTCGAACTACATCATTGGCTGCTGAATAGTTCCTGTCTTTTAACCTAGTTGGATCTCCCGTAACACCGCACGTCCTTGACTGTCTGGTGCCAAATTTCATACACTGGATGACCTCATTCCAATCTCTGTTGCTTCTTAGGGGCGGGAGTGGCTCAGTTGGTAGCGCGCCAGGCTCTTAATCTGTAGTTCCCAGGTTCGAGTCCCAGCTGGGTCAGCGTTGAGATTTTATCTCCGCAAAATTCCCCGCCCTGCCCACGGTCAGTAGGAAGACACCGATGGGCTTGGGAAGGCTGCCGCCCGTCGGATGGGACGTTAAGCCGTGGTCCCGTGTGTGGGAGAGCCATACCCTGTGCACATTAAAGAACACGCTGGATGGCCTTGACGGGAGGCTACCATCTGTCTCCCAACAGCTGTTCCAGTGGGTCCCCTCCCCCAACCTTCTCTGAGCCTTCGGGGTCCATGTGACCTGGCCATTTAGCCCATGGTGTGCAAAAAAGTGCCGCTCAGAGGTAAAACAACCCAATTCTGTTGCTTCTTAAGTGCAACTCTCCCCACCACCACCAATAAGACGAACCAATTTAGAATCTCGAATCATTTTCCGTTTACCACATTTTCGAGCTTATGTTTGAAATCTGATTTTATGCATTTTTACTATTTTCTGCATTCCATCCCAAATACATAGTGTCACGGTCCTAAATCTCTCATAGGTGTTTCCCCCTTATCACCCCATGTTTCATTTTAAATTCAAATCCTTACTTATGACTGAACCGACTTACAGTTTAAAACCACTTTAGTTCTTTCCCTTCATAAGGGTGACGACGGTATTAAATTACCAGTTGAATTTCAAAAGCGAATTTGGTCCATTAAAACCTGAAATAACTCTAACAGAACTCGATTTCGAAACATTCAAAAGTTCTCTTTTCATATTCTTTTTGATTCGACATTTCAAATTTTCAGTTTTTCGAGAATTGATTTCCAATGGACTATACACTTATATTCATTTAAAGATATGTCATTTTTCAAATTTAGCCGTCTCTAACGATGGAGATTGAAACATTTCCGGATTCCGAAAATGTGAATGGAAATATTTTATAAAAGCGTATTCAATATAACAATGTTTTTTTTTTCATTTGTTTTTGGGAACAAAAAAGTTGATTGTCTTCAGACGGACAGATAGACCGTGATGTGAAGCTAGTAGCTCTGTATTTTGAAAAGGCTAAAAAGAACCAAAACTAAACAAAAAGCCAAGTAAAAAAGGTAAAAAAACAAAAGTCAAAGAGCCTTTGGTGATCATGGAATATTTTTCTTGAAACGGAAAACGTTGTAGTATTTTTCAAATACATCATGTTATAACAGCGGAAAGGCAAGCAAATGGACTTTATTCTCAAACTAAAAATGTTAATATATTCTGATTTCTCTTTTAAAAACGCTGTGAAAAATATAAAAAACAATAATTACTTTCAATAATATACGGGAAGGAATAGGCATTTTTTACCTGCGAAAATATTTTGCTTGCAAGTGAAAAACGATAATGTATCATCTACAGTATATCATCGCTTTTGATTTTCATTACAAATCGTTTATATTTAATTCCACCCTTTGGGAAATTGGATTTTTTAACAAATTATTAGTTCCTGAATTTCATTTATAACATTACTCTAATATTTTCGAAATTTTTAAATCATTTATCTTACGTTTTTGGTTATGATAATATCACTCGGAACTTGTGACTATTATATTGATTTTTACAATTGGTATAATGATATTTTTTTAATAACATTTTAATACTTTACTGAAATTTTCGCGTTTAATTAATCAGGTAATTTAGTATTTGATTTTGATTTTCTCGTTGAATTATGTAATTATTAATGAATAAATAGCAATTAGATTTCTTCTAAGCGGCGGCTTTCGACAAGAACCACCGTAGCAGAAATTGTGACTGATGGATGGAAATGTAGTCCAATATAACAAATATACGTACAGTATATGTATAGTATTGGTAAATGTCTCTGTACTTACAGATCTCATTCATGCCCATTTATTTATTTAACAAGATAGAGATGAGTTCGAGTTTTAGCCGGGCTCAAAATAGAAAGGACTTCGGGCTCAGATTAATTTAAATTTCAAATATTTCTTGTAATTACGAAAAAAATAAGCGAATAACAAAATATTTTTCATTACAATTTCAGACTTTTATTCAGTCTTTAGTAAATAAAAATAAGCATGTTATATCCTTTTTGGTATTTCTGTCTTTAAAAATAAACAGCTCTTTGTGTTTCTAAATAATATTACCATGAATTTTAAGTTTCTTCTAGTATTTCTCACATTTTTCGCTTCAAATAGCATCAACATCCATTTTTGTCATAAAATATTAAAATTAATAGTAAGAATAAAATAAACGATTAGAGATATTCATTTCTGTAAATATATCTTATAATGCGTCAGAGAAAGGTTTCCCTAAAATCGGGTCCAAGGAGGATTTCGGCTCAGTAGTTTGAAAGCCGGCACGGTTCAAAAAAAATTGATCCCGAACTTTTCTCCATAATAAGCTTTTGGTATCATAAAGAACTATAGGTTTGATAACCAATCTACTCGAACTACACAGTAATAGCTGAATGAAAGATATATGCATGAATTGAAGCAAAGACATATTCTAATGAATAAAACTATAATTTGAGAGATTTTTTATTTATTATTGTAGTCCAGGTGTTGTAGACAAATCATTAAATCTAAAAAACACCCCAAAGCAATACAATAAAATGAAGCCTATATAATGTACTCTATTTACGATACATAGTAAAAAAATGTTTTCTGAGGGACTATCAAATTTCAGAAGGACCCAAAATGAAAACGAATTTGGGATACGTCTGTGAAAACAGATTCTCCAGAATTTGAGATTCGGGTAAATGCTGACAGACTTAGGGTGTGGGGTTTGTTTTGATAACGTTAAATTCAAGGATAGGGCGTGATTATTGGCTTAATGAAAATTGTGTGCAACCTGATGGGGGGGGGAGGGAATTAAATCGAAATGGGCCACGCCTTTAAAGTTTGGAAACCATTGCTTTGGTAAAGGATGTCGGTTTACATTTTCGAACACAAGTTTTGGCGCTGTTCTTAATGTCGTTTAATTCAATAACTTATTTTAGTAAACTAAGAAAGAATAAAAATAAACCAATATTCTAAGACTGATATGATTATTTGGATCCACATGGAGTAAATGACGATTATTTGAATAAATCCAGATTTGAGTTATTGCTTTTAAAACACCTAGATTCATTTGGTTGAAGATGTTAGACAGGTTCATTAGAAGGCACAGTTGCAATATATAAGAATCGCAATGAAGTCGCATGTTCGATTTCTGAAATTATTGCTTGCCTTCTCCGTGTCCTCAATGACATCGTTGTCACTCTTCTTTCTTATTGAGAATATCCGTTTTTGTTTCTTTGTGCAGGAAAAATCATACCATGTACTAGTTAAGAACGCACATCCCACGTTGCTGCAACAACTTTCTAGTGCTCTTCGTAAACTGTCGTGTCCTGAGGCCTTGAGGATTTTTTGGCCTATCCGTTTAACCCTTTAGACAGTAAAAAAAGAGTATCGTTCGCGGCGATATATTGCAGCACAGCTGAAATGATGCAAGGAAAATGGCCCGACGTCCCATTCGGCTTAACGTGCCATTCGCTGAACGACAGACTCTTTGAAACATACCCTTGTCCGTTATCTCAACGAAGGAAGAAAAGTGCGAATAAGCAAAGGAAAAGCTCCAAACTGTCTGACCCAGAAGGAGGATTTTAAATAATTCTGTGGTTTGAGATACCTAATAATTTTGGGACACTAAGTGCTATGGCCACAAATAGTAAATAAATAATAACTAATTTTGCTAAGTGAAACTTTATCTGTACCTATTAGAGATGAGTTAAGGCCCCTGTATTGGCAATCTTAAAATAGTACAGATGACTTCGAGATCGCATTCAGTCAAGTCCAAGAACAATGCGAGTGTACGGCAAAGTGTCGTATTGGGATCTCAAGGTTCAGAAGGGCCGAAAAACACAAAACAATGATCATTTTCCACGATTAACTTCATTTTAGAAAATTTTCGAGCTCTTAAATTTTATTCTGAACTCATTTCTAGATCCGAAGTTCCTCTTCTCTTTTCTTACACTAGTAACTGATGATAATTAGCATCATTTATCTAGTTGTGGTTATGCCAAAATTATACAAAAGAATTTTAAGTTGTTAAAGAACTAGTAAGCCGTCCCATGGCCGAGTGGTTAGCGCGCTTGGCTACTGAACTAAGGGATCTGGGTTCGAGCATGGTAAGGCATGGATGTATGTGTTGCTTTTCTGCTGAGGTCCTGCCATCCTCTCAGACCTTCTACTATGGCTTATAAACTGACAGGCTCCTGTCAGACCTCTGTGGCAAGCAGCTGCTTGAGGGGGTATTTATTTATTTTTTAAAGAACTAATTTTAATATAGCTTTCTATTTTTTTTTTCTTTTTGAGAACGGATCTTGTTATCATTTGTGCTCAGTGGACACAAAATCGTAGTTTAACCTCTGGTTGTCAAAATTTAACTTCTTTTAAAGTTTTCCTTTCAGTTCTGAAATATTATAGGAGAAAATAATTTCAATCTTTTAATCAATCTTTTCTAATTACAAATGGTCACAATACAGCCTTCGATTACTGTTTAGGTATTATCTATAAATTCATCGTATCTTCTAAGAGTTTTTAATTATGGTACTCAAGAATTTTTTTATTTCTACGAATTGTTCTTAATAATTTCTTTCCAAATAACATTCAAATAATTAAAATTACTTCGAAGTATGCATTAGCCCATAATACAAAGAATTAAAAAAATGTTTTATCAGTATATATTCTTGTATACATACAGGTAATGGAAAAATGGGAACTGCAAAGTAAAATCACTAATAAGATGCTGGAATGGCACACGTGAGTCCAGTACATCCTATATACGTCGTGGCATACAGTCTACCAGTGTGACAAAGTCAGCAGCAGGGATACACGATTCGTCCACAAGAAACGTGAGCAGTTCCTTCTTGTTCAATGGAGTTGTGAAAGGCTGCTCGAGACGTCGTTCCAGAAATTTTCATATATTTTCCAGCGGAGTTGATATCTGGTGACTGTGATGGCCATGGTATGTGAAAAAGCTCAGTCTCATGCTCCTCAAACGACTGAATGGCCAGGTGTGCTCTGTGGATGGGATCATTGTTATCCTTCAGCTCTTTCTCTTTATAAGAGAAATGCTGTATCATTTGATGAAGCGATCACTCAAGACTGCCAAATAGCAATTGGCATTTATCTTGCCATCTAACGGAATGAGTGCATCCAAACCATGCCATAAGAAAGCAACCCACACCATTGCAGATCCTCCAAAACACTTAACAGTAGGAAACAAACAATCAGAGTTGTAAGCTTCCTTTTGTTGATGTCACATATGCATGTCCATTTGTCGAAAACAAAGTGTAGGATGATTCGTCAGGCTATATCATTGTCTTCCACTGCTCAGGTCTCCACTGCTTAGGCTTTTTGCACAACTGGGCACGCCGTGTGTTGACAAATGTGATGAGTGACTTGTGAAGTGCAACTCGACCGTAGTTTCCAGCTCTATGGAGTTCCCGCCGTACTGTTTTTGACGAAACTAGCATCTTGCATTCTACGCTGAACTCCGTGTGCAACTGATCATCTGCAGCTCGCCGGTTTCGCTTTCACATCGCCCTAACCTTGAAACGTCCCGATTCTGGAATATGCGGTTTTGCTCACTGTTGCATTTTGCAGATGATGTCTTCCCCTTAGATTCTCATGCAGACATGGCTTTGGAAACTGTTCCTCGTGAAACATGAGCAAATTCAGCTGTCTTAGCCAAACGAGATTAGTTCCCAGGTTCGAGTCCCAGCTGGGTCAGCGTTGAGATTTATCTCCGCAAAATTCCCCGCCCTGCCCACGGTCAGTAGGGGACACCGATGGGCTTGGAAAGGCCGCCGTCCGTCGGATGGGACGTTAAGCCGTGGCCCCGTGTGCGGGAGAGCCATACCCTGTGCACGTTAAATACTTTGGATGGCCTTGACGGGAGGCTACCATCTGTCTCTCAACAGCTGTTCCAGTGGGTCCCTTCCCCCAACCTTCTCTGAGCCTTCGGGGTCCATGTGACCTGGTCATTTAGCCCATGGCGTGCAAAAAATTGCCGCTCAGAGGTAAAACAACCCAAACAACCCAAGCCAAACGACATCCAACGATCATGCCCCTTTTGAAAACGCTAAGGTCTTGACGACATGATACCAATATTTACGTTATTTTTACGTACATTACGCATGGTGTGCCTTTATAGACATGACGCTAAGCATGCTTTTTAAATAATTTCATGCAAAATGCATTATGATATGCCATTTGCATGTTCCATGACTACGTCAATTTCACGTGGACGCTGATGTGTTAAACAAGAACCGAAGGCTTTCCGCAAACCTTGGTGTTTCCAGTTTTCTCTCTATTACCCCTATATTAAAATGAAAATAAAAAATAAAATAAATAGTCCCTCAAGCAGCTGCTTGCCACAGAAGTTTGACAGCAGCCTGTCAGTTTATACGCTGTAGTAGAAGGTCTGTGAGGAAGGCGAAACCTCAGTAGAAGGACAACAAATATCCATGCCATATACGGGGTTCGAACCCAGACTCCTTTGAGCAGTAGCCAAGTACTCTAACCACTTGGCCATGGGAAGGCCAAAAACAATGTGAAAAGCTTCAAGATTTTGGGTGCCATCCTTGCACTGGGGCCATGCAAATCTTCTCTCATATATTGTTTTTATTTGTCAGAGAAATATTTTCCTCTATCGTGTCTCGAAATATTTCTGGCTCATTAATTATCGAAAAGATAGGGGCTAGGGCTCAAAATTTTTAAACATAATTAATTTTAGAAAAATATAAGCATAATTCATTTTTAGAAAATTTTAAGCATAACTCATTTTTAAAAATTTTTAGCCACAGCTTACCCTTCTCTGAATTCTTGCGCTTTAAAGAAAATGTGCTACTTCGAACTAATTTAAAATGCTCTCTATAAAATGTAAACAAAATTCCCCGACTGGTATGTAAATTCGTTTAATACGATGGCACCATGGAAATGAACGCCCCGCTAAATGCACAAGTTCATATCGCCTTATCTGGAAGTGTTCACGCATCATTAATGTTTAATTAGACGTTTGACTAACATTGTGGTCAATGAAAGTTAAGTATCTACTAGCTGAAAGGTGACTTTATATTACACAATATAACATAGACATTTACGACAAGTTTGTGATGAGAAGCGGTTAGACGAATTTAAGGAGGTAATGACAAGTAGAGGTTGCGAGATGGCTCACTGTAAAATTTTCTTTAGTCAGCAGAGTATGACGATGAGTTCGAGAAACAAATAATATTTCCAGAAGATAATCAAGGATTCGCTTTTAAGTCGCCATTAAAATGAGGTTTCGCGAAATTGGTCTTTATGTTCACCTTACAGTATATTGTGTGTTCCTCACTCGATGCCACAGGAGCAAGCGACTGGGCCAGACAACTTCGTGATTAGACTGAGGATAAATGGCTCTTTGCGCTCTCTATTGATCAGTCCAAACATGTCAGCAGAGCGATTCAAGATGGATACTGATCTAGAG
The DNA here is from genome assembly GCA_038380435.1 of Ryuthela nishihirai. Classification (NCBI taxonomy): domain Eukaryota; kingdom Metazoa; phylum Arthropoda; class Arachnida; order Araneae; family Heptathelidae; genus Ryuthela; species Ryuthela nishihirai. The sequence continues at coordinate 15,479,230 of JAWZYU010000011.1, forward strand.
AGGAAAGGTACACGCCAGTATCAATCAAATATCTTCGAGAGAGAAGCTTATATAGGGAGAAGTGCCATGATCTAGGTAGGCATTTAACTAGATGGTCGCACAGATTTCTACTTGGTTTCTGCACGCACGATGACAGCTCAGTGATACATAGATGAGGTCCTCGACCCCTATGTGTAACATTATTCAGGTGAAATAGCGTACAATTAATTAGCAATATCATTATGCCAGTCCCTAAAGAGCTTGATTGGTAAACCAATATCTGAGCTGAACACCGTCAGGGATATGGAGTTGCCAATACATTCTCCCAAGCTCAATACCACATATTGTATGCCTTGCATTCTCTTGAAAGACGTAGCATCAGTCGAATTTTCCTTCTCCGACCCATTACGAGCTGCAAATACCCCTTGTACAGTCACTCAAAAAAGTATTCGAACACTATGGTTGATTGCAGAATTCAGAAAAAATATCTGGCAACGATTTTTTCTAGAAATTAGTGATCTGGCAACCTTCGTGTCACGTGATTCGTTGCCAGATATTTTTTCTGAATTCTGCAATCAACCGTAGTGTTTGAATACTTTTTTGAGCGACTGTATGTGAACGACACCTCATACATACTACACTTTTGGATTACTTCATACACAGTATGTGGCACTATTCTGAGATTTTTATTGCTTTGAAAAATTATCAAATACCATAATAGTAGTCAATTTGTGTCCTAACTGGGATGTAACCTTTTTTTTAACAAAATTGTGACAATTTCAGGAATAGGATAATGGGAACTTTTTAACACTTTCAATATTAATTTAACTCGTATACAGTTAGTGAAGTATACGTTTACACGTATACTTCACTAACTTTCTTTTAAATCTGTCGTGCGATCTTCGATTTATGATTTCTGTTTACAAATTCTCTTTAAATTGTAAGATAGTGTCCATTCGGAATCATAGTAACCTAGTCCCAGTTTTCTATTGCGATTTGTTTAGCCGATCACTTTCATCGTTAACTTCTTTGCTACATTTTCCTTGACTTTAGCTTAACACCCTCCTTATCGATGAAGTAGCTGTTCGATTTATCATCGCATAACACGTTTGCCTCAGGTTATAAGCCCTCCACTCGACCAATTAAGTCACACTAAATACTGTTTCGAATTCACATTAAAATAAAATACATTGTTCGAATTTTTTAAACAAACCTCAGAAGCGTTCAATATCCTATATTTGCTATTTCTACATTTACTACTCCTAACAATATTCATTTCTTTTTTAAATGGAGGTTATTCAAGAACACAATTTGTATTGCAACAGAAGTAAATAATACAGTTCCTCTTCTGAAGCTAAGTATTGTTTACATTTGGATTCTAGGAAGCAATATGAGTGTTTGCTTCCATTCGCTTTTAAGCGAACGAGAAGCAACTGGAAGAGTGAAAAGTATTTCTTACCAGAAAACCTTTTCTGAATATCATTTTACTCCAAGTCATTTCCAGTGGAAAAGAATATAATAACTTAAAACCAAATCAGTGTTACCCAATCTATTGCTGTTGCCTGTATTTTGTCCCAAACAGAAGCAGATCATCAGTAAAGTAGAATGTTCTCTGCTCGGTTATTTCCTTGTCTCATTCCTCCTCTTCAGCCCTCGGCTGTGTTACAACTCATGTGTAAACACCCCTAGCATCGATTTTTCTCTGGCGATACTGTCTACTGAAGCTGAAAGCTTAGAACTACGTCCCACATGGACGATATCACTCACTTCTCAAAGTTATAAAGCTCTGTCATGCGAAGAGCTACCATTAAAGATGCAATCCAGATGTAGGTTGTCTTTGCTTAAACAGGTTTAAAGAGAAAATGAATCATAAACGGGAAAGTGAAACAAGTGAAAATACATAAATGTGTTCCTTTTAAGAAATCTGATCACTTGACTAAAGTGAATTAAACTTTAAGTGAATGCTATATAGATGTGATTTTTTTCTTACCACAATGTGAGAAGGGTGAACCGATCTCATCACTGATAAAGACATGTGTTTTATTGTTTAAGTTGCAAAATGTGAACGCTGTTGTTCTAACGCGCAACACTAATGATATTTCTAGAATCAAAAATCGCAATCGAGATCAAATGATCTTTTGAGGCGAGCTGTATTGCTTATCACAGAATAAAATACCTTTGCTGCCCATTGGTCCAAATGTCTAGATCATAACAACTGAAGGCTTAGGATTATTTCAGGAAGGAAGAAGTATTACATTTAACCTTCTCACGACAGGCGTAAGAAAACAAGGCTGCTAAATACGTTTGTGTGTTTTTTTCATGTTATTAGAGAAAAGAATTAGCGCACTGCGCACGATAATTTGCCGTTTTGTAGGATATTAAATATAAAAATTTTGTTTGTTGCCAAAATTTGGACACTTTTCAATATGGAGTTTGTTTAATTTTCATTCATTATCTTTATTAACATGCATTACTATTTTAATGAGAGTATGCAATAATAAAACGTTTCACATCCCTATAACGAATTTAGTGAAGTGTTTTAGTTTATCCAGTTTTAGGAAAAACAACGTATTTAACGGAACATTAAGATATGCATTAATTTGTTGAACATAATTTTTGGGCATTAAATGCGTAAATTTTCTGTTTACATGAAATTGAATTTTTTATGAGTAGTTTTCGTGTATTAATAAAATACTCGCATTCGTGTTTACATTCGAAGTAAATAAATAGATATAAAGTTGTCACATCATTATTCGTTACCTATATTCATTACCTATATTCATCATCATCATCATCATCATCACCACCACCACCACCACCACCACCACCACCACCACCACCACCACCATCATCATCATCATCATCATCATCATCATCATCATCATCATCATCATCATCATCATCATCAAGCAGCCATGGGCTACGGAGGTCCAACCAGACCGTGCAATTTAGTTCTCCAAGCAAGTCTGTCCTGAGCTACATCTGCTGCATCTGGCCACTGCACACCAATTCTAACAAGGTCCTGTTTGACATTGTCTGCCCACCGCATCCTAGGTCTCCCCCTCCTTCTGAGGCCTCTAGGCACACTGTTTATAACCCTATTCGCCAATCTATAATTATCCAGACGGACAACATGGCCAAACCAACGGAGTCTCTCTCTGCACAATATGCTACTTAAAAGAGGTTGTAGACTGATTTACCTAACCTCATCATTAGTTACAAAGTTAAACCATCTAATACCCAAGATACTACGTAAGCATATAGAATCAAAAACATCTAATTTCCTGTTATCTTGTTTACACAGCGTCTACGTTTCATTACCATAACTCACCCTAGAAAGAACCAAACTATTATACAGTCTAATTTTAGTCTTTAGGTGTATACGCCAATTTTTCCACACTCTGCATAGATTATTAAAAGTCCCTGCAGCAATCCCTATTCGTCTGTTAATCTCATGCCGCACATTACCATTATCTGTTACATAGCTCCCAAGATAATAAAACTGTGACAACTGCTCAAGACTGCAACCATTCAGATTAACTGAATCACAGCCTGCCTGACCAATTTTCATCACTTTAGTTTTCTCTCTGTTCATAACCAAACCTACTCTACTACCAGTCTCATCAACAGCTCGAATGAAAGAGTTCATCTCATCAACATCATTTACCAAAAGGGCTAAATCATCAGCATAATCTAAATCAGAAATTTTAGTATCTCCAGCCCATTTAAGGCCAAAATCTTTCCCTTGAAGTGAATTTCGCATAACATAATCAATAACCAAGCTAAAGAGAAAAGGAGACAAAATGCACCCTTCTCGAACACCAGAAGTAATGCTAAACCAATTGCTACAAGCCTTACCAACTCTCACACACGACTGTGTTATTATAGAGAGCTTTCATTATGGTAACTAACTTGTCTGGTATACCATATGATTTCACAATCAACCACAAATTATGACGATCAACAGAGTCCAAAGCCTTTTTGAAATCAACAAAGCTAGCAACCAAAGGTTTCTGAAACTCTAAACATTTCTCAAGAATCTGCCTAAGTGAAAATATCTGATCTACACATCCCCTACCACTTCTGAATCCACATTGCTCATCACGCAATTGACTGTCAACCAGATTTTTAATTCTATTAAGCACAATCATGAAAAGAACTTTATCTGGAACAGAGGGTAGGCTGATCCCTCTATAGTTATCACAAGAACTGCGATCACCTTTTTTGAAAATAGGGATAATAATAGCTCTGGTAAAATCTTTAGGAACCATGCCTTTATCATAAAATATATTAAAAATTTCAGTCATCCAAGTGGTAACCGAAACATTCCCAGCTCCAAGCATTTCTGTAGTAATTTCATCTACCTCTGGGGAGTTATGAAGTTTAAATTTAGAAATAGACAAAATAACTTCAGATTGTGTTATAGAGCCAACATTAAAGCCCCCAATACATTTATCATCATTACAAACAATGGGAGTAGAACTAACTACATTGTTTAGAACATCACTGAAATGCTCAGCCTACCTAGCCATGACAGAATCCTCACCTTCTATAACCTTACCTTGTTTATCCTGCAATCCTTTATGCCTGTCTGTTTTCTACCACATAAAACATTAACTATTTGGTACAGCTCTCTGCTGTTGTGCTGTCTAACTGCTTCCGCAGCTTTGTCAGCCAAGCCATCAAGTCAAAGATTCTTATCAGTAGCTAACTGATCCTTTATACGTTTATTAAGCTCTCTGTAATCCTTTCAATTAGGACTAGTAGGGTACTGATTAAGGACATTCCTGTAGTTCCTTCTTTCTGAAATAAGCTCAAGTGCCTTATCACTTATATAATTCTGCCTACTCTGCTTCTTTTTTCCTAAAAGAGTACTGTTAGTTTCCAAAAAAGCCTGTTTAAAACGGCCCCTTTCTTCCTCAACTTCAGTATTAGGCAAACCATGACTGTCATAATGACTAAGTAATCTATCATGGTAAGCTTTAGCTATAACTGGGTCTTTAAGAGCTTCAGTATTAAAGGAATTTTTTTAAATTTAGCACAACACTTTTTAAGTTTAAGTTGCAAGACACTTTTAACAAGGTAATTGTCAGATCCAATTTCAGCTCCCCTATATGCCCTCGTATTCCTAACAGAACTAGCCCATTTGCTGTTAATTAATATATAATCAATCATATTCCTATGCAGCCCATCGGGTGAAAGCCATGTGTACTTATGTATGTCGCGGTGTTTGTAATAAGTGTTAGTTATTATGAATCCGTTGAGATGACTTACCTGTAGGAGACGTTGCCCATTGCCATTGCAGCTACCAATACCAAAAGAGCCTATCTCCCCTCCCCAAAGGTCAGAGTCAGTACCAACTTTGACATTAAGTCACCAAGAACAAGAGTAATATCTCCTTTCTTGACAGAATTCTAAATATCTTGAAGTTGTCCGTAAAACCTATCCTTCTCATCATCATCGGCATCCTCAGTGGGGGCATAACAGCAGATAACATTCAAATCTGTAATGCTTGTCTGAAATTTTGCTGTAAGAAACCTTTCATTAATGCACTCATATCCTAGAAGAGCATCACTAGCATGTCTGTTGAGAAGCAGACCCACTCCTTGGTGATGCTTTCCATCCTCCCTCCCTCTAAAGGGAAATTTAAAGTTATTTTTAAGTATCTCACCTTTACCTGTCCATTTGGTCTCTTGCAAACCTAGAATATCTAGGTTATAGCGCTGGAATTCCTGCGTGAGGACATCAAGAGAATAATATCTATATAATGTCCTCACGTTCCACGTTCCTGCAGAGAGAAAATGATTAGTAGGATTTTTGAAGAAATTAGGTTTATTGAGATAGGTAGGGCCAACAATATCAAACAGCCCCCTCATCGCAGGCATGGGGTAAAGACCTGTTCCTCTTCCGCTAAAGGCTGAAGTCACCGATGCTGGTAGGAACTTCAGGCACCCCCTTTTCAAGTAGACTTTTTCAAGAGCCACATGGCCTGCCTGAGACATATTACTCCAGTTTAGGCTTGACGATACCCAACTAGCTAAGTAAGGTTCATGTACCTGCGATGGCCTCTGATTAGGATTATCCACCAGCTGATATAAGGTATCCCATGCCTCTGTTCACTTAGGACTGGCAACCCAGAAGCAAACAGAAAACATAGCGGCAGATTCTCCCTCAACAGAGGCCCACCAGTGCAGCAAGTCCAAGATCCATAAACAAGTCCAGTCTAGTAGGTATAAATGGTCAGCACCAGGACCCTGTGAAGTTGACCACTCCTCAGCAGGGTTGAAAAAAAGAAAAAAGTTGCCATAGATGACCAGATCAGTAGGTCATACTGAACTGGCAGCCCTCCCCTTACGTTCCCATTCAAAAGAGAATATCCCTTTTGAAAGGTACTAACGGCCTGCACCACGAGAAGGCAGGGTCGGACATTAGGTGCTAGACCTGGCCGGTTCTGTGCATCATCACTAGGTATTGGTACACAGCTCTCCTTCCAGTTTATGGCTAGCTACCGTTTACAGACCACCTATATTATAATGTTTCTATTATTATTAAAAATTAGCAAAGAGAAATAGTTATTTCATCATAATTATCAAGTGTGTTATAAATTCTGCGTTTTTTAACTGTGACTGAAACTTTTAAAAATCATTTATAGCCCAGGATATTATATCCAGTAGAAAAAACGTCGCACAAAAAGATTTTAATTTCTTTAACGTTACGGTTGAGGGAAATCATTGATCGTATTTAATGAAACGCAGTAAAGGCTGTTATTATATGTCAACCTTTATGATATGACAGTATTTATAGAAATTACAGCATTTATTACATGGGAGAATTGCAGTATTTATTATATGGAAAAATTATAGTAATTGTTATATGGAATGATGTGTTGTGAGAGATGATGACATAGGAAGGAAATGAAACATTTTCGTAACGTGACTGTAGAATTTCGTTTTCACGAAAAGAAAAATCTACGTATTAAATAAAGTTCTGGCATCCCTATCTGAGACCCGATCACTATTTACCAATTCTGAGCTCTTACCCTGATATAATTCAAGCATAGACTACTATTTTGATCCCAACATTTAATATGTCACATATAATAAGTATCGTTCTCTCTCCCTGATTAGTTCGAACAGAATCGTGCTCTCTTCCTGATTAGCCTAAAAAGAATCGATACTCTCTTCCTGATTAGTCTGAACAAAATCGTGTTTTCTTTTTGATTCGTCTAAAATGAATCATGATGTCTTATTATTTAGTCTGAACAGAGTCGTGTTCTCTTTCTGAATAGGATTGTCGGTTTGCGTGACAATAAAATGCTTTACTTATTTTTCCGATTGGTTATTTTTTTATTTTTTTATTACAAAAATCAGCGTTTTTGATTATTTAAAATTAACTGTTACAACAACGTACATTTACTTATAATGATAATTATTATACATAAAGAAACATGTTAAGTGAAAGAAGTGGCCCAGCCAAATGTGTTTAGAAGAAAAATTATGTTAATAGAGTGTTGAGTAATTTCTGGATACCTATTTCTAACCACTAATAATGTTAATACTATTCAACGTTTACGCTGCTGGTAGGATAATCTTCCTCTCGGAACAAACCTGTCCAGCTAGCAGTATGTTGCGTTTTCTAAATGTAGATTTTTGAGCTACTGTGAACCTTTCATTCTGTATATTTCAAAATGAACAATGTAATGGATATTAATTCTATGTATGCAATGATAAAATCCGAAATCAAATCACCAAATTGTGTTTTTTATCGTGCTTGTTGGTTAATTTTCGACCATAGTATATATAAGTATTTATACATTCGTGACATCATTTTTTATATTAAAAAAAGAGATTGGAAAGTGCTATGAGTGTCTTTACAGAACATGTAACAAGAAAGTCGCTTAAGACTCAATGAAGTTATCACTGATTTAGAATGAAGGCAGTTAAAATTTTAATTCGCAATTACACTCCATTGATGAGCATATTTACATCTTAAAGGCTCTATCGTAAACCTGATTTTATCTCCTCAGTCTCCTTAAGTGGCTCATCAGTGGACCATAAAATAATCTATTAAAGGAGCAAGAAAAAAACTATTTATGCAAGACTCTGTTTTCCCAAGGTAACATGCTATTAGATGTTTGGTTATTCATTCACATATAGATGTTGCGACAAAGGTCTGGTTATTTCAGTAGCTCTTAAGAAATTTTTGTATTTTACGATGGCTTTCATAAATATCAGCAACTGAAGCTGCGGTCGGATCGCTTCGTGTAAAAGAGGCTTATTAATATCAAACCTTTAAAACGAAGTCATCGTCAACTTTAACTGAAGGGAAATTTCAACGAAGATGCGTTATTAGAATTCACTAGCTGGTTTGAACTAATATACTTTCCCCATTCAATTTATTTATGGATAAATGTATAATTACTGACGTTTTATTTTGCTTAGAATTCATTGTTTCTCCACTCAATTTACTCTCTGTGTCAGTAAGGTTGAAGATAGAACATCTATGTACGAAGCAAAAGTATTGCAATTCAGTTATTTGGGTTGGATTGTTTTACATCTGAGCGGCACCTTTTGTCACGCAATGAGTTAAAAGGCTAGGTTAAAAGCCCAAGGACTCAGAGAAGGTTGGAGCAAGGGGATGCACTTAACAGCTATTAGGAGACAGAAGGAAGCATACTGTCAAAGCCACCTAGCGTGTTCTTTAAAATTCACAGGTTATGGCTCCCCCGCACTCTGGGTCACGGCTTAAAGTCCTGTCCAGCGGATGACGGCTTTTTCAAACCCAGCGGTGTCCCCTTCCTCACCGAGATCGAGGTGGAAATTAGCGCAGTTGAATATCAACGCTGACAAAGATGAAACACGAACCTGGGAAATGCAGATTATGAGCTGTGCTCGACCACTGAGCCAAAGAGATACCAACTAGCCCCATAATGCAATTATATCAATGCATTTCTTTTATTGATTTTCGACTGGCTCATTTCTGACTCTCGACTTCTAGTGTCGCTCTTATTTCTGCTCTAAGATGTTAATCTAAACATCATCGTTGAACTTAAATCGTGCCTTTTATCTAAAATATAAATTTAGGAATAAAATATGATCCACGAGTTTCATTTTTTCGGGGAACGAATACATATTGTATGCACAGTCCGGACTTAGGTGATGGACAACGAGGTCACCCTCCCCTCTGCATAATTTTAATACATGGAGCATAGGTGAAATAAAAAATAAACGTACATATTGCACATAAATTTTGGAACATTTGTTTCTGATAAAGACCACTGAAAAGGAAGAGAAAAATGTATCACTCCTTACCTTTTTGCTAAATCCAAGCCTTCAACCCCAAAGGATAATAAATATCAAAAGGTCAAATTAAATAAGACATTTCATTCAATCGATTAATATTCTATAAGTAAATACCCTGATATTTGTTTTTTGAATCATTTAAGCATTTCTCTTTCATATTTGTATTCAACGTGACAGAATATCAATATATATTATCAGTAAAACATTTAGTACAGAAAAAAAAAACAAGCTTACAAATAAATCAAAGGTCAAACAAACGCTACTGAATACACATAATTTAGATATAGTAAAACTCATAAAAATCTTACCAGCATTCTGGTCGGCGAAACTAAACTGCAGGTAATTTTATGTCTTGAAATGCATGAGGGAGTAGTAAATATTTCTTACAAGCATATTTAGTACGATTAGCGAAATATAACTAGTTTATAATCAGCTTCGACCATATAGAATACTCCGGCATTGTACGTGTTGTTCACCTAGCGATGTCAGGGCTGTTATTTAGTCGTCGCGAAATTTATTTTATTGCCCCAAGACATCAGTAGATGGGCTATTAGAAATCTCTGAGCTTTTCATAGAGCGTCAACATTCTACTCCTGATTCGAACGTCCCCAGTTGCAGATCAAAGTGTTACTGTGGGCTGATATGTTATTATTCCAGTATGGCTTTGTTAAGCACAACTGAAGGAAGGAAAATTTGAATAAGTTCCTCAGCTGGAGTCTAAAAACCCGTTACGTCAGACCATCATTTCACGTGTAAGAATGAATCCTAATATCAGCATTAATAATCAAAAGCTGAAAGAAAGAAAATACTTTGCTTCTGCGTTTATTCCTGATAGAATAGGTAAAGAAATATGATTTTTTGTATTTACAAAAAGAATAATAAAGGAGCAATCTCATCTCGCATCTGCTAACGTACCTTGTTGTAATAAACGTGTAAATGCAAATCGATACTATTTAAATAATTAAAAAGCTGGAAACTAATCATCAAATTCCTCTTAATCTCATAATGTGAATTCAATATTAATCAAAATCAATTTATACGAATTCAAGAATACATACTAAAATTGAACTCTGTGAAATATTAATGACATCTGGTTCTCCGAACATTTCAATTGAATAATTCAATAAACGGCATCCCAACTGAAAACTAATGCATAAACGCATCACTTAGGTTATTTGTTTAAATTTCTTTGTAAACAATATTTGACATAATACATTATACATGTACTTTCGATAATGTCGTACGCAGTGAAAAGTACAACTATATATTACGCAAGCATTTTCTTACGCATCGAGTCACCGATCACTTGAGGTGATGATTCTTCAGTAGAATTAGTCATCACTGTCGCCGATATAAGTGGATAATTACAGATATGTTTCGTGTCGAGCGCCAAGGCATTAGGTCGGTAATTTTCAGCCTTTTATCTGTTAAGGATCTTTATAACTATATTGCGATAATTCTGCGGAATCACAAACTTAACTGATAATTAAAGGGAAATGAAACAAATATAGTGAACTCTTAAATGCAACATTCTTGAAATATGTATAATAGCATGTATTGCACATTGCTAGAATTTGCTAACAATTTAAGTTTAGTTTTTTGCACAAGAAGCAAGAAAAAAAATTCATTTGCATTTGGTACACGTTTCAGATAACTAGAAAATTATCACATTTTAAAAAATACCCTCAGGTACAAGAATTTGCAAGAAATCCTGTTCAGAAACTTTGCATTAAGTAATTTACATCATCGGAGCTAAAAAATCAATAGTTTTGAAGCGAGACATCAAATAGACCTAGCTCTCTATATACTGTATGTGATTGCTTTCAGGAACGACAGGGCTTTCAGGAGTATGTGTCTTTAGCACATGATGATCTACGCAGCATGATGATGCAATTACTGCCACGTCAGATCCGTAAAGGTGTAGCAATAAAATGGAATAGTCTAAATTAGATACAGGTTTCTGCCAATTTAAAATTTTTTAACGTATTCATAATTTTATTTCAAAAGATGATTTTTCATTTATTCCCCTATGGCTCAGTATCATCCCTATATTGGGTTGGGTTGTTTTACCTCTGAGCGGCACTTTTTGTACACCATGGGCTAAATGGCCAGGTCACATGGACCCCGAAGGCTCCGAGAATACTGGGGGAGGGGACCCACTGGAACATATGTTGGGAGACAGAGGGTATCCTCTCGTCAAGGCCATACAGCGTGTTCTTTAACTTGCACAGGGTATGGCTCTCCCGCACACGGGGTCACGGCTTAACGTCCCATCCGAAGGATAGCGGTATTTCCAAGCCCATCGGTGTCCCCTACTGACCGTGGGCAGGGCGGGGAATTTTGTGGAGATAAATCTCAACGCTGACCCAGCTGGACTCGAACCTGGGTACTACAGATTATGAGCTTGGCGCGCTACCGACTAAGCCCCCTCCCCCGTCCCCCTACATTGGCAAAAAATGACAAACATTGATAATAAGAAAAAACTAACACATATAAGATAAACACACTCTTAATACAATAAAACATGTTAGTGATTATGTGTTTATGGAACAACAATTCCTACAAATAATATTGATGGAGAGATATTTTTCAGTGTCACCCGAAAGAAAAGCTGATCCTTCAAGTCTTGTTTTAACATGCTCTTGTGCATTTCACAACAGCATATATACTAATCATACAGCATACATACATACATATATCAGATAACGAATCTAGACAAATTATTATGAACATTGGCGCGCGAAATACCATGAACCATGCAAATTTTCCTATTGACATTAGTATTCTACGTCACTACGAAAGCCGTAGAGGCATGGTGGAAAGCAGTCAAGTGTGACATGGGTAAAATGGCTGATATGACCTCACTTCGAAAGAGAGCTCATCTTTGGAACGCGATGGCAGGGCATCCGTAAACGAGGTGATGGAACTCAACGGAAAATCACGGGTCACAATATCCCAAGTATTAGAGAATAGAAACGGTCTAAAAAAACAAAGAAAATTAATAAATAAATAAAGTTTGCCAATCGTGGCAAATGTGGGTGCGGGAGAAATGCTATGACGGCCTTTGTTGTCAAGAACTGTACGGCAAAACAGAGCTGCTGCAGTTCATCAGCTGAGAAAGATGACTACTAGAAGTTCATCAAAACACATTTCAACCTGTACTGTGGGCTAAGAATTATAAAACGTTTTGAAATTTCGGAACTGTACCATAATGCATAGACAAAATGATAGGTGGGTGTTCATAATGATTTAGCCTAGCAGTGTATATACCGATGACATATTGCTCTGAAATATGTAAAAAAGAAAATATCTAAATTGAAATGCAAAATCATGTGATTAGATGTTTAACATGAAAAACGAAACATGAGAATGCAAAGACTGTTATATTGAGTTAAGAATTCATCCAATTAGGAAAGTGTATGTATATATTCAATATTGAGATATATCCAAGTATCATTCTGAATAGTTCGTAAAACTTTCCAGCTATTGTAACAGAGATTTAGCAGATCTTTAGATTTCGTTGCGTTAAAACCTAAAGAAACTCTGGTGCTTTTAAAAAAACTCTGCATTTATTACTACTCAATTTAATTATTTTTAAGTGAAACATTTTGATTCATTGCCTGATTCAAGTAAAAGGCAAAAGAATATAAACCGATTCTTAAATGCATTTATAATCGGCTTAATAACATTGGCAGTAATGGAATCTATTTTTTTTTTCATTCTTTTGTTAGTTCCCTGTTGAGAACCATTTAAAAAAGTTACATTTATTTTGCTCTTAAGCATTTTGGTTTTTCAGTTGATTTAATGAAAGAACGAAAAAAGAGTAGAAATCGTTTTTCAAAAATACATTAATTATCGGCTTTTTATTGTTAATAGGTAAATATAAATTATTATATGCTAATATAAATTACATTGACCAGTTATAACCCTCGTGATTTTTAATTTTCATATTATATTTTGTTTTAAAATTAATACATTGATTATGCAATTATCTAAACTTAATGTGAAAAAAAGTTGTTTTTGTTTCTGATACCAGATTTTTTGTTAAACGTAATTTTTTTTTATAATTTTAAGACTGTATTATTAATGTTGCATGGTGGTAGAAACTGTAGAATAAAGGTATGCAGTGTCAGTTGAGAATGGTAGAAAAACTAAATTAATAGCATTCGTATACTCACTGTCGTGTCAGTATGCTGAATGACTAAAGTTACCAGATATTAGTGTTCTAAAAGGAGGACAAAAGATTGGAAATGGCGGACAAATGAGGAAAAAAAAGCTATAAATAGAGAACAAAGGAGACCATGTTTTCAGTTTGTATGAATGAAATAGAAAAAAATTTATTAAGTTTATTTCAACTACGGACTAACAGCTCAGTAAGAAAAAAAAAACATCAATTTTTTAAGTACACTTTAAAAACACGTGCGATTTTTTTATTCTTAATTGATAAAGCAATAAAGATTTATTTAGTCTTAATTGACAAAATAGTTAGAGAGCTAGGTACAAAAAAGATATGTTTTCTTTTTAGAAGACGTGTGGTAACTATGACAAACCCAATAATCAAAAGTGCAAAAGGGAAAGGTTATTGGTTTACTTGCTGCTCATGGGTGAACGTATTTTTCTTCTAAAAATGAATGCTGTTTGTGTTTGGTGATTTCTTACATTGACCAAAAAGAGAAAAGATCTAAATCGAATGGAACATTTGCCATTTCATGCTTATGAATGAGTTTGTGATCTTACCGATTAGTATGTTTGTGATGTGTAAATAGAGTATGTCCAATAAATAATAGTATGGTTTCGGGAGGAACTGTCCCCAAATACACAAAAGGGATCACATTGAATATTGTACCTGGACCTTCCCCAACTCAAAGAGTTTCACGGGAGGCCAAGCAAGACGGCGCACAGAGAGATGTTATGGAAGTTCTTAATGCAACATTTCCTAACAGAAAGGTTGGTAGGAGTAGTCCAATTCTATGGGTAATAAAAAGCCTTGAAACATTCCTGGTATTTTTAATGTGGGCTTTGTAAAGAATTCTGTTTAGATGGACAAAACCTGCAAAACTCCTCGCCCTGCTTTCAATCATTATGGTATATCTATGGGCTTGGAAAAGACGACGTCAGTCGGATGGGACATTAAGCCGTGGTCCGTGTGCGGCAGATACATACCCTGTGCACGTTAAATAACACGCTGGATGGTCTTGACAGGAGGCTACCAAATGCCTCCCAACAGCTGATCCAGTAGGTTCCCTTCCTCAACCTTCTCTAAGCCCTCAGGGCCCTTGTGACCTGGCCATTTAGCCCATTGTGTGCAAAAAAGTGCGACTCAGAGGTAAAAACAACCCAACATGGACAAAATTCGAGATTTAAGTCATTTGAAAGCCAGAATAAGAGAAGCAACTGTGCAAGTAACAAAAGATATCTGAAGCGTGTATGGCAAGAATTTGAGTACCTATTGGATATATGCAGGATCACGAAGGATTATATTCAAAACTATTTGAGGTGCGCGTTCGATTAAAATATAACTTTTTCAATATGTATATTACTTTTATACATATTGATACTCGAAATCCAACCATTACTTTTCTAATACTCTGTATTTGCATATATGTTTGCTTCATAAACATCTGAAGGTTTTATGAATTATTCTCAGTTTAGTCATTATTTAAAAATATTAAGCTTTAATATCGAATAGGTATCTGATTATGTTTTGGAACCAATATTTTGTGACGGTCTGCCGAGCTACAAATAACAACCAATTAATGATTGATAAACAGAATTTTATTAAATAACTGACTTTATCTGTCTTGAAATTATTTTGTTGTGTTTCACGCATTACTACTTTTCTATTATACAACCCTTAATGTAAATGTTCCTTATGCGTATATTTCACTTCATTTGTATGAACTTTTTTAACAAACATAACCCTTTGTTTTAATCAATATTTACTGCAATTTTTAAAAGCTCCATTTTTAACTGTTGTCTTAAAAGTTCCGGTTTATCTGACTAGTAAGACTTTCATGAAATCAATCGATTTTCAAGTAACTAATCAATTAGCTCAACATTATTACAGATTAGTGTATTCATATCAGCTCCAATTTGATTATTGACTGTTGGACAGCGTTCAAATAGAAAATATGACCAGAATTTAAAAAACAGAAATGATATTTAAGGGATTCACGAAATAGGAGAAAACTAAACACTGGGGAAAAAAAAAACTTTTCCTGTGAATCAATTTAAGTTCAATTATTATAATCAAACAATTAACACAAATTCATCCTAACGAAACATTTTATTATTATTTTTTACAGATTTTAATAATTTTGCTTAATTTGGTTTTAATTGACGAAAGCATATGTAGAAAGGTTACATTTTATAATGAGCATTGTAAATTTAAGATGATATTACTTCATGGAATAATTCATAGCAAAAAGGGAAAGCATTATTAAAACTTCTCGACTTCGTGTAAATGTTCATAATTAGCCAATAAAAAGTAGCAATGGAGAATAATAATGTAAACTTTTTGATGATAGATTTAAACAATAATTAAACCTGACGCTTAATTCAAACATCCCTAATGTAATTAAACCTTTGGCCACTATTTCTTTCCTACACGATTTATGATTGCATTAGTTGAGCTATTAAACACTACAGTAAAAATGGCTACATTCAAACGGCCACGTCTGTTAAAGTGAAAGATATGGCGGTAATAACGCAAAATTGAATTTAAATATTTAAAGCTTTTTTTGCATAAAGATTGTATAATATTGTACGAATAATTGTAATGTGTTGTGGGAGACATAGATAATGAACTTATTTCAGGTAATGAAATAAATTTTGAATGCATTTTTTTTTCATTAATTCTAATTTTGTGTGCGCAGAAAGTATCGTCATTTTTTATTTATATATGAAGATGATTAAGGAACAGGATGAACAGATGTTTCAGTGCAAGCGAACTGTCTTAAATTTCATAGATTCTCCTAAACAAAACTAATTTAGTTATCCACACTACATATTTCACTTTCTTTTGCAACAAATAAGACAGAATATAGTTGCTTAAAATATGCTACACAAAAGCATCCGAAGGTAGTGGAATTTCGATTTTAATGATGTAATTACGTTACTTTCATGCTGTATTAGGAAGACGATGAATTTCTTTTTCGATGGCTTTTGCGTTCTGAAATAATAGAAATAAAATTTACACAAATATTCAATTTTTTGCCCTTTTCAGCTTTTTATTTAGATCTTTCCAAGCTACGGTGTAAAACCAATTACATGTATTGGGTAGGGTTATTTTTTTCCAACCAGAGAAGCATTTATGCATAAGCTAACTAAGCTTAGGGGTTCACGATATGAGATGAGCGAAAAAAATGCTTTCAAGTGGTACCCTGTAGAAGTTGTGAATTTTTATTAGCAATTATAAGTTTTTTAACATTCTTTAATGTTCCTTTAGTCAGGAAAATAAATATCTATTTCCACTCTCAATTATTTGGGGCCTCTTAATCTTCACATAGCTTAGGGTCCCAGAAGGTCAAAATCCCACCCTCCCTCCAGCGGCACTTTTGTTCACACAATGAGCTAAATGGCTATATCGCAAGTTCTCAGAGAAAGATGAGGAAGGGTACAAGAACAACTGTTAGGATTAGGAGACAGATAGAAGTCTCTCGCCAAGGTTATCCAGCATATATTCTTAAACGTGTATAAGGTATGGCTTTTCTGCACGGAGGGCCACGACGTAGCATCCCATTCAATGGATGATGACCTTTCCAAACCAACTGGTTTCCCTTTTCTCAAATGGGAGTTATCCTATTCTGCCCTCAGTGAGAAACTCAGCGTGGAGTTCAATAGAAAATAGTAAATGACATTGGTCATTACATCACAGCATTCGTGCACACGGAAATAAGGAAAATATAAGTTTTTCTTTCCATTTTATACTGTTAATTTTGCTCACATTCGAATTTTCAAACCTTGAAAGCTGTACTTTCATGATCAAATTTGTTTTAGGTTTACGATTATTAAAAGTATGTATTATTATTATTATTATTATTTTACCATATTGTACAGTCGCTCAAAAAAGTATCCGAACACTATGGTTAATTTCAGAATTAAGAAAAAATATCTGGCAACGATTTTTTTAGAAATTAGTGATCTGGCAACCTTCGTGTCACGTGACACGAAGGTTGCCAGATCACTAATTTCTAAAAAAATCGTTGCCAGATATTTTTCTGAATTCTGAAATTAACCATAGTGTTCGGATACTTTTTTAAGCGATTGTACATGATATTATATTTTTAAAGGATTATATTTAATATAATAAGAATTATGATAGGTAAAATAGGCAATAATGTAATATCAAGTGTCAATCCTAATAATTATTCAGACCAAAGTACGGTAATCTAAAAGCATAATCAGTTTCAAGAGTATTATTGTCAATGCATTAATGGTCATCGCAATTTCCCCGTTAATGGTTTCTGTCATTAGCTTTTAGTTAGCATATTGACATCATAGGCGAACATTTCTTTAGTTATTACATATTAGAAACCGCAGGCAGCTAACAATTACGTAACATATTAATCCTCAGGATACTATTCTTTCGGTCGTTTACTTTTTGCCATTAGCATAATTTGCTTATATGCTCTAAGCGTAAAGGTAATTTAATTTTATTTACTGACGATGTAATTATACGCAGCAAATCATAAATGATGCATTGCAGCAACTTATGTTTTGTCTTCTCCCTCTGTTGAGTTTTTATCTCCCTGTGGTTCTTTCCTACAATGATTTGTATTGGTACAATCACCTAGTTTATTAAGTATTAAGTTGATGCACAGTTTAAAAAGAATGCTTTGCAAAATTGATCCAGTTTGAAGTTTAAAGCGCATTACACAAATAATGGTTGATCCAATCTAAAATAAAATGACATATTACGTATGATGATGACTTATATTTCTTCAATATTTGGTATTTTCAGTTATAACATTTCAGTTTCCTATTTAGGAAGTAAAAACAAAAGAAAGGCGTATCTTTCGTGGTAGGTAATATGTTATCAAAGCGATGAAATAGCTCATATATTAACTCGATCATTTTATTAATTCCTAAACTTACCAGCGAATTTATGTATCGTCTTATTTCTTTTATAGAATGAATTCATTTATTTATTATTATATTATTTCTTTCATAGAATGAATTCCATGTGAAAGCTGTGAACACAGCTTCACATGGTATTTATAAAAATAATAAGATATGAAAAGTATAGAAATAATGGGAAAATTATAAATTAAGAAAATTTAAAATAAACTACGACATGACCATGGTGAAATGAGTCATAGCATTCGTATCCATTTCAGATGCAGATAGGGCGAAGGTAATCCTTTTTGAATAAGTAATCAGCAACCCTATCGTTCTTTAAAGTGAATACGAATTCGGTGAGAGATTTAACTGCTGTTTAACCATGTTTAAGCTTTAATTTTTTCTTTTTAGGGCACACATATCAAAATAGTTATTTTTTGTCTGTATTTTACTTTGTCACCAAAAACACCTATTTTGATAAGTCTTCGTTTGACTTAAGATTCATAAAGGTTGAATCTCTTTTCTACTGACCTTTTTGGGGCTGAGAAGGATGAGATTTGATTTGAAGTAATCTACGACATTGTAGATTAATTTATGATAAAACTCGTTGGAGTCCCCCCGAAAAATTTCCATTACCTTTATGGAGAGAAAGAAGAAATGGGGGCAAAACACAAAGTAGCCTGCGACAATCCCCATCTGAGAATACATTTTCCATCTAACTCATCTTTGTGGGCAGAAGAGAGCAGACGAGCGATTTTCGTATTTCCCTTTTTACTGAAAAAGAAAAGCATGGGAGAAATATATTTATAGCCTATAATACTCCCTATTTTACAAGCTCTCATTTGACACAAAACTTGCTATGGTCGACTTTCGCGCTCGAAGATGTAATAGAGCAATTCATTACATATTTATCTCCTTTCTTGAGAGCAAGAACGTATGAGTAAATTTCTTGTATAATCTGTGACACTCCCAAAGTCACACCTTTTCATTTGTTGCATAGCTCGTTTCCCTTGGTTATTGCGTTCTGAAGATATACGGGAGCAATCGTCTTCACATTTCCTCCTTTTTAGGGGGAAATGTAGACTCTAAACGAAGTTCCGAAATCAGGGCCGTTTAACCTTTCAATAAAGGATGCAACACGCGGTACAAACGTTAATGCTGAATCAATAACTGTCTAGATTGCATATTTTTATATACCACTTGATCGATATAAAAGTATTAGAAGTAAAAGGTTAAGTACTCGATTAATACTAAGAGATTTTATTACAATCTAAAAATTTACAATTGATTTTAACTGGCAGAGTGGTTAGAAAGCCAACTCCGCGTAACGAGCTTTTATTATATACTTAGCACATTAAGTTTGACCCTCGCTTTTGAAAGAGCAACCTTTTTGCTTTTTTGAAAAACCAACAAATGAGGAGCGAAAATCAATTGGAAGTTAGGTAAAAAAATGTAGATTCATGCTGTTGACTTAGATAAAACCCGTCTAACTAGTTAGTGGCTCATAAAATAAATAATGCGTATACCGAGTCTAGCTCTTTTCTTCCATTTTGTTTTTGACCAATATTTTTGGTACCTAACTAAATTATTTTGCCAATTCCTAAAACTCATTAAAATTATAGTTTTTTAATCAAGATTTTTCTTGATTCCTTAAAAATATAGCTTTTTTTTATCAACTTATTTATGGTTAGAAATGTATGCTTTCGTTTTTAAGTAGATAATTTTTCTTGCTGCTTTTTAAAGCTATTAGAGACTTTAGAGACTGATAAGTTAAAATCTATTTTTTTCTAATGAAATTAGACATGTTTATAGCGTTGTCAAGGCCTGTTGTGAAAATGAGGTTGAAACTTTTTTTTATATAACTCTCCGTTAAAGAATATTGTTTAAATAATATATAACATTATTTCAAAAGCTAAAAATACCACCATTTCGTTCTTACTTTTATTTCTAGCTGTTTCAGCGATTTTGTCGATTGTCAGCCACTGCTTTCATAATGTTTCAAAAATTCTTTGAAATGCTAACTACCATCGAGAATCCGTACCAATAATTCTAGGGTGGTTTTTTTTCACACTTGCCCAAATACTACTGGTGAATGGCGCTGTAGTGAGTTTCATTCCTTCCTATCTATAGTTGTACTGTTGTTTCCCCTTTCGTGCAAGAAGCGAGCAAGAGAAAATATTATACAGTAAAGGACTAGACGTATCAGCAAACTGTGGTTCCAGATAAAAAAATAGGGTTTCGCTTAGTAGCTTGTGAATCCTAAGTACCGTGTTTAGCATGGCTACATATCAAATTTCTTTGAAAATTTTTATGGGAACTATGATTGCAAAAAGTGAAGTATTTCTGCATTTAAAGAAATGAGTTTCAAGAATATGAATACCAAAGTTCAAAGAAGGAATTTTCTGTGTGTCTACATATTAGATATCTCATAAAAAATCCATATTCAAGATTTTTTGAAAACAGTAATCAAAAACTCTCTGTGAAATATCAGACATAAAACTTAAGTTTACTTCTCTAAACGAAGTTCCGAAATCAGGGACGTTTAACCTTTCAATAAAGGAGGCAACACGCGATACAAACCTTAAACGTGAATCAATAATTGTCTAGATTGCATACCTTTATACACCACTTGATCGATATAAAAATATTAGAAGTAAAAGGTTAAGTACTCGATTAACGCTAAGAGATTTTATTACAATCTACAAATTTACATTTGATTTTAACTGACAGAGTGGTTAGAGAACCATTCACTCTTTCAGAAGAAATATTTTGCCTCAGTGTCGAAGAGTCCATGGAAGCAAGGTTAGCTTCGCTTAAATTCCTAATAAACATATAGGAAAAGATAAATATAAAAATGTTTTGCATAAAAGTGAAAGTGTTTTCATAAGTTTAATGTCTATTTGAACAGAAATTCGCATTTATATAATATTCTTTGAATTTCCCTGTTATATTACACTGTATAATACAGTAGAGCCCTCTTATCCGGCCCTGACGGGATGAACGAAAGGCAGGTTAATCCTAAAATTCTGACAGAAAATTAATAAAAACGGCAAATAACAAAAATACTAACTGTACTGTATTTTAATTAATAATTTGTTGTACAATATTAACAATTTACTCACACTCACTTAAAAAGTCCGTGATTTTCTTTTGTTTCTTTGAACTTAACACTATTTTTACCTGCAAAGGCTTGCCATTTTTTTAAAATAAACGCCACATCAATCGCAGATGAGGCCTGTTGTTGTTCATTGTATCTTACTGCAACATCAAAAGCTTCTTTTCCTTCAATATGGTTAACTTTCCCTTCTTTCTCTTCTTCCTATTCTTCATTCTCCACTTCTCCTTTCCCTTCTTGGCAGAGTGCATTGATAATTTCGTCATCATTCAATGTTTCATTTTCCAACTGTTCATCACCTTTTAACCATTTTTCAATGTCATCTTCTTCAAGTGTGTCACATCCAGGCAGCAGTTTAAAGTCATTAAGCAGCGAAATATTGTCATTATCCGTCATATCTTCGGCAGGCGCAGGCTCATTCGAAACTTTCGTGTTGTCGCCTTTGGTACTTTCTACACAGTTTTCAACTTCAAGGCAAAGTTTTCTCAATGAT
This sequence comes from Ryuthela nishihirai, assembly GCA_038380435.1. Classification (NCBI taxonomy): domain Eukaryota; kingdom Metazoa; phylum Arthropoda; class Arachnida; order Araneae; family Heptathelidae; genus Ryuthela; species Ryuthela nishihirai. The sequence continues at coordinate 15,501,179 of JAWZYU010000011.1, forward strand.
TTTACAAACGTTCTTCAAAATTTTCTCGAAATGCTCTTGCCAACATGTAGATCACATCCTTGATATTTATTGTTTTCAAAGCATTTAAAAATCCTATTCCGCCATTTTCGGTTCGCTGTAGAATTTCTGAAAGAAGCTTTCGCCTGCATCGCCTCTTTAAACTTACAAGCACGCCTTGATCCATTGGTTGCACTAAAGATGTTACATTAGGTGGCAAAAACATGGCTTTTTTTGTTGTCAGAAATGAGTTCGCTTGGGTGTGTTGGGGCATTGTCGAGAATGAGTAGGGCGTTCACAGGCATTTTGATTTTAATTTAAATTTTTTTTCATTTACTGTTTATTTACCACCTAGTTCATCACAAATATGCATTACTGGATCACCTTTGTCAATACGTTCTAACGCTTTTAATTTCATCTCCATCGTAACGGCATATACTTACATTTGCACCCACTCATTTTGTACCAACCAATAATTAATAGATCACCACACACACTCCTGTATACGCACAGTACATTGTACACTGTAATATTCACAAAGAGGAACTGAAGAAAATATGTACTGTACTATAAACCAAACACGCGGCATCTTGCTTCCGCTTCTTGGAACTGAAGCAAATAAACAAAACAAATGGCGACTTGCTTCCGCTTCTTGGAACGACCGGTTAAAGCGGAGGCCAGTTGAGTCGAGACCGGATAAGAGGGAGTCTACTGTAAATAGCAGCACCGTTTGCCAAGCTAGTTGAGCTAAGAATGTTAGAAAAACCTCGCATCATTGTTGCTGCATTGATCATCATATCTCACAGCAGAAGTCCCATTATGCATATTCAACCAGCAGATATTTTTCATAAGGACGCTAGTTAACTGGCCGCTTCATAGCATTGCATATTTTCATATTTTTCTCACTAACCGCTAGAGGCAGACTGTTCGCACTATGATTGTTTGCCACCATATCGATAGCGTAACTTAGGATACAAGCGGCATTAACGGTTCATCAAAGGTAGGTGTAATCATTTATGATTACACTATACAGGGTGATTCAAAACTTATCGTTCAAATTTCGTGGGGAGGTAGGGAATACGTCAGGAAACCGATTTCACATAGGAAAGTATGTCCGCAAACGTCATCTACATGAACAAAATGGACAAGTAAAGTGAACACAAGGAAACAGTACAGTTAAGTGGTAGCGAATGTGACTTTTATTCCAACAAGGTAAAGTACAGGTTCACAGCAGGTGCTCAAAATTGCGACCATTTACACGGACACAGGATTCACAGCGCCGTTGCATTGACCGCCGAACATTTTCAAAAACGCCTGGCATATCACGGACAATGCCTGCGGCGGCCACTATTCGTGCAACAAGGTCCATTTCACTGTCGACGGGGGTCTCGTACACATGGTATTTCATGGCCCCCCACAAAAAGAAATCCATGGGCGATAAATCAGGTGACCTGGGTGGCCAAGCGATCGCTGATGACAGCGGGAGTGGTCGGGCGAGCTGTACACTGGTTGGGTACACACAGCGCCCTCTACATACGCATGCGCACATTTGCGGACATACTTTCCTATGTGAAATCGGTTTCCTGACGTATTCCCTACCTCCCCACGAAATTTGAACGATAAGTTTTGAATCACCCTGTATATACGTTTTGGGAAGCGAGGCAAAATATTCCTTTTCTCTTGACTTTCTTATGTCTGGCTTTCACATTCCAAATCATGTATGAATAATCATGCCCTTTCACGTTCAGATACTACTAAGCCTAAATGACCCGATGCACATATGTTGGAGTGATTTATAATTTCTGAATGCGTTTTACTGCTCTAATCATTAGCGTAATAATTAAAGAAAATCTTATTACTATTATAGGCATAATAGAACACATACAAAATAATATTTTGTGGACAAAGTACAGTTACCTATTAATATAATAATTCGTGAGTATACAAGGAAAAATATATCTTGTGATAACCGTACATTTCACTGGCTTCGAGGATAATAACAATTGTATTTTTCAATAAGTTTAATATTGTTTCCCTTAACTTCGGATTTTAAAGAACAAATTAATGACATTAAATCGCCCCCACCCCCCAGAAAAAAAAATACTAGTTGCGTCCCTGGTATTAGAAAACTTGACTTCGGTCTTCATTGTGGATGTTCTGATATAAAAATCCTGCACAAGCTAGTAGTTTCTATGGATCATTTTCCATCACATAGGTAGCAATTCAAAATAAATAAATAAATAAATAAATAAACTTACTGTAGAAGAGTCTACTTAATACTTCTTTAAACTGAATGCCAATGTTATGCCACTCGAAATGTTAATACTCATCTATATTGTTATAAATTAAACGGATGGAAAATGAGCGTGTGTTAAAAAAATAGTATTTAACAATTATAATTCTAAAAAAAGTAATTTATTACAAAAGTATCAATGAAAGCATTTATATAAACTCAACTAACATAAATGTATATCAGTACGAAAAGAAATTTTCAGAAGAACTTAGCACCTTATTACTATTCATACAAAGAGTTGTTTCCTCTGTAATTCTTGCTATCTACACTCAAAGCATAAAATAAGGCTTTTTACATCATTTAATAAGTGGCGCAATCATATTTGTGAACAAACCCGCAATCTATCGAGAATAACCTTACCAATTCCTACACAACTAAATAACTATACACCAAATGACTTCTATCTAAGGTTTTAATGATCAAGTATTCCAAAACTTCAGCTAAGTATACTGGTTTCTCAGAGCAAATTCTTTTCAAACGTTGAATTCTTTTCCTTTACTAACACGATTACACTAATAAACTTATTTAACCTCCCGTGAAATATTCCCTGCCCTGCCCACGGTCAGTAGGGGACACCGATGGGCTTAGAAAGGCCGCCGTCCGTCGGATGGGACGTTAAGCCGTGGCCACGTGTGCGGGAGAGCCATACCCTGTGCACGTTAAAGGACACACTGGATGGCCTTGACGGGAGGCTACCATCTGTCTCCCAGCAGCTGTTCCAGTGGGTCCCCTCCCCCAACCTTCTCTGAGCCTTCGGGGTCCATGTGACCTGGCCATTTAGCCCATGGTGTGCAAAAAAGTGCCGCTCAGAGGTAAAACAACCCAACGCAACCCTCCCGTGAACACATCGATTAAAAATATTTCTTCTTTATACTAATAGTGCACAGACTAAAACAACTACGTTTTCCTTCACACTCAATTCCTCTTAATTACAACTCCCTTATTCCTTATTTTCTTTTTAAGTTCGTTCGAAGTGGTTAGTGATGTAATTCGCACGCTGAAACACATGTGAGCATCAAAATGACACATCAAATCACAAGTTCATGGTAGCATGTTCATCTGTCGTAAAAATATTATGATAATTCGAAGAGCTCCACAAAAATGCTTCGTGGTGGAAGTTTGCATGTTCAGCTTAAGGTTCGTAAAAGAGCGGAACAGAGTGTAAAATGTTCATAAAAATGCATTTTTTACACTAGAAGTAGCATTTTTTTCACTGACCCTTTAAATCTTTAAGGTTCACTGAAAAGCAAAAAAAATGGTTTCAAATGGTACTGTAGAGTAAAATACATAATGCTAATGGGAATTAAGTTCTTCAAGAAAAATTTTGTGATATTTATATCTGGATTAAGGGATCTAATAAACAGCAGTTGATTGCAGCTAAATTAAAACTGATTGCATTTTGGTTTTGGATATAATCGTTATCAGGTAAAGTTTTTGGACTTTAAATATTCGTATCCCTATAACATTATCTTTGCACCGCTTACCTAATTTAGTATGTGTAAATATTATATATAATATGTATATCAGGCATTTATTTTGAGTTTCTGCTCGGAAACATATCCTCTGAGATTAAAACCGTCTCTGAAGTTTCTAATGCAAACCCGAATAGCTGTAAAAATCAGCAGTCGACAATGTACCGTTTCAAAATGAACATGACGTGACCAGATAAAAAAAATAAAAATAAGAGCATAATGTCGATAAATCCCGTTGCTTTTTGTCAGTTTTTCATCTGAACCAGAAGCATAAGCTTCATAATCAATACGCTAATGCTCATCTTTCTCCAGCAGAGTAAACGCGAATCCTTCGGATGGAGAAAAGTTTAAGTAATAAGGCTTGTGCGTGACGTCTTATACTACGACAAGCAGTTTTGGTCACGCAAACCATTCATAACGCATTCGAAAGGACTTTCTAGTATTTTCTTCATCCATAATTCATTCGGCTGCCTTGCTTTCTGAAGCAAAGGCATCATTTCCAAAACAGGTGCATCGTGTTTTGTTATCATATTTAAGACCTGACTCTGTGACCTGGGTCGATTCACATCGCTCAATTTGCAGGGAAGCAACAGGTTTCTGAAAATATTTCTGTTTAAATTTTCAATATAAAATCCACGTTTTTGCAGTATTGCCCTATGAAAGTTTTAAAACAACAATTGGAAACGAAACTAAAAACAAGAGGAAAATACGAATATATTCGTTAATGTTCTAATATATGCTTTCTTCCAATTTCTTAATTGAAGTTCTCAATTATGAATAAATATTAAAGAACTATATTGAAAAATAATTAAATTTTGTTCAGATTTGAATTAGTAACTTTTGTAGGTGGTTTTATGAAATTTAGTTAGAAATTTAATTAATATTCATATACCGAAATAAAATATATATTGTTTATGCTGCAACAATATTTTGCTTCTGTATATAAAATATATTGCTTCGGCTGTAAAAAATAACAACGTATTGAATGATAACGAATGAAATAACAGAAACGAAAATATGCGATTGCACATTTTTTTGCACGACAGAAGAGATTTATTTCCCGATCCACGACAATAGATATGCATATAGTATATATTCTCTTTTAAAGACAACAACAAAAATTGTAGCCAGTTAGAAACCCTTTTTTTTAAATCTTAAAACAATTTTCACGAGATTGTTATGATCAGTATAAAAGATGAAGTATAAAGAATGAACCATCATAAGGATCATAACTTATGAATTAACAATATAATCATCAGATGACCTGAAATAACCCCCTTTCAAATGGCACTTCTGGAAATATCCTTTTATATTACACTTTCTATATTATCTTATGAATGTTTCTTCTACACATTATATTGATGTAATTGGTTATTCCTAAAGAAACAGTAGATAACTCAACGGTCCTCCATAATTTCTATCCTTGGTCCACAAAACTTTCATAGAGACATTATTTATTGCCATGATAATAATTCTTATAATGGTTTCTCATTGGAAACTTTTATAGCAATTTATATTACAGTTATTTCAGTTAAAAGCAATAGTTGTATTTTTAAGTTGAGCTTTTAAAACGCAACACCTCTTTATTGTTTGCTTTCCTCGATGCTAATGCTAAAATCTATCTAAGTCAAATACTCACAGTCAGTTGTTCCTGTAGGACTCTCTAAATTTTTTATACGAAAGGGCCAGCTAAAACTTCTAAAAAAATTAGCGGGCTCGATCACTAACTGATATAATAGCTCATATATATAAAATAGTAATTTTCAATCTCTAATTCCAATTCAGTTTCTCAAAACTATATTTAATGGAGATTCTCTTCTACATAATAAGAAATTATGAAACAGTCAACTGCAAATAAAACGATATTAGACTTACTACTGACACTCATGTTAATGAATCAAAGACTGCAACCTAGAAAAAAAAAATGAAACAAAAATTTATGAGTTAACGAAGAATACTGATAAGATTATTTTGTGTTCAGTATAAGCATTTCATATTCGTTAGCTACTTTTCTATGTATTTCTTTTATCTGCCCTTCATTCTTCTTCGTTTTACTTTCCATTTCGTTCCATTTAGAAATATACGAAATATACACGAACTAATTCTGTCTACTGTCCAGATTCTCTTGGGTTTATCAAATCTTTTCTAAAGACAAAAATAAAAACTTCTAGTCACTGTGTTAGAAAAACTTGCGTTGCATCCCTTCAACAGCTGAAATTCTCTGCAAATGTTTGTATGCAACAACTAATGTTGAGTGACAAAATAATTAGAGTTTCAGGATCCGAGTGTAATTAGATTTTTTTTCGCTTCAAGCACATGGCACTATATTAGTTGCCGAGAATGCGAACTGTAGATTAGAGTTTTGAGGAAATGTGCTTAAAAACGCTCAGATATGTGTTAATGTTATCAAGAACAAAGTTACGGTATACAAGCATGAGAACATTAAGCAAGAAGACCAGTTTCATCTGGTTATTGTTATATAAAGAATTCTTTTTTAATTTTAGTGTATATGCAGAATATATTAAAAACAACGAAAAGGGTTGAATTATTTGAAGAATTTTATGCTTATGCAATAACATTTAAAACCAAATGAAAACATATATGATATATATATATATTATACATATTAAACAAAGCCTAATTGTGAATATTGTGAATTTTATACATTGTGAGTGTCAGAAGTCAAAGTTGAAATCACTCCAGTCAGAGCCAAATCTAGCGGGGGAGGGGGCCATAGCTTCCCCTTTCAGAATGCGAATAAGGGAAAAAGAGGCATAAATTTATTAAACTTATTTACATTCATGCATTTTTCAAGAAAATAATAAAAAAAAAAACATTCAGCAGATGGGGAAATGACATCAATTAATCAATCAATCATCATTCTCAAAAAGCCATTGGCTACGGAGGTCCAACCAGACAGTGCAGTTTAATTCTCCAAGCATATCTGTCCTGATCTACATCTGCTGCATCCGGCCACTGCACACCAATTCTAACAAGATCCTGTTTAACATTGTCTGCCCACCGCATCCTAGGTCTCCCCCTCCTTCTGAGGGCTCTAGGCACACTGTTCATAACCCTATTCGCCAATCTATAATTATCCATACGGACAACGTGGCCAAACCAGCGGAGTCTCTCTCTGCAAAATATGTTGCTTAAAGGAGGTTGCAGACTCCTTTGCCTAACCTCATCATTAGTTACAAATTTGAACTACCTAATGCCCAAGACACTGCGTAAGTATCTAGAATCAAAAGCATCAAGTTTCCTGTTATCTTGTTTACACAGCGTCCAAGTTTCACTACCATAACTAACCCTAGAAAGAACCAAACTATTATACAGTCTAATTTAGTCTTTAGGTGTATACGCCTATTTCTCCACACTCTCCATAGATTCTTAAAAGTCCCGGCAGCAATCCCTATTCGTCTGTTAATCTCATGCCGCACATCACCAGTATCTGTTACATAGCTACCAAGCTAATTAAACTGTGACACCTGTTCAAGATTGCAACCCTTCAGATTAATTGAATCACAGCCTGCCTGACCAATTTTCATCACTTTAGTTTTCTCTCTGTTTATAACCAAACCTACTCTACTACCAGTCTCATCAACAGCTCAATGAAAGAGTTCATCTCATCAACATCATTTGCCAAAAGGGCTAAATCATCAGCATAATTTAAATCAGAAATCTTAGTGTCTCCAGTCCATTTAAGGCCAAAATTTTTCCCTTGCAATGAATTTCGCATAACATAATCAATAACCAAATTAAAGAGAAAAGGAGACAAAATGCACCCTTGTCGAACACTAGAAGTAATGCTAAACCAATTGCTACAAGTCTTACCAACTCTCACACACGACTCAGTGTTATTATAGAGAGCTTTCATTATGTTAACTGACTTGCCTCGTATACCATATCATCTCACAATCAACCACAAATTATGACGATCAACAGAGTCGAAAGTCTTTTTGAAATCAACAAAGCTAGCAACCAAAGGTTTCTGAAACTCTAAACGTTTTTCAAGAATCTGCCTAAATGAAAATATCAGATCCACACATCCCCTACCACTTCTGAATCCACATTGCTCATCGCGCAATTGCTTCTCAACCAGATTCTTAATTATATTAAGCACAATCATGCAAATAACTTTCACTGGAACAGAGAGTAGGCTGATACCACTATAGTTATCACAAGAACAACGATCTAGTAAAAATAGGGATAATAATGTGGTGAAATCCTTAGGAACCATACCTCTATCATGAAAGGTATTCAAAATTTCAGTCCTCCGTGTGGTAACCGAAATATTCCAAGTTCTAAGCATTTCCATAGTAATTTCATCCACCCCTTGGACTTATGTAGTTTAAGTTTAGAAATACCCAAAATAACTTCAGACTGTGTTATAGGGCCAACATTAAAGCCAGTGCATGAATCTATCGGCTTTACAAACAATGGGAGTAGAACTAACCACATTGTTTAGAATATCACTGAAATGCTTAGCCCAGTTGGCCATGACAGAATCCTCGTCCTCTATAACCTTACTTTGTTTATCCTTCAATCCCTGTATGCCTGTCCGTTCCCTACCACACAAAACATTAATTATCTGGTACAACTCTCTGCTGTTGTGCTGTCTACCTGCTTCCTCGGCTTTGTCAGCCAAGCCATCAAGCCAAAGATTCTTATCTGCAGCTAACCGATACTTCACACGTTTAATAAGCTCTCTGTAATGCCTTCTATTAGGACTAGTAGGATATTGATTAAGGACATTCCTGCAGTTCTTTCTTTCTGAAATAAGCTCAAATGCCTTTATCACTCAAATAATTCTGCCTACTCTGATCCTTTTTTTCCTAAAAGAGTACAGTTAGTTTGCAAAATGCCAGTTTAAAATGGCCCCATTCTTCCTCAACTTCAGTATTAAGCAAACCATGACTATTATAATGACTAAGCAACCTATCATGGTAAGCTTTAGCTATAACTGGGTCTTTCAGAGCTTCAGTATTAAAGGTAAAAATTTTAACCCTAACACAATTATTTTTAAGTTCAAGTTGCAAGACACTTTTAACAAAGTAATGGTCAGATGTAATTTCAGCTGAGAAGCAGAGCCACGCCTTTTTTGATGCTTTCCATCTTTCCGCCCTGTAAAGAGAAATTTAAAATTATTTTTAAATATCTCACCTTTACCTGTCCATCTGGTCTCTTGCAAGCCTAGAATATCTAGGTTATAGTGCTGGAATTCCTTCGTGAGGACATCAGGAGAATAATCTCTATGTAATGTCCTCAAGTTCCATGGTCCTGCAGAGAGAAAATGATTAGTGGGTTTTTTAAAAAAACTGGGTTTATTGAGATAATTAAGGCCAACAATATCAAACAGCCCCCTGATCGCAGGCATGGGGCAAAGACCTGTTTCCCCTCCGCTAAATGTTGAAGTCACCAATGCTGGTAGGAACTTCAGGCACCATCTTTTCAAGTGGACTTTTTCAAGAGCCATATGGCCTGCCTGAGACACATTACTTCAGTTTAGACTTGACGATGCCCAAGTAGCTAAGTGAGGTTCCGGTATCTGCGATGGCCTCTGACTAGGATTATCCACCAGCTGATATAAGGTATCCCATGCCGCTGCTCACTTAGGGCTGGCAACCCAAAAAGCAAACAGGAAACACAGCGGCAGATTCTCCCTCAACAGAAGCCCACCAGTGCAGCAAGTCCATGATCTATAATCAAGCTCAAATCCATAAACAAGTCCAGTCTAGTAGGTATAAATGGTCAGCACCAGGACCATGTGAAGTTGACCACTCCTCAGCAGGGTTGAAAAAAAGTAAAAAAAGTGGCCATAGATGACCAGATTAGTAGGCCATACTGAACTGGCAGCCCTCCCCTTCCGTTCCCATCCAAAAGAGAATATTTCTTTTGAAAGGTACTAACCGCCTGCACAACGAGAAGGAGGGGTCGGACATTAGTTGTTAGACCTGGCCGGTTCTGTGCATCATCACTGGGGATTGGTACACAGCTCTCCTTCCAGTTTATGCCTATCTACCATAGTGCATTGGAAATAGAGTGTCTTAGCCTCCCTTTTACATTTTTTGTTCGATTTGCTTCTTACCCCCCCCCACCCTCGATTTGCTTCTTACCCCCCCCCACCCTCGATTTGCTTTCTAGATACAAGTCTGTCTCCAGTAAATTGGTTTAACATAATCTAAACGTCGATATATACATAGTCGTATACATCTAAAGCTAAAATTAGGCTGTGTAATAGTTAAGTCCTTTCAAAGTTAGTTATGGTAGTGAGACTTGGACATTATAAGCAAGATATGAGGAAACGTGATGCGTTAGATTCTAAAAATGACATATCAAACAAATAGCATATGCACAATAAAAGGCTTATGCGGTATCTTGGGCATTAAGTGTTTTGAATTTGTAACTGATAATGATGTTAAGCGAAGAAATGCTTTGAGCAACAAACATATCATGAAGAGAGAGACTGTATTTGTTTTGCAATATTGTTCGTATGCATCACCAGCGAATAAAGTTATGAACAGTATGACTAAAGGTCTCAGAAAAGCGGGAGATCTAGTATGCAGTGGGAACGCAATGTCAAACAAGACCTTATTAGAATTGGCGCAGAGTGGCCAAATGTAGCAGCTGTAGCTCAGGGCAAATATTAGTGGAGAATTAAATTACATAATCTGGTTGGACCTTTGTAGCCATAACTGCATGAGATATTTTTATGCATGTATACACTATGTACATTTGTTTATTAAACTTTGAATTATTATCCTTCGAAAATAGTTCTGACAAGGAATGTTGAATTGAATATTTATATATATATATATAATTAAATTTTAAGAAATAATCATATACAACAAATAGGGGTTGTATTTGCTTGTATTTTTAACCCTTTCACGACCAAGGGAAACATTTTTCCCATTTTAAAATTGGTGATTGTCGTATTTAATTATAACCTTATCTGCATTTTTATACAGAATGTCAAAATAGAACGTATGCCGAACGCAATTACGTAAACGGGAACGTTTAGAAAACAAAAACAGAACTGTCAGGACGCATAATATATGTACTATGTGCAATGTCCATCTTTGCCTCACTACCAAAAGAAATTGCTTCGCAGAATATCATAATTAGCACATCATTTTGTATAGTAATTTTATTTCATAATTTTGTATTATTTTAGTTAACATTTTGTTCTAATAAACCAATAAATAAAAGACATTGCATAATAAGCCTAACTATAATTTCTGTTACCTTTATAGTCAATTGGGAAAAATATTTCCCATAAAATTCCAAAGAAACTACACATTGTTATGTATTTTTCTTATGATTTTTATTTATTTTACGTCTAAACAAACTAAAATAAACAGTTACATACAAATATTTACTCTTAGAAACCTTATGGTCCTGAAAGGGTTAAGAGATGTTTGATCATAATGGCTATCATTTTTCACTGCAAACAAATTGATATAAAGATGGCTTGGAAACAAAAGTACGGAGGGGACTAATAACATGCTTCCAATTAATATCGCTCCCAGTATACATAAGTTGCATTGTAATTATTTTTCAATTAAAAGCAGCAGCAATCTGAGAAAATGTTGATATCTGAAGAAGCAGAAGGATTTATAGCTTACTAGTTTTTCAGAGTGTTTGATAACTTTCGAATAAAGCTCTCTTCCATAAAGTGGAGTTTGATAAAAGATGCATGATATCCGAAAATAGTTTCCCAACCTCTATCCTTTGTATGCAAAATCGTTGGCTTGAATGTTTAACAGCGGCTTCCATTAGCTCTTGGAGCTGGGCTTTTAGATACTCTTGAAAGCTATTGAAGTCTCCGAAGGTGATAAGCCTTAAAAAGGTGAACCAAGAAGATGCTGAACCAAGATTTCGTAAGATTTCGCATGTGGGTTGCATTTTTCTTTTACGGAATTTTAATTACGCATCCTGAGTCTTTACGGTGCAAAAAATACCTACGCTAAATAAGTTCTCGAAGTAATCCACTAGTAATACCGACGCAAGGAAGGCTTAGTGTTGTTTTTTAAGAATAATTAAAAAATGTCCGTAAACTCAATCTTGAAGAATGCGTGGTTGAAAAGATTCTCGTGATTTGTAAGTTTAGATATGTCTGATATTATGGCTTATCCTGCAAAATAAATCAAAGCATACAGCTAACAAACAAACAACAAGCTTTCCTCAAGAATGAACCTTGGAAAAAATATCGTGGGTAATAACAAGTTTCTGATACTCAAAACAACTTTTTTATTGTTGCTCTTTATCCTACTGGTTTGAAATGAGAAAAACTATTTTAATTAGGTGAAGAATATTAAAAGCATAAATTGCATTTTTTAGTGTTTATTAACTTTTATCCTACTTAGTTTCATTTTATTACTTTGCGTCTCCTTAGATTTGTTTTTCATAATCGTATTAAAGAGAAAAAAATTTTTATCGAACACTTAATTGTTCAAGTTTAAACGCAATAATAAACTTATTCATGCATATTCTGTGCCTTGTATTCATAGAGGATAAACTATTACACAACTAGTTTTTTGAAAAAAAAGAGTGAGATAACCTGTATGCTTTTGGATTGTGTTGGTTTCTCGTACACAATGCAAACATTTACACAAGGAATACAACATAGAAATATTTAAGGACGTGCCCGGTCTAAACGTAGTCAGGTATACTAACCACTAACCCAGGCATGACTCCGCTTTTTTGTAACTATACAGACAGAAAAATACGGCATCATTTAAACAGGTGATAACAAATATTGCGAGGCATATTCGTTATGGCAAAGAAATGAACTTCAAATTGTAACATTGTAGAATATCGTGCAACTTTTAAATAGAGACTGGATGTTGGAACCACAAGACGTTTGTTGATAATCTATATCGAAATAATTGATAGCATAGTTCAATGAACATTTTCAATTTTCCCATGAAAAAGGCTTAAGGATTTCATAAAACCAATGTATTTTTTTTTACTATTTTCAATGAAAGCTTTGTAGTGATGTGCGCTCTTTATTTGTCACGGAAAAAAGTGCATTATCTTCTCAAAATAAATGACATTAAATACAGATTATATTAAAGTGTGTGGTTACGTTAATTCATTATTAAGTAATGTACAGAAGGATGGTATATCGCTGAATAAGAGAGAAATATCGTTACTAAACCTGTTTTGCCACCTTAGGAATGGTAACTTCATTTCAACTACACCATTGTAATGTTTTAACACATGGTTCATCGGAGAAAACTTAGATTATATATCGTAATTTCGAGTTTCGGCCGGCTGTTTTCCATTATTTACGAAGACAAATGCCTGATTTTTGGCCGCAAGCCTTCCGATTACAGAACGATAAGTTTTAACCTTTGCCGTTCTCAATGAGTTTATCATGTGCTTGTTTCTGTGTGTGTGTCTGTCTGCTTATGCATTCGAGTTCCAGAGGAGCTAGAGGTACCAAACATGGAAAGTTGCATGAACGTCCCCCTTCACCAAACGGGAAGAGTATAAGCTCTGTGCGAACCCGCTTAAAATCCTCTTAGACTTAATACTAGTGGTGAAAACTGATGGCTCTAATAGACTTAGCATTAGCAGTTACTCAAAATCAAGTTCGGTTGGTTTGTTTTACCTCTGAGCGGCACACTTTTGGATGGCTTTGACGGGAGGCAACCATCTGCCTCTTAACAGCTGCCCAGGGAGCTAAACGGCCAGGTCATGAAGACCCCGAGGACTCAGCGAAAGTTGGGGAAAGGGATCTACTGGACAGCTGTTGGGAGACAGACCTAAACTTTCCCAAATAAACGCAGATTTAACTAGATCGTGTTGTTTTTTTTTTCTCTGTTAAAAATTCCTATATACTGTGTATACATGTCAGAGGTTGTTGGCATCAGACCGAATAGAAAACCATTTTTTTCTGTGGGCCAATACTTGGGAAGAGGCTTGCAATAAAAAGGAATAAATAATGTTTAACTTTGCTTATTAAATTTTCTTTATGGTAGCCTCCCCCTGCTGCGTCTAGGTGAGCAAAATTATTTTAATTAGGGGTAGAATATTAAAACTATAAAAAAATTTAATATTTTGTCAATTTTTTTCAAACGTTGAAACTCTATTGGTTTCATAATTTCAAACATAGACCCATAGAATTGCACAAAGTGGTAAGTTAATAAACTGTGAAATGTGCTACGGATGGTTAAGTTTATGAGATTTATAATTTCGAAAATCTGTTGCCCGATTTGTGTTGGTGGTTTGACGCTGTTCACTGGCGACGTACACAGAAGATCGATTCATTTATTAAAACGCTTATTGAATCTGTTAATAGTGTGGGCTTGGCAATCAATGGGAAGAAGATTAAAGCGATCAAAACATAATAGTTAAATGAAGCTTCGATTCCTTGAATAAGCCCCCGAGTTCGCAGTTGTTACTGGAACCTTCTAAGCATCATGGATAGTTTGGAATAATAGCAAATAAACACAATGACTTAAATATTTGGATAATTTCTCACAACGGAGGGGAATAATGCGAATCTTTTAAAAAAAGTAAAGCAAAAAAACTAGATTTATTTCGCTATGTGTCTCAACAAGCGTTTTAGTAAACTGCTGGTTTGATTTTGGGGACGTTAAAATAATATAAAAATGACCGAGATGCAACATCACAGAAACCCACGAGACAGGTTGTGAGTGTAAGAGTGCAAAAACTCGTGAACTCATCTACGAATAATGTTTTCGAGGGAAGAATATATGGTAGCTTTAATTTTATCATCCATATCTTCAAGTAAATATAATTTGCCGAAAGCAAACTTTCTGCAAAGGATGAGAAACTTAAGTTTTAAGCCAATGACGTGAGATGAACCTTGTAGGGACAGAAGGCATCAAAATACTCTCTACATCATGTAGTAGGTAGGTGAGTAGATGAATTGTGTAGGATTGTTGAGTCGTCTTCCCATTACGTTAAAAAATTGAGTATACATGGTTACGTTACCTTCCAGTTTCAAAGATGCTAAATTCATGCAGCTTGCATGCAATGGTTTACTACTTCACATCCTCTAAATCAGTAGTTCTCAGTCTTTTTCATTCCTACACCACCCTTTTACGAAGTGCATTTTTCTAACTTTCTTCTTCATGGAAATAAAACTTCTTCTTTCTGTCAAACATTAGTTGAGAACTTGATGGTGGTAGCGATGCCATTATCGATTGGACAAACCAAACGACCCCATAAATTTCTAAAATTCAGCTGATGGGAACTACTGCTTTAAATGATGATTAGAGCTTTTGGAAGACCTCTAAAGGGCAATAACAATAGTTAGCAATTATTGAGCAAAATATTGTTGTAATGTGTCAACTAATTGACATCTCTGTTTGGAATGTAAAAATTTCTTGAGTAATTATAACTTCAGTGTTCGCTTTCCATTTTTTGGCCTTATTGAAATTAATGATTTCTAGTTTAACCGATAAAAATGTGATATTCCAAATTTTAAATAGCTAATAATTACAGTGCTTATATCGAATAAAAATTCAATTCCACTTTGCACAAAAATTCACTTTTTGTTTTGCAAACAAATGTAATTAAATCTTCTTTTAATTGGATATATATATATTAGGTAATTTAAATGCAGTAGAGACGAAAACCATTTCGGCTGTTTTATCTTATAAGTAATTACGATTAGATGTTATTTTTTTCCTTGATTAATTTCTCTACTTTTTAATTGCATTTACTTCCATATCCTGTTTCTCCTTTGGTTATTATTTCACTTTTATACGAAATTGTTTCATTAATTTTTTCTCGTGTAAAGGATTCCAATTAAATTCTAAATTAATTCTCTTAACCTCTAAATCTATTCCTTCGCTAATATATTAATGAGAAAAATCCGATGTAATAGTTATATTAAGGTGAATAACTTAAAGACGTCAAATGTATACAAAAGAACAACTTTTTTAAAATTAAAAAAAAAATGATTACTAGATACGAATTCAAATCCTCCTCAATGCATGTTAAATATATTACCACTAAGCTATCTGGCATCATCAAGACGTTCACCAATATCGCTTCTGAAATGTTATTAGGAACTATTGCTTAGCTTGGTGGTTTGTAGTGGTTCTAATAAATGTTGTATAAGAGAAAGTATTCGGAAAAAATAGCCTTGTTACAATTACTTTTAAAATAATTGACCTGAATCCCACTACCAGTTACTGGTATTCGAAGAAATAATAAATTTTGTAAGAGAAGTCATCACGAAAGCTTAGAATTTTATTCGTTATTAAGCATTACACTGTAAAAGTATGAATTAAAAAAAATACCTAATCTTCTTATCTGTGCTCTAAAAAGAAAAAAGTAAAACTAAATAATACCAATGGTGAAATCATCCACTGCATTCGAATTCACTTCAGAGGAAGATAGGATGCAGACATTTATTTTTTTTTTGCTTAAGTAACTCGGTTTTTTAAAATTTATGCTTTTTCTCTCACTTTGTCACCAAAAAACCTATCTTGAGAATTACTACTTTGATCCTCTGCACTTATGAAGCTTTCATTTGACTTACCTTTCACAGACATCAACTGGCATTAAAATTTCCGCCATTTTTGAGTATGCGGAAAGGCCACATATTCTTTGAGGTAGCCTACAGCATTCTAAACGCCTCAAGCGTTAATCTGTGATATAAGACGTTGAGATCGACCCCCGGGAAAATTCTGTCCACTTTTTTGAACGAAGTGGAATAGTGAGGGTAACACCCAGAGCTCAGAACACCCTCCGTATTTCAAGCTTCCATTTGAAACCAAACTCGTAGATTTTGGACCCTTGTGTTCGGAAGATAGAGTGGGAGAGCGATTTTCACGTTGCCCCTTTTGTACGGGGAAGAAAGCAAGGGATAAATTTTATATAGCATACAACACTCTTCGCATTACAAGCTTATATTTGATATAAACTCGTCGAGATCGGTTAAAGGGTTGGGAAGATATGGTGGAACAACATTTGGTCAAACACACAAACCATCAAAAAAAGACGAGAGAAAAGAATAGGAAGAAAGGTAAAAATAAGGACTATATACGTCTGGTTATATAGGAGAATAATGTCTCTCATTTCATCTGGCACATTTTATTTGCGAAATAACAGGAAAACAAATTATTCCTGTTATGAGATATTTATTGCTTGCTCGCAATTTGCATGTCTCGCAGTTTATAAGCAATGCTGACTTTTTTTTTTATTCCGAGGATGTTTATAAATAGACAGATCTTTAACTTACAGCAAAGTCGGATCTATTTTGCACAATGGACACGATGACATTCTCCATTGAAAATGGCAGTACGGGTAAAGGAGGCAAAAAAATTATTAAATTAGCGCATGCTTCACGCATTTTTCAAGAAAATTTTAAAACCTCTGTAACGGATCCGAAAATGTTCTACTACAATGGAAATCCAGTCTCTTGCCCTCCCCAAAAATTTTGCTTTTTCTTTTGGCTCGATTGCATCGTTTGCCTCCCTCCCCCATCCCCCTCCGTTTTTTATAGCTCCAGGCCCGCTGCACAGTAATAGAAAAACCCACAGAAAGAGGGAAAAATTAACAGTGTCAGTGCGTGGGGCATTATTATCCCAGATATTTTCCCACAGGATTTGAACACGATATCATATAGTTATTCGTCAACTTCTTCACCAGTTGAAATACAGAGGTGGAGATTCACAATTGCTTAAGAAGGGTTATTTGTTAAGACTAGTATATGTCAGTAAATATAAATAATAATAGTAAGTATTGTCAGGTAACTATCATGCGCTATTTAAACCAAGGGGGAACTGAGTAATTAATAACCTTACGGTTATTAGAATGCTACTAGTAATACATTTACTTGTTGATAATTATAACTGTACTGCACCTTCAGTGAATGCCATCAGTAGATAGAGTGGAATTAGGTAATACATTATTTAAATTGTATATTGTTATACGCTTGCTTATTGTTAGTTCTACTATATTTAATTTTGGGATTCTCAGCTATATATGATATTGTAGAAAAATATTTTATGATTTATGTATATGCTCCAGAAATTTGGGCTGATAAACTTGGCGAAACACAATACCGTCA
This sequence comes from Ryuthela nishihirai, assembly GCA_038380435.1. Taxonomy (NCBI): domain Eukaryota; kingdom Metazoa; phylum Arthropoda; class Arachnida; order Araneae; family Heptathelidae; genus Ryuthela; species Ryuthela nishihirai. The sequence goes on from JAWZYU010000011.1 coordinate 15,518,997, forward strand.
CTAAAATATTTTTTTAATGTTTTGCTTAATTAAAATGTAAGTTTTAACCGATCTAGTTCTGTACAAAAAAAGGGGGGGGGAGGAAAAGGAAGGACTAATTGAGACGGAAAAAAGTAAATTAAGGGCCAAAGAGACTGGAATTCCATTGCAGTATATTTTCCCCTTCGATTTAGTGGTGTTTAAAAGAATTTTTGAAAAATGCGTGAAATATACATAATAAAACTATAAAACAATTTTTTTTGCCTCCATTACTTTTACTAGAATTCTCAAAAGAATATGAGGGCAAGGACCCTTTGACCACTCCCTCTATCAGGTTCTCATTGCTAATAATCTCAAATCTTACTATTTTAAACCTTTGACCTCTCCCTCTATCAGGTTCTCTCATCGTTAATAATCACAAATCTTGATATTTTAAATAACGTACAATTTAATCACATCATTTTCAATTTGAATGTTAGAGCAATAAAAATCATATATATATATTCAATGCAAAATAATTCATCAACTCACTCAAAACAAATTAAAAAATAAAGCCAAACACTCATCATAGATTTGAATTTAAATTTACATTTTTTCACAGTTTATGTTGTTCTCGTTTATGTTTTATCCATTCTTTAAATATTTCTGCAGTCTGGGTTAAAATGGGATGACGGGAAACCAAACTGCTCTTACATTACAACTTCTGTCAGTCGATACTTTTAAATTTATTAAATATATATATACAGGAGCCAGCGACGAAAAATCGTTATTCCGTTTTGTTTTCCTGTTTTCTCTTCGAAAACACACATGGTGAAGTTAGCGAAGAAATTTCTAGAAACGTATTCGACATTGGATATATAGGAGGAACGTCGTAAAATGTGGTAACTTCACTGGTGCTGCATGTAATGAAGACTCGTCTGGAGTAATCTCCGGCAAATCGATATTGGTCTGTCTGCAATAGCAGTGGAAGCACTGGATCACCCGAGTCGCAATAACCTTTAAACACTGTTTCTTCACTGAAAAGAGGATTGTGAATATTTGTGGTTTAGGTGTGATAAATAAGGTCCGAATTAGGTTGACGGGGCAATTTATGAAACAGATAAATGTAATAAATGTTGCTTAGTAGCGTAAAGATCAAAAGAATGGGTTGTAGCTTGGTAGCACATGATGATTCAAACCTGAATATGCACTTTATGGGTAAGCGGTAAAATGCAAATGCGGTGAATATGGTTAATTTTTTCATCAAATTTTGCAATTTAGAAAGAACTGATAAATGCGGCTAATATGAACTATTAAAAATGTAAGCTTATGCTGTTATATATGAAACTTATCTATCACTTTAGTCGCAACTTTAGTATATATTTATAAATAATAAATAAATAAATAAATATCCCCTCAAGTAGCTGCTTGCCACAGAGGTCTGACAGGAGCCTGTCAGTTTATATGCCAAAGTAGAATCTGTGAGGATGGCAGGACCTCAGCAGAAAAACGACACATACATCCATGCCTTACCCGGGGCTCGAACCCAGGTCCCTTAGATTAGTAGCCAAAGAGCACTGTTTCGTAAATAGCAGATATAAACTTGAAAATCCAAACTAACAAACTAAATAACACACCAATGAGAAATATGCAATATGGACTTTGTTTGTTGCATTTCAAAATCAAATGAATTGTCCAAAATCTGTTGTGTCGCTACAATAATTAAAAAAGTAAAAACCAGAAACCAGAATTGAAATATTAAAAAATACATATCTTCCTACATGCACATTTAGAAGTAGAAAATAAATCTAAAGCATATCGATGGTGCAATTAGTTACTGAACTCGTATTCAAGAAATAAATGTAAATAAATAAAAAAAAATACCTACCTTCCTTATATGCACCCTAACATGTAGAAAATAAATCTAAAGCCTATCGATGGTGAAATCAGTCACTGAGTTAGTACTCGCTTCAACGGAAGAAAGGCGCCTGCAATCGTGTTAAGTAGGTAAATCGGCGCCCTACCTTCCTTTGAAGTGAATACGAACCCAGTGACTGAATTCACCATCGATATTGTTTAAGTTCATTTTCTACTTTTTAGGGCGCATATAGAAAGATAGTTATTTTTCATTTTTTTTATTTATTTATATTTTTTTCATGTTTCTAACAAGAAGTTCATTTGCAACAGAGCATCGAAGAGTTTCGTCTTGAGATCAGCTAATTAAAGAGCTGATCTCAAGACTTGGTTGGGTGGGGTTGTTTAACCCTGAGAGGAACTTTTGCGCACATAATGGACTAATATGTTGGTCAGGTCACAAGGGCCTCAATGGCTCAAAGAAAGTTCGGAAAGGAGATACATTGGGCAGCTGTTAGGATAGATATTAAAACCTCCCGTTAAGACCAACTAGCATTTTTGTACATGCACACGGAGCCATGGCTTAACGATACATCCAAAAAACGGCATCTTTTTCAAACCCAACGGTTTTCACTTTCTCATCGAGGGCAGATGGGATTTAGGGGATAAAATTCTCAACCTAGGCACAGTTGGGGCCCGAACCTGATAACTGCAGATTGAGAGTCTAGTGCATTACCGACTGAGGCAACCCCCGCGCAAGCTTGTTCTGGTGTTTAAAAAAATGCATTCGATGAAGGACCTATTTTTGAGTCTAACTAATTGTTGGGAAGTCCTACAATCAAAAGTTCAATTTTTTTAGGTAATGTAAAAAATCAATTTTGTTTTTTAAATAGCTTTTTTTTGTTCACAGCAGTAAATTTCGCTTGTATATTTTGTTGATATTTATGCGTGTTTTATTCGGAAAAGACCCGAAATGTGTAAATTATGTTCCCCGGGAATAATTTCCTCAATTGAGCAAAAGCCGAATTTGTTCCTGGTCACATAGCGTTGAATCGAGGGTCGTAGTTTACACGAGGGAACCATTAATCTAAAGCAAAGGTGGTTCAACAACTAATACATACCTACATAGATACATCTAATATACAGGGTGTCTCAAAAATATAGTACAAACTTTTAGGAGAGGTTGATAACATTTAAAGGAATGAGAATTGCATAGGAACCCATAACTGGAAACGTCATGGGAAAGTGGTAGCAGAGGTACAAGATCTGAAAGGATACAAGACAGTGATTAATGAGAAAACATTTATTGGACATAATTATTATAAATGGCCTACTAGATGATACATTTCATAAGGTTACAGCAGATGCTCGAAGTTTCCACCATAAGACGCGATATACGCGTGATACCGACGGAGCATTGATTGCCGGACACGGTCGAACACACCTGGAGTTTCATTGACAGTAGCAGCAGCGCAGACGAGCCTTGCCACGAGATCCATGTCAGACTCCACAGGCGATTCATACACGGTAGCTTTGAGGGGGCTCCCCACAGAAAGAAATCAACGCTCGTTAAATCAGGTGAGCGTGGGGGCCAGGCAACTGGTCCAGCATGACCAATTCATCGTTGCCCAAAAGACAAGTTCAAATGCGCACGAACACACCTTCCATAATGGAGAGGCGCCCCATCATGTTGAAACCACATGTTGCGTCTCACATTTGCTGGAACATGGACAAGTAATCCTGGTAGAACCTGTTCCAGAAAGATCAGATACTTCGCGGAGGTCATGCGGGATGGTTAAAGGTATGACCCAACTAAGCAGTCGTCGATCAAACCTGCCCACACATTTACTGCGAAACGATGTTGTGCCGCATGGGTGCACACACCCTGGGGGTTCTCATGAGCTCACAAATGCGCATTGTGCTGATTGAATACGCCATCCCGAGTGAAACTGGCCTCATCAGTAAACAAAACATAAGCTAAGAAATTCACATCTTGGGCACTTTCTTGGAGATACCACTGCGCAAAATGCACGTGCAGGATGATCTGCGGTGAGAAGTAACTGAACCCTTTGGAAATGAAAGGGGGGTAAGGACTCGCGGTGCAAAACACGCTGTACACTGCAACGAGACACTCCTAAGGCAGAGGCAATGGCACGTGTCCATTTTAGTACTAGGATTAGTATCCACGGCATCCAACACACTTTCTTCCATGGCGGGAGTACGCATCGATCGTGGCCTGCCCTCACTTCTGCTACCTCTTAATGACCCATAATCGCACAAATTTTGATGCCCACGCGCAAACAAACGGTGGCCCGCTACATGTTTGTGTGGGAAGCGTTCTTGATACATTCGTTGAGCTGTTCGTCCGTTGCCCTCAGCATTTCCATACACTAAGTGCATGTCTGCCAGCTCCCTGTTCGAATACCTTTCAATACTCTTCCTAAGCCGACTACCGCTCGAATGAGAAAATCCGAAATATCCCCTCTTGCGCATTGATGAACAGCGCCGCCTATTGACTTACGGTGACGTTTCCGGTTATGGGTTCCTATGCAATTTTCGTTCATTTAGATGTTATCTACCTCCCCTAAAAGTTTGTACCTATATTTTTGATACACCCTGTATATATAACCGATTGTGGGTGACTGACTGAGTCGAAGAAAAATTGTAATTGAATTTTGGTTTCGACGAGTCCTTTGAGGTCAAAAGTCAAATATAATCTACCAGTGCTAAAGGGTTAAAAATCGTGCCTAGAGGAATTTTGAGTCGTAGAACTCAGTAATTTTATTAATTTTGGATGTGATGGGACCTTGAAGGACAAAGGTCAAATTTCTATATATCTGTGTTGGAGAGCAAAGAATTGGTGACTAAGGCTATTTTAGACAGTAGAACTCAGAAATTAGAAGAAATTTCAGATCCTGTGTCGCAGTTAAGGTCAAATAGGGTCGGTGTGGCGATCTAGAAAAATCAAGAGGTTACGAAGTCACCGATTTACTTCTAGTACATAGAAACACACGTAATCCTCAAGAAGCTATGGGCAATTTAGGTGCAGCCAACTGTATAATTTAATTCTCTTTTATTCTTTACTAAGCATTAAGCACACTCTTCATAACTGTACTTGTTAATTTGTAGAAATATATGCTGGCGAAATAACCGAACCAACTCAGTTTCTCCCTGCATATCATACTTCTTAAAAGTAGTTGATATCACCTCCGTCTAACCTCGTCGTTAATTATATAGTGAAACCATCTATACTCACAATAATTCGCAAGCATATAGAATCAAAATCATCAAGTTTCCGGTAATCTTGCATACAAAGGTACAAATTTTGTTATCATAATACAATTTAGAAAGAACTGATAAATTAACCTAAAATTTAATAACATTCTGATAAATTGTTGTGATGATTGTGTAGCTACTCGAGGTTATGACATTCCGTATTAACCTTACTGATCTGTTGCAACAGGCCATTCCTTTATACACTGAAGTGTCATTGAATTAGGAATACAACCGGGTACCGTGTTTTAATTTTGAGATCCTCTCTGGACCTGATAACTACCGCCACACGACGAGGCAAGGACTCCACAAGCTTGCGTAAATGTTCCACAGGTATGGCGACCCATGCATCCTCCAGAGCTGTCCACAATTCTCTCAAAGTCGTCGCTGATGGGACACGGGCCCAAACACTCTGCTCGATGGTATCCCAAATTATTTCGATAGGATTTAAATCTCGGCTTCTAGGTGGCCAATTCCTTATTTCAAAGTCAGCAGAATGCTCCTGCGAACATGCAGTAGCCAATCTGCACCTGTAAGATGAACAGCTGTCTTGCTGGTAGACGCCATCTCCGTTGCGATGGCCATAAATGGGTTGTAAATGAGTTCTACGTACCGGGATGAATTGGGAGTCGTCGGTATATGTACCAAAGGTTCCACAGACGTCCAACTCAAGACACCCCAGTCCATCACTGAGCCAGAACCAGCTTGTACAATTCCGACCTGACATGCAGGATTCATGTCTTCATGGGGTTATCGCAATACCCTCAGTCTCCCATCGGCGTGGTGAAGTTTAAATCGGGATTCATCACCCCAGGCTATCCTTTGCCATTTTTCAATGGTCCAGTTTCGATGTTCTTTAGTCCAGGCAAGGCGTTGAACCGTTAGAAGTGGGACTCCTGTAGGTCGGCAGCTCCCGCAGCCGAGACGATGAAGTGAGCATTGCATGGTCCGTGCACTGACTTCCCAGCTGGAATATGCCTACAGATGGGAGGTGATTTCAGATAATGTCTGGTCCCTATCGGTCCTTATGATGAGGGTCAGACGGCGAAGCTTACGATCATTCAAAGCTGTTTGTCCTTTGCAGTTTGTCCGGGTGCTTGTTTTTTTTTTTTGCCGGAATTTTCATATTCCCGAACACTATTGAAGCTGCCGTACAAGAAAATCCAAGTTCGTTGACAATTTCGGAGATAGAGTGTCCCATCCGTCGGGCACCTCCGATCTGCCCTCTGTCAAATGCATCTAAATTCCGCGCCTTTCCCATTACACTTCTCACGACGAATGCTTGGGTAAGCCAAAGCTGACGCTATATATGACCAGAGTTTCTGCCACGCATGCGCGCAAATGCGAGACTTGCTGTACTGAATTTGAAAAACGTCCCCTATCCCTAATTCAATAGCACTTCAGGTATAACCCATGGAATTCACGTTATTCGATTGCTTATTCCTCATTGTTTATTTTGAAATATAACAACAACATGTTGCAACTCGAAACCTGATTGCATTTCATTGTCGTGTTTTTGAGATCTGCCAAATATGCTAAGTTAAAAGTGATTTTACCTTTGAATGGCACTTTTTGCACTTAATGCTAACTAGATAGTTACAAGGCCCCAGAGGGTTGGGGGAAGGAGACTCACTAGACAGCTGTTAGATAACAGTTCAAAGTCTCTCTTTAAGGCTATACAGCATGTTTTATAGCGCGCATAGGTTATGTACTCCTGTCCACGGCTTTACATCTCATCCGATGACCTGTCCAACTCCATTGGTCTCGCCTTTCTGACTGAAGGGAGAGTGAGGCTTATCTGAGATAAATCTCGACGGTGGCAAAGCTGGGACTCGAATTTCAGAGCTGCAGATAACGAGCCTGGTATGCTACCAACTTAACTACACCTGAAACTTGATTAATAATTGTGTATCATGCTTAACTTTTAATACCAGTATACACTAACTCTATTAATATGCATTTACGATAAATATTGGTATTAGTCTTTTCAGTTAAAACAAATATTTTCTTGTATTCAATAAAATAATACATCTTCTTTATCAGTTTTTTTTCTGGTCCTCTAAGTCTTATTGTGTCTTATCGATACACACCTGAGTCTTTTCGTACTTTCAGTTTTAATATCCATGTTTTCCTTTCTGATGAAGTATTATTATCAATTTTAATTGTAGTACGGCCAATCGTCCAAAGATTTAATAACACAACTCTAATATCGTGAATAATATATGCACACCAGAAAATTTACGATTGAAATTCAAATGCTGGTCGAAAAATAAAAGGTTTTAAATTCGAACTCGAGTACCATCAGGAGAAACTCGACATTTCAGTGAAACATGAGGTTATGCATGCAATAAACCTTTTGTAGAATTTAGGACCTGGCTGCCAAATATTTGAGAAATTATTGTAGTTGGGGGGGAGTCCAAACTTGTTACAATTAGAAGAGATGAAACTCTCAACGCTGAACGCGTTTCTGATCGAGGCTGTTGAGTTACATGCTTTCATAGGGAAGGCAGACAGAATGTAAAAGTCTGACAAAGCTCTAGGAATGAGTTTCAGCTATTTGTTTATAATGCATTCCGAAGGCGCTTCAAAGGTTCATCATAATTCTCGTCGAAGGCGCAATGATGAATTATGAAAATTTGAAATGTAATTTTGTGTTTATGAATTATGCACTAAATGAGCAATAAATCAAGGTACTTTTTAACGTCATTTGTTTGTAAGAATTAGAATTTTCACGAAAGATTTTGGAAACTCCCCGAATTTTTAAAAATTATTACTCGATGTCAGCCTAACATTTGGGACAACTCAGATTTTTTATTGGGCTTAAACAACAGTGCATTTCATAAGAGGTGCTGCTTCATTTTTCAGACTTTACCTATTTACAGATTTGGTGATTTTTTGGAGAGTAACTTCAACGGGAATTTTACTAGTACGTAAATGCAAAAAGTATTTAACTTCTGAGTGTCAAAGACATTAAATATTATTCATATTTGTTAGGACAATAATATGTAACAATAATATTAGGTAGTACTTTGTCTTCAAATAAATATTGCTAATTTAGTAATGAGGTGTGTAAATGGTGCTAGGTAGTCACTGGAAGGAGAGCTGTGCACCAATCCCCTGTGATGATGCATAGAACCGGCCAGGCCTAGCACCTAATGTCCGACCCCGCCTTCTCGTGGTGCGGATCGTTAGTAACTTTCAAAAGAGATACTCTCTTGTGGAAGTGAACGGAAGGGGATGGCTGCCAGATTAGTGTGGCCTACTGATCTGGACAACTATGGCTACTTTTCTTTTTTTTCTAGCCTGCTGAGGAGTGGTCAACCACACAGGGTCCTGGTGCTGACCATATAAACCTACTGGACTAGACAGATATATGGCTCTGAGCTTGATTATGGATCCTGATTTTGCTGCACTGGTGGGCTTCTGTGGAGGGAAAATCTTCCGCTGTGTTTTCTGTTTGTTTGTGTGTTAATAGCCCCAAGTGAATAGATTCACAGGATATGTTTATCAGCTGGTGGATAATCCTGAGCAGAAGTCATTGCAGGCACCTGAACTCTTTGCTTCTATTGGCATCGTCAAATTCTACATTGGAGGAAGTCTTCCAGCGCAGATGGCTTCAGCCTTTAGTGTTAGGGGAAAGGGTCTTTGCCCCATGTCTGCGATTAGGGGGCTGTTTGATATTGCCGGCATTAACTCTCTCAATAAACATAGTTTCTTTAAACATCCCACTAACTATTTTCTCTCCATAGGTAGTTGGAATGTGAGGACTCTGCACAGAGCTTTTTCTCTTGATGTCCTCACACAAGAATTCCACCGTTATAATTTAGATATTCTCGGCTTGCAAGAGACCAGATGGACAGATAAAGGTCAGATTCTTAAAAATAATCTTAAATTTCTCTTTTCAGGGAGGGACGACAATAAGCATCACCAAGGCGTGGATCTGCTTCTCAGCAGACACGCTAGCGATGCTCTTCTAGGATATGAGTGCATTAATGAAAGGTTTCTTAGAGCAAAATTTCAGACAAGCGTTAAAGACCTGAATGTTATCTGCTGTTATGCCCCCACTGAGGATGCCGATGAGGATGAGAAGGATAGGTTTTATGAACAACTTCAGGATATTTTGAATTCTGTCAAGAAAGGAGATATTACCCTTGTTCTTGGTGACTTCAATGCCAAAGTTGGTACTGACTCTGACCTTTGGGGAGGAATAATAGGCCCTTTTGGTATTGGTAGCTGCAATGGCAATGGGCAACGTCTCCTACAGGTAAGTAAACTCAATGGATTCAGAATAACTAACACTTATTACAAACACCGCGACATACATAAGTACACATGGGTTTCACCTGATGGGCTGCATAAGAATATGATTGATTACATATTAATTAACAGCAAATGGGCTAGTTATGTTAGTGTGTTTGACCTTGTTAAAAGTGTGTTGCAACTTAAACATAAAAACTGTTGTGCTAGGGTTAAAAAATTTACTTTTAATACTGAAGCTCTGAAAGATCCAGTTATAGCCAAAGCTTACCATGATAGGTTATTTAGTCATTATGACAGTCATGGTTTGCTTACTACTGAAGTTGAGGAAGAATGGGATCGTTTTAAACAGGCTTTTTTGGACACTAACAGTCCTCGTTTAGGAAAAAAGGAGCAGAAGAGGCAAAATTATCTGAGTGATAAGGCACTTGAGCTTATTTCGGAAAGAAAGAACTGCAGGAATGCCCTTAATCAATACCCTACTAGTCCTAATAGAAAGCATTACAGAGAACTTAATAAACGTGTAAAAGATCAGTTAGTTGCTGATAAGAATCTTTGGCTTGATGGTTTGGCTGGAAAAGCCGAGGAAGAAGTTAGACAGCACAACAGCAGAGAGCTGTACCAGATAGTTAATGTTTTGTGTGGTAGAAAACGGACAGGTATACAGGGATTGAAGGATAAACAAGGTAAGGTTATAGAAGGTGAGGATTCTGTCATGGCTAGGTGGGCTGAGCATTTCAGTGATGTTCTAAACAATGTAGTTAGTTCTACTCCCATTGTTTGCAATGATGATATGCATTGGTGGCTTTAATGTTGCCCTATAACACAATCTGAAGTTATTTTGGCTGTTTCTAAACTTAAACTTCATAAATCCCCAGGGGTAGATGAAATTACTACGGAAATGCTTAGAGCTGGGAATGTTTCGGTTACCACTTGGATGACTGAAATTCTGAATATCTGTTATGATAAAGGCATGGTTCCTAAGGATTTTACCAGAGCTATTATTATCCCTATTTTCAAAAAAGGTGATCGCAGTTCTTGTGATAACTATAGGGGTATCAGCCTACTCTCTGTTCCAGGTAAAGTTCTTTCCATGATTATGCTTAATAGAATTAAGAATCTGGTTGACAGTCAATTGCTTGATGAGCAATGTGGATTCAGAAGTGGTAGGGGATGTGTGGATCAGATATTTTCACTTAGGCAGATTCTTGAGAAATGTTTAGAGTTTCAGAAACCTTTGGTTGCTAGCTTTGTTGATTTCAAAAAGGCTTTCGACTCTGTTGATCGTCATAATTTGTGGTTGATTGTAAAATCATATGGTATACCAGACAAGTTAGTTACCATAATGAAAGCTCTCTATAATAACACTGAGTCGTGTGTGAGAGTTGGTAAGGCTTGTAGCAATTGGTTTAGCATTACTTCTGGTGTTCGACCAGGGTGCATTTTGTCTCCTTTTCTCTTTAGCTTGGTTATTGATTATGTTATGCGAAATTCACTTCAAGGGAAAGATTTTGGCCTTAAATGGGCTGGAGATACGAAAATTTCTGATTTAGATTATGCTGATGATTTAGCCCTTTTGGCAAATGATGTTGATGCGATGAACTCTTTCATTCGCGCTGTTGATGAGACTGGTAGTAGAGTAGGTTTGGTTATAAACAGAGAGAAAGCTAAAGTGATGAAAATTGGTCAGGCAGGCTGTGATTCAGTTAATCTGAATGGTTGCAGTCTTGAGCAGGTGTCACAATTTAATTATCTCGGGAGCTATGTAACTGATAATGTGATGTGCGGCATGAGATTAACAGACGAATAGGGATTGCTGTCGGGACTTTTAAGAATCTATGGAGAGTGTGGAGAAATATGCGTATACACCTAAAGACTAAAATTAGACTGTATAATGGTTTGATTCTTTCTAGGGATCTTTGATTCTTTCTAGGGTTAGTTATGGTAGTAAAACTTGGACACTTTGTAAACAAGATAACAGGAAACTAGATGCTTTTGATTCCAGATGCTTACGCAGTATCTTGGGCATTAGGTGGTTCAACTTTGTAACTAATGATGAGATTAGGCAAAGGAGTTTGCAACCTCCTTTAAGCAGCATATTGTGCAGAGAGAGACTCCGCTGGTTTGGCCATGTTGCCCGTATAAATAATTATAGATTGGCGAATAGGGTTATGAACAGTGTGCCTAAAGGCCTCAGAAAGAAGGGGAGACCTAGGATGCGGTGGGCAGACAATGTCAAACAAGACCTTGTTAGAATTGGTGTGCAGTGGCCAGATGCAGTAGATGTAGCTCAGGATAGACTTGCTTGGAGAACTAAATTGCACGGTCTGGTTGGACCTCCGTAGCCCATGGCTGCTTGAGGATGATGATGATGATGATGAATTTAGTAAATTGCAAATTTAAAAATAAATAAAAATAAGCCATGATAAAAGAAAACGAAAATAGAAAAAATTGCATACAAAGAAAGTGGATATAATTGTACAAGCATTCACTGAACATCGCATAAATCTACTTTTATTTTAATTTGGAAAAATAATAACGAATATAAAAGTAATCAGAATTTAGCAACTGCAAAACGAAAAAACTGAATATTGAATTTAGGGTGTTAAAACCTAATAAAGTTTCCCCCTGGCGATTGCCTAAGTTGCCTAAGACTCAGCCGATCTTTCTTAAAGTCAAATTTAAAAAAACGAGAAAGTGAATTTATCCGGTGTTATGTTACTTTGTATGGTTTTTTTACTTTATTTGTATATAATTTTTCTTCGTTTTTTTTTTTTCATCATGGATTATTTTTATTTACTTTTAAATTTACAATTTACTTAATTGGAAATATTATGTGAAGACTAAAGACCACCTAAGGTTATTGTTACATAGCAAAACACAAACGACACAATATTCCAGGAAAAAGAATCGTTCTACAGATATATTAATGAGCTCCAAGTAGTGATTTGCGTATTTTATTTTCCTAACTACATGTATTAACAATATACCGAACAAAGTAGCTAAGAATTTCTCCAGTTGTTGAATTTAATGATCTCTAATAATGACAGTCTTCGAATTTCACGATTATTTTTAATATTGAAAACGGGAAAGAAAATCAATCATTGACAAGGAAGTATCACCAGTTTGATACCAATTTTCAAAGGAGCATTGTTTTTCGTTTACTATGTTTTAACATTTCGTTTATTGTTGCTACACATATGAGATCTAACGACTGTTAGTAGTTTGTAGGTTTTCTTGCACAACAAAAACAACAAAAAGTCGATTGAAAGAGCAATTTAGTTCTGTAATCACTTAATAGGTGAAACTTAAATTTCAATTAAGTTACAATAGAATACCAAATGAATAAATACAATAACAATGCTTTCGATCGATGTAATACTACATGAAGGAAACAGCACATTGAAACTAAATGGCTGAATTTTAAAATAGCTGCGTAAAAAGCAAAGCTAAATAATTAAAAAATCCTTCATGGATTTAAAACTTTACATCAAAAATGTTATCTGTGAATTATTACGAATAATTAAATCATTAAATGGAAAAATGTTTTAAATGGAATCAATAAAATAAAATTTCCTATTAATTTAATCATTGTGTTAAAAATAATAATAAAAAAAAATTTAGTTTAAACAAAATCGATATTAATTTCTGATTCAGCAAGATGTATAGATTAAAGCCAACAGTAGTTTTTTTTAGAAACAGTTAATCTAATACCTTTTATATGTTTTGGATAATGGGGTCGGTTGTACACTAAGTGTCAAAAATGTTCGTTGAAAGATATGAAAATGTTATATACCCCTTAAACTATCTTTTAAAATATAGCATTGATGATCTGAACAGTAAATTTTTAGTGCCATATTCAAACTAGAAAGAACCATTTCTCTATCTTCATATAAATATGAGATGCAAGTGGAATATTCCTATTTTAGAAGTCTTCACAAGGTGTCAGCAGAAGTGGCATGAAAATATTAATAATAGTAGAAAATTGTTTTGTTCGGTGTTTTACTAAAAAAAATACAAGAGGTTAAGCCACTTCAGAAGTCGACTAAGTATTGAACCACTATTGCGCTGTCGAAGTGTCATGAGCATAGATGCAAAATTATCTTAAACGGCGTGGGGTCCAAAACCATGATCTCCTGATGATGTATCAGGTGACAAGACTCGGCTCAAGACTTGTTTTCCTGTGCACTCATGATGCGTCTATTTCATAATAGTGGTCTAAATCAACTTGTGAATTAACTTAATCAAATTGCGAAGTGTTATGGATGAAAAGTACAACTTTCAATTTCACAAATTGCATTTTAATTGATTAATATATATAGCATTTTTCTTCACTTTCTGGATGCAAAAACAATTTATTTTTTAACCAATAAAAGGATTTAGTGTTACATACATATTAGTCTTTGCTGCGAAATAAATCATAAAGGATCTTTTTATCATTAAAGTCAAAACTTACCATATTCGGGAACGAATCCGAATTAGTAAGATTATGGTCAAGGCAAGGTATATCCTATCGATTAAAAATTCTTGCACATTAAACTTAAGAATAATTTCTTCCGATGAATAGATCTGAAGAATAATATAAAATTTTTCTTACGAAGAAGATGTTCCTTCCGCTTGCGTTCGGATTGAAGACGTGTTTGATGTTTCAGAACCAGATAATTGGTGCTGATATATCTTTTCTGCGCATGAAGCAATAGCTCATCGGATCGTGTGATTATTACCTATCAGGTTCATTGGAGAGAGCCGTATACCGTAACAATCCTCTTAAGAAGGATGAAAAGCAGCAGCAGCTTGTCGTGAAGTCAATTGACTCTCTGGAGATGAAAGAATTATTTGTTGCTGCTTATCAGAGGGTGCTCTATTGCTGCGAAGCGTGCAGCGAAGCTTAGGAGAAACGTTTAACCAACATTTCTTTGAATAAATATAAGGGAATTTCACGAACGAGCACACATTGCTATGAACCGTGCATTGAAATACAACAAGAGTAATCTCCATGACGTGCTTTCAGTAAAATTACATATCTGTATATAGAATGCAGAGTTAATAATTTAGCAAATGAGGCTAATAAAACAGATCTAATAGTCCTAGAAAAATAACTCAGTTTTACATTCTATTTAATCGATAATCGAATCTTTAAGCGATTTGCAAAATGCAAATTATTTGGCGGTCGTGTCTAATTCAGTTTTTGGAACTAGTAAAACTAGTTTATTTAGACGGTGCTATCTATTCTAAACTTTGCAAATATACATCGCATGACGGAACACTTAGCTTTATTAAATGCAGAGGAAAAATATTAGGTTTCGAATCCCAGTAGAAGCATGGTGTTCCCCACAATGCTTTCCAGTGAACTGTGTAAACCATCAGAAAATAATTTTTTACTGCTAAATTTGTGAAATAAACAAACGTAGCCTACCTATGGGGGAAATTATAACTTCATTCCATATTTATCTCTTTACTAGTTGAAATGGCTAATTATTATTATTATGCCAATCCGATTTCTACATTCTTGAATATTTAATTTTCATTGTCACAGCTTTTAAACTCTATATAGCAGCCAATTAATTACCTTTTGTCCCTTATCTTTTTTTGTCGAAGGAGGAATGAAAGCTTACTCTACCGAGGAGAATGATATAATGAGAAGTTTTATCTACTGAAAGTTCTCGTATAATAACAATACACAGATTAAACACTTTTGCAATTTTTAGCTATAGTATTTGTCAGTAGGTGGTACGCTATGTAACACCGACTTATGCAATATTATTATATTGTTACCCCATCTTCAATTTCCGATGTGACAACATTGTTTCATGCAAAGAATAAAAACGATGGGGTAAAGGTATAAGTATTTTTATTCCCCATAAAAGGATTTTATTACAGCTAAGTTGTTCTCAAAGAAGAAATAGTTAATTGTATGGTATACTAATATTTACTTTTCCTTATTTTTTATTTCTTTTTGGTTTCTTACAAAGAAGTTTTTTAATTCGAAATTCAAGTCTGATACATGTTATTGATTAATTATTATTATAGGTTGTTAACAATATTAAATACAATTGAATTCCTGCCAAAATTAAAAGCAGTAATGTCAAAAATTTGAAAGGTATAACTCCAGTTAACATCTCAACGTAAAACATGAGCTAAGTAGTTTTTGCTCATTTTTTAACTTCTTCTTTCTATTAAGTATATTAATAGTTCCTTTCGAACAGACATTTTGTCTTTCTAACAGGTTGGTGTTTCCTGTCAAATTCATCTAATACATTCTAAAAGTTATACAGGATATGTATACCGTGTAACAGGAAACCTGGGTTAGTGATATACGACGGCTTTCCAATGTCACCTTTCTCACCGAGGGCAGGGTGAGGGCAAATCTCAATGATGGTATTGTTGGGATTGGAATCTGGGAACTGCAGATCAAGAGAACTGCTCGCTACCGACTGATATAATCCCCTCCCCCTATGGAAGGAACACCCATGGTTCAAGGCTACAGGGTAATGGATACAGGTTCAGATAAATCAAGAGCAGCTTGATCACTTAAATTCTCCTTATCACGCTTCTACAGGAATAGTTCATGGATTTTAAATATGGTTCAATAACGTAAAAATCTTATGTACCATATTATGTTTCAATAGTTGTTTTGAATCATACATCTCTATACTAGAAGGCAGAATTCTTAATCTCACGCTCGTATAAGCGCATATGTGGAAAAGGGATATGAAGAAAAATTTAATAATTTGCTTGTATAGTCTTGTCAGAAGCTACACAGTTTAATACCATGCAAAAAATCTGTCAAACCTACACTTTTTAATAATTCTAGAATAATTTTATCTATGAAAATATGTTAAATGGAGAAATTAATTAGAACTCATAATTCTTCAAGTAAATATATTTAATATATATATATATACAGTCTTTGAGAAAATATGATTTTGAGAACAGAAAGGCTCAAACATTTTGATATAATCGGTTCATCATCTTACAAATTCATATGTAAAATTACTGGCACGAGTTAGTCGGTAGCGAACTAGACTTGTATTCAAGACCAGGTTCAGGTTCAGACTATGACTGCGCTGAAAAATTTTCTCTGATGAAACTTCTTGCCCAGTGAGGTACCAAATGAATTGAAAACAGCGCCGTCCATCGGCTGGGAGATTAACCTATGGTTCTATGTACATGAAGTACATACTCTATGCACGTAAAAGAACAAGGCGGATGACCTTGACATGAGGTTTCCATCTGTCTCCTGGTAGATGCCCATTGAATCCCCTTCTCCAACTTTCTCTCATCACTTGGTATCCTTGCAACCTAACTACTGTATTTAACCCAACGTATGCAAAAAACAAAGTGGTTTTCAGAGTTAAAACTACCACAACTAGGTAGAATATATCCAGCGCAACCTAAATAGATATCTGTGACTTATGTACTGTGTAATAGTTTCTTTATTTTTAAAAGTTAACTTTTTTTAAGTTTCTTTGACTATCAACATCATTTTCATTGATAGTCATTTCAATCGTTTATATGTTGAAAAGTATATCAACGAAGATACGAATAAAACATTTTATTCGTTTCTTCGTTGATAGTCATTTCATTGACTATCAACGAAGATTATCCAAATGCACAGACGTGTCGAAGGGTGAGTGAAACGGTTGAGACAGCAATTAGATCAAAAGGTTCAATTGATCTAAGGTTTCATACAAATAATGTGGCTTACACTATTGAGAGGAGAGATGTGGAACGCATTCAAAATTATTATAATAAGAATGAGACTAACGTATTAACTAAACAAATATTAAATTCAAGAATATTCAGTTACTCAGTTATTTTTCAAAAGTCGACTGAATTTGGATATTCGAAAAATATACTTTAGTTTAAGGGACAAAATATGTTACTTCTCAAAATATGGCAGGCAACATTTTACTTTCGGTTGGGTTGTTTTACCTCTGAGTTGCACTTGTTTGCACACAATAGACTAAACCGCCAAGTCACAAGGGCCCCAAGGACTCAGAGGAGATTGGGGGGAGGGGACCCACAGAATAGCTTTTGAGAGACAGATGGTGGCCTCCCATCAAGACCATCCAGTGTGCCCTTTAACGGGCACAGATATGGCTCTCCCGCACACGGAACTACGGTTTAACGTCCCTTCTGACGGACTGCAGCCTTTCCAAACCCATCGGTGTCCCCTACTGACCGAAGGCAGGACGAGAAGCGTTGCGGTTTAGTATTTGAACGTCACATTTTATACGAAAATATAAACCAAAATTTTCTTTGTAGAGGCTTCATCTTCTGGTGAAAGAGATCCCGTTTTCCATTATCGCGTGAGATCTTTACTATATTTACTGGCCCAAGCTAATCAGCACACTTCGATACCATGATTATAATACAGCGTATTGATTACGGGGCCGCATAAAATGATTTCATAACAATGCGTGTTTGAAGCCTCTGATTTAGAGTGTGAGGTAAAAATTAAACTTTAAAATTCGCAAAGTTCTCGGGACCTCGCTATAACTACGGACATAATTTTTGTTATAACTGTATAAACGTTTATATCGGTGCATCGTCACTTATGTTCTTTCAAAACCATTAATCAAAGATGTTTCCTTTTAATTTTTTTAATTTTTTAAATAATATCTCGCTTATATATTATGAAAGTGTATTAGTCTTGATTATTACCTTATTCTACGAAATTCAGACCCAATGCTTTTATTTAGCAAATCCGGTAAAGGTAATAACGTGATTCACAACTTACTGGTGTCCTGAATTCACCTTTCATAAAGTGGGGCAGTCAAGGCAATCCGGCTGTCCATCATTAGAAATTTTCTCACTTTAAATATATTCTTTTTGTAATACCCGCAACTACTTATCTAAGTTAAGTTATTTTGTCTGGTTAAAACTACTAGTGAAAGATTTATTTATTTCTCAGTATAAATATGTTTATTTGTGCGCTATCACTTATGTTCTTTTAAAACCATAATCAAAAGATGGTTCAAAATATGAAGAATAAAAAGTCACAAACTTCACCATAAATATTAATACGCAAATATTGTAATGGTAATTCAATAACTGTTTTATTTTGACTAATGCTTTAAATCTAGTTATACTTTTATAGGTACATACTGTATATTTCTAGGAAATTATAATTTTCCCCAAGTGGATAGTCTCCGCATATTCAAATGCATTGCAAATGCTGATGTAATTAGTACTATTCGAATGAATCTAAAACAAATCACATTTTGCATAATATCTGCTCATCACAATCAATTCAATGTTTGCAACAGTTCCCCGATGTTGTCATAACTGAGTCTTTATTCCAATGACTGCCGCTCTCTATTTGGTTTCGGTGTCTTGAGATGCATTTTCTCTAACTGAAATATTGTTTTACATAGGTCTTGATTATTTGCAACAGAGGAAAGGCAACTACGACAGAAACTGGGAGCAATTTCAAAGAGATTTTAATCTCGATGTTGCCAATAGTAGTCATGGCATTAGGTAACAAATATCAATTTTACATCGTAAGCCGGTAAATAATCCTTTCATATTTCAAAGTGATGAATTTCTGATGAAACATCCGACGAACTTATTTAAATGACGAATATTTAATAATCTTCCATCTGGAACATTATCGAAGTGCATTTCAAGTAGGAAATGAAATATGCGACACGGGCATAAGAAACACGGAGGGAAGTTTATGAGCTTCACAGTACATTACGATGATGCTATAAGCTGGGGATTAGATGAAATATATAGTTTCGTTATTGATTAATGAAACGACTTAAGTGAACCCAAAAATCAAAGTTCCAACTGTTTCATAGATGATGCCAAGCATGCATTTAAGAATATTATTAATGGGTGATAATTTATTTTCCCACGTAAAATGTTACTATTTTAAGAAAGGATTTAGGGAGAAATCTCATTTATCATTTTTCTTCAAAAATATTTCGTCTATTTTGAGATAAAAGAAAATAGATGACAGGATAAGAATAATTTTACAATGACGTTACACACATTATTTCGAAAAATAGATCTCTAATTAATCACTGCTGTAAATCGAAAAATGCAGCACAGCAATATATATTTAATGATCTATGTTGTGGCCATGATATTACCTCTGCCCAGCAGTTGCTGGATTATGTTTCAGAACTTTAATCAGCCTCTGAACATAATCTCTCCCTATATATACTTTAAAAAATAAAAAATATATATATATACGCCTGAAGCAGCTGCTTGCCCAGAGGTCTGACAAGAGCCTCTCAGTATAATACACCATAAAGAGGATCTATGAGGAAGGCGAGACATCAACAGAAATGAAACACAGAAAAGAAGCATCCATACATTATCCGGGGTTCGAAACCAGTTTCTTCGGGTAGGTAGTCAAATGATTAAATGATAAAGCCTGATTTAATATTTTATTTTCCATTCGAAACTTTTTCGTTTGAAAAGAGCTTATTTTTAGAAGTTGTCGAAAATCGAATTCGGATTTCCATTTTTATAATATGGCAACAGCATTTTCTTGGAAATGCTCTTCTTTTGTCGAAGTATTGGAGAAAATATTTCGTCAGAAATTGACCAGCTTTGAGAAGGGTTGAAAAAAATTATACATAGAAGTTTTATAAAAAAAATACATAGAAGTTTTATAAAAAAAAAAACACTATATTATGATAATCTGATTTGATGGATTTTTCGTGTATTTTAAAAAAATTATTATATCCATTTTTGAAAATTAATGGCCGCCACTATTAAGGCTAAATAAGACTTTAAATTTTAAGCCGAATCAATAAATTGCACTGTATAGGATTATTGGATAATATTTTCCTTCTTATCGCCTAATCATAATCTAGGATTAGAAGATTGAGTGTTAGATTAAATTATTAGTTATTGGCGTATATCTTCTGATGTAATTTTAATGGAAATTTCACAAAATATGGATAACGTTTTCGGCTTTATTTCGTATTTTATGCTTATGACTGATGCGATCTGAAAATAATAAAGAATATGAAAAGAAGGAACCAAAAATATAGTAAATATAAGTAAATAATTGAAAATATTGATAAGCTAACTTAGTTGGAAATTAATTATTTTTGAAATTATTTTCAGGACTATACTATTATATGCAACTTTTGTGTGAGGGTAAGTCTGATAACCATATAAGGCTGGGTTCCATGATATCCAAAATAAATTTCTCAGCTCTTCAACCTCTTGATTTGTCACAATTAATATATTCACAAGAATATAAATATAGAGCATATTGATGTTTTCATCAAAAATATAGTAGCCGCATTTTATTTGTAATACATAGGACAGAGATGAGGTCTATACACTATCCTATTCTTTTAAGTGAAATTCTTTCTCTCTCTATATATATATAGATTGGACAATCACATATGAAATCATAGACAGACTTGTTGAATATTATTTCAATTGTTAAAGATATAAAAGTCTTAGATCTTTCTTCAACGAATAATAATTAGACTTCATCCCTTTTCACATAAATGCATGATCATTATATCAAATATACAATTTCCTGATTTGTAGAGAAATGCTTAGCGTACTTCACCATGAAGGAGGTAAATGTTTTAAGCCCATTAATACAAACAAATTATATCTGATCTCTAACCTAAGCAGTTAGGAAATTTGAAATGTAAGTAAATGTTTCGTTTCAATCGAAATCAACTTGTTTCGGTTTGCAGTATGCTCATCTTAGTTGAAGGAAGACTCGAGTGTAAGCAAGATAAGATTTAGAATATTGGTTCTCAGAAGGTATTTTCTGGTAGCCACATTATCGATCACGAGAAATTCGCTGTGGCAACATTACCGGTCACAAAAATGGTTGTAGCCATATTAAAAAATGTTAAATAAAATGAAATGATAAACATATATGTACAGACTAGTAATGTAAACTCATAATATAAAAACATTTTTATGACGATATGAAAGCTTTTATTTTTCCTTTTGAACACATAACTACGAAGAGAAGGTAGTGATAAATTGAAAAACGATTTCAGATCATCATTTTTAACGTATAAGAAAGAATAACGCTTTTTTGCAGGTTAGATTTATTAACACATGTGTATACACTGAAGTGCCATTGAATTAGGGATAGGAGACGTTATCCAAATTCATTACCGCAAGTCTCGCATTTGCGCACATGCGTGGCAGAAACTGGTCATATATAGCTGTCAGCTTTGGCTTCCCCAAGCATTCGTCGTGAGAAGCGTAATGGGAAAGGCGCGGGATTTAGATGCATTTGACAGAGGGCAGATCGGATGTGCCCGACGGATTGGACACTCTATCTCCGAAATTGTCAACGAACTTGGATTTTTTCGTACACAGACTCTATACGGACGTTATACTTTACACTTCTTTTGTTCAAGGAAAAGATTTTATAATAAAATGACAGACGATCAAAGTCTTAATGTATACTAAAGGGCTTGTTTGAAAAGATTCTCTTTATGGAGAATTTGTGTGATAAATTAAAATTATTATTATTAATACTCTTTTTCTTTCAATTATTCAAATTTTCTTGTATTCGAACCTAAATTGTTTGGTGGCAGCACTTGAGGACCACTAATTTAAAGGACAAAAGAGGGCATTCGTCTCCTTGGGATAATTAATAAGTGGAACGGAAGCGACAGAAATAATAAACACAGCTGTTACGCATATTTTTACAAGAATAATTCTGAAGAACGCTAAACTGGAGTTAAAAAAACTGTATTGCACTATTGGCGAGAATAATTTCTGATATATATAGCATATATCTCGCAGCTGCATTCTAGTCCGTTCCAGTTTAATCCAGTCACTCTCCACCCTAGAATGTTTTGCTGCTTTTACTGCTGAATGTCGTATGCGAAAAATAACTTAGTCCTGAAAGATTAAGATCTGTAATATCTAAGAACACTAATTAGTTATATATATATATAATATCTAAGAAAACTGATTAAGTTATATAATAATATCTAAGAAAACTGATTAATTTAGATATATATATATATATAATAGGCATAAAGATAAAGATGAAATTCATTTGAAAGCAGATGATTTAATTCCAAAACCATGTTTCAGATATTACGATTTTTAAATTTACGAGGAAATCTCAGGATAATGCATTACTGATCTAAAATGCGAAATATGAGGAATCGGATATCCAAAAAGCTGATGAACATGGTTTGAAAAGATATATGATAACGACTTATATATAGATCAAAACTTTAGCGGTATTAAGAAGAAGAGAGAGCTTTACTGGATGAGCAAGAATATGTTATCTGTTTTTCCTGCAGATAGCAAATTGAACATTGAAGGTAAGAATAATGGGATAACCGAGAAATTGCGTGACTTGAACAATTCTGAATATTTCAGTTTCCTGCGTGATAGAAATATGTTTTATGACACACTTAAGTAGAACAAGATTTTGAATTACTATTTCAATTTTTTTTACGTATCTCATTTGACCTTATACCCAAAACGTTATTACTACTTCGTGAAGCGAATAGATCATGTAGGTCACATTTTCGTTCGTCGAAGTCAGTTACCAAAATAAACTTACTTTGTGATCGTATACCACACCCAGGGATTCCTAATGTAGTTTCTGACCTGATTAAATAATTTTTTGGTAATTGTTATAAGTTGTACGGTCTAACTGATATTGAAAATATTAACCTAAAAAGAACGTCGAGTCCTATATTTTGCAGAGACGATTACAGAGTCATCAGTTGTGATTTGCATTTTCGCTTAGAAATGAGAAATGTGATTGAGATAAATCTGGACATTTTACATTTCTTTTCTTACTTTTAGATATATTTTGACTTTCTTTATCTTGACCTCGTTCCGACTGGCAGAGACACACCCATCTTGTTTAAAACATATGAACTTTGCTTTTACGTCTTTTTTGCCCACGATAACTGTAGTAAGCTCCCGAATGCCGTTTTTGCTTGATCGAATATTCATCCTCAACGTTACAATAGGAAATATTTCAGGTTGACAGTGCCGTTTTCCCTAACAAACTTACCGGATTTCTTGTGAATGTTGCTTTATATTGCGTGCTTCACGTACCGTAGAGACCGAACTTGTTTTCCAGTCACGCAAATTCAGTGATTCAACTACGAGAAGACTCTAACTGAATAATACAAGATTCCTGTAAGATTTTCTTTATTCGTCTTATTTCTTTTCTTCTTTCTGCAATTTCATCAAAGTATCTAGTGATATTCCACACATCCGTGCCTCTGAAGATTCTCGCGTGATTTTCAATTGTGCAGTATTTCGAAATTATACATGCATTACCATTCTTTCTTAGGGTAGGTATTGATTATAAACTTCTGAAAGGAGAAAGTGTAATCAGATTAATGCTGGGTTGGGTTATTTTACCTCTGAGCGGAATTTTTATTGTTCCACACAATACGCTAACGTTCAGGTCATAAGGATCCCAAGGGCTCAGAGATGAGTAAGAGAAGGGTTGGGTTGTTTTACGTCTGAGCTTAGGCGGTTCCAGGAAACATTTCTTTTTGAGGGGGTGGGGGGGGCAATGAGCAACGCTCAGAAACGAAACTCAGTGGAATTGTGCAATGATTCTCTCTGACTCCTCTAGCCTTTTAAAGAAGATCTTCCCTCCTCCCTTTTGGACAGTCCCTGCATCTGAGTGGCACTTTTGTGCACACAATGGGCTATAGGGCCAGGTCACAAAGACATCAAGGGCTAAGCATTGGGTAAGAAAGGGCACCTACTCGAAAGCTGCTAAGAGAGAGGCATATGGAAGTCTGTTGTCAAGATCATTCATTGCATTGTTTAGCAAGAACAATGTACAGTTTTCCTGCACATGGAGCCATAGCTTAAAGTCACGTCTGACGGCCAACAGCCTTTGCAAACTTAGTGACAATCTGCTTTTACCTTAGGGTAAGCGGCAGTTGGTGGAGAAAATCTTTACACAGGCACAGTAGGCATTTGAACATCGGGACATCAGGCTAGGAGCCTATCATGTTACATACTAAGGTGGGATCCCTCGTCAATATGTGAATTGTCAACGACATGCATAGCTGATTCAGACGACGGGAAAGCATGACATTTCGAAGAAGTCCGATATTCCAAGCTGTAGTTGTATCGATATTTATAAAATCAATAAATCAATTTTTATTTATTTCGCTTTATCATATTTTAGAATAAGTTATCTGTCTAGTGCACAATTAAAAACAGTGAATAAAAATTTGAAAATTAAAACCTAATTTGAGAGTCAATTAAATATTGAAATGAGAAAAATGAGAAAATAACTATGTTAATTGTACGTCTGATGAACAAGATGTAAATATAATTCTAATTTTGGCAGATTTCATCTACGAAAAAGCGTTTTTGTCAACAGCTGATCTATGTGCATCAGTGTAAAAATTTAAAATTTTATAAGCATACGATAATAAAATATTAGTTTAAGTTTTTAATTAATTACTCATAATAATTTTAAAAAAATCTTTTTCAATATCAACTATATTTAATATACTATTCCTTAATTTCTTTTTGAAGACAGAAATTATTTTTTCATTCGTTATGTTGAAATACAGAGAATCAAACATTCTAAGAATGTGAGCTAAAAAAATTGCTCTGCAGAATATCATTTGTCATACTTACAGCCATGTTCCCTCTACTTCAGAATCATCATCATCATCCTCAAGCAGCCATGGGCTACGGAGGTCCAACCAGACGGTGCAATTTAGTTCTCCAAGCAAGTCTATCCTGAGCTACATCTACTGCATCTGGCCACTGCACACCAATTCTAACAAGGTCCTGTTTGACATTGTCCGCCCACCGCATCCTAGGTCTCCCCTTCTTTCTGAGGCCTTTAGGCACACTGTTCATAACCCTATTCGCCAATCTATAATTATTCATACGGGCAACATGGCCAAACCAACGGAGTCTCTCTCTGCACAATATGCTGCTTAAAGGAGGTTGCAAACTCCTTTGTCTAATCTCATCATTAGTTACAAAGTTGAACCACCTAATGCCCAAGATACTGCGTAAGCATCTGGAATCAAAAGCATCTAGTTTCCTGTTATCTTGTTTACAAAGTGTCCAGGTTTCACTACCATAACTAACCCTAGAAAGAACCAAACTATTATACAGCCTAATTTTAGTCTTTAGGTGTATACGCCTATTTCTACACACTCTCCATAGATTCTTAAAAGTCCCGGCAGCAATCCCTATTCGTCTGTTAATCTCATGCCGCACGTCACCATTATCTGTTACATAGCTCCCAAGATAATTAAACTGTGACACCTGCTCAAGACTGCAGCCATTCAGATTAACTGAATCACAGCCTGCCTGACCAATTTTCATCACTTTAGTTTTCTCTCTGTTTATAACCAAACCTACTCTACTACCAGTCTCATCAACAGCTCGAATGAAAGAGTTCATCTCATCAACATCATTTGCCAAAAGGGCTAAATCATCAGCATTATCTAAATCAGAAATTTTCGTACCTCCAGCCCATTTAAGGCCAAAATCTTTCCCTTTAAGTGAATTTCGCATAACATAATCAATAACCAAACTAAAGAGAAAAGGAGACAAAATGCACCCTTGTCGAACACCAGAAGTAATGCTAAACCAATTGCTACAAGCCTTACCAACTCTCACACACGACTCAGTGTTATTATAGAGAGCTTTCATTATGGTAACTAACTTCTAAGGTATACCATATGATTTCACAATCAACCACAAATTATGACGATCAACAGAGTCAAAAGCCTTTTTGAAATCAACAAAGCTAGCAACCAAAGGTTTCTGAAACTCTAAACATTTCTCAAGAATCTGCCTAAGTGAAAATATCTGATCCACACATCCCCTACCACTTCTGAATCCACATTGCTCATCACGCAATTGACTGTCAACCAGATTCTGAATTCTATTAAGCACAATCATGGAAAGAACTTTACCTGGAACAGAGAGTAGGCTGATACCCCTATAGTTATCACAAGAACTGCGATCACCTTTTTCGAAAATAGGGATAACAATAGCTCTGGTAAAATCCTTAGGAACCATGCTTTTATCATACAAGATATTCAGAATTTCAGTCATCCAAGTGGTAACCGAAACATTTCCAGCTCTGAGCATTTCGGTAGTAATTTCATCTACCCCTGGGGATTTATGAAGTTTAAGTTTAGAAACAGCCAAAATAACTTCAGATTGTGTTATAGGGCCAACATTAAAGCCACCAATGCATCTATCTTCATTGCAAACAATGGGAATAGAACTAACCGCATTGTTCAGAATATCACTGAAATGCTCAGCCCACCTAGCCATGACAGAATCCTCACCTTCTATAACCTTACCTTGTTTATCCTTCAATCCCTGTATACCTGTCCGTTTTCTACCACACAAAACATTAACTATCTGGTACAGCTCTCTGCTGTTGTGCTGTCTTACTGCTTCCTCAGCTTTGTCAGCCAAGCCATCAAGCCAAAGATTCTTATCAGCAGCTAACTGATCTTTTACACGTTTATTAAGCTCTCTGTAATGCTTTCTATTAGTACTAGTAGGGTATTGATTAAGGACATTCCTGCAGTTCTGTCTTTATGAAATAAGCTCAAGTGCCTTATCACTCAGATAATTCTGCCTCTTCTACTCATTTTTTCCTAAAAGAGTACT
Source organism: Ryuthela nishihirai (assembly GCA_038380435.1). Lineage (NCBI taxonomy): Eukaryota > Metazoa > Arthropoda > Arachnida > Araneae > Heptathelidae > Ryuthela > Ryuthela nishihirai. Next base: position 15,545,952 of record JAWZYU010000011.1, read on the forward strand.
GTTAGTGTCCAAAAAAGCCTGTTTAAAATGATCCCATTCTTCCTCAACTTCAGTAGTAAGCATACCATGACTGTCATAATGACTAAGTAACCTATCATGGTAAGCTTTGGCTATAACTGGGTTCTTTCAGAGCTTCAGTATTAAAAGCAAATTTTTTAACCCTAGCACAACACTTTTTAAGTTTAAGTTGTAAGACACTTTTAACAAGGTAATGGTGAGATCCAATTTCAGCTCCCCTATATGCCCTGGTATTCCTAACAGAACTAGCCCATTTGCTGTTAATTAATATATAATCAATCATATTCCTATGCAGCCCATCAGGTTAAACCCATGTGTATTTATGTATGTCGCGGTGTTTGTAATATGTGTTAGTTATTCTGAAACCATTGAGTTACTTACCTGTAGGAGACGTTGCCCATTGCCATTGCAGCTACCAATACCAAAAGGGCCTATTACTCCTGCCCAAAGGTCAGAGTCAGTACCAACTTTGGCATTGAAGTCACCAAGAACAAGGGTAATATCTCCTTTCTTGACAGAATTCAAAATATCCTGAAGTTGTTCATAAAACCTATCCTTCTCATCCTCATCGGCATCCTCAGTGGGGGCATAACAGCAGATAACATTCAGGTCTTTAACGCTTGTCTGAAATTTTGCTCTAAGAAACCTTTCATTAATGCACTCATATCCTAGAAGAGCATCACTAGCGTGTCTGCTGAGAGGCAGACCCACGCCTTGGTGATGCTTATTGTCGTCCCTCCCTGAAAAGAGAAATTTAAGATTATTTTTAAGAATCTGACCTTTATCTGTCCATCTGGTCTCCTGCAGGCCGAGAATATCTAAATTATAATGGTGGAATTCTTGTGTGAGGATATCAAGAGAAAAAGCTCTGTGCAGAGTCCTCACATTCCAACTACCTATGGAGAGAAAATGGTTAGTGGGATGTTTAAAGAAACTATGTTTATTGAGAGAGGGAATGCCGACAATATCAAACAGCCCCCTAATCGCAGACATGGGGCAAAGACCCGTTCCCCCACCACTAAAGGCTGAAGCCATCTACACTGGAAGACTTCCTCCAATGTAGAATTTGACGATGCCAATAGAAGCAAAGAGTTCAGGTGCCTGCGATGACCTCTGCTCAGGATTATCCACCAGCTGATAAACATATCCTGTGAATCTATTCACTTGGGGCTGTCAACCCACAAACAAACAGAAAACACAGCGGAAGATTTTCCCTCCACAGAAGCCCCCAGTGCAGCTAAATCAGGATCCATAATCAAGCTCAGAGCCATATATCTGCCCAGTCCAGTGGGTTTATATGGTCAGCACCAGGACCCTGTGTGGTTGACCACTCCTCAGCAGGATAGAAAAAAAAGAAAAGTAGCCATAGTTGTACAAGATCAGTAGGCCACACTAATCTGGCAGCCCTCCCCTTCCGTTCACTTCCACAAGAGAGTATCTCTTTTGAAAGGTACTAACGGTCTGCACCACGAGAAGGCGGGGTCGGACATTAGGTGCTAGGCCTGGCCGGTTCTATGCATCATCGAAATATTTTAAACAATTAGAATATTTCTGTACGGCTTTACATCAACCATAAAGTTCCAAGAAGAAATTTTCTGTTATCGTTATTTATTAACATTGTGCTCTTTATCATCATTTTAAAAAAAGTTATCAGCGAATTATTTTGTTGGGAGATTTGCATTACCATGCCGGAGTCTGTAGGCACAATCGGTTATGACATGGAGACAGCAATCAAAACAGAGTCGAAATCGTAAAATACGGTTGGCGAATTTGTCATTTTTATCTTGCGAGGAGCATTGAGATTTTTTACGCTTTCCCTTGCTCTGACGCATTCTGCGGTCTGTAAATGGTAGCTAGGTAGTCACTGGAAGGAGAGCTATGCACCAATCCCCTGTGATGATGCATAGAACCGGCCAGGCCTAGCACCTAATGTCCGACCCCGCCTTCTCGTGGTGCAGACCGTTAGTAACTTTCAAAACAGATACTTTCTTGTGGAAGTGAACGGAGGGGAGGGCTGCCAGATTAGTGTGGCCTACTGATCTGGACAACTATGGCTACTTTTCTTTTTTTCTACCCTGCTGAGGAGTGGTCAACCACACAGAGTCATGGTGCTGACCATAAAAACCTACTGGACTGGACAGATATATGGCTCTGAGCTTGAATATGGATCCTGATTTTGCTGCACTGGTGGGTTTCTGTGGAGAGAAAATCTTCCGCTGTGTTTTCTGTTTGTTTGTGGGTTGACAGCCCCAAGTGAATAGATTAACAAGATATGTTTATCAGCTGGTGGATAATCCTGAGCAGAAGTCATCGCAGGCACCTGAACTCTTTGCTTCTATTGGCATCGTCAAATTCTACATTGTAGGAAGTCTTCCAGTGTAGATGGCTTCAGCCTTTAGTAGTGGGGGAACGGGTCTTTGCCCCATGTCTGAGATTAGGGGGCTGTTTGATATTGTCGGCATTCCCTCTCTCAATAAACATAGTTTCTTTAAACATCCCACTAACCATTTTCTCTCCATAGGTAGTTGGAATGTGAGGACTCTGCACAGAGCTTTTTCTCTTGATGTCCTCGCACAAGAATTCCACCGTTATAATTTAGATATTCTCGGCTTGCAAGAGACCAGATGGACAGATAAAGGTCAGATTCTTAAAAATAATCTTAAATTTCTCTTTTCAGGGAGGGACGACAATAAGCATCACCAAGGCGTGGGTCTGCTTCTCAGCAGACACGCTAGCGATGCTCTTTTAGGATATGAGTGCATTAATGAAAGGTTTCTTACAGCAAAATTTCAGACAAGCGTTAAAGACCTGAATGTTATCTGCTGTTAATGCCCCCACTGATAAGCCGATGAGGATGAGAAGGATAGGTTTTATGAACAACTTCAGGATATTTTGATTTCTGTCAAGAAAGGAGATATTACCCTTGTTCTTGTTGACTTCAATGCCAAAGTTGGTACTGACTCTGACCTTTGGGCAGGAGTAATAGGCCCTTTTGGTATTGGTAGCTGCAATGGCAATGGACAACGTCTCCTGTAGGGTAGGTAAACTCAATGGATTCAGAATAACTAACACTTATTACAAACACCGCGACATACATAAGTACACATGGGTTTCACCTGATGGGCTGCATAAGAATATGATTGATTACATATTAATTAACAGCAAATGGGCTAGTTCTGTTAGGAATACCAGGGCATATAGGGGAGCTGAAATTGGATCGGACCATTACCTTGTTAAAAGTGTGTTGCAACTTAAACTTAAAAAGTGTTGTGCTAGGTTTAAAAAATTTACTTTTAATACTGAAGCTCTGAAAGATCCAGTTATAGCCAAAGCTTACCATGATAGGTTACTTAGTCATTATGACAGTCATGGTTTGCTTACTACTGAAGTTGAGGAAGAATGGGATCATTTTAAACAGGCTTTTTTGGAAACTAACAGTACTCTTTTAGGAAAAAAGGAGCAGAAGAGGCAAAATTATCTGAGTGATAAGGCACTTGAGCTTATTTCTTAAAGAAATAACTGCAGGAATGCCCTTAATCAATACCCTACTAGTCCTAATTGAAAGCATTACAGAGACCTTAATAAACTTGTAAAGGATCAGTTAGCTGCTGATAAGAATCTTTGTCTTGATGGTTTGGCTGACAAAGCCGAGGAAGCAGTTAGACAGCATAACAGCAGAGGCTGTCCCAGATAGTTAATGTTTTGTGTGGTAGAAAACGGACAGGCATACAAGGATTGAAGGATAAACAAGGTAAGGTTATAGAAGGGGAGGATTCTGTCATGGGTAGGTGGGCTGAGCATTTCAGTGATGTCCTAAACAATGTAGTTATTTCTACTCCCATTGTTTGCAATGATGATAGATGCATTGGTGGCTTTAATGTTGGCCCTATAACACAATCTGAAGTTATTTTGGCTGTTTCTAAACTTAAACTTCATAAATCCCCAGGGGGTAGATGAAATACTACGGAAATGCTTAGAGCTGGGAATGTTTCGGTTACCACTTGGATGACTGAAATTCTGAATATCTTGTATGATAAAGGCATGGTTCCTAAGGATTTTACCAGAGCTATTGTTATCCCTATTTTCAAAAAAGGTGATCGCAGTTCTTGTGATAACTATAGGGGTATCAGCCTACTCTCTGTTCCAGGTAAAGTTTTTTCCATGATTGTGCTTAATAGAATTCAGAATCTGGTTGACAGTCAATTGCGTGATGAGCAATGTGGATTCAGAAGTGGTAGGGGATGTGTGGATCAGATATTTTCACTTAGGCAGATTCTTGAGAAATGTTTAGAGTTTCAGAAACCTTTGGTTGCTAGCTTTGTTGATTTCAAAAAGGCTTTCGACTCTGTTGATCGTCTTAATTTATGGTTGATTGTGGAATCATATGGTATACCAGACAAGTTAGTTAACATTATGAAAGCTCTCTATATATTAACACTGAGTCGTGTGTGAGAGTTGGTAAGTCTTGTAGCAATTGGTTTAGCATTACGTCTGGTGCTCGACAAGGGTGCATTTTGTCTCCTTTTCTCTTTAACTTGGTTATTGATTATGTTATGCGAAATTCACTTCAAGGGAAAGATTTTGGCCTTAAATGGGCTGGAGATACGAATATTTCTGATTTAGATTATGCTGATGATTTAGGCCTTTTGGCAAATGATGTTGATGAGATGAACTCTTTCATTCGAGCTGTTGATGAGACTGGTAGTAGAGTAGGTTTGGTTATAAACAGAGAGAAAACTAAAGTGATGAAAATTGGTCAGGCAGGCTGTGATTCAGTTAATCTGAATGGTTGCAGTCTTGAGTAGGTGTCACAGTTTAATTATCTTGGGAGCTATGTAACAGATAATGGCGATGTGCGGCATGAGATTAACAGACGAATAGGAATTGTTGCCGGGACTTTTAAGAACCTATGGAGAGTGTGGAGAAATAGGCGTATAAACCTAAAGACTAAAATTACACTGTATAATAGTTTGGTTCTTTCTAGGGTTAGTTATGGTAGTGAAACTTGGACACTTTGTAAACAAGATAGCCGGAAACTAGATGCTTTTGATTCCAGATGCTTACGCAGTATCTTGGGCATTAGGTGGTTCAACTTTGTAACTAATGATGAGATTAGGCAAAGGAGTTTGCAACCTCCTTTAAGCAGCATATTGTGCAGAGAGAGACTCCGTTGGTTTGGCCATGTTGCCCGTATGAATAATTATAGATTGGCGAATAGGGTTATGAACAGTGTGCCTAAAGGCCTCAGAAAGAAGGGGAGACCTAGGATGCGGTTGGCAGACAATGTCAAACAGGACCTTGTTAGAATTGGTGTGCAGTGGCCAGATGCAGTAGATGTAGCTGAGGATAGACTTGCTTGGAGAACTAAATTGCACGGTCTGGTTGGACCTCCGTAGCCCATGGCTGCTTGATGATGATGATGATGATGATGATGATGATGATGATGATGATGATGATGATGATGATGATGATGATGATGATGATGATGATGATGATGATGATGATGCATTCTGCTAGATTGGTGTTGTAAATACGACGTATTTACTAATCTGGCGGTGTTCTAAATACGACTTTAGGGTAACTAGATTGATGTTGTAAATACGTCTGCATTTGGCCATTCTAGGCCAATTCTAGCAAGGTCCTGTTTGACACTGTCTGCCCATCGCATCTTAAGTCTCCTCCTTTTTTCTGATACCCTTAGGCACACTGTTCATAATCCTCAATAAAGGAACTATTTTAATCGCTCTATCTCAATCCAGTCCGTAATATCGTCGTTCTACCTCAATCAAGTCCGTATTATGGTCGTTATACCTCAATCCAGTTCGTATTCTTATCGCTCTATCTTAATTTAGTCAGTATTCTCGTCGCTCTACCTAAATCCAGCCTAGTTACTCGTCGCTCTATCTTAATCCAGCCTAGTTACTCGTCGTTCTACCTTAATCCAGTCCATTTATTCATCGTTCTACCTTAACCCAGCCCATTTACTCATCGCTCTACCTCAAACCAGTGTGCATTCTTTCCGCTCTACTTCAATTTGTCAAGCATCCTAATCTCTTTACCTTAATCTAAAACTCATTATCCTAAAAGCTGCCACATCATCATCGTCGCTCTTCCCCAATTGGCCTCATATACGCAGCGCTTTCCACATTCTGGCCACTGTGCTTCAGTCCTGCTCTCATCCTCGTCAAACTGCTTAAGTTTTGATTGATCTCATCCTTGTCACTCTACTTCAGTCCTACTTTTTTCCTCATCATTCTATTTCATTCAGGCTCTCTTTATCATTACTCTACTTCAGTTCTATTCTTTTCTTAGTTCCTCTACTTCAGTTCTGCTTTTTCCTTCTCTCTACTTTAACCCAATTACCATCAGTAAAATTTTGTCAACCACTACTTTAAGTTATGAAAAATTTCCTCCAAGCAAATTAAATATTATAGCGTTGTCAATTTGTATAAGATCGAAACTAAATTAAGAACCTATTTCTATAATTCCAGCAAAAAATATTCCCTTGAGGCAACCTTTTCTTATGCAATAATTCCTTTAATATTATTTCCAGTTCCTCTACACATAGATAATTAAATTTTTGATGTATAATTTGCAGTAAAAAGAAAATAAAGTAACAAGTGAAGTAATAGCTTGTCAGCAAAACATGACAAGAACATCTGTTTCTCAAGGAAATCTTTTTTTTAATGAAATGTTTTTCTTCTTTTTTTCCCTTACAGAATATATTTTTCTCTGAGCTAAACAACAGAAATTTGTAAACAAAAATAATCCATAATTGTATTTTAGTGTTATTTTTATTCCACGAATTGCAATTTATATAAAGACCTGTGTTATTTCCAGATTCAAATAATTTCATTCTTCATAAATTAAAATTTTGTTCATTTTATATTGTGATTGTAGTAGTTTACAAGCAATTTAATGTTGATAATTACATTTTGCCTCTGGATCAATTAAGTATAGTTAGATGTTTGATATTTTATTCAAAAATAAGGACTGTATTGGTATAAACTCTAGTAACTAAAACGTTGAACGATATTCTAAAAATAAAATTTTACTTGGTAAATCCGAAAAAGGAATTATTCAGAAACGTATTCTCTAAATTTGGTCAAGCATTTACCGTTTCTTATGTATTTTTTATTAAGCCTGAGCATACCAAAAAATGCAAGTAAAATGATATCTGACAAATATCAAAAACATTTGAAACTTATTTTACAATATAGTAATGCTAGATAGTTTACATGTGATTTTTTATAATCCGTGAGCGTTTCATAAAAACTAGTGTATCAGGCTAAATATATATATCTTGCTTTAACATTTTTTATGTTATAATTATTCTAGTAATAAAACTAAAATTATTAACTATGCATATATGGAAATCGTTTAATTTCTCTAGTCATCCAGATTAATGAATTCTGGTTAAGTCTTACATAAATGCGAAATTATTGCAATTGAGAATAAATTTAGTTACGCCACGATCATTTCGACTTGCAACAACGTTTATTTTACTTATAGATTTTTATTTCCCAAAGAATAAACAATCCTTTATTACTATCAGCATTAGACAGAGTTTTATCCCCTAAGCTAAGAAGAGCTAAATTGCATCTAATTTGAATTAAAAACATTCAGCATGTTACAAGTCTCTTGCCTTTTAATAGACTGAAAATACGTTTTTCATTTAAAAATTTATTCCTTAGATACGAATAGCCAAATCATATTTAATATGGGACATTTTTATGAAACATTCAAAATTTTTATTTCAAACTATTTTGTAGCATCTCTTTAGAAAGCCTTTAAATCAGACTGCTTAATTCGAATAAGTTATGAAAGTGAGTCAGTTTTTTATGTTAGCTTTTTAATATTTTAAAGTAACATCTTAGCGAGAAATACCATTTGAAACAGCGTATTTCATTTTTAATCAAATCAAAGGGCATAACACTGAAAAAAAAATAAACACTCAAGCAAAAATTCATCATCATTATCATCTGTGAAGCATGCAATAGGCTGTATTATCCGTAACAGATCAGGAGATAAAATATACGAATTTAAATATTATTATTATTAACAAGTTTTTTTTTTCGTTACTTAACATGATACTAGGAGTCATTTTTCACAGTGTCGTAGAAGTATATGAACATTTTTACTCGAATTAAAATGAGAAATATAAATATATAAAATGTATACACTAGAAAAATTCGTTAATCTGTGAAAAATGGATTGCGAACGTGTGGTTCTTAGGACATTCTCAATATTCTTAAAATAAAGAGATTTGAAATTTTGTTAAACAATTTAATACGTTTTAGCAGCATTTCTCAATAATCTGATTGTATGCTTTCCATGATAATCATTGATTTTAATATTCACTGGTATGAAAAGGTTAAGTTATAACCCTACGTTATGTCAATGGTGAAGCTTTATAACTTCTGAAATAAGCTTAATTTATACAAGCAATTTTTCAAATCACTACTACATTGACAATCTATATTGAAACTTTAACCCTTCCAAGGTCCCTCCCCCCTGAAAAACTGGTTTACATCCCAGTTATTTTTTCACTGTGATAAGGCCCAGCTATTTTTTCACACTCTGATAAGCCCAAAAAATTAATTTAGAATTTTTTTGCCAGATAACTAATGAAAGGAATTATGGCATGTTATATGCCAAATTAATACAAAAATAAGAAAGTTTTTCTTAAATTTTTCTTAAAATTCCAATATGAATCTTGAAGTATTTTCTTTAGATAACTTTTTATTTATCGTAGTATTTATTATATCTTCACGGTGTTGCCAAGGTAATGAGTTGTGTCTCACAAATCGTAAATATTTTATTTATTTTTAAAGCTCTTTTTCATTTGTCCTGTATTGTAAAGGTCAAAATTCATATGATCAAGGATTGCCGATATATTCGTTAGATATGGGTTTGGCTCTTATTGAAAATTCTTTTAACACGTTTTACTCTTGTTCACGTATAACATACTTTTGAGTAACGAGTTATGAAGTTTTGGGTACAGATATTAAGATTCTCATATAATCATTTAATATTTTTGATTTAAAGAGTAAATCAGCATATGAAAATGCAACTGCTCCCATATTATATTATAAATAATAGATAAATAGAAATAGAATGAAAATATAAAAATATGGGAAGCAGAATAATCTTATGGATGAATTAAGAAATTTAAGACCTATATAAAATGCAGAGAACAATGAAAACTTCGAACTGTCTTGAATTTTCTTTTGCCTAGATTAGTAGTTAGTGTTTCTCTTATTGTCATTTTTTTAGCTTTTAAATTTCGAAAGTTATATTTTACTTTAAAATCGATTTGAGGATCGAATATTACTTTGTGTTTCCTGGCAGAAAAAAATTCTGAGCTGGGGAGAGTTGTTTAATTTTATTGAAGGTAATTTTCATTGAGGCATTTGACAAAGAAAGGAGCATTTGAAGACTAGATGAATCGATGGTAGATTTTAATTCGGTGTGAAATCCCAAAGCAAAAATGCCAATAATAGCCATTTTCCAATCGTTTAATACTCCTCAGAGTAAGAAAATATTTGAAGTAGGAAAAATTTTATATAGTTATTATGTGACAATATAAAAAAAAAACATGAATTTCACCTCAAGGAGCTGCTTGCCACAGAAGTCTGAGAGGAGCCTATCCATAAATACGCTATAGAGTAGATCTTTGAAGAAGGAGAGATCCCAGCAGAAGGATAACATCCGCAACTTATCCCCAGCTCGAACTCTGGTACCTTTGATCAGGAGCCAAGCGCGCTAATAGCGCTGCCAACGGGACAGTTGTGATTAAATATAATTATAAACTGTTAACAACACAGCGAATGCTTACTGAATCATTATTTCTAAATATATACTTAAACCCTAATCCAGTGACTGCTAATATGTAACCCGCGAATACATTTTCAGAGATATATAACTTTTCTTTCAAAAGAATGTCATAGACTATGCGGCCGCAAACACAGCCCGGAATAGAAAGAACGTCATAGAAAGAACGTCATAGACTATGCGGCCACAAACACAGCCCGGTGCCAGTAGGGGGCGCAGACGAGGCGGCACGGCTTAAAAGCGTTGGATCGGCTAAACCCCAGCATTCTCAGCCGCCGACGTGCGCGACAAGCCCGATGTTTACGAGCAGGTACGCCGATCACTACTCCGCCGTTGTGCCGCCTGTATCAACGTTGGTGGGCGGACGTTTGAGCATTTGTTGTAATAATCTCCAATAAATGTCACTCTGGAAACCTTTGTGTCCGTCCTTCATTTCCGATTGCTCACTGTGTTTGCGGCCGCATATTCTATGACGAATATTGGTGGGTTCGGTGTGTACTACCACCCCCTCAAGTTTGGGCCATGAATTCAGGAACACCCTGTATATATGTAGTTATCCCGTTGTCAGTGTAGTTAGCGTTCTTGCTACGAGGTAAATTCATTTGGTTCAAATCTCCGATAAACATGGATTTCAGGGCATACAAAAGGAGTGGGTTGACTGGCACATCTCCCGTCTCTCCCAAAGCTCAAATCAAAACGAAAACTATAACTAGCTACCGTATTTTACGGCATATCAGATGCACAGCATATAAGAGGAATTGGTATTTCAGCACCAAATGTTTGGAAAAAATATTTTAATGCATTTAAGCATTTAATGTTCATTCCCACTAATGTGGAACATAATACAGTAATGCGCATTTAATGGAGTTAATACCGGAGTTGTAAATTTCAGTTTTGGATGATATAATTTTGGAAAACTCCGAGTTTCTCCCCCAACTAAAATACCTGGGTGCGAATTGCATGGATGATTTCTTTCTGAAGAATACATTTTTTTTTATTGTTGAACCTCAAGGGCAAGTGGTTTTTCCGGTATTATTATTATTTTTATACATTACTAATGTATTTTTCAGCTATTAATGTGACACAGAAACTAATATTTTCAGTACCTTACATAACAGAACATGACATGTCATTTAACAAAAATCAGCTATCATTGTCCTAGTCTAATGTTTCTCAACTTTTTTAGTAACATGGATCACCTAACCTTCAGAAAATTTTAATAGCTCATCTAAGAAGGAAAATTACTATGGTCCACCAATACATTTTGTAAGAAACATATACAGGATTTTAATTGAGCAACCGATTATTCATCCTCTTTTTTTTTCGATAATATGAAATACTACCAAATTACCAAACTCTTACAATCTAGTAAAGCTCAGGGTAAATAACATTCCTAATCAATAAATGACTAGATGCTTCCGAAGAATTTGCCTTGTTGTTTAAAGTAACTTATTTGAGCAAACTGATGTTCCCACGAAGATGCCTTTTAGAATATTTTAAAGATTTTTATCAGCAAAAAAAAAAAGCAATGATTCTTCCCATCCACCTCAAATACCTTTTAATCAACCGTTTGAGCAACGTAGCCTAGAATGTTTCGTTTATAGCTCTCATACACGCGTGATGGAAAATGCGGAAAACTATTTAGTTACAACGCACCTGCTACTTTAACAACTATAGGCGAAACACAAAACCCGCCGTTTGACCTTTCATGCCTTTAGAGTTTAGCTGAATAAACAGCAATTTTGTTTTTGTAATAAAAAGAGTAGTTGAGGCTTTAAGAGAAACAGTACGTCTTTATTTAGAAGATCCTCGAGATTTTTCCACTAGAAAGAACAACGTTTCACAGCTATTTTAGCAACATGGTTGAGATAGGATAGTAACTCATTTCACCCCGCCCCTCAAAAAAAAAAACTACTGATAATTTTGTAAAGATTATGAAGTTTATTGTTTTCTTTTAAAATGAACTTGTGAACATTATGTCTACATAAAAGCAATTTATTTTATACATCCAAATGATTAAAAAAGGAAATTGCTTGTTAAATAAAAATATTAGAGAATAATATATTGGAATATTCCATATTTACTAATTGTGAAACAACAAAAATAATGGAAATCATAGTAAATTGAAAGGCCAAGGGCTGATATTGAAAATATTCAGAAATTTGTTTAAAGTTCCTGTTATTGACTGTCACCATGGTAATAGTTACAGTTCCCAGTGTTCTAAGATTAATGGAGTGATTGCTGCAGCCGAGAAGTCTTAAAATGAAATCATGTAGAGGGCAAATTAGTTGTTTTTCAGTATATGACCGGTCGCATTTCATTTTAAGCAATGATAAACTGAATATAAGTTATTAAAACTTTACCTTATTTCTTAAACAATGCATACTTTTAATACAAAAAAAATCTAAATTTAATTTTTATTAGTTTCATTTCGAGTGAACGCTACCGCACAGTCAGGTGAGATCATGCAATAGCTGAGCAAGTAACTAAAATTATGAAAAAGATTATGATAAAGCATATTTGCTGGCCGCAAAAAATTACTCCGGAACTCACGCGGCCTTCTCTACTGTACATACCCTCTTTGAGTTTACATCACTATTAAAAGTCACTGGAATTAATTACTTTTATGCTTATTGTAAAGAACTTTTAAGTCACAAATCCTTTAAAAATGTGTTTAAAAACCCAATCTATTTACCATTTATCGAGAGCCATAGATATTGGATCTGACCATTTAACATAATGTGAATAAAAAGAAATGATGCCCAGACATCATATAACCTCTCCCTATCTTGTCAGTGACGATGCATAGAGCTATAGGATGAGATTGAGTTAGGTTGATTTACCTCTTACTAGTATTTTTGAGCTGACAAATAAGCTAAATAGCCAGGACACCAAAGACTCGAAGTTAAGTAGGCAAGTGCATCCGTTAAACGTTTGTTAGGTGGTACAAGCTGCCGGTTAAGGCCAACCAGAGTATTCTTTAACGTCCAGAGGATATAATTCTTTTACACACGATGCATCCCGTCCGATGGATGGACGGGATGCTTCGTGTGACCCCACAGAACGGGGATTAGCAAAGAAATTCTCAATCCATTCCTGGTGCTGACAATGATTTTTGAATGAGATTTATTAATTACATATTCTTACCAAATAACGTCACAGATTATCAAGATAATCCACTGAAAGGTTCGTAGATAGATATAAGTGTTTTAGAAACGTTTCTATAATTCTAAATTTTTCAAAATGGGAAATTTCCTGATCAATTTAAAAGCTACATTGGTAATATTTTTATTTAATGGGATAATAAAAATGATATTAAAAACTTTTCTATATTCAAAATATTAAAAACTTTTCTATATTCTCATTGTATATGAAATCTTGACGAAAAATATATTGACGGAATCTTATTGTAAAGAATTCTTATGATAGTTGTAAAGTTTCATTTATAAACTTTGCATTAAATTGCAAAGTTTTCGTTTGCCACTTTAGTTTTTCGAAATTGGATTTTTCCATTCATATAAATTGTTATCATGGAGAACTCCATATCATGCACTCCGTATCATGGAGCATTCCATGGAGCACTCCATACAGGCATATTAGGTTAGGCGATTTTACGTCTGAGCGCCACTTTTGTTCACACAAAGGGTAAATGACTGACACCAAGGTCTAAGAATTGAATAGGGGAAGAGGACCCACTGGACAGCTGTTAGGAGATAGATGGTAACGTCCCATTAAGGTCATCCAGCTTGCTCTTTAACGTGCACAGGGTATGGCTCTCCTGCACACGGAACCACGGCTTTATTTTCCATCCAAAGGATGGCTATCTTTGCCAGTCCATTAGTGTCCCTTTCTGACCGAGAGGACAGGGAAGGTTAGCAGAAATAAATCTCATCGCTTTCAAAGTTCTATGTCGAATCCTGGAACAACAAATTTCGAGCCTGACGCGCTACCGACTGAGCCAACCCCTCTCCCCCAGCCCCGTATATTAAGGGAATTTTTTACACCTATAATATATAGATGTAATGAAATTTGATATAATTTATTACACTCCAAAGAAAAGGCTTTCTTGCGCGCAGTAATCTTTAAAACCTATTTTAGTAAGAAATATTCATACTCCCGAGGGAACGCAAATACGTTCATCTTTGCGAATGAAGCATCATTTTGTAACAACATAGATCTTCATCAATTAACTTTTACGTTTCCAGCTCTACTCTATGCTATCCTTTCTAGTCACAGTAACTTGATACCTTCATTTGTGCAGAACACGAACTCAGAGAAGTGCAGCACCTTCCAATCTTAGGCTGTTCTCTAATGACCGATACCTTTGTAATTGACTTCTCTAATGAGGGTGTTAGACGATTTGTTACAGATTTATTTATCATTCACGACGCCTCTCCTTCATCGTACAGCCATCATTACGATTTGTAATCGGAAATAAATGAATCGGGCAGACTCCGAATTGCGAAAGCATCTTTTCCGTTACAATTTAGGATTACTCTGTATCACTTATTTGAATGATTTTAAAATGTTTGACGTACAGATTTCATCTCTATTAGTTTCAGGTTGTAATTAAGGAAATATATGTGCCGATGTAGTATTAATACGATATATTTCATTATGATGTGTGTGTGTGTGTTTGTAAAAATACAATATGCAATATGATAATTATGATTTTTATAGACTAAACCTCGGCATACGTTTTAGTTGAAGCACCTAAAGTGAAACCTATTTAATGAAAATTAACCTTCCAGTAATTAGATTTCTTGTCATCTATTCGTTAATTTTTCTCTTTTAAAAATTTCATTTAATTGTCATCAGTAGCATGTAGACCGCAGAAAAGGAGACAGCGGGCCGTAGTTTTTCCAGGACTGTTATAAGTATAAACAACCCCAAAAAAGCAAATTAAACAATGGGAATACAAAGATTAGTAAGATATAAGTTTAAATTGATACGCAGTACCAAATATTTGCTTTTCATATTATGCGATAATGATATTTTTATAGTTTAAATATATGTATGTATGTATGCGTTTCATTAAGTTGTATATTTATCTTATTACTTTTTTACATGCATGCATAAAAACATTAGTACGGTTGTTAGCAGTAAATTTCGATTATCCGGATGTTCTCTTATCCGGACTGATTGTAATTTTCCAATTTATTTGTATAATTGCTCAAAATGTAATTATTTAAACTTTTTTGTTTTGAATCTTTCTTTAATACACAATATATAACTTATATATACATAATACACATAACTGTTTTATTCGAAATCGATTATGTAAATAAACGAATCAACATTTTGAAAAATCGCTCATAGTACATTTAATATTTGAAGGTTCAGTGATACCAGGAATTGTAACAATACAAATCGAGTTTCAAGGTCGCAGCGAATCACCATTACCACTCGATGAGGATAGCTTCTAATGAGGATCCTTATAATTTAATTATACGCATTTTCTCACCTAGATCAGAAAGGGAGGCATCGGAAAAAATTTTCAACTCAGGACAGTTGGTTCTCGAACGTTGGAAAGGGTAAATTGCGACTTGGTCTGCTATCCTGAGCCAACAGCAGTCCCATGGCATAAGGAGGCAGCGGTCCTTCAAATGCGCAAGGTGTATAATGAAGCTCGGTCCCAAATACAACAAAAGCATTTAATATTTTTAATTTTGTCACGATAGGACATAAGTGCAGAGAAAAATTTTCATTGTCTTGCAGCCATGCGGGGATGGCTCAATCGGTAGCGCACCAGGCTCGTAATCTGCAGTTAACAGGTTGAATTCCACCTGGCACAACGTTGAGATTTATTCCCGCAAAACCCCCAACCTACCTTCCGTTAGCAGGGGAAACCGATGGACTTAGAAAGATCGACGTCCGTCCGATGGGACGTAAAGTCGTGGATACGACACTTATCTGCTATACATATTACTTCTAATGTTTATACTTTAAAAGTAAATACTTTTCACCCTACAGAGTTAATATGAATACTGTCTTGATTACTCTTAATTAAAATATAGTAATTTAATATCTTGTATATTAAGTTCTAATCACATTAAAAAATCCTTTTTTTTTAAATTCTGCGAGTAACTCCCGACAATCAGAGCAGTAAAAGTGAAGTAGGACGTAAAAGAAAAAAACAAAATCAAACAAAACTAAACAAAATGATCCATAAAAAGATAGATCCTAGAGTATGCTTGTATGCTGTAGGGAGATATAACTAGGGAGACTGGAAGCTCGGTTACTACTTATTTCTCACTATCAAAGATATAATTGATCGTACAAGTGTGTCTGAGGACTGGAAAGCTAATGTTCATAATGCCCAGTCATTTCAATAGAGAGACATATTGAAGTTCGGTAACTTTAAGGGGTATCGGTGGTTCAGCCCGTAGCACGCCAGATTCGTAATCTGCTTTTCCCAGAAAGAAGTCCCAGCTGGGCCAACGTTGAGATTTATATCCGAAAAACCTCCCTCCGGCCCTCGGTCAATAGGAGACATCAATGAGCTAGGAAAGACTATCAGATGGGACGTAAAACCTCGGCCCCGTGTGCGAGAGAGCCATACCTTGTGTACGTTAAAGAACATTCTGGATGACATTAATGGGAGTTACCATCTGTCTCCAAACAGCTGCGCAGTGGGGCCTCTTTTCCTATCCAATTCTCAGTGCTTGGTATTCTTGTGTCATACAAACCAGTAACTTTAAATAAATTTTTATGGCAAAAATCTGACTGACGATAAATTAAAGATCTCAATCAAAACTTAACAAATTTCGTTTTTTCGACAATATTTATTTGGTTTTCAAGTTATAGCAATTTCAATGTTTAGCAAGAGCAATGCCAGTCATAAGAGTTTACGTCATCAGTTAATTTAAATCTCGGTTTATATAAAGTTTTGAACTAACACTCAGTCCCGCCACTTTAGCTCCTCAAAGTACAGCTGTTTTCAAGAAAATACAAGGAAATGTAATAACGTATCTTAAAGGTTTAAAACGGAACCTAATCTAGAAATAAAAATCTCAAAACTTTTAAGTGACAGGGAGGAGAGAATAAAGTGCTCTATTAAAAGGGAACAGATCAAAAAGTCGTTAAGGTATTTGCATATTTTAAAATCTCTCGCCAATTAATATTTCTTCTTAATCTCCTAATACAGTTTTAAAAAAACTATTTTCTCGAAATATATTCGCAATGTATTGATTTATTTTTCCGTTGTTAAAACTATTCAGGAAGGGGGGCATGAACTCCCAGCCCTCAGGCTCTGATTTTAAATATGATTAAGTAGTACTGCGATATAATTTATTAATAATAAGCGATAATAAATGCACAGAATAAAGCCTGGTTTAACCGCTGTTAACGAACATTGAACTGTTATATAAATATAAAAATTTTAGAGCAATTAACGGAAGAAAATGAAGGCTTCTGATTCTTTTGGATTTTAAGGATACTTCGTTTATTTTTGACTATGTTAAGCAATAACTCTGAACCGTTGTTTCATTTTTGGTGTTTGGTATTTGTTCTTCAAATGAAATTATGTCTGTAATTTCGTGAGAAAGAATTTCCAGAAGGGTAATTATCTCCATCAATTACGAAAATATGTAGTGAGAATAAATATCACAGCGACACGATTTAGTTCTATCGTGAGGTAGCAGAATCGTAATCTGTAGTTCACAGGTTCGATTCCCAGATGAGATTTATTTCCATGCAACTCCCAGACCTGGCCTCGGCCAGTAGGAGACACCGATGGGCGTGCAAAAGCCGCCGTCCGTCGAATGGGACGTTAAGACGTGACTCAATGTGCGGGAGAGTCATACCCTGTGCACTTTATCTATGTTAGGAGACAGATAGTAATCTCCTTTACGAGAGACTACCATCTGTCTCCTAACAGCTGTCCAGTGCGACCCTCCCCCAACCCTCTCCGAGCTCTCGGGGTGCTTCTAACGTGGCCATTTAGCCTATTGTCTACAAAAAAACTGTCGCTCAGAGGTAGAATAACCCAATCCAACCCGTGAGCTAGCAGATACATTTGTAAAGGTTTTTTCGGTATCATATAATATTCTTTTGGGTTGTTTTTATTGAAAAAAAATTGAAATGTTTTTAGCATTGAGCTAGATAATCAAACTCTCGATATATCAAGTTGGTCAAAATATATCATAGGTATGGATTATATATATATTAGGAATCAGAACCGGATCTAGAAAAAAACGAGGTAGAGGGGTGGGGTGGGGGCAAGAAACACAATCCAGCCGAAAAAATACGAGAAAGACAGGTCTTTAAAATCTTTCTTGAAAAATGCGTGAAATATAAATAGATTTCATAATTTTTGCCTGTTTTACCATTATAGCATTCAGAAAGCCCCTTCTCCTAGATCCGGCCCTGTTAGAAATCAATTGGTGCCTTTGGCACCTCTTGATTTCTGGACTTTTACTTCGACCCCTATTTGAGCTTGAATGTAACATCGAATCTGAAACTTCCTCTCATCTCTGATATTTACCGCCTGAAATAGCCGTAGGTACCAATATTTAGTCTCCAGTAGTGGTATAATGAAAATAGACCTTTGACCTCGATGGATACATCGCATCGAAAATTTCGCAACATTTTTAAGATATACGACCCAAAATACAACTAGGAACCAATTTTTAGTTTTCTAGCACCGGTAGATCTAATTTGAACTTTGACCTGGAACTTGACCTTGTGTTCCAGATCCAAATATTGATCCAAAAATTGGTGTCTGGGGTTGTTTTACCCCCGGATACCAATTTTCACGTTTCTAGATCAAAGTTTGACCTTTACATGATCTCCGTTTAACATTGAAGGACCTGAGGGAGGTCATATTTCGGATTGTTTTCGAGATCTGTGAGCCGAATTAGCCCTAGGTGCACATTTTCAGAGCTCTACTGTTTCGGCACCAGAGTTAGAATTAGCGTGATCCTCTGTCAGTCGTCAGCTAATAACTCACAATCGTCTATGTATGTATATACAGGGTGATTCAGAATTCATCATCAATATTTAGTGGGGAGGAAGGGAATAAGAAAAGAAAGTAATTTCACATAGGAAAGTATGGGGGCAGACGAACGCATGGTGGTGTAGAGGGCGCTGTGTGTACACACCTCTCATACAGAAGCACAGCTGTTTGACGCGTGCAGTCAGTTGTCATTCGACAAGGTGAATTTGCAGAAGTAACATGAACCGGTATACGTGGAATGAATGTGCAGATATGCATGTAACTTACGGTGCGGCAGGAGAAAGATGTCTTCGAGCCAGGCAATTGTATGCAGCGCGCTTCCCAAACCGCCGTGTGCCACAGAATCAAATGTTTTCACGTATTCATCGCCAACTGCGTGAAACAGGATCGTTTGCTGCTAGTAATGTTAATCGAGGGAGGCGCAGATCGGCACGGACAGTAGCAGTAGAGGAAGCTGTCCTACAGGAAATCGAGTAACAACCTGGTGCTAGCACACGAGGTATGGCTAGGCAGTTTGGAATTTCGCAAGCAACAGCGTGGCGGATATTACACGATGAAGGGTTACATCCGTTTCATCTGCAAAGAGTGCAATTATTGGCAGCAGACGACCATCCCAAGCATGTTATTTTTTGTCAATGGTTCATGCAGAGAACAGCCGTTGATCCCAATTTCCCAACGTATGTTCTTTTCACCGATGAGGCGTTGTTCACTCGAGAGGGTGTCTTCAACACACACAATTGGCATGTGTGGGCTCATCAGAACCCACACGGTACAAGACCTGGAGCTGCGCAACAACGTTTTGCTGTCAATGTGTGGACTGGGATTGTCGGTGACTGTTTGTTGGGCCCATATTTACTACCATCCCGTTTGGACGGTGCCAAGTACCTAACATTTCTTCAGACTGTGTTACCGGATCTTCTGAACGAGGTTCCTGATGGTAGTCTCCGGCGAATGTGGTTCCAGCATGACGGCGCTCCTGCACATTTCGCAAATGCTGTGCGTGCTTACCTACGCAGACAGTTTGGTGGTCAATGGATTGGCCGCGGTGGACCGGTTTCTTGGCCACCACGTTCACCGGATTTATCTCCAATCGATTTCTTTGTATGGGGTGCTATGAAAAACATGGTGTACGAGACCCCTGTTTATAGTGCTATGGATCTTGTTGCACGCATATCAGTTGCTGCCTCAAACATCCGGGAAATGCCAGGCATCTTCCACAGGGTCCGACTGTCCATGCAACGCCGTTGTGAGTCATGCATTCTAGCACATGGTCGGCAGTTCGAGCACCTCTTGTAAGTCTGTACAACCAATGCAAAGAAATGTTACATGTAAGATAATAAATGTTTTTTCCTTACCACTTCCTTCTTATGTGTTCTTTCCATCATTGAACTGGGGTCATTTTGCCCTACTACATGGCATATGCGCCTATGTGAAATCTCCTTCGTTTCTTATTACCTACCTCCCCACCAAATATTGATGATGAATTCTGAATCACCCTGTATGTTAGACGTTGGAATAAATGAATAGTGTAAATAATATTTCCTAGTTTAGCACACCTATTCTCAATTGCAATCTTTGTCTAAATTGTAAAAACAATTTTTATAAGTTTTATATCTTTCACAAATGGGGTTGCATTTTGCCCAGCTTAGGTTCTCAGAGTTTTGAGTGACGACAGAGCAGTTCTCATTTGCTCTTACTGGTAATTAGAAATTTGTTTACATTTATTTTCCTTTGGGATTATAGTTTTAACAAGGAAATTGGGAATGCAGAATAATCGATATCTGAACCAATTAAACTTAGGACATTTCGCATATCTTTCTACGCATAATTGCGCTGATTTCCTTATATTCTCTTTTTACGAACGACGTTTTCGATTGGGATACACGCTGTCTTAGGCCTTTGCAATTAATCACGATACTTTCGTGAGCATAGTTATATATCCGCTTAGCTATTTTGACTTTCGTGACGTGTTTGACGAAAACGTAGCACTATCGGTCTCACACGCGACTGCTCGCCGCCATGATTCATATACTCGTTACTTATCTCAGTTGACGGTGAAGGATGACCTGACTGACTCCGTCCTCCACTTTAATTATCCCTGTATGTTGCTACGAACATCCGAAGCGCCAATGGTATACACCAGAGCTTGGACATTGGAGCTGGAATCCTTGTGTGTGCTGATGCCCTTTGATTTTCTCACCTGCATTAATCAGCCTCAATGAGCAACACAGATATAAGCAACAATCAACGGAATGCTTCCGAGAGCTAATATTGTGCAAGGACAATCATGGATAATGTTATGAATCACCTAATGTCGCCTAAAGTTATAATGTGATTGTGCTAGCTAAGAGAACTCCTGCTGTCAGTAAAATACGTTTCTGTTCCCCACACGAAACGGTAGTATATCTAGTTGTCAGAGATTTAATAATAAAACATTTGAATAGCATTTTTGGTTTTCTTCATTTGCATGTGTAAAATTCTAGTATTTAATATGTGTAAGGAGAGCCTGCTTGGCTTTAGGTCCTTCATTCATTAAAAAGAGGTTATATCAGTTGTTTTACTTTGCAGGTTAAGTTTTAGAATACAACAGTATATTTGAAATTCGCACTGAAAAATATATTATTGTTTTATAATGATTCAACACATTTCAGAATGTTAACAGTGAACAATATCCCCTTCCTCTGATGTGCAGTTACTTGTTTCTCCCATAAAGTTTATTATCACGTATGTTTCGATTAGTAACAATGGAATATTGTTGTTTTGATTCTGGAGTGATAATCTTTTTGGCATTGGTATTTGCAATGGCAATGAGAAACGTCACTCAAAGTTAAAACGTATAAATATGATGATAGGGTTACATAGTAAATATGATTGATTGATTATATGTTAATTAATAGTAATGAACAGCAACGATTCATATAAATTGTAAAAATTGCATCAGGTCATTAGTTTGTTAAAAGTGTCTTGCAACTGAAGTTTAGGAAATGTTTTACTAATGTCAAAATAATTATCTTTAATATCAAAGCTGTGAAAAACCCAGAAGTAGGCAAAGCTTATCGTTATTTCTTACTTAAAATTAAAAGATTAGTTAGACATTTTGAAAATTGCAGTTTGTTTACAATTGAAATTGAGGAATAACAAAATAATAAATTTATCCTTCAAGCAGCTGCTTTCCACAGAGATCTGACAGGAGCCTGTGACAAGATCTGTGAAGAAGGAGAAGATCTGTGAGGAAGGCGAGACCTCAGATTATAAATAATTCAAACATTCATACCTTATCAAGGTCTCGGACTCAGGTTCCTTTGATCAGTAGACAAACACGCTAACTTGTTTGAAGTAAATGCTTGAATCAGTAACCAAGCTCGATCAAGGGACGGCTACTGAGAAAGAACGGGACCGTTTTAATCAGACTATTCTTGAAACCTCAAGATACTATTTTAAGCATAAGAGACAAAATCATTTGAATAATACGACAAAGGAAATTAATTTTGAAAAAAAAAATGTTCAGGGATAGATTGAATCAACCTCCTTCTAATCTTAAAAAAGAGCATCACGGAGAACTTAAACATCTAAAAAATCAGTCGAAAGCTGATAGGAATATCTGGACGGAAAACATGGGTGATAAAGCAGGGGAAACAGATTAACACACGGACAGGTATAGCAACTGAAAGTTGTACCAGATAGCAATAGGGTAGGGTGAGTGGCAACTTATTCTAACAAGACTAGAGACACTATGAACCTCCCCAGTTGAAATTACGAACATTTCTCTCAGGTGATTGGTTGACATTTCTTTCGTATTTATTGATCATTGGTCAAATGGCACCTGATTGATAGATCATTGACCTATGATGCTGCGCAATTTCAGTCTCGTTTAGTTTAGCAATTACTACTTTCGTTACGCCGCTGCTAAGTAGTAAACATTTCGTGTGAATAAAATATATGGCATCCTGGGTGTTTCATAAAGTAATATATGTAATTAACCTTTCTATGCACAAACTCATAATATCGAAGATGTTTAGTAATCATCTTTTTCTACCGAACCTTTCAATTAGAGACATGGAAAATTTTTTCATCTTACGTACCTTTTATCACGCAAAAAAGTTTGTAAAATTTTCAAAATGAATACTATTTATCTCGTTATTATAAATCTGCTCAAAACTTGTATATTTGCTTATAGATTATTATCTTTCACAAACGCTTACGAAACGTGGCACATCACGAATCAAAACATTAACGGAATAATTTGAAGCAAAATTGGAGAAAAGGAAACAACTCTTAGATGTACAAACTTTCTTAAGTTCGATATTTCTCCAATAGAATTTCAGAATATTTTTCCAGCGTAATAAATACCTATGATGGACACAAAATTGGCAGTTTTTCATATAACCAGCATTTCTTGCTTCATGTTCCCTCACGTCCAAACAGTCTCTTTTCAACACGTGCACACACACACATACCCGTGCACTGAGTCCGGATCTTAAGTTATTAAAGAAGAACCGGTCGATAAATCTTCGGCCTAGGGTAACCATTTGTCATGAACTATATGGCTGGCTCTCCGTCTCTCTCTGCCCGAACCGATGGTCAAGTCTTTGTAACAGCACAGGAGAGTCTGCTGTCAAAACCCGGCATCGGATTTCCACCCACAATGCACCTTCTCTCCTGTGCCCCTGGTGCTGCCGGCATCTCGCGCCGTTGTGGGTGCTGGTGCTACGGCTGTCTCCTCTATAGGAGGGCTTAGCGGAAGGCTGGAACAAATGACATATGGGGCGTGGAGTGCAATGATTTCTGAGATCGATATAAAGAATGCTTGCATTTCCACGAGCTCCAGCCAGAATGGGACGTACTTCTCTGTGCGGGGATGTGGGCTGGTTGGTGCGGGAATGACCAATTGTTACGTTAAGTCTATCTTCGGTGTAGCGGTAACCAGGCGAAAACAATTTATTATCCCCTGCAACGGGCATCACCGCGGTTACATGTGAAGCTCCTTTTATTTGCTCTCCCTTCTATTGTTCTTGCAATCATCGAACGTTGTTAGGATATACCTAATGTATTAATTGATTGCTCTTCTACTCGCAGCTGCTGGTCTCGCCATTCCCGTTTCCATTACTCTATGGGCGACAGGTTTCGAAAATGGCGAACGGATTTTAAATGAATGCCACAAAAGTCCAGATGTGTCAAGAGAGTTATGTGATATAGAGAAGAGCTGACGTGACTTACAGAGATCGAGTTGGGTTTCAGTTCCCGTCACGAAATTCTATTTGAGTGGGATGCTCTCGAGTGTTGTTTTTGGTATTTTATTATTGCTTTTGGGAAAATGTTATCAAATGATCCAGGGCATTTTTCTTCCGTGATAGCAGACTTAGGTTTGATGTTTCATTTCGACATTTTTTGCACACAATAGATTGGATTGTTTACTTGTGAACGGCACTTCTTTTTTTGCATAAAATGTGCTAGATGGCCAGGTCACAGGAACACCAAAATCTCAGAGAAGATTGGAGGAAGAGGACCCACTATATAGCTGTTAGAAGACAGTAGTAGCCTCCTGTTAAGGCTATCGAGAATGTTCCCTAACTTACACAGGGTATGGTTCTCCTGCATATGGAGCCACGGCTTTACGTCCCATCCTTCAACGGTGGCCTTTTCAAATCCGTCGATATCCCCTTTCTGACCGAGATCAGGGTGAGAGGTTTAGTGGAGATAAATCTGAACGCTGGTATATGTGGAACTCGAACCTGGAAACTACAGATCATGAGTCTGGTGCACTACTGAATGAGCCAACTCCAGCCCCTGCACACAATGGTGTAAAAGGCCAATCGCAAGGATTCGAAAGGTTTAGAGCTTGGTTTAGGGAATGGGAACTACGGTACCGCTGCTGTGGGAGAAAGGGGAGGTCTCAAAACAATTCACCTTGTTCTTTAACGTGCACAGATATGACTGCTGCTAATGGAACCATGGAATCTGGTGACCTTGATTATCGCGACTTTAAAAGCATATCGACGTTCCCTTTCTCACAACAGGAGGAGTAGGAGCTAGCAGATAAAATTTAAAATGCAGGAACAATGAGACTCGAACCTGAAAAACTTCATTTTACGAATCTCACGCAGTGTTGGACAATCGAAAAAAGTTTACTTTGTCAAATGTAAACATTATCCGTTCAAAATAACTGAACGCATATTTTGCTCTCTAGGAGATTGGATTAAGGGGGAGGTAAGAAGGGAGACCCTTTTTTCTGTTAATACCTAGTGTTATTTTAAATAAAATTCACATATTTTTGAACTTGTTTAAAATTTTAAATTGTTAACAAGAGTATTATATTCAAAGAAAGGTTTATATGAGCGGTGCCTTTATTTATTTACTCATTTATTTATGCTTCATTTCTGATAACATCAGGGTTGGGTTGGGTTGTTTTACCTCTGAGCGGCACTTTTTTGCACACCATGGGCTAAATGACCAGGTCACATGGAACCCGAAGGCTCAGAGAAGGTTGGGGGAGGGGACCCACTGGAACAGCTGTTGGGAGACAGATGGTAGCCTCCCGTCAAGGCCATCCAGCGAGTTCTTTAACGTGCACAGGGTATGGCTCTCCAACACACGGGGCCACGGCTTAACGTCCCATCCGACGGACGGCGGCCTTTCCAAGCCCATCGGTGTCCCCTACTGACAGTGGGCAGGGCGGGGAATTTTGCGGAGATAAATCTCAACGCTGACCCAGCTGGGACTCGAACCTGGGAACTACAGATTACGAGCCTGGCGCGCTACCGACTGAGCCACCCCCGCCCTAATAACATCAGGGGGATGCCTCAAAAATCTTTACGTGGCCCAGGTCCCTTAATTGTTTAATCAGACGCTGACCAATTACTGGTCAACAGTTTATTACCAAACAGTTATTCAACTGTGTAGAGTATTTGAGAGATGGCAGTGAAATAACGGATTGTTCTACCTCAAAACTCGAGAGAAAAGTGCAAAAAGTTTTCTTTAAGCATTGATAAATAATTTAAATAAAGATTGTTGATAAATTTGTGCTTATGCACATAAGTAAGGACATGTTTCTCTAAGCTAATAGTTTGAAACTTTAGTTCCAATAAAGTATTTTTATCACATAAATTGTATAAAATGCTTCACTATTAATAACTATAAAAATGAACGTTTTGTATTTATTTTTATTTCACTACAAGATTTAAAATATTTATTGCTAGCTAAATCCACCAAAGTTTTGATGCCAAACGTTCTTGCATTGATAACATTTTCCTTCAGTGAGCATATTTCCGGCTAGAAATCAAACAGTGACTTCGGCAACTCTTTGATTTCTAGCGCCTCACTCCAACCCTATTTGATCCCGAATGCGACACAGGGTCTGAAACTTCCTTTCATTTCTGATTTATATTGCCAAAAATAGCCCCATTCACCAATTTTAGAGGCCCAGCACCAGTATATCGGGATTTGACCTTTGAACTCGTAGGATCTATCTCATCAAAAAACCTCATAATTTCTAAGATGCACGACCCAAAATTCCTCTGAACCTATAGATCTGTATTTGATCTTTGACTTTGAAGGACCCATTGCATCCAAACATTCGTTACATTTCTGAGATCTACGACTCAAAATACCCCAAGGAACCAATTTTTAGCTCTCTTACACCGATAGATCAAAAGTTGACCTTTGACCTCAAAATACCCTCTGGATACGAGATTTCTTAACGCTTCCTACATTTAAAGCCTGAAACACTCCCAGACACCAATTCTAATGTTTCCAGTACTGGTACGTAGTTCAAGGTTTAACCTCTATGTAACCTCTATTTGCCCTTGAAAAACACTTCGGATGTCAAAATTCAGATTTGTCCTGAGATCTACGAACCGGATAACCCTTAGCTCAAATTTTCAGAGCTCTGCCATTTCTGCATCATAGTTTAGAATTACGCGATACTCTGTCAGCCAGTCAATCAGTCAGCCATTCAATCACTCACAATCGTCAATGTATATTAGATGATAATGTACTACTTCATTGATAACATTCAAGGTAGCCGATGCAAGGAAGCGCCTACAGAGATTTCGAACATTTGCAAAGGGATTAAATTCAGACTAAAGTCAACTAGTGACCCGATATTTTAACCGAACAGAAGGGAATACAAGGGAAACCACCGCACCAAATATGAGACCAATAGGTCCAATATCTGCAGAATTACTGGGCAGAGAAAAATGTCTTCACTCAATGATGTCACACAGACACAAGAAACACGTCTCTTCGCACTAATGCATTCGCCTGGCCGTTCGTTCGTTTCGAAATAGCCTATTACGTAAGAAACTCAGATTTGGTATTCTTAAAAAGTAAGGGTTGTGAGTAATGCATACGGCGTGGAATTACTTTCTTTGAAGGACTATTACATCTATAAGTTGTTTTTGCTAGAAGTCATGTGGGTGGGTCATCTTTTCACTTGTTATTGTTTTCTTTGAACTTTGGATTTTGCAGCTCCAATTTTAATGTGGAAGATAGATGGTTAAAACGTGATCTTTTACAACGTTAGCAAACTGAAACTCGCCTTAAAATCAAATCAAAACCTAACATCTCGAAGTTTGGTTTCTTTGTCTCACTGAGCGACATTGCTGTGCACACAATGGACTAAGTGATCAGATCTCAATAATTCCAAAGTCTGAGAACTGAGTAGGAGAAAGGAATGCACTGAACTGATATTTTAGGAGATAAAGGCACATGGAAATCTTCCGCCAGAGCCATCTAGTGTGTCTTCAACATCCGAACTCTCCTGCAAATGAGTCCATTGCGTAATATTCTATCCGAATGATGACGATCTTTCCAAGTCTATCAGTAATCTTTTTTTTCTCTCTCTGAGGACAGAATGGTGGTTAGTGGAAGAAATATCCCAACGCTGGAATAGTTCAGATTCGATCCTGGAGCACACTATTAACTGAGTCAACCTCTGGCTCCACAAAGTACGAATATAAAAAAAATATATTTATATTATAATGAATGTAGACCGTAGAATGTAATATGTAGAATATTCTACAAGTTTTATTTTTAATCTCAGAACTAGGCAAATGATAAAAAAACTAGGCCGAAGATTTGTTCATATAATTTTGGTACATGGAAACGCAAACATTCCAGCACGGAAGAAAATTTCTTTTTGGTCAGTTTACTAATGCAGAATTTAGCAAAGAAAGTGATGTTGACTGTAGATGT
Organism: Ryuthela nishihirai; assembly: GCA_038380435.1. Classification (NCBI taxonomy): domain Eukaryota; kingdom Metazoa; phylum Arthropoda; class Arachnida; order Araneae; family Heptathelidae; genus Ryuthela; species Ryuthela nishihirai. The sequence continues at coordinate 15,573,952 of JAWZYU010000011.1, forward strand.
ACTAAAGTGCGTGAGCTTGTTGGATTCCATGATGTCGTATAAGAAACGGAAGAAGTATCCTAATTAGCCTCTTGTGGTTGTCGGTGTTCAGGATTCTTTTGTCGATTCTTGAATTCATGCGTATGCATGTGTAAGGAAAAAAACCGTTTCTTTTATTTTGAAGAGATGGACTCTTTCATTAGCGTTGTTGATTAGGTTGGTAATGGAGTAGACTTGGTGATCAATACAGAGAAGACTAAAGTGATGAGCCTAGTCAAATGGGTCCCTTTGAATGGTTCTGGTTTGCAGAAAGCCTCTTGGTTTAATTACCTTGGAGTTTGTGTGAAAGGTGATAGAAGATGTGTGACTTGAGATAAACAGAGGAATCAGAACTGCTGATGGAACTTTTAAGAATTTGCGGAAAGAAGAAAGATGGCCCAAAAGGGTGAAAGAGGTCGTGACCCTTCCCTTTGCCCTGGTTCAGATGTAAATCAATCAAACTCAACCAATCGTTTCAAGAAGTTAAACCTTAAACAACAGGAAACGTATTCGAAAACATTCACAGATTGATCAGATAGTTCAATGTTATCTGATATCAGTGTTTTCAGATGTAATTCTGTAACGAAACAAGCAATAATCGTTGCTTAAGGTTATCACAGAGTAAATCTTACCAAAGCCTTTGAAATGGAAAATTGTATTATAACGCCTATACACATTGCATCAGTTATTAAATGTAGAAATCTATTATGCGTATATTTTCTCTTTTTCTATTGGAATAAACAGGTGATGTACCATTTACATCATAAGACATCAAAATTTCCCAATTAGACTGTTATCGCCAGAAAATGAAACAAGTCAAATTCTAAAGTATACAGAGCAGAGAAGGCAAATGCATTAACGTCTCTATTGCTACAGTTAGAAAGCGTTGTGACAGACATCTGCTCCCGAATCCTCGGGGCCTTTACAGTTTGCTAGGTAAACAAGACTCGCCTTTAGGGTTAGAGCAGTGCCGTGTTGCATCGAGGTAGCTACATCAACAAACCGTGGGCGATTTATACATAAACGGGTTATTCCGATGGAAAGAAGGTCGCTACGTTAAGGGAATACGTTGAATTTGTTAGATGTCTGGTTAGAATGTACAAGAACGTTAAGGCCTTCACAGAAAAAAATGTTAATGACTGATAAAGAAGCCAATACGTTACTAGACAGAGCTTTTCATCAATCATTTAACTGGGGATTTTTTTTATCGCAATGTCATTAAATACTGATGAATTCATTGGTTGTGTGTACTATTTCATCAGATAATAAAAATAAATATGTCATAAAGCAACTTTCATTGATACGTCTAAACAGGTTTGTTTACATTGAAATGTGATTCTTGAAAAGTTTGTAAGGAAGAGGAATGGTAGGAATTATATCGGAGTACTGCCATCATTTCCAGTTTTAATACTAAGAAATAGACTGTTGCTTTGATGGATAACGTCGAAATTTCTGCAGCAAACGATGCTAAAAAAAGGAAACCGAACTTTTAATGCGATAGATTCAAACTTAAAAATGGGTATATTTCAGTGTACTTGTCTGTCTTTGTTATCATCTCCTTTAGTTAAGTAAACGTTGCTAGGAAGTATTCAAGTAATTTCGTATGTTTCCATTTAACTGTGTGAAAGGTGAACAGAATTTCGTATGAAATGAAAGTTCGGTTAGATGTGTGATGTGCCGCGCTAGCTCTCATACTGAGACACGATTAACGCACATTAACTTACATATATGGATAAACTTAGAGTTCATCTCGTTTAACCATAACTTATCATGTCAACCATAAGATAGCTTCGTTCTCCAATTACTAACAAACTGATAGTGAGGACGAAACAGACTGACATTCAGTGAAATAATTAATTTCATCCGTTTGTCATTAAACAAAATAAAGCAGAATGGGGAAAACATGACTATAATCATTTGTTAGTAATGTCTTCTGATAGGAATTCACATCTGTAAAGATAGATATATTAAATAATATTAAGTTTAACTATTAGTAACATGGAATATTACTATCACAGTAAAGTATAATGTTGGAGGAATGAAATCTATTGCTGTAATATATATTCATTTGCTCAACTTCGGGTCCATGAGCTGGTTCAGTCTGTAGCGTGCGAAGCTAGTACAGTCATGTCCATTAAGCGCGGGGGATGCGTTCCTGGAGCGCTGACTGAATCAGTGTTTACGGGGTTCGTTAGAGCATAGTCCATACGGAGAAGCGTTCCAGAAATCGTAATTTATTACCTACGATTAACATACTGAGGGTTTATTGGATTACTTAAACAACAATGGAGATGATAAACATGGTTTCCTAAATAAATTCTGTATTGCTAAATGAATAATAATGAATGAAAAATTAATAATAAAGTGTGCTGTACTCAAGAGTGGATGGCACAACCCCGAATATGGCAGTGTTGGGAGTAACTGGCAAGAAGATGGGCCAGGTTATGACATATCCTCTGAAGGTGGGACAAGTTGTGGCCTATCTTCGGGAGAGTTGTGGCACACCTAGAGAGCTAGCGCGACACTCTATAATATGTTTAAAATTCCGGGCTAGCTCTCATACTGAGACACGATAGATAACGCTTACCCTATTGTTCTAGTTGGCCGGCCATGGAGAAATATATATTAACTCTACTGTAATTCATCAACCTTCTCTGAGTACTTGGGGTCCTTGTGGTCATTTAGTCCATTGTGTTAGAAATTTCGTCACCGTTATCTATACCGCAAAAAGAGATACGAAGGAAGTAGCTTATCGTTTTGCATATCAAATAATAAAATATATAATTAACTAATAGTGCGGTCATATATGTATTACACACCATATATTTTCGCATACCATGAGCCCCTGTATAAGACAAGCATTATATTTTTAGAGCATATTTTTAGGAAAAAAGTTAAAAATAATGGACACCAGCTGGGAGTGAATAACGTAAAAATCTCCGTTATTTTGTTGTCATAACGGTGCTGCCATGTTGTTGTTGAAGCTTGTTGTTGTATGCAAAGTTTGTCTTGTTGTATGGAGATCTTACATTGGTCATGTGTTTGCAAATAAGAGAGTTTGTGGCCCAGTAAGAGGTACCGTTTGGTTATGTGGAGAAACGTATCCTCTCTTAAGAAGAACCCTTTGTTATTTGGGTGCTAAAACATGAAAAACTGTGCTCCTGAGTATGAAAATATAAAGTATATACTTCCCTATCAAATTACTTGAGTTGTTCCAGGTTTTTCAAGGGCCAAGTCAAATTCGAAATTCCGTAACCTATGAAATAAATATTTCATGGTGAAATATTTATCTAAAGATAAATTATAAGACTTAAATGAATGATTTAAATCAATCTCCCTTTAAGAGGCATAAAAAATCCACCAAGATATATCGTTTTCCAAATTCTTAAACATACATTTATTTCAGAAAAAAGTTTAATATTGCATTTATTTAGGTTTTAAACAACTTGGTAGTTAGAACTCTATGATCCACAATACAAATATTGAATATTACCGACTAAAGGACTAATTATAAGCAAATATACGAGGGATAGTCAGAAAGTAATGCCATAATTTTTTTGCAGATGATTATTCATCCTATAGCATGGTTATTTGTAGAGTATGCATGAAGAAAATCTAGGAAAATAATCCGCTTTTAATTTGTGATCACCTCCCACACATACATCACACACACACGATGAACTGTTTTGCACTTCCTCCAGAACAAGAACCAAGAGCTGGTATGCCGGTTCACTGCCTGTCTTTTGCTGATGTCTTCTTGGTCCACCGACCAACTGTGTGTAGTGAACAGCATCTACCTGATTCACATTCTGCACTCGCCTGTGGATGTTTCCAACAGTCTTCTTCTCACACACCAAGAATTCATTAACATCACATTGCCTCCACCAAGGTCCATGAGGGATGCCATGTTTTATTAATACCACAACAGCGCCAATATGTGCGAAGACGATGTACTTACGATAAAAAAGAAGTGGCAAGGATGTACTTTACACTTGAAAAATAAAAATGCATTAGAGTAAATATTAATCTGTAAAAAAACTGACTGCAATATTCTCAGTTACACTTGTAGATATTTGTGATGAAAATTCAACGAATGAAATTCAACGATAAAAGCGAATAATAAAATAGCATTAAATATTATAAATATACATTTGCTTGACGCATAAGTCATAGGAATATAAGAAAATAAAGAATTCTACATTTCGGATTGGTAACAATGTGAATCATTGTCACAAGCTTTTGACACTGTGTCAATAGACTATTTAATTTTTAAATTGTTTAAAGCTAATATTGATCATAATTTAATTTTATTCTTGTTTTGCTATTTAAAAAATAGAAAATGAAGAGTTAAGTTAAACTCTTTTGTATCACAAAAATATAATATCACGCAGGGCTTAGCTCAAGGATCTATACTTTCACCTATTTTATTTAACTTTTATCTTTACGATATTAAAAAAAAATTGATAGAAAATTCACATTTACTGGTTATGCAGATGATCTTACCTTTTGGGCATCTGATAAAAATGAATATAATCTACAACAAAAATTACAAGACCAAATAAGCAAAATAATTAAATATTGTGAAAAATGGAACTTAATTATTAATATTAATAAAACTTACTGTATTCCTTTTTACAAAGCAAAACATTTTTCACCTAAATTTGCATTAAAATTAATTCAAGGGTAATCACTCAGGTTACACAATGTAAACTACTTGGTTTTTACTTGGGTTCAAAATTATTATGGAATACACACTTGGAACATGCATACACTTAGGGTTCCAAACTATTAAATATTTTTAAATTTTTCGCTTTTAAAAAAGAAGGGACACATCAAAAATATTTACTTACTTTATATCAAAATTTAATTCGAGCAAAAATGGAGTATGGTCTTGAACTTATTGATAAACCATGCATTAACAAACTAAAAAAATTAAATGCTATTCAGAATAAATGTTTAAAAACTACTTTGGGACTATCAAACTTTTGTCCAACTCTTTCTCTTTCGGCTGAAACAGCATTTCCTCCATTCGAAATTAGACACTTAATTTTAATTCTAAAATGTTATTTGAAATCACATTTAAAACTTCCAGATCATCCTTTTTATTTAAAATTTAAAAGATTACCTTTTTATAAATTAATTAAAGAAAACCCTATTATAACTGAATATTTTAAAAATTTCTCTAAAGATGATCTTCGAGGAGACATACCAGGTCTCCTTGCAGATTGGTGTTTTTATTCACCTAAACTTAATCCTGATATACCTTTATTAAACTCTAAGCATAATTCCTCTATTGAGGTCTTTAACCAACTATTTTACAATTTTAAACATGAAAAATTTCATAATTTCTTAGAAATTTACACAGATGGGTCTGTTATTCAAGAAGCGGTTCAGTCACTGCTGCTGTTTACATACCTTCATATAACTTTTCTATGACTTTTAAAATTTTAGACTTTACACCTATTTTACATGCAGAAATTTATGCAGTTATTGCTGTATTTAAATGGCTTTTGGATGATATTAAGAATAGACAAACTGTTTTTTTATATTCACTCCAAGGGAGCTATTCAATCCTTTATGCAAGAACCTTTATATTCTTCCTATAACTATTATATTCACACTTTACTTGAACTTAATACGAAAAACGTTAAAACTAATAATAATAATATTTACATAAACTGGATTCAAGGTCATTCTGGTATCAAAGAAAATGAAGAAGTAGATAGAATAGCTAAAAACGCACACTTTTTAATTACGATCACTCCAGTATACAAATTTTTTACATTAATTAAAAAAGACCTCAAACAATTAGAATCTAATTTTACAGAAGGAAATTTTCAACTGCAGTCTTTTTTTAAACCAAACTTCAGATATTATTTATCAAAAAATATCAACTATACTTTAAAATTACCCTTTTCTAGAAAAGAATTTAAAATTATATTACGACTAAGAACAGACACAATCTTATTAAATAAATCAAAATTCTACTAAAAAATCCGTAATTCTCCAAATTGCACATTTTGTAATTTAATTGAAAATTCTAATCATATTTTATTGAACTGTACTAAATTTGCTTCCCAAGGGGAAAAACTCTTTAATAACTTAGAAAGTATAGGAGTGTCGGATTTCACTATTGAATCACTTTTAAATTATTCAATCTTTAAAACTCAAATTTTAATTTTTCGTTTTATACTTGACTTCCTCCTTGAAACTAATATCTGGAATTTGTTATGAGAAAAAATTAAAAAAAATAATCTAAAAAAAATGCAATATAAAATCTTTAAAAAATTAATTAAAATCAAAAAAATTAATTAAAATTAAAATTAAAAATTAAAAAAATTGCTTAAAAAATTAAAAAACATGATTATATGTTTTCACACAATCCAAAAATGGGAAAGTCTGAAGAAGGATATCCCAATCATTTGTGACGTTTTTCAATTCAATTCAATGAGAAATAAAAACCAGAATTACCATTAAAAGACGATTCACATCAGTCATGTTTTTTAATATTAACTCCTTTGCTTAACCGAAACATTTGGGCATTGTTCCAATTTATTTTTGGTTCCTTTCGACTCAGGGAAATTTTCTGTTTTCAGAAAGGAAGTCCTAGTTCCGTCTTTGCACTTACTTTATGCTTTGACAAATTTCGTATCCGGTAGGGCGTCGCTACAGCTTCTCAGGTCAAATTTTATGATGGAATACATGGAGTAAGACTTAAGACGACATAATATACATCTTCCGAACTTTAGGCTGTAGATACGTTGTAAGGGTGAAAAGAAAGTATGTTATTCTGCGAAAACCAGATCATGAATATACAGGTAGTGTTACTAATTTGTCGCTTTCTCGTCTTATCAATTGTTCAGACCTGAGAAAGTGTTAATGGCTCTGTGCCAAAAGATTTTTATTCTTCTATGCGTCAGTAACCTGAAATATTCGGGGTTTTCAGATCTTCTTCGATTTTGAAGTATATCAATAAAGCACACTAAAGTTATTTAGCTTTAGCGTGCTTATCGGGCGTATACACCTAAAAACTAAAATTACACTGTATAATAGTTTGGTCTTTCTAAAGTTACAAAGTTTTCTAGGGTTACTTATGGTAGTGAAACTTGAACGCTTTGTAAACAAGATAACAGGAAGCTAGATGCTTTTGATTCTAGATGCTTACGCAGTATATGGGCATTAGGTGGTTCAACTTTTTAACTAATAATAAGGTTAGGCAAAGGAGTCGGCAACCTCCTTTGAGCAGCATATTGTGCAGATAGACTCCGTTGTTTTGGCCATGTTGCCCATATGGATAATTATAGATTGGTGAATAGGGTTATGAACGGCGTGCTAAAGGCTTCAGAAAGAGGGGGAGACCTAGAATGCGGTGGGCAGACAATATCAAATAGGACCTTGTTAGAATTGGTGTGCAATGGTCAAATGCAGCAGATATAGCTCAGACAGATATGCTTGGAGAACAAAATTGCACGGTCTGGTTGAACCTCCGTAGCCGTAGTATAGTTAGGTGTTTTACTTCTGGGTTACAATTTCTGAACACATTACGCTAAATGAGCATATCACAAGGGTCCTAAAGGGTCTGAAAAGTAAGGGAAGACATCTGTTGGGAATAAATGAAAGCCTCTCCTCAAGGTCATTGTGATGGTGGTGGTGGGACGAAGATTCTTACTTCGTCACGTGACATAACGTGCAGACTGAACTACGCCGAATGTCGTGTTGGACTGATGACATAAATTTCGCCCTTTAGCTGAGATCAACTAGTTCCTTAATTACCTTCATCTTTACTTAGGTGAAATCACAGGTTCGAGGATTGTTACACCCTCCTCAGACTTCCTGCGCCTCAGACTATGCCTCAGACTTGCTGCGCCAAATGATGTGTAAAAAGGTGTACAACAATTCAAGTACGAGAGTAGTATATGGATGACACAGTTTATTTACATTGATATACAATTATATGCTGGGGTGCGCTCGATTCCGTGGGCCATTGCTGCTTTTCTACGGCAAATATTCATATAATGAGATGGAAAACTGCGCTTCACAAAGACCTCAAACTCGGCGAAACGATATTCAATCCTTGTCTACAACCTAGTTCACACAGAACCGTATCTTGGTTCACAGAGAACCAAACCCTCTCCTTAAGGGTTTTGTTTTTGAGCAAGAGGGGTGACCCTTGACGCGTTTTCAAACGTCCTTCCAGTTGGACAGCAACGCCCAGACTGTTGTTCATTATTGCCGCGCTTGTCCCCGCACTAGCACTCGGGTCAGAGGTAGTCATAAATCAGGGTGCTCAAAACGTGGTCTGTGGGCCACTTGTGTCCTGACTGACCCTTAATTGTGGCCCGCGAACACGAAGCTTCCAAAAGATATTTAAATATATACATATATAATAGCGCGGCATGTACAGTCGCTCAAAAAAGTATCCGAACACTATGGTTTATTACAGAATTCAGAAAAAATATCTGGCGATGATTTTTTTAGAAATTAATGATCTGGCAAAGGTGATATCAAAAAGAATGCTTATGAACCTTCGTGTCACGTGGCACGAAGGTTGCCAGATCACTAATTTAAAAAAAAATCGTCGCCAGATATTTTTTCTGAATTCTGTAATCAACCATAGTGTTCGGATACTTTTTTGAGCAACTGTACCAAATTTTCAAATTGGCCCGCGACTTCCAAAAGGTTGAGCAACCCTGTCGTAAATAGTCGTAAAAGTGCTTTTCGTTCGGTGAGCATATGCAAGTCAGACAGCTCAGACCCGAACAACAGCTCATGAGTCACTTCCCCACATCTGCACTTCTACAAATACGCTTAGTAGATGTATATATTTACAACAATAAAAATAACAACAAAAATACAATAATAAATAAAAAGAAATAAACTAGAGGGACATGACATCATCCAGAGTATGTTCTTTAACTTGCACAGGGTATAGTTCTTCGAGACACGATGCCACGATATTTAAATCAACTGAACAACATCTGTGTTAAGTCAATAATCTTTGAGTCAAGGATTTGATAACTTTGTCAATTTAACAATCTGAATTGATGCTTAAATATTTTCGAAATCAATTCCCGCAATAATATTTAGATAATGATCGTAAGTGCGCCACAAGTGTATATATATATATATGCTAAACAAAAAGTATGATAAAAAAAAGCTAAACAAAAGTTATTCTTAATATGTCCATCTGATTTGGAACAAAATTTAATTATTTTCCTGCATACCTCCATACCTGGTCTAGTATTTAGCATACCTAACTCCTAAACCAGAGGACATGTCCTTGTGTATGTGTTTGTATGTTGAAAGAGAAACCAGGACAATCACAAGGGAGCGTCTAGGTTATCTCCGGCGCTTTGTGTAGGGGAGTACCTACTTCCCTTTAAAAAAAAACCTAGCATAAGAAAAAACCTACCAGAAGCACAGAGAAGTCTTAACAGTCTGGCTTTTTTTATTTTTTTTTTATTTAGAAATATTATTCCTCAAGAAATTTAAACAGTATACATATTTTAATCATAGTGACTCGCAAAGTCATAAGCTTATTTGCAGGAGACTGAATAATTCTAATTTGTATGTAAAATATATCACAAATAAATTTTAACCAACATATAACATTTCGCTAATTACAAACTGGAAAACAGTTAATTGCGAAGTAAGATACCTAATCATGAACTTGCTATAGAGTCGGTTCATTCCTTTCCTATCTTTAGCGGTTTTCACCTTTTCTTTCAATTTATTAAAACTTTCAAAGTAAAATATGTATCTTGAAAGGATGTTAAAAAATCAAAAAGAATATTTATATTCGTATACGCTCTCTAAAAAGTAGAAAATAAATCTAAAACACATCGATAGTGGAATCAGTCACAGAAATCGTATTCACTTCAAAGAAAGATAGCGAGCCGGTAACCTTGTTGAGTAATAAATCGGACTTCCTTTGTTCGGAGTCGAGTTTGAGGTAGTCCGTGACATTGGAGACCCCCTGAGCTTTAATTTGAGATGTATTTCGTTAAGATCGACAGTCGCTAAATTCCCGTTCCATTTTAAGAGGAGGGAAAAACGATGGAGGAACATAATTCGAAGTAGTCGGCGACCTCCTCATGTGACCATTCATTTTACTCTCGCGCTTTCGCTTTCGGAAGATATAGTAGAAGAACTATTTTCACATTTTACCTTTTTATGGGGGAAGAAAAATGAGGGGTAATTTGTGATAACTCATAACACTCCCCACGTCACAAGTTTTCATTTGACATACATTTTATTAAGTACGGATCTCGCGTTCGAAAGATATAGTAGAACAATCCTTCACCTATTTTCTCCATTTTTTAAGAGAAAGCATGGGGTGTGAATTTTTTAACAACCTTTTCATATTTCCCCTTTTTAAGGAAGAAGAAAGCATGGGAGTAAATATTTATAACCTATGACACTCCGCACTTCACAAGTTTTATTTGATGCATAAATCATTAAATTTGTCCATTGCGTTCCAAAGATATGGTGGAACAACGGTTTTGAGAAATCCACAAACTGAGAAACTGGCAAATGTAGAACGAAAAGCAATAGAATGATGGTTAATAAAAACAAGGAATTTTATAATCATTTTTGCATTTCCCATAAATACGTAAGAACTTTGGCAATTTATGGCAATCAAGAAATTGAAGTTTTGTGTTTTAATCACGTTGTATTTCGATTTTTTATGCATTGTCAAAAACATTATTTAAAAACAAGGTTTATTTATAGAGATTTCGGTAAAGAAACAAGCTGAGATAATGTAGTTTCTCTGTTAAAAATTTTAATTGATAGCAATCGTTTATTGGAATAATAGCTGTTGATATATGTAATTGACCGTAGATTTCCAGGTCTTTTTTTTTTCAAATAATTGGCCAAGTTTGTAGTTCCGTGAAAGGTTATTTCATAGTTTAAAATGGATTTCTTTGTAGAACACGATGCGTGTGTCGGTATTTAAACATATCTTAATTTTTTTGAATTTTCATTGCATATAATCATAGTTTTTTATTGATATATCGCGTGTTTATTCCATTTAATTAATTGAACTATATACATAAATGCCTAGCTATTTAATATTTACACTACTTTTATTAAAGTACAGGTGTATACTACTATTTATCTTAAATATTTTCATTTTCTAATTCATCTTGTGTAATAGACTTCAATAAAACTGACTCTGGTGAATATATAATCATTCATTTTGTTTTTTAATTATTTAAAAAAGTGTTGTAGTGTAACCACCTTAAAATTTTATAAAAATATATTTGAGTAATATGAAGTCACTTCTTTATATTTTTCCAATTAGTAAAAATAAAATTATCATCTGCATACAAATATATTTTGTTCCTCAAGTCTTAATTCATTTATATCAATCAAAAATAGTTATGGTCGCAGAATTGACCTTTGAAGATCGTTTTTGAGTGAAATTACCAAAATAAACGCAAATACCAATTTCGCTGATGATGAGCGTAGTTATAATAATTAAGCACTCTGTACCTAGTAGTCATCATGGATAAACTACTTTATTCAAAATAGAAAACAAAAGCAAAATCATATAAGGTCTTTGAAATACGAAAGCTTTATATCATCAAACATATTTAGAAATATGAAAATCAAAAGATATGTTATTTTTAAACACGGTTATCAGGTGCTGAATTCTCACATTTCCATACTTAGAATTTATGAAATTTCATTTCAGCCTCTACAACAATAGTCGACTCAAGCCCAGAGCCCAAGTTTGCCGAGCCAATCCCCAATATCACAGTATCAGCTGGGAGAGATGTCAGTTTACCTTGTGTAGTGGACAACTTAGGAAACTATAGGGTAAGCAAATATGTTATTGATAAGTTTCATTTATTTCAGTGCAGCTTAAATTCTCCGGTTTTGACCTTAGAAGAATCAATAGCTTCTGCAGGTAGATAAAGAATATTATTATATTTTATGATGATAGCAATAGGAACTTTCAAATTTCTCGTTGAATTTTCTCACTCACTACAAACGTATGTCGGAAATAAAGTTATGATACAAAATAATATGATATAAACAATTCTTCATGCTTTCAAAAGACTAAACCTACTCATAAAACTCGAAACCTGTGGATGAGTAGAAGAATATTAATGATGAAATAAATGAAAAGTTTTCTGGGAATTTCTAATGTTCCACGTTCTATCCTAGTATCTTGGGGATGATCCCTGTTGCTGACACTAAGATAGACACAATCTATCCTGCATCTTTTTCTAGATACCTGTAACTCTAATTTCAGGTTTTAGGTTTTAGGAACAATTTCATCTGTTTCATTTTAATTTCTTGAGAGCTATTGTATGTATGCAGTGTTTTTCTATTTTAATTGTTGTTTCTTAATATCTATTCTGATCACTCGAAATCAGTAAGGTTATTATTATGTTTATGTTCAAAATTCTGGAGACTTCTATTTTACCTTCCCTTGAATCTTGATTTTAATTTTTAAAGTCGTCGAGTTATCCGCTAGCAGATTTCAGAAATGCATACAGGCTTCACCTTCTTTCAGACAAAAATGTTTTTCACCTCAAAATTTGATCCTGAACACCCTAATTTGCCACATTTAATTATGTACCACAGATCATTTTTCGAATCTAAACTCCGTACACTTGCTTTGACTAAGGTTCCTGCTTGGTTGATACGGCTTTCGTTTTTGGGGATCCCAAGAAATATTAAGGAAATTCATGTAAATAGAATGAGTAATTGCCAATCATTAAGGTAGAGCTTTGAGTTTATTCCATCAGTTGATATATTCAGATTGTTTAATGAGTTCTTTGTCAAACACATCACAGTGGATCTAATGAAGATACTAGAAAAAATCGTCTTTTTGATTCCAATGCTGTTTTTGTTTTCAGTATATCTTTCTACCAATGGTTTGTTACTTTTTTTTCCATTTGGCCATAAAATAATATAATAGTGATTTTAACGTCAAATCAATTTCGTATCGTTATGAAACAAATGCGAGTAAGTATGAAAGGACTTATACAACCGGGTACTTTACTTGAAAGAAGAGTACATAATTTAGATTAAAAAATGCGCGGTAGTACATAATAAACGTATCAAATTGACATGATATTCAATTTTAAACTTTAATCTGGGACCAAGAAAAAAACGGTGTCGAAACAAATGCGAATAGGCCATTAGAAAGTGAATGAAATTCATTTCCACCGTTAAATATATTATTTACAGTTTTCTACTTCAGAACAAGAGAAACTCTAACTAAATTAATTACATGCTGTTCTTTGCTTTTCTTTTTGTGCAAACATTTTGTTCTGTAGAAAGGTTATTATCGTTTGTAACACATTTATTTATCTTGAAAGAAATGATGATGCAAAAGCCTAAAAACTGTAGGTAAAAAGTTATCAACCTACTCTTTTAAATTCGGAAAATCTCCTCAGTGAAAGAGTATTTAGACATGATCCTTTGAGTGAAAATAAATGGAAAACATTTATCAGGTTCTTAAATCATGTGATGTAAACTTTTTGTCAGGCCATTGCGGTGTGGATGTTAATTTATCAGACTGGACAAGATATTTCAATTTTTAACTTTTTCTATCTAGCAATATTTCTCTTACAAAGAAACAGAGTCGGATGTTAAATTATTGAAGAAGAAGCTTGGGGACTGATTTATAACAAGTAATATGTGACTGTAACTTTTCCGTAAATGTTAGAATTGTAGAGAGTTAAGATAAATTAAGTATCGTAAATGTCAGAATTGTAGTCGGGGCTACAATTCCAATAAGCACAGATTCTTTTACTCTGTAATAAAGGTGTGTAAATATATAATATACGGTATATGGAATTAGATTGAAAAACTATTTTTATAGCAAAGACACAGATAGACAAACGTTTCAGCTCATTATATAAGAGAAAATAGAGAGTAAATGTGGAAGAATTTTACGAGAAATTTGAAGGTTGGTAGGGGACTAGAGACAAATTGATGCTGTGCGGGACAGTCTGACAGATTCCGGGACGCCTGGCATACATGTCTGAGACCCTGCCACTCTTTTATGAATTTTGCCCTATTACCCAGCTATTATTGAAGCACATGCAAATATTTAGACCCGACGTTTAATATGTCATATACGTAAATAAATTGAATTCATTAGTTCCATCATCCATTGAGCTAGTAAGATAAAAATTGAAAGCAGAAAGGATTAATTCCACTAGATATGCAATCAGAAGTTTTGTTTATAGCCTAAGAGTTTCTATCTTTTTTAATATGAAATCATTCTTGGGAATAGGTTTTGAAGTTATGTGTTCTATTTGTTAAAGACAGACTGCTTTAAAGCCATGTATTAAAGATTGGGACCAGATATCTACTAAAAGGCTTCGAAAAATTTCTTCTTTAGTAAAAAATCACGCGGCGGGAATCGAACCCTCAACTCTATAATTGTTGAAGTATAATCGTACAAATAATCTGTGTATTAAATTCCTCTTTAGTTTATTTTTAAAGGGATGATCGTACAACCCTGCACAAAGAACGGATATAACGGAGAAGCTCTCTTCTTGAGCCTGTCCTCTTATGCAACATCGCTTGTTTGTAGTCAAGAACGCTAACCAGTAGACTAGTTATGGGCTAACTAAGGTTCAACTTATTAGTATGGTTAATTTATTCTGTAGTTAATGATAGACGTAGTGTTTTTGATTGCTTTTTAAGAATTGTTTTTTTTTTGTGTCTTTTGGTTGATGTATTCTAGTTTTGGAGTCTAGATTCGTTGGCTTAAATTTCTTCATTTAGTGATTAGTAGTGTTATGAGTTATTCATTTGGTATATTTGTAGTTTTCTGAATGTTGGCTTCATCATCATCATCATCACCACCACCACCACCACCACCACCACCACCATCATCATCATCATCATCAAGCAGCCATGGATTACGGAGGTCCAACCAGACCGAGCAATTTAGTTCTCCAAGCAAGTCTGTCCTGAGCTACATCTACTGCATCTGGCCACTGCACACCAATTCTAACAAGGTCCTGTTTCACATTGTCTGCCCACCGCATCCTAGGTCTCCCCTTCTTTCTGAGACCTTTAGGCACATTGTTCATAACCCTATTCGCTACTCTATAATTATCCATACGGGCAACATGGCCAAACCAACGGAGTCTCTCTCTGCATAATATGCTGCTTTAAAGGAGGTTGCAGACTCCTTTGCCTAACCTCATCATTAGTTACAAAGTTGAACCACCTAATGCTCAAGATACTGCGAAAGCATCTGGAATCAAAAGCATCTAGTTTCTTGTTTTCTTGTTTACAAAGTGTCCAAGTTTCACTACTATAACTAACGCTAGAAAGAACCAAATTATTATACAGTCTAATTTTAGTCTTTAGGTGTATACGCCAATTTTTCCACACTCTGCATAGATTCTTAAAAGTCCCGGCAGCAATCCCTATCCGTCTGTTAATCTCATGCCGCACATCATCATTATCTGTTACATAGCTTCCAGGATAATTAAACTGTGACACCTGCTCAAGACTGCAACTATTCAGATTAATTGAATCACAGCCTGCCTGACCAATTTTCATCACTTTAGTGATGAAAATTGGTCAGGCAGGCTGTGATTATTTCACATTTTATTCAAATTATTCACAGGTTTGGGTATAAACAGAAAGAACCTGCCTGACCAATTTTCATCACTTTAGTGATGAAAATTGGTCAGGCAGGTTCTCTCTGTTTATACCCAAACCTACTCTACTACCAGTCTCATCAACAGCTCGGATGAAAGAGTTCATCTCATCAACATCATTTGCCAAAAGGGCTAAATCATCAGCATAATCTAAATCAGAAATTTTCTTATCTCTAGCCATTTAAGGCCAAAATCTTTCCCTTGAAGTGGATTTCGCATAACATAATCAACAACCAAACTAAAGAGAAAAGGAGACAAAATGCACCCTTGTCGAACACCAGAAGTAATGCTAAACCAATTGCTACAAGTCTTATCAACTCTCACACACGACTCAGTGTTATTATAGAGAGCTTTCATTACGTTAACTGACTTGCCTCGTATACCATATCATCTCACAATCAACCACAAATTATGACGATCAACAGAGTAGAAAGCCTTTTTGAAATCAACAAAGCTAGCAACCAAAGGTTTCTGAAACTCTAAATATTTCTCAAGAATCTGCCTAAGTGAAAATATCTCATCTTCCCATCCCCTAATACTTCTGAATCCACATTGCTCATCACGCAATTGACTGTCAACCAGATTCTTAATTCTATTAAGCACAATCATGGAAAGAACTTTACCTGGAACAGAGAGTAGGCTGATCCCCTATAGTTATCACAAGAACTGCGATCACCTTTTTTTAAAAATAGGGATAACAATAGCTCTGGTAAAATCCTTAGGAACCATGCCTTTATCATAAAAGATATTCAAAATTTCAATCATCCGTGTGGTAACCGAAACATTCCCAGCTTTAAGCATTTCCGTAGTAATTTCATCAACCCCTGGGAATTTATGAAGTTTAAGTTTAGAAGCAGCCAAAATAACTTCAGATTGTGTTATAGGGCCAACATTAAAGCCACTAATGCATCATCATCATTGCAAACAATGGGAATAGAACTAACCCCATTGTTTTGAATATCACTGAAATGCTCAGCCCACCTTGCCATGACAGAAGCCTCACCTTCTATAACCTTACCTTGTTTATCCTTCAATCCTTGTATGCCTGTCCGTTTTCTACACACAAAACATTAACTATCTGGTACAGCTCTTTGCTGTTGTGCTGTCTAACTGCTTTTTTGTCAGCCAAGCCATCAAGCCAAAGATTCTTATCAGTAGCTAACTGATCCTTTACATGTTTATTATGCTCTCTGTAATCCTTTCTATTAGGACTAGTAGGGTACTGATTAAGGACATTCCTGCAGTTCCTTCTTTCTGAAATAAGCTCAATTGCCTTATCACTTAAATAATTCTGTCTCCTCTGCTCCTTTTTCCCTAAAAGAGTACTGTTAGTTTCCAAAAAAGCCAGTTTAAAACGGCCCCATTCTTCCTCAACTTCAATAGCAAGCAAATCATGACTGTCATAATGACTAAGTAACCTATCATGGTAAGCTTTAGCTATAACTGGATCTTTCAGAGTTTCAGTATTAAAAGTAAAAATTTTAACCCTAGCACAACACTTTTTAAGAGTAAGTTGCAAGACACTTTTAACAAGGTAATGGTCAGATCCAATTTCAGCTCCCCTATATTTTCTGCTATTCCTAACAGAACTAGCCCATTTGCTGTTAATTAATATATAATCAATCATATTCTTATGCAGCCCATCGGGTGAAACCCATGTGTACTTATATATGTCGCGGTGTTTGTAATAAGTGTTAGTTATTTTGAATCCATTGAGTTTACTTACCTGTAGGAGACGTTGCCCATTGCCATTGCAGCTACCAATACTAAAAAGGCCTATTACTCCTCCCCAAAGGTCAGAGTCAGTACCAACTTTGGCATTGAAGTCACCTAGAACAAGGGAAATATCTCCTTTTTTGACATAATTCAAAATATGCTGAAGTTGTCCGTAAAACCTATCCTTCTCATCCTCATCGGCATCCTCAGTGGGGACATAACAGCAGAAAACATTCAAGTCTTTAGCGCTTGTCTGAAATTTTGCTGCAAGAAACCTTCCATTAATGCACTCATATCCAAGAAGAGCATCACTAGCGTGTCTGCTGAGAAGCAGACCCACGCCTTGGTGATGCTTATTGTCGTCCCTCCCGGAAAATAAAAATTTAAGTTTATTTTTAAGAATCTGACCTTTATATGTCCATCTGGTCTCTTGTAAGCCGAGAATATCTAAGTTATAATAGTGGAATTCTTGTGTGAGGACATCAAGAGAAAAAGTTCTGTGCAGAGTCCTCACATTCCAACTACCTATGGAGAGAAAATGGTTAGTGGGATGTTTAAAGATACTATGTTTATTGAGAGAGAGAATGCCGACAATATCAAACAGCCCCCTAATCACAGACATGGGGCAAAGACCCTTTCCCCTAACACTAAAGGCTGAAGCCATCTGCACTGGAAGACTTCCTCCAATGTAGAATTTGACGATGCCAATAGAAGCAAATTGTTCAGGTGCCTGCGATGACCTCTGCTCAGGATTATCCACCAGCTGATAAACATATCCTGTGAATCTATTCACTTGGGGCTATCAACCCACAAACAAACAGAAAACACAGCGGAAGGTTTTCCCTCCAGAGAAGCCCACCAGTGCAGCAAAATCAGGATCCATAATCAAGCTCAGAGCCATATATCTGTCCAGTCCAGTGGGTTTATATGGTCAGCACCAGGACCCTGTGTGGTTGACCACTCCTCAGCAGGGTAGAAGAAAACGAAAAGTAGCCATAGTTGTCCAGATCAGTAAGCCACACTAATCTGGCAGCCCTCCCCTTCCGTTCACTTCCACAAGAGAGTATCTCTTTTGAAAGGTACTAACGGTCTGCACCACGAGAAGGCGTGGTCGGACATTAGGTGCTGGCCTTGCCAGTTCTATGCATCATCACAGGGGATTGGTGCATAGCTCTCCTTCTAGTGACTACCTAGCTGCCATTTACTAAGAAATAAATATGAAACACTGTATTTTCAGCACTGTATTTTCCTGTTTAATATTAACGCAGAGTTCTTTTGCTGGTCATTATAAACTTATGTCATCAAACATAAAACGTTTTGAATATGCTTTAGAAATATTATTTTCAGAAATATGATATTTGTGTTCTGATTACCGTCTTGCTCGTTTTTTTTCCTGATGTCACAAAAAGGAAAGTAAGTTAGCCATAAGAAAAGCAACAGTACTGAGATAAATCGTGTTATCTTTTGGCAGATCGCTCTCAGCCCCCAATCAGGGGTGTAGTGAAGGACTATGGTTGCGGGGGGGGGGGGGAATCGAAAATTTTCCGACTCGAAATCAAATATTGCCAACTGAGAAAATAATGTATCTGTCAGGTTCGTACATAGATTTTCCGCTCTGTAGGTGTGTATCTTTTTTTTTTTTTTTTTTTTTTTTTTTTGGGGGGGGGGGCTGTTTTCAGAACTCTCCTGCATTTTGCCATTTGACTGCCAATTTTGCCAAATAGGCATAATTTCGCAGAAATAATCCCAATTTTTACATCTCGCCTGATTTTTGAAAAGTCACTCTGAATTTTGCCAACTCCCCCAAGATTTGACAACTCGCCGTAATTTTAAAGAAAAAATCTGATATTTTTACATTTTCCCTTAATTTTTACCCAGTCTCTTCGAATTTTATCAACTCTCCTTAATTGCACAAGAAAGGCACAATTTTTACAACTCCGCTGTATTTTACCAAGTGGCTTCAAATTTTGCCAACTCCCCTAGATTTTACCAAGAGTTCTCGATTTTCACAACTCCCCTGTATTTTACCAAGTGGCTCCGAATTTTTCCAACTCCCCTAGATTTTACCAAGAGTTCTCGATTTTTTCCACTCTCCTTAATTTCACAAAACCAATCCCAATTTTTAAAATTGGCCTGTACTTTACCAAGTGTTTTCCAGCTTTGTCAACTCCCCTAGATTTTGCCAAGTTGCCTCGATTTTAGCCTTCTCCTTAATTTCGCAAAAACAATTCCAATTTTTATATCTCTCCTGAATTTGCTAAGTCACTTCAAATTTTTCAAACTCCCCCAAATTTTGCCAAGTTTCCTCGATTTTGCCAACTTGCCACAATTTTACAGAAAAAATATCCCAATTTTTACATCTCACCTGATTTTTGCAAAGTCACTCTGAATTTTGCCAACTCTCCTAGATATTGCGAAGTTGCCTCAATTTTGCCAACACGACATAATTTTACAGAAAAAAGATTGCAATTTTCACATCTCACCTGAATTTTGCCAACTCCCACAATTTTCCCATGTCACTTCAAATTTTGTCAACTCTCCACGATATTGCGGTCGCTCCGAATTTTGCGAACTGCCCCTAGATTTTGCCAACTCGCCATAATTTTAGAGAAAAAAATCCCAATTTTTACATCTCACCTGAATTTTGCCAAGTGACTCCGAATTTTGTCAATTCCCAAGATTTTGCCAAGTCACTCCGAATTTTGCCAACTCCCCAAGATTTTGCCGAGTTGCCACGATTTTGCCAACTCACCTGAATTTTACTAAGTAACTTCGAATGTTGCAACTGCTCTAGATTTTGCCGTCTCTCTATTTTTCAAACTATCCTAGATTTATCAAGTTGCCTCGATTTTTACAACTCCCTTTAATTTTACAAAAAAAAAGAATACAAATTTACACAACTCACCTAGATTTCACTAAGTCGCTTCGAATTTTGCCAACTCCGAGTCACTTTGGTGGAAGTCTCCATCCCATCCTCCTATAGCTACGCCCTTGCCTCCAATCATCAAAATGTATTCTTCTAAACAGTAAAATCTAAATTCCGAGATTAAATCAATAGGGAAAGCTAAGAGAGGAACTGACATAATTTTGAAACTCACGTCAAGAAGCCATAAACTATATTTCTGCTGTACATAAAATCTAGAATTTTCTCTACAATTTTAATTTCGTATTATTTGAAACTCCATACCATATAATGCAGATTATGTAGAGGAAAGCTGCTTTTCATAATAAATTTCAAAGTTTAAATAGAAAATGTATTTTAGACCATGATCAACAATGCTGTTGTCAAATCCTTTGGTGAATGAATTGGCATATTAAAATCAAAAATTTTTCTTGTTTCAAACACTTTTTCAATTTTTCTTAAATTTACATTCTTCCCTCAAATTAGAATCATACTTTTATTTACTTTGTGGTAAAAACTGAGTTTAATACTATCTTAAGAACTAAATTTACATATCTGGCAACTTATGAATTCAATTTAGTTCATTAAGCCAAAAATAGTAATGTAAAAGTTTAAAACGTTGTAAAATTGCTTCATTGTCATTGAAAGGATTTCGTACATTATCTTTATTAGCAAATGATAGAAACAACATAAAATAATGCTATGTTTTAACAAGTAGCCTCAAGTCCTATTGGAACTGAAGTCAATATTAGTAGGAGAGACTGATCTGGCCGTGATCCTTGAGAAGTAACTCTTCAGGAGAGGTAGATCTCCTTGAAGGTTGGTTGCTAATGACCTGCACACCGAGAATGTTCTAGTATTCTCGTGTTCTAGCCTATTTTGTGCATCATCACAGATGAATAATGTGGATTCTGTGCATTAAGGGAACAATTCTGTGCATCATTACAGAGAAATAATGTGCAAGGACTCATGTGGATGTGCCCTTTTTTCATTGGTAAATTTCTCTCTTCAGATTTACTGCTTTATTCTTTATCTGGAACGGAGTCTATATTATTATGGACCAGCATTGCCAATACTTACAATTATCAGGGTTACTTAAAAAATATATTTATCCTCAAGGAATATCGTAATATGACACATAAAACATGCCTAGTCTAATGGTTATCGTACCTCACTACTAATACCAGCGCGAATTCTTTGTGTAAGTTTTGTATGTTGTAGAAGAAACCAGGGCAAGCCATATAAAGCTTTTAGGTTATCTTTGTCTTTGCATAGGGAACTATCTCCTTCCCTTTTAAAAATAATTAAAAATGAATAAATAAATAAATGTATAAGTTAACAATGAATAAAAATCTACTTCAACTAACTGGAAAAGTGGATATGAAAAATTAACCAGTAGAGGGAAAGGGAAAAATTTATGCTGAGAGGTAAAAATCCACCGAGACTTCTAATTTCTAAGTTTTCTCAATTGAAAATAATAATTTTCTTTGGGGGTTGGCATCACTGACGACTGATTTCAGGAATATAAACATTTCGAGATAAGATCAACTGCAAGTGATTAAAGACCCTCCTTAAAAAAATCGTACCACCGAGCAGTGAAAATATTTTCTCTTTCCATCACTTGCGGTTCATTCTTTTTCAGTTTCTCATTGACGTTTGGTCAAAGTTCTTTATTACATAATCTTAATTTTCCAAATCTAATCAATGTGAAATATTTAAACAGAAATTTAAATCAGCTTGTGTACTTAGAAATGTCTCATAAATTGATTTTACTCATAACACAAAATGTTATTTCAACCTCTAGACAAACTTTCTTTCAACGTGTGACAACTGAAGTTGCTGCATACACCATATTCATAACAAGACAAGCGTTCTCCTGCAGTTCGCTTTCGAACTTAATTACACTGCGCAGTAGGTTGCTGTCTCTTGCACCTGCAATATTGGCATGTAAGCAAAGCGATTATTTTTAAACATCCTTTTATTAAACAACAGCTTACTTTTAGGAACAAGCGGTACATTCCTTGTCACCTAATCAAGTTCGTATTGTAAGATTATATAGTGTATGAATTAACCTAAGCTGTGAAAGATAATTTATTGATTATTTACTATAAGCTTCTCAAGTCAACAGTTTTTCTATTTGTTTATTTCCAATCGGAACTGCTTTTGCTAGCAATTAACTAATAGAGCAAGGGTTGATTAGGTTGCTTAGCAGCATATTTTCGTTGAAAAATGGGATAAATGGATGTACGAAGTTGCTTGAAAACTCAGTGCATATTAAATATGCAAGGGAAATAGAAATTCTATTTAAATCAATGGGAATTAAATGTCTTAAATATCTTCATATTTGTTTCCTGTAAAACGCTGCAATTGCATGTTACCTTTGTGCAAGGGTCGCTAAGTCTGTTTAGAAAATTGAAATATATATATATTTTTTCAACTCAGCTACTGATAAATTAGATAAATTAGAAAACTGCTGAAGTCAAAATTAAAAGTGTATACTACTGATTTACGAAGTGAACTTGTGGATGTTTTATTTATTGTGGTATTAAGATTATATATTTACAAGATTGAAATTAGCTGAAACACCCATAAGATGTAGCCCGAATCAGTACCATTTTGTTAAGTATTCGTGTGGTGTAAATTGTACTTTTATATGTTAGACTATAATGCCAGAACACGAAACAAATAATGATTTAACCCAAAAATAATGAAAATTAGAATTAGATGGAACCTTTTACTTGCACGCACAAAAATGAACTATTTTTCTTTTAGAATAAAATAGGTGATTTTTTCTTACATTTGTCTGAATTTCATATCTTTATTTTTGCCTCATTTTAATCTAAGATGTAAACTTCTCATGCAGTAAAAATAATGTTTTTTTCTAGAATGTAATTCTAACTAGGTAATTGCATAGTCAATTAGTAATGATCACATTTCAAAGAATTTTGTTTACAAATTAATATTTAAATCTAAGATATAATATTCCTCTTTACTCCTTAGGCACGAACTACGTGTGTTTCTCTGGATATTACGAATTTATCTTAGGATAAACATACTCATCCCTCACATAAAAAAACAACATTTGCACATTCTATATTATATGCCTTGGAATAAATAAGAAAACAAAAGTAACGTGAATTTTGGCCATTGAACTTTTTTATTAACACTGGTGAATCATACCTGCTTAATCATAGGTAACAGGGACTGAAACTAACTCAAAGTTTTTTGCACAATGATTAAATGAAAAAAATAAATACCCCCTCAAGCAACTGCTTGCCACAGAGGTCTGACAGGAGCGTGTCAGTTTATATGCCACAGTAGAAGATCTGAGAGGATGGCAGGACCTCAGCAGAAAACAACACGAACAGCCATGCCTTACCCGGGGCTTAAACCCAGGTCCCTTAGATCAGTAGCCAAGCGCGCTAACCACTCGGCCATGGGACGGCCTGCACAATTAGTGTTTATTAATACTGAAAAAAAAATGCCAAATAGAAGAAATCAGTGAAATAGCATTCACAAAGTGTGGGAAGAGGCTCAAAAATTAGACTTTGAGGGATTACACATTGAATTTGATATCTAAAGAGAACTAAAAATGAAACTTGATATTCGAGGTTGTTTCGAAATAAAACTTGTGCTTATGTTATTTTTGATGAATCACAAAATGGAACATGATATTTAGAGGAGCTCAAAAATGGAGTTTGACCATGAGAATTTATTTAGTTTTTAGGTTTCATAAACTAATTATAGGCAGTTTCTGAGATTTCAAGAAATTCAACATAAACGCTTCAAAATGTTTATTGAAAAGTAAATATTTTAAAAGTTTATTGTAATAATGTAATTATTCATTTTTGATAGTATTACAAATAGGAGAAATGATATTTAAAAATTAAATTAATATTTTAAATGACAGAATAATATTATATTTAAGTTTATATTAATAAATATTTAATTATTATTAATACGCCAATATTTTGATTTTGTCAAAACATTTATGTAATGTTAAAATAGTAAATTTTAGAAACATAATTTTAATGGTTATTATTAAATGGCGTTATGAGAATGGCGAATCATCCCATTCACATTGGGGAGGAAGGGTCGGGCCCACTGAGCCCTCCTACCATTTCGAGAGCGATATTAGTTAGGTATAGTAACAAATTTATTTCATTTTTATAAGCTCTCAATACTTTCAATCTCAGTAGTTGTAAATGGTATAGGGAAATTATTGTTTATTTAAAGTCTAAATTCCAATACCATAAAAGTGTTAATTAAAAAAGTTCAATCGCCAGAATTCATATCTTTATTTTTTCTTATTTATTTCAATACAGAACGTGCAAATATTGTTTTTTGATGTGATAGATTAGTATGTTTATCCCAAGATAAATCCATAATTTTAGAAGAAACACACTTAGTTCTTCCCTACGGAGTAAAGATGAATGTTATACCTTAACACTGATATTAACATGTAAATATCAGTGACAGGTCATCATTACTAATCGACCATGTGATCGATAGAGTAAGAAATGTAATAATTTCTTAATAAGTTTAGAAAATGTTAAATAGCCTTTACAGAAATAGAGACAAAATTAGACGAATATCAGTGTTACATTGAGACATAAGACTAAGGAGGGATACACATATCGAGAAATCGACATGAATAAAGCCAGAGAATCAATAAATAGAGTGAGGGTTTCATGTTTAGATCAATTCAAAGATAAATGGATAAGGTACGAGGAGGAATGCATAGGTAAATCAATAACAGACTCCGAGCAAAGAATCAGAAGCTCATGGGAGAGAGAGAGTTATATCTCCACTATTTGATTTCAAATCCTCGCTACTCTCTGTATATACGACTGACATACGAATCATGCTACCTGTCTATTGGTTCTAGTTCTCATCAGTCGCAGAAGCTAGTGTTTCTTTTCTTTCCCCCTCACCGAATTCTCTTTCCGTTCTTTTGTTTCCACACGACCGTAATGCCTTCCAAATGTGATTCTCCCGCAGGTCGCCTGGATACACACCAACAGGTACACTCTGTTGACACTGCAGAACAGAGTGATCACCCGCAGTTCCCGTTACAAGGTGACCCACAACAGCCACAGGACATGGTGGCTGCACATCGCCAACGTCCAGGAGAGAGACAGAGGGGAATATATGTGCCAAATCAACACCATTCCCATGATGAGCCAAGAAGGATATATAGAGGTTGTAGGTAGGTGCTTTTGTCTCACTCACTAGCGTTAAACGAAGGAATTTATTTCATGAGGATGAAAGATAAACAAAAGAGGAAAGGGTGAGATTGGAAAAAATCTAAACTTTGATCAAACTCGTATATGTCACTATAAAATATGGTTTGAAAACGGAAATAGTTTCTTCTTGCTTTGGGGATTTATCATTTATATCATGCGTTCTAACTCTAAACGAATTTTAAATTTGTGATAATAAAACTATTAACAAAAACATGATTTCGCTTATGAAGATCTATTTGTTAGTGGATTTATGAATAAAAACTTGAGAAAAATGTACTGTTTGTTGAAAGTACTTATATATATCTTTTTCGCAAAAACCAGAAATTTATCTGCATATTTGTAATATATATATATCATGTCCATCATTGAAATCGTATCATCGATATATATACGAGGGTTGTTCAAAAAGTAAGAATACAAAGCATCTAATTTCCATTCAGAGGCATACAAGTTGTAACTAGTTGTATTTAAGAGACGCAGTAGAGTATGACCAACAAAATATTTATCCATTTTTGTCTCAGTTGTATTCGAACCTTTGAATACGCCCTCGGAAATGGCAATGTTTATTAAAACTTCATCCGACTTGGAAATACATGCAGTTATTCGTTTTCAGAATGAAAAACACAGCAAAACAGCTGACACTGTAAGTTAGTAAAAGTTTTTGGTGAATAGGCAATAAACAGAAAACAAAATGTCGCAAAATGGGAGAATTAGCTGGAAGCTGTGCTGTTATGTAAGCCATTTTTGGCCGAAACCTAGAACGAAACCTTTACCGAAAGAGAGCAGTTCATGTGAAACGCTAATTAATCATAAACAATTGATAAAATGCTATGCGATAGAGATCTGGATAGAGTGTTTCAAGCTGATAAATCGCGAATCATCAGTTCTGAATAGTGACATTATTTACGCGCTTAATACTTTTCATAGTAATCGCTGTTTGCGGCCTGGCGCTTCTTAGTTCACCTTTGATTGACTCTCCATATATATGCGGCACCATTTTCTGTCAACATTAACATATAAGATTAGTTATAAATTCGAAATTTTCTTCTATGATAAAATTAATCTACATTAAATATGTTATAATTACTGTGTACGAGGATTTGTTTATTCTTAGATAATTATGAATCACGAAATATAACATTTTGATTGAGTTTATATATAAATAAATTATAGATATGTATATAACATATGTTTTATTCATGCTATTTAACATTATAAATTATATTTCAACATTATAAATTTTCTTGAATTATTCATATTCTGTTTTACAATTAATACCCTAGGTATTTTTAGACACAATTGTTCGGATCATCATAACATGAAAATATTTTCCCTTCGTTTACTAATGAATTTGAAATGCGATGGACGCATAGTTTAGGATATTAAATTCGTAAAACATCGCAATTATGAGAGTGAAACAATAGCTTAGTTTACATAGTTGCCAAATCAGCAATACCTTTTGCACAGGATCACTGCTCTTAAAAGTTTGCGAACAAATGCTGAAGGAAATGAGAAACATCACGATATTAACAGACGAATAGTAAACTACCCCAAACCTGCAATCAACGCGTTGCGTGATAGGAAAGGTGAAAGAAAAATAATTTCCCTATGCTCAACTTCTCGTAAGTTTTGATCGTCTCACACAATCTTCTGCGAGATAACAGCCACGTTGTGTGTTGCTCTGTGACGCCATTTTGGCAATCAAGGCATTATATTAATGGAAACCTTTATACTTTTAATGTGCGATTTATCATATGAAAGCAAATATTTCGATTCAGTAAGATTAGGTTATTTTGTGAAAGACTGGTTTGCTCAAACTTCCTTAGACAAATATTGTAATTGTATCTCATCATTTTCTACTTGCACAGGTAGCAAACACAAATCTTCTAGATATTTAACTTTGTCAATTTAGAACAATCCTTTGAGGTTCTTTGTCGGACTCAATCCGATGTTCTACGTGTTAAATAATCAAAGTTGGATGTGAAAGGGATGAAAATGTAGCAGAGATATTTTTCAGGTTAGTTATCAATTCTAATTATATTTGTTTTGTGAACTTGTAACACAATTATAATAAAAATGATGACATTAAAGTTGCTTGGAAATTCAGATTTAATCTTTAGTAGAGGAAATAATGAATAATTAGAAAATTAATTAAATGGGCGAATTAACATCATTAAGCATTAAATTCTTTGACGTGAGCAGGCAAAAAAATTAGATTAAAATAACAATACTCACAACGATGAAACAGAATACGGGCTGAAAGACACAAAAATAGAAATGAAATAACTTTCGAATGAAAAGATACACAAAAAAAAGGTTTTACTTGACACTCATTAATCATCATGTTATAAAATAGCCGTAATCCTAGAGAGGGTAGGTGGACAGGCTGGCGGACACGCTTGAAGTCATTGGTGGCAGAAATTGTTAGTTTCCTTGTGGTTCCACGGTTACTTGAGAGATCAGTCCAAAATTTTTTTGGTTGTTCCACTTAGTTATAGCCGTGTTGGGGTGTAGCGAAAATCATATGGGATAGTCCCTTCCATGGAAATACCCATGGGGGAATCGAGGGGTCCGGAACTACCACCCTCACCCTTCGAAAATCATCTCTCGTCTTATGCGAAATCTCGAACTTGTCTACTTGTAAAATTTTTTTCCTATGTAATTCCCCTCCAGCAAGGCTAAATTATCGGAAGGAAAACTATCCTGGGTGCGTGCCTGGTTCCTTCGTCCCTTCCATTCCTTCGTCGAGTGACGGAGGTTCTTCTTCAACAAGATAGTTCTTGCCTGCCACACTTTAACAATAATAATCAAATTTGAGACACAATGACTCAAATCCTATAACGAGAGATAACTCGAGTCATTAATTGGGGATTATGAGTTCTCGGCATACATTTCATGGCCTGCTAGTCACATCAACTCATCTCGGACAGAGTTACTGTGATGTAAAGAGAAAACTCAGTGGTGTGAGGGATAGTGTGTGTACCATTGAATCTGCTTTGTTTAGGATCCAACGACCGGCGTATGAATTCATGCTAGCGTATTAGAGAAGCGCACATTCCACTTCTATTAGAGAACATTAATCTGCACCAACATCTTGTGGCATGAAGTGAGGTGCCTTCAACAATAATGATTATACAACAGTCTTCATTAGTGGCACCTGGCATGACCAACATTTTATGGATATCATTCTCTTATATGTATTTGGATCCAGTTCTCGCCCCAATTTTCCTATGACTTTCTTGTAATTAGTGTGGACACCTGGAATAGAAAGGGCACAGCTAACACTGGCTATCGTGTTAGACTAGCTACAGCAAATGGAAATATATTCTTCTGAGTTCCAGTCATCATCTAACGGATTCGATGTCTCATTGTAAATTGGCTTGTATCATTTCCTTTGGTATCACACTTAATATCAAGCATATTTCATACATTTTTCAAGATTTTTTAAACCGTAAAACGGAGGGGGAGATGTTAGACCTCATTGGAAATCAAATATCTTGGCCCCCTTTATTACATATTTTTGTCTCGGTTGTGTTTCTTGCCCCCCTCGATTTTTTTTGTCTAATCCGTGCCTGCGTAATATTAACGTTTTTTCACTGTAAATAACATTTGTTTCGGTGTATTTTTGTCTTTTATCTTCTTGCGTTTTTCTGCTGACAAGCACAGTGTAATCACGATACATTACACTGCTCCTAGATGTACAATTTTAATGTCGAATAGTGTATATATTGTAATGTAAATGGCTACCGTTAAAATTCAAGAGCCCCTCAAAATGAAGACTTAGTTATGACCCCCTTCCCAAATACATGAACTTAAAATTCAATCGAGACAAGGACATAGCCATGCGGTTCTTGATGTTGCCATTATAACTATAAGAAGAACCTTTGTGCTATTAGTCATTTAGCTCAATCAGAAAATAAAAAAGTTTTTTCTTCTTTCTATAAATACAATCAATATTAAAAAAAATACTATTTGTGTTTTATATAATAGAATAATCGAGACCATGTAAAAATAAGCATCCTAACCTTAATCTTTTCGGTACAGCGGCTGTTAGTACCTTTCAAAAGAGATATTCTCTTTTGGAAGGGAACGGAAGGGGAGGGCTTGGCAGTTCGGTATGGCCTACTGATCTGATCATCTATGGCCACTTTTTTCTTTTTTTTTCAACCCTGCTGAGGAGTGGTCAATTTCACAGGTTACTGGTGCTGACCATTTATACCTATTAGACTGGACTTGTTTATGGATTTGAGCTTGATTATGAATCCTGGACTTGCTGCACTGGTAGGCCTCTGTTGAGGGCGAATCTGCCGCTGTGTTTTCTGTTTGCTTCTGGGTTGCCAGCCTTAAGTGAACAGAGGCATGGGATACTTTATATCAGCTGGTGGATAATCCTAATCAGAGGCAATCGCAGGTACCTGACCTTACTTAGCTAGTTGGGTATCGTCAAGCCTAAACTGGAGTAATGTGTCTCAGGCAGGCCATATGGCTGCCTGAGACAGACTTCTCTTGATGTCCTGACGCAGGAATTCCAGCGCTATAAATTAGATATTCTAGGCTTGCAAGAGACCAGATGGGCAGGTAAAAGTGAGATACTTAAAAATAACTTTAAATTCCTCTTTACAGGGAGGGAGGATGGAAAGCATCACCAAGGCGTATGTTTGCTGCTCACTGGAAGGAGAGCTATGCACCAACCCCCTGTGATGATGCATAGAACCGGCCAGGCCTAGCACCTAATGTCCACGAGAAGGCGGTGCACGAGAATGCACCGCCTTCTCGTGGTGCAGACCGTTAGTACCTTTCAAAAGAGATACTCTCTTGTGGAAGTGAACGGAAGGGGAGGGTTGCCAGATTAGTGTGGTCTACTGATCTGGACAACTATGGCTACTTTTCTTTTTTTTTCCACCCTGCTGAGGAGTGGTCAACCACACAGGGTCCTGGTGCTGACCATATAAACCCACTGGACTGGACAGATATATGGCTCTGAGCTTGAATATGGATCCTGATTTTGCTGCACTGGTGGGCTTCTGTGGAGGGAAAATCTTCCGCTGCGTTTTCTGTGTGTTTGTGGGTTGATAGCCCCCAAGTGAATAGATTCACAGGATATGTTTATCAGCTGGTGGATAATCCTGAGCAGAGGTCATCGCAGGCACCTGAACTCTTTGCTTCTATTAGCATCGTCAAATTCTACATTGGAGGAAGTCTTCCAGTGTAGATGGCTTCAGCCTTTAGTGGTGGGGGAACGGGTCTTTTCCCCATGTCTGCCATCAGGGGGCTGTTTGATATTGTCGGCATTCCCTCTCTACAGTGTGCCTAATGTCTATTAATGAGACATTCCAATAGAGAAGTAAAAATTAAATAATACAAAATGTAGCACTATGTTATGGCCTTATGTAGTTTGAAAGAGACTTAAGAATATAAAACATTTGCAGATTTAAGTGCAACATTGGAGAGTGTTCATAATAACTAGAAATTAATAATAACCCATGCAGATTGTTAAGGAAATGATAACAATTAATACCATATAACAATGAATACCATATACTGATGATAGTAACTATAAGAAAATAAATATTTGAAATCCACATCAGATAAGCAATCTTAAGTTAATTGAGACATGACTGGTAGACCAGTAAAATTCAACAGATAGACATAGATGACATATGATTAATCATTTGACCAAAGGGCTCAATTTCCTTTTGGATGATCTCTTGGGTGCATATTTTGATTGTGTGTAATTATGCATACACACATTTCACATGTTAATATAATTTTATGTAGCAAGTCTTATTATTTTATTCCCACATAAACACTGTTTCTTTTTTCAAAATCTGCTTTGTAATATTAACATATGTCAATAATTGATTTTTGCGGTTTACAAATTGCTGTTCTACATTACTGGATGTAAGTGTTTGAAAAACAGCTTAACATAATATTCCCACATTTGAAGAAACTTCAATAGGATAAGTTACCCCTCGACGGTCATACATATTAATTAGCTGCTGAGGTACATGCAGCCTCTTTTTGTTAAACCACCTTTTTTACTAAACCTCTTTTTGCTGTTAAATGATCGACATAGATAACACAAAATGTTTTCTTTTTTTATATTGTGTCATACATTATTCATGGTGATCCACTATTATTACTAAACCTGGTACGCAACATTTACCGGCATGTAGCCAGGAACACAACATTTACGGGGCATGATGATAATAATAATTTCTGTAAATATACTAGAATTTAAGCAATATACATAAAAAATACACACTCGTTCTGGGAAAGCCTGAGGAAGGACCTCCCAATGAGAGTAGCGTAGAAGCAAGCAAGCAACAATATACATAAAATAGAATAAAGAAATAGAACTTACATTTTGCACAAAAAGGTAAAGTTGCAAACAGCAATGGCGATTACTAGCACGCGTAGAATCAAGTCTCGCGCTTCGACTCCGCCTCTGTTCTGGTAAGCCCCCTGTAGCGCAGCCCAAATCACGTGACATCAGGCTTTTCCTTGAGACGGCATTGGCCAGGCTAGTAATCTGTAGTTCGCAGGTTCGAGTCCCAGCTGTGTCAGCGTTAAGATTTATCTCCGAAAACCTCCCCGCCCTGCCCACGGTCAGTAGGGGACATAGATGGTCTTGTAAAGGCCGCCGTCCGTCGGATGGGTCATTAAGCCGTGGCCCCGTGTGCAGGCCGATGTATTGCCTACTCGAAAATCTGTTGACATTCTTGTTTGTTGTATGCAGAGGTGAATTCCAACTCTTGCTTGACTGTCGCCTGAAGAAAGATGTCTGTCACTCCATACCACTTTGGTTTACCACCACAATTATTGTACTTACTGGTTGTCTTTACCTTCAGTGCTCATTCCCCATTTACCATTAAAAGTATCTGGAGCCATCAATAAAGCATGATGTTTCTGAGTTAGAGGGACCTACACATATGGTACCAATAACAATGCTACTTTGAAATTTAATAAATTCCACGATTTGTTCGTTATCGGTATCATTCTTTAATTCACATGTCTCACAAACTGAATGCTGCCAGTGTTGGCTTCCTGTTGTTATTCGCTCGCGCAGTTCATTTTGCGCATAAGGTAGGATGGTCATTACTCAATGGCCACTGAGTGTAGAATACTAGAATACTTAAGCGAAGATTTAAACATTTGCATTTCGCTCTGGTGTTTAGAATATTAAACCAACTTTAAACATAAATAGCGGTATAATATTTTGCAAAACATACATTAGTCACCTTATGACAAGTGTCACTTAAAGAAATACGAAACCCTTACTTTTTATCAGCGAACAAACACCCACACTAAATTATCCAATTAATAAAACTTTCCTTTTACTATGACAGAAGATAAAATAGTTTACTTCATAAACCCTATATTATCGACCAAAATTAAATAACATCAGTCGCTCCAGTTCGAAGCTCTAACAAGGCAGAGCTAGTTTCCCGTGAGGATTACAATCTGGAAACCTCCTCAATGGCCCTTTAGAACAAAGGTAACGACCACTCAAACTCGAATTGAGATCAGATAACGACTATATACATCGCCATTCCGTTGCTGTCAGGAGCTAAAAGAGTTAGAAATTGCAAAGCTTTATTGTGACGGGTTGACGAGCCGCTGCTCGTAACCTAAGCACTGTTTCCCTGTAATAAAGTCTCCAGCTCGACCAAACTCCGAATATAGCTGAAACTGGCGTAATCTTTGTTGTCTCACACCGTGTTTTGGTGACACAGCGAAATAGCTTACTACTGGCCAGGTAATTCGATATTTTCGTCAAATTAACAGCTTATGTCTACACTAAAGATAACAGCAAAATCGGTGAAAACGACAGAATTGAGACAAGCAGGAAATCGAACTCTTCGTGAAATTATTAACAGTTAACATTTTTGCACTTAAATTAAGCTAATATGCATGTATGCATGCTAATATGCTACGCTTTGATAGCATGCTAAAATACAGTTTTGATTAGCCTTGATGTCTTGTTTTAGGGAGATACGCGTTCAGAACGTATATTTAGTGAGGAATGTTCAATGGGGTGAAAGGAAAATTTGACATAATGTAAATATTTATATTAATTGCTTGTAAGTTTATAATTGCATGAAATATAATAAATCACGAGTTCATAACAAATCAATACTGAATGAAATTCATTTCAATAGCTTAATCTACATTATTGAGGAAATTTCTTGCAAAATCTCCATTTTGTCATTATCTCATAAATTTAAACTCTTACCATAATATGTTCGTTTTCTATGTTAAAACGTTAGCCTGAAGAAATTTCAGTAAAATCACAATTGTATTATTTAGAAGCTACTGAAAGCTCAGAAATTCCGCAGTCTCCATTTGCAAACAAGCGGATTGCTGTTGTTCGTGACGTCGTCGTTTCATCGCTGTTTCTTTCGTCGTCGCCGCCATTGTTGTTCCTACTGTTGCTATTGTTGTTGTGTTGTTGTTCTCCTGAAAAATGAGTTTGCATTGACGAATGAAGTTTTTGAAAGAAACGCTGTTTTCACCGTCCAAATTTTTTCAAAGAAGAGGTCCTTTACTGACTTTACGCCTTGTTAAAATAACGGAAAAAATAGGTTGCGTCAAAGTTGAATCATTATACCTATGACATTTCTTAGTTAATTCGCTCGCTCACACTGTTAATTCTCAATAATTCACTTCCTTTAGTAATTCCCTGAACAGGTATAGTGATGATATCCTTATCTATTTGATATCATAATTATTTTCTATGCATTTATCCATTTACTTAGATCGCCCAAAAATCTAGTAAAATTTGGAGTAAATTTTGTATAGTTTTGTAACATTTTTCTTGCAACATATGGAGACAAGTGCAATAATTTTGGTGTACCATTGTTCAAATCTGAAATCCACGTTATTAGTGTTATTTCGAAAATGTCAACTATTTCAACTACAACTAAACACTCTGTGTATTTCAGAGGAATATAAGATGTATCCTTCCATACTGTTGTTTTACCTCGATTTCAGAAAAACCGATCTAATGTTTTCCCTTTGGCGTATGTCTGTACACATTCAGTTCCTTTATTTTTGGAAATAAGTTAAATAATATTTTTAGGTATATAATAATATTTTATATATTACTACTTTCCGAATATCCCAATTGATATACTTGCTCTCTGTAATGGTGTATAGTATTGTAAATGGCAAGATTTTAAACGAATTAGCGATTTAATTACGCTATAAATTCGAAATTTTTGTGATGAAATGTAAAGGTCACAAAGTTTGCGTTGATAACAGTGATTTTTACCCTTACTTCCAGAAAGATGGAAATATTATCTTTTAAAAGAGATATTAGTTTGTTTAAAGAGCTAAAATAATTCTTTTTTTGGGGGGGTTGGATTGGTGAAGTTTTATGATTTGATATTTTAGAATCCCCCGAAAGTTTTAATTGCGCCATCTGACAGAGCAAATATTTGAAAATTTGAAAATTAGAAAAAAAATGCAAACGATCTATTACGGGTAGAAATTTGATATTTTACTGGTGGAGTATGCTTTTCAAGGAATACAGTGGCAGCAGTATTCGTTCCCTAACCACCAGGGGGTGCGAAAACGCAATTTCATTTTTGAGTTAAATAGTACCTATTCAATAAAAATAATAATATAACGAAATATGATGATTTACAGTTTCAAATCCTCTAAAAGGCTTTAATGTACATCGTTAGAGGCGTTAAATGTAGAAAATGTAAAATCTTGAATAAGTGATGCAGAATATATATTTACTAGAATCTCGCCAAATATTTGGCGCGAAACTCTTCGATAAGTTCATTCGCACCAAGCGACGTCGATCGATAACTGCATTTAGAAGGTAGACGACGACAGCGCCTCAGAAATCTCGGACCCCTTTCAAGGGATTACTCCCGACCCACGGCAGCTAGGAGCCCCATCTGTCACACCAAGAGGGTCAGAACTAGGCGGCACCACCTCACCAAATTCGGGGCCGATAGCTGAAGTAGCCGCGAAACCACGGGGAAACTGCCAATTTCTGCCACTGATGATGTCTCACGTGTCCGCCTCGCTCGGAATTACGACTATTATACATATAATAAGATGATGGCAGAAATTAGAATTTCTGCTGGCAGAATGTGTTGATCAAAAAGAAATATCCAGATAGTTTTCTAACAGAAATATAATTTATATTTATAAGTGTTTTAAAAAAATTACTGTTAGCTAAAATTCAACCGGTTATTCATTATATTTACAAATTAGTAAATTTTAAAATTTTTAATAATATTTTAACTACTAATAATAAATATTTTATTTTATATACTGCATGGTTTGTTCTTTAACCTTAGTGAATGAGAAAAGGGAACTTGGGTTGGGTTGTTTTACCTCTGAGCGGCATTTTTTTGCACACCATGGGCTAAATGGCCAGGTCACATGGACCCCGAAGGCTCAGAGAAGGTTGGGGGAGAGGACCCACTGGAACGGCTGTTGGGAGACAGATGGTAGCCTCCCGTCAAGGCCATCTAACGTGTTCTTTAACGTGCACAGGGTATGGCTCTCCCACACACGGGGCCACGGCTTAACGTCCCAACCGACGGACGGCGGTCTTTCCAAGCCCATCGGTGTCCCCTACTGACCGTGGGCAGGGCGGGAAATTTTGCGGAGATAAATCTCAACGCTGACCCAGCTGGGACTCGAACCTGAAAACTACAGATTACGAGCCTGGCGCGCTACCGACTGAGCCACCCCCGCCCCAGAAAAGGGAACTTTTTCAGTTTAAGGGATAAATGTGAAATTAGGGTGTCCATAAAGTCTTTTTACAATTTAAAACAATTATTAAAAAATCAAATGAAAAGATAAATATTTGGAAATTATTACAAAATGAGAAGTAGATATTGAAGTTTTTTCCATCATTTAATATACCTCTATATGGGCACCATTAGTTGCACGAAGCACATCAAGACGGTACTCGATTTCTTACCATGTTCGCTGTAGCACAGCCTCATCGATGGTGGCAATGGCATCAGTGATCTTTTGTTTTAGGTCAGTGATGTCCCGTATCTTTGTCCGATACACGATATCTTTAACATAACCCCATAGAAAGAAGTCCAGGGGAGTGATATCTGGTGAACGAGGTGGCCAGGGAATTGGGCCATCTCTTCCAATCCACCGGTCTGGAAATGTTTGATTTAGGAACCCACGGACTTGCAGTCCCCAATGTGGTGGTGCACCATCTTGCTGGAAAATGATGGTTGGTTGAAGCTCATCTAGTTGTGGTGTCACATATTCAGTCAAAAGGTCAAAGTAAACATTTGCAGTAATTGATGCCTCGTTGAAGAAAAATGGACCAAGGATTCGATTTCACATGATCCCACACTACACATTAACCTTTGGATTATTTCGGTGAAGTTCACTAGTCACATGGGGGTGTTCTGATCCCCAGACTCTCACATTATGTGTGTTCAGTTTCCCTGAGGCATGAAAGGTTGCCTCATCACTAAAACAAACTCGGATGAGGAACGTTTCATCCTCAGAAATTCGTACCAGCATGTTAACTGCAAACTCTTTTCGTCTTGGTTTATCATTTGGCTCGAGTGCCGTAAGAGTTACACTTTGTAAGCGTACAATCGCAAGTTCTTGTGTAGGACTTTGTGCACTGTTGAACGTGGTAGCTTTAACTGTCTGGCAGCAGTACGAATGGACGTTGTGGGAGATCGACTAAAGGCTTGTCTTACACGATCGATGTTTTCCTCAGATGTTCTTGGTCGTCCACTCCTCCCTTTATCCAACACTGTCCCTGTCTCCATAAATTTCTCGTGCCATGCACGAAATTACGGACGTGACGCTGGAGCTCTTCCATACCTAGTTCTGTAGTTTCGCTGAGTCTGCGTATCCGATTTCGTTTCAATAAACCATGATACACATTGTGCCTTCTTTTGAGGAGTAGCCATCTTTTAGAGTTTCTTTAAAAAATTTCTCTTTCATCAACGTGGTACCTGAAATACACAAATGCAATGTGATTAAAAACTTTGATAACCACTTAGTACATAGAACAAATTTGATTAAGATATCTCATCAACTGCCTTTGTAATAAATTTTTTAAATTGTAAAGAGACTTTATGGACACCCTATACAACTATTTGCATTTTCGAATACCCATTAGTACTAATTATTACTGTTAAGGGTGTAAAAAATGGGAAAATGAAAAACTTTATTTTGTTTCAAAACGAGCATCCCATGTTCTCCCAGAGGAGATATGTTACCTTTCTTGCACTTACAGTACCTATCTTCATGCAGTTCTCAACGTTTTACCTCTATACGGTACGGCATTTAGAGAAGAGTGGTTGTGTGTTGGTTTTACCTCTGAGCGGCACTTTTTTGCACACCATGGGCTAAATACCCAGGTCACATGGACCCTGAAGGTTTAGAGAATGTTGGGGGAGGGGACCCACTGGAACAGCTGTTGGGAGACAGATGGTAGCCTCCCGTCAAGGCCATCCAGCGTGTTCTTTAACGTGCACAGAGTATGGCTCTCACGCACACGGGGCCACGGCTTAACGTCCCATCCGACGGACGGCGGCCTTTCCAAGCCCATCGGTGTCCCCTACTGACCGTGGGCAGGGCGGGAAATTTTTGCGGAGATAAATCTCAACGCTGACCCAGCTGGGACTCGAACCTGGGAACTACAGATTACGAGCCTGGCGCGCTACCGACTGAGCCACCCCGCATTTAGAGAAGAATACTACAGTAGACGCCCGTACTTCTGTTGCAGGGTATGCAACCTTGTCAAATAATTGGAGAATTCCCATCTGTCTGTTGACAATGAAATATACATATTTTCAACTAAGTATTATGAATAGCAAAAAATTAAATGGAATAATAGTTAATGCAAATTATATACCTAACTGAAATGTATTCAAATCTTGGTTTTCAGCAGTATTCGTTCATCATTCAAACAATTATGGAAGCTGGAATATTTGATAGCAAAAGCTGACACTCATAAAAGTTTATCTCAAAAATATAATCAAAAGTAACGATTGTTATATCAAACCGTTTACTAAACTGATTGCATATTTAGAAATTCATAATTCTTTAAATTTTGACTAAACGTTTTTAAGGAGGAATAGCGCTACTCTTGAGTATTGAAGCTAACACAACTTTGCAAATACTTGAAGAATATTCCTAAAATTTGGAAAGCCTTGATTTATGTACTTGATTTAGTTTTAGTATCATGTCGAAAAAATTTTTGTTCTTCAAGTTTTTATTTGACTTTCTGATTGCATAATGTGGGAATCTTCTAGTTTTTTGTTAGGTATTTTATATTAGGACACCTAATAGTAACTTATAGTTTCATATGTTTATTGTATATGTGTAGTTAGGTAGATTTAATATTTTAATATACCATTGAAGTCAGTGAAGTACAGAAATAACTCAGCTTACTGTTCCTTTTTTTTTTCTAATATCTCAATCATATCCTCTGTTTCTAGAATCATTCTTCTTTTTATTAATTCAGTTTTGGTCAATGAGGTAACATTGCTAGAGATAGCACTGGCAACGTCCGCCGTGATCATATCCGAATGCAGGGGCGTAGCGAAGGTTTATGGTTGGGGGGGGGGAGATATCACAAATTTTCCAACTCGAATTTCAAATATTGTCAACTGAGCAAACTTCTTGCATTTTGCCACTTGACTTATAATTTTGCCCAACAAACCGTAATTTGACATTTAACTTCCAATTTTGCCATCTAGCCATAATTTCACAGAAATAATCTCAATATTTACATCTCATCTGAATTGTAGCAAGTCAGTGTGAATTTTCCCTTGATTTGATAATCGAAATTTTTACATCTTTTCTGAATTTGCCAAGTCATTTCGAATTTTATCAACTCTCCTAAATGGGGCGAGGGTGGCTCAGTCGGTAGCGCGCCAGGCTCGTAATCTGTAGTTCCCAGGTTCGAGTCCCAGCTGGATCAGCGTTGAGATTTATCTCCGCAAAATTCCCCGCCCTGCCCACGGTCAATAGGGGACACCGATGGGCTTGGAAAGGCCGCCGTCCGTCGGATGGGACGTTAAGCCGTGGCCCCGTGTGCGGGAGAGACATACCCTGTGCACGTTAAAGAACACGCTGGATAGCCTTGACGGGAGGCTACCATCTGTCTCCCAACAGCTGTTCCAGTGGGTCCCCTCCCCCAACCTTCTCTGAGCCTTCGGGGTCCATGTGACCTGGCCATTTAGTCCATGGTGTGCAAAAAAAGTGCCGCTCAGAGGTAACCCAACTCTCCTTAATTGCACAAGAAAGGCACAATTTTCACAACTCCCAAGTGACTTCGAATTTTGCCAACTCCCCTAGATTTTGCCAAGGGTTCTTGGTTTTTCCAACTCTCCTTAATTTCACAAAACCAATCCCAATTTTTACAACTCACCTGTACTTTACCAAGTGGTTTCCATTTTTGCCAATTTCACAAAAACAATCCCAATTTTCACAAATCGCCCGTATTTTACCAAGTGGATTCCAATTATATTATATAATATTTTACCAAGTGGATTTTATCAAGCGGATTCGAATTTTGCCAACTGCCCTAGATTTTGCCAAGTTTCCTCGATTTTGCCATCTCGCCACAATTTTACAGAAAAAAAAATCCCACTTTTACATCACACCTGATTCTTGCAAAGTCTTGCAAATTCTTGCAAAGTCACTCTGAATTTTTACAACTCCCTCAAGATTTGCCAACTCTCCAAGATATTGAGAAGTTGCCTCGATTTTGCCAACACGCCATAATTTTACAGACAAAAGATTGCAATTTTTACATCTCACCTGAAATTTTTCATCTCTCCACGATTTTGCCAAGTCACTCCGAATTTTGCCAAGTCACTCCGAATTTTGCCAACTGCCCTAGATTTTGCCAACTCGCCATAATTTTACAGAAAAAAAACCAAAATTTTCACATCTCACCTGAATTTTGCCAACTCGCTATAATTTTACAGAAAAAAATCCAAATTTTCACATCTCACCTGAATTTTGCCAAGTCACTCTGAATTTTTCCAACTCGCTCAAGATTTGCCAACTCTCTTTGATATTGGCGAAGTTGCCTCGGTTTTGCCAACACGCCATAATTTTACAGAAAAAAGATTGCAATTTTTACATTTCACCTCAATTTTGTCATCTCTCCACGATTTTGCCAAGTCACTCAGGATTTTGCCAACTCCCAAAGATTTTACCAAGTGACTCCGAATTTTGCCAACTCCCCAAGATTTTGCCAAGTTCTCGCGATTTTGCAAACTCACCTGTATTTTACTAAGTGGCTTCGAATTTTGCCGTCTCTCCATTTTCCAAACTGCCTTTGATTTACCAAATTGCCTCGATTTTGACAACTCCGCTTAATTCCCCCCCCCCAAAAAAAAAATCAGAAATTTTCACAACTAACCTAGATTTTCATCAGATCAGGGAGCCTATGGCTACGCCCCTGTTCGAATCCTAATACAATCTTTATAACACAAAGGAATGCTTATACAATCTTTATCGCACAAAAGCAATACCCAACTAGGACAGAAGCCAGGTTCTCTGACCATTAACTTAGTTATAACCAGCAGTTAGTTCAGCTAGCTGCAATGGAATGGTATGTTGGGTTTCTTCTGAGCGGCACTTTTTTGCACACCATGGGCTAAATGGCCAGGTCGCGTGGACCCCGAAAGCTCAGAGAAGGTTAGGGGGAGGCGACCCACTGGAACAGCTGTTGGGAGACAGTTGGTATCCTCCCGTCAACGCCACCCAGCGTGTTCTTTAAGGTGCACAGGGTATGGCTCTCCCGTATACGGAGCCACGGCTTAACGTCCCATCCTATGGACGGCGGACTTGTCCAACCGTGGGCAGGGCTGGGAATGTTGCGGAGATAAATCTCAATGTTGATTCAGCTGGGACTCGAACCTGGGAACTGCAGATTACGAGCCTGGCGCGTTGTGAGCCACCCCCGCCCCGTGGAATGGTATGAACTGAAGAGTAGTTAACTCTTTCTACACTATCCTAGTAAAGAAAGACCTTACGTGTCAGGCTAACGAATTAGTATCGTTTCTCATTCCCACTGAACACTGCTTTCTCACCTTAATTTTTCTCAGGTTTCGAAAGCACGCACACAATGATAATTTTGCATTACCGATTTTTATATTCATTAATTGCTCACAGTAGTTTTGTCTTTTTGGTCTAAACTGTAAAACCCAAATTGGGTAGTAAAAGCATATTGTTTTATCCAGTGTTTTTACGAAAATAAACTCCCACCAAATACGTTGGACACAATAAAAATAGCAAGCAGCTTTGTCTGTCTACGGAGGCATTTGTTTTATTGCTCTGTGACCTCTGTATTGTTCCAGATCTCGAGTAAGACAGAGACCTGACTTGTCTTCTGTCGGCTTATGGGTAAAGATTAATGACGTCTTGTTTTTATCGCTCGGATATGAAGTCATTTCCGTTACTACCCACTTTTATTTCTGAGTGCTGCGTTTCAGCAGTGACAATGATGGCGTTGTAGATAGTGAACTCTGCCTTTGACCCATCACTATTTTCTATTTCTGCCCTCTTTGCTCGTATGATTTTCCTGTTCCTTATTTTTATTATAAGCATCAAAAATATTTCCAGAAACGGAAATTGTTTGGTATATAATCAACAAAAATTAATTGAGGGGGAAGAGAGAACTTTAAAAGAAATGATAAAGAGGAAATTCTTGATGAACAGTGAGTAATTGAGGAGTGTAAGTCAATTGTTCCCAATTTTAGTCAGCAATAGCATTCCTAGTGCCTTCAATGTACTTAGTGTGTGTTAGAATGTAGAATACGCATAACAGCATAAAACGAGAGAATATTAGATGCACTACAACTAATGAATTTTAGATGAATAGGCTCGGGTCTATAAAAAAAATCGAGAGAGGGGTGAAGAAACACAATTTTTATCGAGCCGGAAATATATAAAGGGTGAGGGGAGAAAGACTAGATTTCTAATGCGGCATAGCATTTCCACCCTCGGTTTTACAGGCCTTTAAAATGTCTTGAAAAATTATATAATATATATAAATTTAATAATTTTTGATTCTATTACCGTTACTAGCATTATGAAAGGGGGGTAGGAATGATGTCTTCAATCCCCAGTTTCGGCTCTGTACATGAATATTATAGCATTATTGTGGTTTTACTCTTTGGAATTTTAAGCCAATGATAAATTAATACTAGTCATCCTAATTCTTGCACTCCATAGGATACCTAGTCAAAGATTCCTCTAGTATTTGATATAATAACACATGAATATACCCTTTATAAATTTGTGTATTATTATGAAAAACTAAACTTTTTATGATTTTTGAACTACGGAAATCTAAAAGGGTGGTAGCTCCTCATTAAAACGTTTTAGTCAGTCAATCAACGCAAGCACAGCAGATGAGTATAAATAAAGTGTTAAGGTTCTTTTGTACCTCTAGAACAGGCGTGTCCAACCTTTTGACTTCCCTAGGCCACATTGAGTGAAGATTTGACTTCCCTGGGCCACATTGAGTGAAGATTTGACTTCCCTGGGCCAAATTGAGTGAAGATTTGACTTCCCTGGGCCACATTGAGTGAAGATTTGACTTCCCTGGGCCACTTTG
Source organism: Ryuthela nishihirai (assembly GCA_038380435.1). NCBI lineage: Eukaryota > Metazoa > Arthropoda > Arachnida > Araneae > Heptathelidae > Ryuthela > Ryuthela nishihirai. Next base: position 15,617,077 of record JAWZYU010000011.1, read on the forward strand.
AGTGAAGATTTGACTTCCCTGGGCCACATTGAGTGAAGATTTGACTTCCCTGGGCCGCATTTAGTGAAGATGAATTGTTTTGGGCCGCACATAAAATATATAATATAGTTAATGTATATGAATAATAAAACTTCATTTATTTTCTTATGTCTTTTGTTATAAGATTAAAAAAGGGCAACCTGAAACTAGTGGGATATCAAAAACTCGCTGAAAATTACATAATCATGTTGAAAGCTTATGACGTAAACAGTAAATTTTACGATTTTGTGGGCCGGATTACTAGCTGTTCAGGGTCGCATGCGACCCACGAACCGCGGGTTTTACACGCCTGCTCTAGAACGATGGGCGTAGAAAGACCAACTTATATCTAATTTCCGTCATCTTACCCACATGCAAACCAATCGAAAGACCAAACAGTTTGAACAGTTTGAAAGATATAAAATTTTTAACATTGCAATTACAATAATTACTAATTGAAATCTCTGAATATACTCTTCTTTTTTTCTAACATCTCAATCATACCCCTGTTTTCTAGAATCATTCTTCCTTTTATTAATTCAGTTTTGATGAATAAGGTAACATTGCTAGAGATAGCACTGGCAACGCCAGCCGTGATTATATCTATATCCTAAGCGTACTCGTTAAGAAAGCAAAAAGGTGTTTGAAATAGCAAAATAGAGGAGTGATGGAGTTTAAAATATCATTAACTAATATCTAGCTCGTCTAAATCATTTGATACAATATAATTTAATAACGTTTACCGTTATTCCCTTGGGGTGAGGGTAGCTTAGTCGGTAGCGTGTCAGGATAATAATCTGCAATTCCCAGGTTTGGGTCCACCTTGACTAGCATTGATATTTATCTACGCAAAACTCCCCGCCCTCTCCTCGGTCATTAGAGGATACATCGATGGGCTTGGAAAGGCCGACGTTCGTCGGATGAAACGTTAAGTCGTGGTCCCACGTGCAGGAGAGCCATACCCTGTGCACGTTAAAGAACACGCTAGATGGCCTTGACGGGAAGGTACCATCTGTCTTCTAACAGCTGTCCAGTGGGTCCCCTTCCCTTAACCTTCTTTGAGCCCTCGAGATTCTTGTGACCTGGCTATTTAGCGCATTGTCTGCAGAAAAATGACGCTCAGAGGTAAAACACTCAACCCATTACTCCCAATACGTTTTCAAGACATCGTGAGCATTCTTTCCACCCTAGCAGCAGACTGGCTCAATTGTCGCTGGAGAGCGCCCAAAGCTACGGGAATGAGGGTGTTGTCTCTACTATTTTTACTCGTGGTTTTGCTCTTTATTAAGAGAACTACGTGGTCGAATCTTTCATTTAAATTTAATAATTTCAATGAGAAAAAATGCTGCTATTTTATCTCAGAATGCTGGGAAACAAATTCATCAGTCAGAAATGCTTTGAGTTGGGAAACATACTAAAATGAAATGTCGCTTTTATATATGTACGTTACATATCTTCGTCAAGCTGTTAATGCCTCGGTCGACGTTATTTATGCGTCCCTAGATCTTCTACTATTGCGTATAAACTGACAGGCTCCTGTCAGACTTCTGTGGCAAGCAGCTGCTTGAGGGGGTATTTATTATTTTATTTATTTTTTAATTGTTTTTGATTTATTTCATTCCATAGTCATTTAGAATTATATAGTAAGTGCATTTAAATAACCTTGTCTTTCTAAGACACCAACACATCCATTAATTTATCCACGATTAGTATTCACCATTTATACATCATATGTAGATGATTCAGTCTTGAATTGCAGGGATTTTGGTGTTTGACTCGGGATATGGCGGCATTCAAATGATAGTAACTTTCCAGTATAAATTGCACTATGAAAAGTTTTCAACATTTATCCATGATAATACTTACATAAACACATAGACACAAATATGCCTCAAATAAAGAGTGTGAATTCTCGAGAATACTGAGTAAGGTTGTGTTGTTTCACAGCTGAGAAGCAATTCTTTTTTTATATATAATGTGCTAATTTTTAATAAAATACAGAGAATAATACCCCGTAACCGGACTGCTCAATTTTGCTCTCACTGTCGACTATGGCGAGCGAGAGTTGTTGTATTCTGCCGTCGAAGACTTACTCTAATGAGGTCATATTTGACATCTCCTGCCCGCTTATTGTCATTCGATACCTCTTCCTCACCCCTTTAGAAACACCATTAATAATTCCATTTGCTGATTTGTCAAATCATTTTCTATCTATTATGCATTGACATTCAAATTGCATCTTTTCCTACATTATATCTATACGTTAAAATAACATCCTGCTTAAATTATTTCGTTTCGAATAGATTTTCTTATCAGTGAACAACGGCGACGGAATTAAATTTACGTACTTCGAGAGAAAGCGATTTAATTCGAAACTAGCAGAGCTAAACAGATATCAAATTCATCTGCACTCCTTGGAACACAGCCAGCAACGCTTGTTTGCTTAAAGGGTTTACGGCGATGCAAGTTCCTCGAGAAAGTGCCATGATTTATCCTGTTCAAATGATGAAGATCGCTTTGTTGAGGCAATGTCTAAGGTTAATGGTGAGGAAGGAATCAGCTCTGCTATCGTAACTTAGAAAGTTCGTGTATCGATCTGGGTGCGTTATGAACTTGACGTTTATATGATGCATTAAAGTAGATACCCCTTACTTTCAATTAGGATTTGTTCTAGCAATACAGAAGCCAAGCACAAACGTAAAATACTAACAGACACGACTTCATTTATGATGCCTTCATTTTTTTTGGAACTTTCATGTACCTCTTAAGTTTTAAAGGACTCCAGTTTTCAATAGTAATATTATGCAGTTTCGTAACTGATTAAAATGTGAAACATCTATTCAATTGTATTAATTTAATCAGCTCTTGAATGGAGATTTTGATACTCAATGGTTCATCCTTGTGAATCTATTGGATATTTTAAAGGTATTCATTTTGCCTTTATTCGAAGCATATTTTCAGTTCTCTGCCAAGCAAATACAATTTGATTAAGAAGATTGGATGTTACAGAAGTTAAAGAACTTTCTATCAATGCACTTATATCGCATAATTAATGTGTAATATTTTGCTATAAAAATATCCACGGGAAAACGATATCCACTTTTCAATAAGAAACTGTATTTTCACTTGCTATATTGGAATGAATTCATGGACTGCCAAAAATGTTTTATATTTCTAAATTTATATTCTATACTCACCACTACACAGGTGAATATATTTGGGGGAAGAGTCGATATCCAGTCAAATATCTGGAGAATAATTGTGAGATTGTTAAAATAATTACAGTTGTATAGCAAAAGCATTGGGATTAGTTCCACAATCAACTTTTTAGAAACCTGGGTGTGATTTTTCGAGGATGTCAAGGGCCATGTCCACAACTGTGAAATATAACAGACACATATATGTAACATCTTTGAAATGGACTTTTTTCTTCTTTCATTTTTATGGAGATAAACCTAAATCCTCATTGAAGAATTAGCCCAGAAGTGTTGAAAACTTGACGCTGCAACAACCCTTTGTTATGCTATGACCAACCGTAATTATTATGATCCTGTCACTATCCGTTTCTGTAAAATTCATTGAATACCGAATTACTTTTCACTTAATGTATAAATGCATATATAATGATGATCACTGAATCTTTTATCTGAGTTAAAACAAACAAATAAAACATCTATTTTAAATCTTTAATTAATATTCCAGTGATCAGAGATTAACTTCTCCAGTTAATTAGAAGCGAATATTCTTCAAAAGGATTTCAACCAGATTTCATTTAAGTAACTAACATATATTATTCAATAAAATATAACTTCGAGCTAATATACAACGACAGTATAAACTTGCTAAAAAATTACGTATTTTGCGTTGCATAAGAAAAATAACCCAATGAAAACTATTAAATTAAATGTTTACGTCAAGCAATACTTATTCTAGTTATCAAAATTTAACTTGAAGATATAGATAAAATAAACCTCAGGTCAAAATTCTTTAATCCTTACTTAGATACTAAGCATAAATTAAAATCTAATTAACTGAACTTATACGTAAGCAATACATACATTTCCATCAACGAACTTCCCGAGTAGCCCATCAGCTGCCTCTGAACGAGCATACGTTAACTGCAACAGTAGTGGCCATGTCAAGATAAAAGAGCTTCTTTGCATGTTAAACTAGTAACGACCAGAATTCTAGACGTTTTAATGGTTTAAGAGAACTTCGCAGTATACTTTCGTAACCTGGTTGTGTCGAACAAGGCGCAGCATTTGTACCCAGTGGGACAATTGAAGTATACCTCTTATGGCTGTGGACGCTTTCCTTCTCTTGCCATTGGTCTCCAGGGATTGTCACGAGTTACACACATCAGGATTACCACGTCCACTGATGTTCACGTAGAAGCTAAGTGCAACATTTCTGTCCATATCTACCAGTCTTCTTTATGAGCGCCTCAAATGGACCTCATTTTAAATTATCTTTTAAGTATTCTGGTTGATAGGCTAATATGTCGGGCCACACTCTTCTCTTTTCCTAGTGGGTACTTGAAAATTTTATGCTGAGAGGTATTTCTCCTCATTCACAGACTGATATTTTGGGGAAACGTGTTCTTTTAGGGAGCACGATGTCTCCAGTGGTGGGTTTGATTATTATTCTTGTCTGAACAAAACAAGTGAAAATCTCTCCCAAAGGAATTGGAATGTTGTTCGATGTTTTCTGTCAATCTATCGAGTTACATTTTTGCCATTACTTGCTATGGCTGATGCTTCGAACGATGGAAAATGCCACACGACCTCTATAAGTCTGTAAGGCAACCAACATTTGTGCAGCAAATTAAAAGAATCATTTCTGAAACTATGGAAAATGGGTCGCATAGTCTAAATTCGACCCCGAGTCCTATTGTAACCAACTCCTTGTCAAATTGAGTTTGAAGCACTTGCAATAATTGATAAACGGATACCGAACGTGGGAAATATTCCTAAAATTCAAAATGTCTGAGAAAATTGGATTAACAGAATTATTTTGAACTGGGGGAAGAAACATCAATAGTAGGAGAAAGAGGGTCCTTTCTCTTCCAATAGATGTATAATGCAGTGATCAGGTCAGTATCTAGGGGGTAGCAATGGGTCCATGCCCCTATCTCTTTCCAAATGATAGTAAGGGTAACAGAGAAAAAACAATCTTAAACTTATTTGTATTTCATGCATTTTTCGAGAAATGTTTAAAAACCTGAAAACGGAGGCGGAATGCTATACCACTTTAAAAATTCAGTCTCTTGTTCTTCACCTCCCCCCCAACTTTTAGATTTTTCGGCTCGGTTGTGTTTCTTGCACATCCCCCCCTCGACTTTTTTCTACAGTAGATCCGGGCCTAGTAGCGATATTTATGGTTTTTCCGAGAAAAAAAAATATATTACATAATTGTAATAGGAATACTCTTGTTCAGCTATGTCGAACGTTTGATAATCAATGTTATTGTATTGCAAGAGTGTTACAGACCGAAGAGCCAAAACATTATGACCACCTGCCTAATATGATGTTGGTCCTGCACTAGCCGCAAAAGCAACTCTTACCCAGGGAGGCATGGACGCTGCAAGATTTCTAAATGTGTCTTATGGTATCTGGTAACAACACGTTATCGTCAGATCCTTTAACTCTTGTAAGTTACATGGTTGAGTTGCCGGAGATCGGATGTGATGTTCCAATACAAACCACAGATGCTCGATTGGATTGACGTTTGCAGAATTTGGAGGCCAGCGTAATACCTAGAAGTCTTCCTCACGTTCCTCGAACCATTCTCTAACAATCTGGGCAGTGTGGCATGACGCATTATCCTGCTGAAAGAAGGCACTACTAGAGGAGAATACCGTTGCCATGAGAGGATGTAATGTCTGCAGTGACGTTTAGGTAGGTGGTAGGTGTCATAGTTCCTTGACCATGAATGACTGGACCCAGAGTTCCCAGCAGAACATTGCCCAAAGCATTATACTTCTTCCACCGACATGTTTTCATTCCACGGTGCATCCTGGTACCAACACTTCCCCAAGGAAACGACGCACAAGTATTTGGCCATCCACATGGTGCAACAGGAAATGAGATTCATCGGACCAGACGACTTTCTTCCAATCATTCAAGGTTCAGTTTTGACATTCGCGTGCCTGTTGTAGGCGCTTTCGACGGTGAACCGAGGTTAGCTTGGCACTCGGAGTGGTCTTCAGTTAGGCAACCCCATTTTCAGAAGGGTTCGATGTATTGTGTGTTGTAACACATTACTTTCGTCACCAGCATTCAAATTACGGTGAGTTGCGCCACAGTATCTCTTATTTTGACTTGTAACGTACGAGATAGCCTTCGCTCACCTCTAGCATCAATGAGCCGTGGTCGGCCTACACCGCTCCGGCAGTTCGTGGTTTTTCTCTCCTCCGATCACTTTTTAAAGGAACTAACCACGGCTGACCGTGAGCACCCCAAAAGCCTTGCCGTCTCGGAAATGCTCTGATCCATTCATCTGGCTATTACAATTTAGCCTTTTTCAAACTCACTTAAGTCCGCTGCCTTTCTTATCTGAAGAACAAGAATAACACTGATTAACAGATCAGTATCAGGTGTTATTTATACTATTTCATGACCTTCACAAGCGCCGTCGTTTACCCGCAGTTGCTTCGATTTTCATAAAGACTCGCTGGTCATAATGTTTTGGTTCTTCGGTATAAATTTATTCGTAGTATAGTTTGTTATAACCCTGACTATCAAACGTTCGATATGACAAAAAAAGTGACCATCGTATTACGTTTATGCAACATCATTTTGAGAGCTGATAAAAAAAACAGTACACATCTTTTCCGAGGGGAAGATTCTATTCCTTTAAAAGCTTTCGTGCCTCAAATATATTATTTCCTTATTATAGGTTAGGTAATTATTTCGATATTTTCTCTAAAACCGAAACTTTATTGTAATATTAGGTATAGGACTTTTCTACGGCAAGGTTGAACGTTGAAAATACACTATTATTTTTAGCGTTATTATGCTGAATAAAACTACCTTCCATGGAAAATTTGGTGCACAATCCGATTCTAGAAGCACGACGAGCAAATGCGTTTATTAAGCGGATTATTTGCGCATAATATTAACCTCTTTCTAGCTAGTATGCAATTAAACGAAACCATTTGAAGGGAAGAAGGTACTCATCTCTCATAAATAAAGGTAAAACTAATTGAAATATGCTCATTAAATATAAACACACAACATAATTTGTTAGCAAACTCGCTTATACTTCATTAATTAAAAATTTAGCCAATTGGAATGGCTCTGCGTGGAATATTAAGACCATCAATTAAATAGCATCTGATAGTATAAAAACGCAACTACAGTCAACTTGCAATAGACTGTTATAATGTACATATTTTTTCCTAGAAATACGGCCTGTATATATGTATATGTACAGATATATAAATCTGCAGGCCAGTATATGGAATAAAAAATCATTTTATTTTTTATTTCTTCCTGGTCTAGTGGTTGCGTACTAGGACGAGAGGGGACCTTGTGTAAGTGTTTGCATGCTGTATGAGAAACCAGGACAAGTCTAATACATTTTTTCGGTTATCTCCATCCTTTTCTGTAAGGAAGTACAGTACTTTCTGCCTTTAAAAAAATAAATATGAAGTGGGGACTGACTCGATCGAGCCGAAAAAAGTAATTCAGAGACTATATTTCTGTTGCAATATAACATTTCCTCCTCCGATTTAGAAGTCTTGAAAAAGTTCTTAAAAATCTATTATGAAATACACATACGTTTAATATTTCTGGCCGATATTGTTCTTACTAGTAATGTGAAATGGGGGGCTTCATGGCCCCTTTGCCCTCCCATTAGATCCAGTCCTATATATATACTGGGTGATCCAAAAGTAACAGAAAGAATAAAAATGCGATAATTCGAAAAGTATAGACAGTTGCACGATGCGGTTTTCACAAAAATGAACAGAAAGACATAGGATTTTTTTAATAACGAAAAATTTTATTGCCAGAATAGCTATATTTGCCACCGACAGGTTGTGTCAGTAATTTGTACAGTGGCGCAACACAGTTCGCAACGCAGCTAGGATTATAAATGTTCAATGTGACGGCTGTCATTCATGAGAATGGCCGTCAGACGTGGCATGACACTCTGCACAGCATCGAAGAGGGTTTCAGCTGTAATTCCTGTCACATGATGGCGAATAGCTTCTTTCAACTTGGCCAATGACGTCAGCCGACTTCTGTACACCTGTGACTTCAAGTAGCCCCATAATCAAAAGTCACTAATCAAAAGTCAATCAAAGTCAAGTAGCCCCATAATCAAAAGTGTAAGGTCTGGAGACCTTGGTGGCAATTTGTGCGGGAAAGAGCGACTGAGGACACGGTCATCGCCAAATGTCGATCGCAGCAGGTGCTGGACAGGACCTGTGATGTGCGGAGGCACTCCATCCTGCATGAATGGATGCGCTTGCCTCTCTTGCAAGGAGGGAATGATGCTGTCTCTTAAAAGCGCTGCATAACGCTCGCCTGTGACAGTAACAGTTCGAAATGTACTGCTGTGGACTTCCTCAAAGAAAAAGGGGCCTATAATGAATGACGCAGTGAACTGGCACCAGGCTGTCTCCTTTGGCTGATGCAAAGGGTTTTCCACAATCGCGTGTGGGTTCTCTCTCGCCAGATGCAGCAGTTGTGTGCATTTATACTTCCATTAAGCGAAAAGTGCACCTCGTCAGTCCACAGGACGTTTGACAGCCAGTCCGTATTGTTTTCCATCTGTTGAAAAGCCCAATTTGCAAATTCATGACGTCTCTCAAAATCGATTGGTTTCTGTTCCTGTACGTGTTGGATTTTGTAAGGATACCTCTTGAGGATGATCCTGAGTGATCGCCACACAGTCCCGTACCAAATGCCAGTTCGTCTTGAAATTTCACGCGTACTGCATTCCCCATATGCAAAACTGCCGATTGTGTGTCGGCCTCGTGTTCGACCTCGTGCACAACTTCAATAGTTTTTTTGGGTCTCCCGCTTCTTGCACATGCTTACCAACTGCCAGTGTCCTCAAACATTTTCATCATAGCTATCAGTGAGGAACAAGACATTGGTCCCTTTCCACTTCTAATACCCCGCATCGAACGATAGGTGCGGAAAGCCGCACTTCCACATTCGGAGTTCTGATAATATAGTTTAACTAAAAGTGCTTTATCTCGTAACGATAACAGGCCTCACCTTGGCAGAACGTTTAGCTTCGGTAATAACGTTAAATGCTGAAAGTTTAACTTCAGTATTAACTACATCTGAAATTTACGTACCTCACGGCAATGTCAGATTGATCAATGTTCGCAGTCTCGCACCGTTTGAGGAGCGGCGGCCGGCGGATCTTTTTAAATAGCGACAGGCAGCAGTTCCGGGACCGCTACAGCGCCACCTGTCGGTGACAAAGGTAACTATTATTGCAATAAAATTTTTCTTTATTAAAAAAAAAATCCCATGTCTTTCTGTGCCTTTCTGTGAATACCGCATCGTGCTACTGTCTATACTTTTTGAATTATTGCATTTTTACTTTTTCTATTACTTTTGGATCACCTGGTATATACTGCTGCCATCGTCGTCTTTATTTCCTTTTTCTATTAAAACCATTCTATGAAAATCATAGATAATTTGGATGATTAATTGTCTCTTCGTTGAAGTTTTATTTTCTTGGTTGTTCTCAGAAGATTAAGACTGACAGTCTGTTGTCAGGACTTTGTAGCAAAGGACGACCACTGTATCTACGTAAAGAACAAAATATTTTCGTTTGTTTTTGAATGTGACAAAGAAATGAAAAACTACAGTGATCTAGGCGTGCATTATATGGAAAACAAATGAGAAATATTCCTTAATTCCATCGAAAAAGGCTTTGTAATGACCACTATACCAGTCAAGGCACAGTAGTTAGGAAGTTTGCCTGCTGTTCCAACAGGCAAACTTTGTGCGTTATATTAGCTGTGGCTGAGGCATTGGTCATCAGTGACTTCGATTTTAGTAGGGCATCTCCTTGTATGAGAAGGCCTGTAAAAGCGAGGGATGTTTCTAGGATTCTTCTTTGTCATATGCGTTAAAAAATCATCCTGAAACACTCGTTGCCTGCAGAGCTAAAGGATATATAAATAAACATCGTACAAATTCTCATTCAGGGCTGAGAAATATGTAGGCTTTTCAGCAAAAATAAGGAAAGAAAGAAACTTTCTCCCCTTGCGCGATTTATATGCTCTCCTTCTCTCTGTGGTATGCATTCGTAGTTGCAGTCTGAGAGGTGTATTTATGGGTCAGAAATGTATATTCATCATTTGTCAGTTAACTTTCCATTCATTGACTCATTGATTTTACTAATTTTTGCCACTTCACACTGAAATAACAATGTTACGCTTTGATGCTTACTTCAGATAATTTTTTCGGTTTCTAAATTATTACTGGGATATGTCACTTACACGCAGGCAAATAAATTACTCAGCTGATTCCAGAGTTTACTGTAGATTGCTCTGAGAATCACAGAGAAAGCATTCTACTTTGTAATTTTTATTTGTTGCCAAATCACGGGCTCCATCTTAGCCTACTAAGAGACTAAACTCTTGATCTCTATCATATATATGTTTGCCAATTTATAAAACTAGGATAGGACTTACTTTTCCTTCCTTCATATGCATCATACCTGTAGATCCTATCACGAGATCAACTCTTAATCTGAAAAACAGATGGAATCCTATTATCTGAAAAGATTAGATATTTTATCTGTCCTCTGTAAAAATGCTATGCTCACTTAAGAGCTTACGTGAGACTCTGAAATATCGGAATCTGAAGCTTTCTTAGCAATGATCTCTGCAAGCCTTCAGGGCACTTCTCAGGATCAGCGTTGCCGTATGTTTTTTCTGCTGGACATCCTTGGCAGGTGAGTAACACGTGTTTACATCCGTACTTTCTTCCGCTTATAACCTCAATCTACCAGTGAGTGCAGATGCAGGAGATAAAATACCACGACCTTGGTCCTTCTCCTGTAACAAACCCTACACATCTGCTTCTCATTTGCTGCTCTCTATTAGATAACTGCTCTCTATCAGACAGATTTACTGCTCTCTATCAGACATGAGTAATACGCAAAAAAAGATACCAACAGCTGCAAGAAAATTTCACAAATATACAGCATTTTCAACTATAAGGGAAAAAATCACGAATAAGAAATCCTTATATACACTTTTACATTCATAAATTCATCTCAATGAATCATTGAAATTAAAAATAAAAATGTGAGGAACAGGAGAACATCCTCTTATTTATTTTTTGTTTCTTTTGATTTATTCCTTTTTTCCTTTTCCACTTATATGAGAATGATCAAATGCAAAAAAAAATATATTTTTTTAAATATTCAACAACCAACACAATCAGAAATCCAAAAGGCGATTGTTGCGTTTGGGCATCAGATGATAAGTGAGAAATGACGTTAAAAGCAAAATTAAAACAACGAAAGTGCGAAAATCCTTTGCGATATAAGATATATATATATTATGTGTGCACTAAACAATTAAATTAATAAAGCGATAAAACAAAGGTGTTTCTATTTCATTAAAAATATCCTCTTAATTTTTTTAACAAAACATTTGAAGGGTGGGGAGAGAGCATGGTAAAGAATTCTCGCACCAAGACCAGGAGTCACCTTGACAAGGCATTGATTTCGATCAAGTGGAATATAAACTAAATGAAATAAAAATACAGATGACTATAATTTTCTTTCTTCATGCTCTTTACTCCAAAGTGGAAGTAAAAAATAAAAATGAAGAAAAGCTTAAAAGGTAATATTTAATGTTGAAATATTTTATTTTTGCTTTTTTAATTTGCAACATATAAGACGGAGAAATACTCCTAGTTTGTACAGACCTTATTCAAACAAGGAAATGCATCACTAAGAGCGAAAGTTAATGCTGACCATTGTATTAGTTAAAGTTAACGAAAGTTAACAACATAACGAAATGTTAAAAACATAAATAAATAAACAGCCATGTCAGCCCGAGACACGAACCCGGAATTCCGGCAGTTCAAATGTCACTGTGATCCAAAGCGATATCACTGGCCACCGAGGTGGAAAATTTTAGAAGCGAAAAGATGCCTAAATTGCTAAAAGCTTTATTAAATCCATTAAAAAATGGCAAATTATTACGAAATATAAGATGAGGAGAAAAACTTTACGTTGCACTGAATAAAGACTATTGGGCTTGCAGATATTACCTTAAGCACAACTACCTGACACTGATTGAGAAACACTGATATGATATAGATTATTTGCTATTATATAGATATTTGTACCTGTTCCAAAAAAATAACGGCTGCTTTCAATGTACAAAAAGCATAGCCTTTTTATCTCCCTCTCCTTACGAATCATCTCGAGTCGTCACTGCACCAACCATCATACCAAGTAAGAGTTTACGCATTTCTTTTTATTTCATGAGTTTCTCGTGAATGGTTATTTGATCATCTACAAATATGTATCATCAATAAAAATAATCTCTTTGTGTGATGTAAAATCATATATCTCTTTAGGGTTTAGAATAGGTTTATTATAGACTTGCTGAACGGTACACGGCGCTGCCTAGGTGCCACTTTTAACCTGAATATTCTTATTTTCACTGCGTTAAAGGTAAATTTTATGTCTCCCCGTCCCGTGATACTTTAGCACAGATTTCAACAGGAAGAAATTTGCCCAGTGTTTGCTTTGGATCGTTGTTGACGTCAGCGAGCTATCATCATAGCCCGTGGCTTAGTTTCTTTTAAGCTATCGAGATTTTTATTTCCGTTACCACAGATTGTGCTGCCCTATGGCTCCAGTACCATGTTGGGTTAGAAAACCAGGTCCCTAGCTGCAATGGAACGCTTCAATAATGCCTTTGAAAATTTGGGGAATTTGGGCAACGGCAGTAGATTTCAAGGTTACTTTAACTTTTACGTTAGGGAGCAGTAAATGGCAACGATAAATTTGACAGCGATTCTCGTTTCCCGTAGGGATAGAATGGAAAATATTTTGGCTTCTAGCAAGCCCCCTTTTGAACTTTCGAGCTGAATTTGACACTGCAATCCGGATCACAACCAGAAACATTCTCTGAAAATTTGAAGCGTGTACGTTGATTTCCCAATGAGTTATGGCTGTCACAGACACACACAGACACCTTCTCTTATTTTTTAGATTTATAGCCATAGATTATAGACCAATGTGTTACAAATGGCAGCCTCGCTATCAAGTGTTCCAGCCCATGAGCTTATTTGTTATTTCATTATAGAACAGAGCATGATTTTGTGTATTATCTCTTATCTGAGCATAACAAAAAAAAACGTTTCCAAGTCGTGTTGCTTTACTTCTGTAGGCTCTGCGTAAAAAAGCATTGCTCTTCGATCAAAAAAAAAAACGGCATTCCTAAAGAAAGCGCGAACTTCAGGAGGGAACATTTTAACACATTTGTCTTTCGATAATAATGGTTTTCGTCTCCTATTCCAATTATAAAGAAATATAAAAAGTTACTAATATTTGAAAATAATATCCCAATATGTAGTTTTTCCGTCAAGGAAAATAACACACGTTGAGCTAACTCTAGTTTAAAGATTGCTTAGCCCTCACCTTTAGCTTGAAACTTATTCTTGGCCCGGAGAAAGGGAAAAAGTTGGAATACACTGATATAATAAAGACTAGTATATTTTCATGACTATTAAATAACAGTTTCTATGTAATAGTGTGTATATGTATAGCTCTGTATGTGTGCTCCATCGATGCATTAAACCATGTGATGTTTCTGTCGATGTCCTGTGTTCTTCCACTGATGCATAAAGTCACGTGATACTTCTATTGATTGAATCTCTTTATATTTTCTGTCAGCAAATATCTTGATCAGCTGCAGATATCTCTGCGATGAAGGGTTGTGTTATGTTGTTTTATCGCCAAGCGGCACTTTTTCGTACACGATAGCCATGTCACAAGGACTCGGAACGGTATGGGAAGGGGATTTACTAAATGGCAGCCTCCCCTCAAGGACATTCAGTGTGTTCCTTAACGTCCATAGTGCTCTGCTGCACATGGTGCCACGGTTTAACGTCCCATTCGATCGATGGCGGCCTTTCCAAGCTCATCGGTGTGCTCTTTCTCACCGAGGGAAGAGTGGGACTTACGGAGAAATTTCATCGCAGGGAAGTGGAGACTCGAACTTCGGAATATCAAATTACGAGCCTGACTCGCTACCGAGTGAACCAATCTCACTTACAACGTTAATAAATCCTTATCATGTTATCAGTAGGCCATGGATTAGGATCTATCGCGTCTAAAGTTAAATTTATGCTAAATTAATTTAACCAGCACTGTTAAAACTGTTGGAGGAAATTTTTCCAATTTTAGTATTCAGCTGAAAAAGCATACATGGTGGGATGCATGGACTATGCTCTTGAGAAAATAACAGTCCATTACCCTTGAACATTTTGGGTGCTTGAACCATCCCATTTAACATTAATAGCTTAGAAGCACTTTTAAGGTTCTGAATAACAGTCAATTATTCTTAGGTTGCAACGTTTAAAGGATAATTACTAACTTAGATGGGCTTATAATAAACGAGTAATCAATCGTTGGCTTCGTCACTTCCCGGTTACTCGGCTCAGGTTGCTGCTATTAGTGTTGATTTCTTATTTGGAAATCGATCTTAAATCTACCATAAAAATAAGCAGAAGTTAAAATCTTGATACCTAATTACTCTTAATTGTCGACAAATGACAAATTAAGTCATTAGACTAGATTGGCACGCAATCTTAGTTTGATAATGGCTATTTTCAATAGCAAACTATGCGGTATTTGAAACAAAAAGAGGAATATTTTCATTCTAAAGAGAGCTGAAATTACTTTTAATATTAGACTCTGCACTCTCATATTATTTCACCAACTCATTTTAAGGTAACCAGTAACGATTATTTGGGAATAAAGCTTTCTTACTTCCAATATAAGCAACGGAAGCTTATCAGTACTAATATTATTCAATACAAATGATTGTGCGTTTTTTATTTTTTTTATTTTACAAGAAGACTTAACGTTTTCATTTAAAGAGCAGATAAGATGAGAAACCGAGAAGTATATTTGGTTAAAAAATGCACCAGTTGTGTAAAATTTTCGGCATTTAATTTACTATTGCTAAGAAAATTAAAATGTATTTTATTTGTATTTACAATGTTTCAACAGTCTTTTTAACCTTCATATATAATTTATCGTGTTGGGTCTGGTTGTTGAAACTCTGAGAGATAGATCGTTGTACACACTGAACTAAATGGCCAGGTCACAAGAACCCCGCAGGCTCAGAGACTGTTGGAGGAAGAGGGCCCACAGGCCCACTGGAAATGGTAGCCTCCCGTAAAAGCCATTTAGCGTATACTTTATCATGAGCAGGGCATGATTCTTCAGCACACGAAACCACGGCTTAACGTCCCATCGGACAAATGGCGTTCTTTTCAAGCCCATCGGTGTGCCGTACTCGCCAAGGGTAGGATGTGGAGTTTTGCGGTGATAAATCTCAACGCTGACCCAGCTGGGACTCGAACCTGGGAAATGCAGATTACGAGCCTGGTGCACCACCCATTGGGCCATCCTCGCCTCTATAATTCACCATGAAATCTGTATTTCATATAAATAATAATCTTATTCTTATCGTGTTTTTCATAATGGCTCTCCTAAGCATCCTTCATTCGTAGGTTACGATGTAACTTCCACTTTAAAAGTCAGTGAACATTGCTGTTGAGATATTTACTAAATTATTAATATTTGAAATAATGTTCTCAAGAGTGCTTTTAATTAAGAATTTAAAATACTACTGGGGATAAAATAATTTTTTACATAAGAAATTCTTTTAACTGTTAAGGTTTATTAATTATAATTTATGTTTATTTTACAATTATATTAATTACAACCGAATTTTTAATGTTTGTGAAGTATAAATTAACAGTTAAAACCAATTAAAGAAGTAAAACTTTGCAACCTGAAGATCAGTAAATCGGGAAAATAGTCAAATTTAACATTTATAAAAAAATGCAATTATGTAAAAAAAAATTGTTCATGAATTTATATATTACATAATAGTATTTCATAATGAGATCCACTTTATTTTTCTTTTCATTGTATTCTAATATTTTATAAAAATATTATTTTTTTAATATCTGCTGACGCTTTTTAAGTAAATATTTGAAATATATTTCTAATATGTCATCATAAACTTTGTAGCTATAGCCACTACTACTTGGTCATATTAATCGACATTGGACATCAAATTTTTCGCATTTTTCGCTAGGGACACGTTGTTATCTTTAGGTTTATTGCCAATATTTGAATAGTAGATGGCATACTGATTGAATGGCCCATAGGACAATTTTCTTCTGGATGTCATCAATTATTCAAGAAAACGCTTGATGGCAATATACACATGTCTGCGCTCTGTGGTCTTCAATAATGTGTTCACCAATATATCTGACCTGTTCTTAATCATAAGCCATGCAGGACTCTGCATTTAATCACATAGCAAAAAAAAAAACAATGTCTCGACGCCATTTTCTTGGGAAAGTCTCTCCTTGCATTTACTCATTACAATCAGGGATAAAAAGCAAGAAAGTAATGTACTGACCTTATAGTCTATCGAACGATGAGTGGGTTTTGGTTATTTTCTTCTGAGTGTCAAATTTTTCACAAAATGGGATAAATAATTAGGTCACAGGGATTTCAAGGACTCAGAGAAGGTTCTAGAAGGGAC
Organism: Ryuthela nishihirai; assembly: GCA_038380435.1. NCBI lineage: Eukaryota > Metazoa > Arthropoda > Arachnida > Araneae > Heptathelidae > Ryuthela > Ryuthela nishihirai. Next base: position 15,633,887 of record JAWZYU010000011.1, read on the forward strand.
CCACTGGACAGCTGTTAGGAGACAGATGGTAACTTCCTTTCAAGGTCACGCAGCGTGTTATTTAACTTGTGCAGGATATAACTCTACACATAGTGCTATTGCTTAACGTCTTATCCGACGGATGGCGAATTTATACGCTAATCGGTGTTCCCTTTGACTGAGGGAAGGATGGGGGTATAAAGCAGATAAATCTCAACGCTTGCCCAGGTGGGACTCGAACATGGGAACTGCAGATTGCGAGTATAGCGCGCTACCGACCAATCAACCCCTGACCCTATGGGAGGATCTTTCGCATTTTATAATGAAATGCAGTTACTTTTTTTTTTTATTAATAATGGATTTTGATTTCTCTTTATTACCAACTACTGAACTCTATGACCACATCTATTTCTGGAATTTTCTTTCCATTAGAGTCGTTAATGCTATTTAAATTAAGCTAACGACTTTTCAGTATAATTACTTGATTGCATGTTTTACATTCTCAGAACACAACGTCGAGTCTTTTACACTATGCATCAATTTGTTTCAAACACGAATTTTTTAAAATGAGTTAATAATACAGGGTGTTTCAAAAGGACGCAATTCTAAATATAAGAGCGCAGAACTTACGCGCACGTATATTTTATGTCATGATATTAGTTAGTTGGCATTACTGTACTCAAGGTTAACAGCCTTTAGCAGTTAAAATGACCTTGTCACGCGCTAGTCTCACTCAAGCATTCATTCCTTTGTGTTGTGTCAGCTCTGTCGTTTTCCAAAAAGGAACGTGTATTTATTGTTGAAACTTATTGTGCGTACAAATCTTACAAACGTGTGAGAGAGGAGTTTGAGTTGAGGTGTCCTCAGTCTGCATTTCCGAACAAGTCGACAATATCTCGTTTGATTGATAAATTTCGTGACACTGGGTCTGTACAGGATCGAAAGAGTCCAGGCCGGCCATTGCTGTAAACTGCCGAAGTTCTTGATGATGTGTCTCAGCGTTTAACTCGCTCACCGAGAAAATCTCTTAGAAAGTTATCTTCACAGGTTGGAATGTCACCAGCTCTTGTTTTCAGGGTTTAATCCAGAAGTTAAAATTTCATGCCTACCGCATTGGTGTCGTTCATGAACTGAAAGAACCAGATCATGAAAAACGTTTACGGTGCTGTCGTTTGTTTCGTTCATTTGTTGATGAAAATGGAATTGAGATGTTGGACCGTGTTTATTTCAGTGACAAGGTTTGGTTTCACTTGGATGGGTATGTGAACAGTCAAAACTGTCGAATATGGAGCAGTGAAAATCTTCACACTTTTCACGAACAACCATTACACGCACGGAAAATTGGTGTTTGGTGTGCAATTTCCCATCGTCGTGTGATAGGGCCTTTATTTTTTCACTTAACTGTAACTGGTGAAGTTTATTGTGACCTCATCCAACAGTTTATTGCACTATTGGATGTGAATGAACGAGAGTGTTGGCTTCAACAAGATGGCGCGCCCCCTATACTGTAAATGACACAATGGTCATGTGCAGGAATTTTTTGGTGATCATTTGATTGCAAAAAAAATTGTGACCCCCCAAGATCCCCAGATCTTATTCCTCCAGATTTTTCCTTTGGTATTATCTCAAATATGTATTGTTTCAAAACAATCCTCATACACTTGAAGACTTGAAGGCTAACATTGAAAGAGATATTTTAAACATAAGAAAAGAAACATTACGAAAGGTAGCTGCAAATGTCATGAAACGGTTACGAATCTGCATCCAGGTTGCAGGAAATCACTTTCAACATCTGTTGTAAAGATAGATATATATCTAATTTTCATTTTTTGAAATTTGTGTCTTCTGTCAAGTTTAAATAGAAAAATACAATAAAGGGTTGTGTCCTTTTTGAAACACCCTGTATAATTCTTGTGTTTTTTATCTGTTTTCTTCACCTAAAGAGTTCCATTTCTTTTCATCATTTAAATAGCGTGTTTTCATCGCTTTCAATATCACCATTATTGTTATTTATATGTTATTATTTTTATTCAAAATCTACTAGGTTTGTTTGCTACTAGTTTTCTTTGTCTTCAGAAGATGTAAAAATAGGGTGTTAAACTGCAGAATTCTCTGAGGTCTTTAACCTTTTGACCTTTTAGTGAAAAAACACGTTTCAGTTTCATAGCTGAAGAATGTAAATTACCAAAGTATTGAGGTAAAACTAACACAATCTTTTTTAATTAATTGTTGAAAAACAGGCTGAAAATTCGTTCGTTCATTACATTTATTAAGGAAATAGCGGAGCTCAATGGAAACTGCCATGAGGTACTTTAATATGATTCCGTCAGCGATAGGGAATTTAATTTGCATTTTCAGATTAATGGATGCAGTCAGCTACCAGCATCAGTGCAATAGGCTAAAGGAAGTTATTTAGTGAGATTGAAAGCCTTCTCATTGAGGAACTTATGTAAACGTTTGTAGCCACCATATGCAGTTAAAGGTTTTCGCACGGGCAGGTTTCCCTTCGGAATTTTGATGCATAAAAAACGTTTCCTCTTGGAAAATTTCGCAACGCAATTTATTTGGCTATCATTCTTTAGATTCCATCAAGAATGCTGCATGAATTTGTTCCAAATGCGAACGAAATACTTTCAGAGCAGAGTTTAAATTCCAATATATTAAAGAAACAGCAAAGAAACTACTTCTTAGGTAGAATATATATATATAAATCCGAAAATTGCCTATTACCAACTAATTTTAAAGAACTGGAGTATTTCGTCAATCGCCAGATTGAGTACGAAAGACTAAATTTCGGATTAAATATATCAAAACCTTTGACATTAACATTTGATACTATTCCAGTTAATAATTTGTATAAATTATACTATATACTGTGGCCTTTTCATCGTCGTTATCCTCAAAATAACGCATTAATTCGAAATCATAATTCAGCAGCAGAGGTCCAATTTCTAATATTAAGTAGTATCATTGGTGTTTCAAATGTCTACTGGCTGCAAATTTCGCCAGACTCACAGTACTTAAGTAGTGTTTCAAAACAATCCTCATACACCTGAAGTCTTGAAGGCTAACATTGAAAGAGAGATTTTAAACATAATAAATAATTCTAATATTAAGTAGTATAATCATGGATTGTCATTTCTGTCGTTCTCTTGTAAGATCTAGCCCCAAGTGACCTAAAGAGAAGTACATCATTTGAAATGTATATATCTACATAATAAAAGAAGGTGTGTGTGTGTGTCTGTGGCAGCCATAACTCATCGGAAAATCAACGTAGAGGCTTCAAATATTTAGAGAAGGTGTGTGTGGGTTTTGCAGCTATAACTCATCGGGAAATCACCGTAGAGGCTTCAGATTTTTAGAGAATGTTTCTGGTTCCGGTTCGGTTTGAAGTACGAAATTTGAAGACGATAGACCAAAAGGGGGGCTTGCTGTTAATTTTAAAAATTGTAAAATTTTTGTTAAATTGTAAAAATTTGCCGTTAAATTGAGTGTTGGCATTTTCTGCTACCTAACTGAAATTTATTAGTAGAATTAGAAACGTTTAAATCTGCCACGATTACAGATTCTCCACTTTCCCAAAGTCATTTATTTGCTAATATGAAACAAATCAATTCACCGAACTGTACTAGATGAAATTTAACTCATACTATAGAACATATAATTTCTGAATGTAAAATATATATAAATGAAAGATCATTCTTAAATTCTGAAAGATCATAATCTTAGCAAATTTAGCATAAACACTTTCAGCTTTAAAAATATTTTTGAAACAACAAACGTTAAGTTAAAATAATACTCTCTAGAAACTACTTAATTAACTACCTCAAACTCATCTAAGTATTTGATGAATTGTAAAAAATAAAAGGAACTTTTCAAACAAAATATTTTCTGAATGAGTCTGTGTACACACTTGGTACACAGGAATATACAATTCGAGATTTGGCATCATCATCATCATATTGTGTAGCATGTTGAAAAGTAACAGAAATGTATCTTTCGGAGTTGGCAACACTAAATTCGATTTAATTTCGAACTGACGATTTTCCTTGCCATTTATCGGGATTTTATCTTTTGGAGTTGGCAATATTGCACATCGATTTTTCGATTGAAGTGGCACAAGAAGTTCATATTTAAGACAACAAATTACAGTGCATGAGAACAGTCGAATAATAGCAGCATAAATTATTTCAACTACTATTCATAAATAATTATTCAAGGCATGTTTGTCAACTGTTTTTTTATTTCTAGCTCCAGTCATTAATGATATTTAAATAGAGTTCATTAGTATAGGATCAGGGCTCAGTTTTATTAATACTTATTATATTCCTTCGGAGAACACAATATGTCAACAAGGACTAAATTTTAAAGAAAGAGGAAATTAATGGCTGCATTTAGAACCATGGAAACAGAAGATGCGAAAAGGCGGACAAAGGAAGCTGATATAATTTCTACCTCAAGATCAAGGAATGAAGAAACAGCAGAAGCTAGAAAGCAAAGAATTACTTCTAAGAGAATTTCTACCTCAAGATCCAGGGTTGAGAAAACTGCAGAAGCTAGAGAACAGAGAAGAATTTCTAACAAAATTTCTACCGCAAGATCAAGGACTGAACAAACAGTAGTAGAAAAGAATTTCTGACAGGATTTCTGCCACAAGATCATGGACTGAAGAAACGGCAGAACTTTGAAAACATGGAAGAACTGCTGATAGAATTTTTAAAGCTGATCAAGGGCTGAAGAAACAGTAGCAGCTAGAGAGGAAAGAATAACTTCTAACAGAATTTCTACCTCAAGATTCAGGACTGAAGATACAGCAGAAGCTAGAGAGCAGAGAAGAATTTCTAACAGAATTTACACCGCAAGATCGAGGACTGAACAAACAGTAGAAGATAGAGAGCAGAGAAGAGAAAATTATAAAGTCACCACTGAAATTTCAAGAAGGAGTGAATGGGGACAAAAATAAAATTCTGCATTTTTCTATAGCCCTGGTACAAAATATAAATCGTATTCGTCACTCAATATCGTATCAATGGGTGAAGTATGTTGTCATTGCAGCGCTTTAAAATGGAAAGATGAGGTAGAAGGTCTGTGTTGTAACAACGGAAAAATACAGTTGGAAGGAATAAGTAATCCCTCGGAACCACCACTTTTCAGTTTATTCTCTGGGAGCAGCAGAGATTCTTTACATTTTCAGAATAACATAGCTAAATATAACAAATATTTCCAAATGACATCAATCGACCGACTTTTAAAATCCAAGGGCATCAAATTGGTAGTTTTTGCTTCCAATAGAAGATCAAGAGCATAGATTCTTGCAGATATTTCATTGACGATCATATGAAACAAGTCGAACAACGATGTAATTATGTGGCCCAAACAAAATTAACAATAGTACGTGAGTTACTACTAATGCTCCAAGGGAAAACAAATATGTTCAGAGTTTTCTGTATGCAATGGAAAATATATCCCTCAGATCATAACATTACGATTCGAGCAGATAAAAGACCAACTGGTGAGCATGAAAGCCGAACTAACTCGCCCCAAACCTCTGAAGTGGCAGTTATTTTAACAGGGGAAGCGCATGGAGCAAGAGATATTATTCTAAAACTTCGAGACGATACCATCCAGAGAATATCAGAAATACACTGTTCATACGCAATATTCTGTAATATTTTGGAAAGGAGAAGACGGATATCATTTTGAATTAAAACAAATAAATCCTACTACCACAAATAAGAAGATTTCAGCTAATAGTTCTTATGCTTATAGATTAATGTAAAGGTCAGATAACTTTAATATATTACAATGCAAAGATTTCTTACAGCAGTATGCAGTGGATATGTATGCGAAAATAGAAGCAGAAAGACTAAGGTACTTGGGCCTAATGAGCAAAAACTCAGAGTCGACGATTATATTCATTTACGAGACGCATTAAATAACGACGAAAATGCTGCTAATGTGGGTCAATTAGTCATACTTCCTTCGAGCTTCACCGGTGGGCCGTGATACATGCACGAAAGAGTGCAAGACGCGATGACGTACGTGCGAAAGTATGGAAGACCCAATTTGTTTATCACTTTCACGTACAATGAAAAGTGACAGAATTGATGAATGGTTAGAAATCAAAAGATCGTCCAAACATTATTGCTCGTGTGTTTCATCTCAAGATGAAGACTTTAATGAATCTTGTTGACAAAGGCAAAATTTTTGGCGAAACGCAATGCGACATTTGCAGATTCGAGTGACAGAAACGGGGATTACCACACGCATATGTTTTATTATGGATGAAAGAAAAACTAAAGGTGAATAAAGTCGATGAAATATATATATCTGCCGAACTACCAAATCCAGATGAAGATCCTGTATTATACAGAATGGTCAGTATACAAATGGTGCATGGCGTATGTGGATATCTGAATCCATTATCAATATGCATGAAATATTCAAAATGTACGAAGAAGTTCTCTCGCAGATTCTTAAAAGAAACACAAAGTGTCCACGATTGGTACCCATTTTATCGACGTAGAAGTCCTGACGATGGAGGATTTAAAATAACCATAAGGGTTGGTAGCGTTGAAGTAAATATTGATAAGAGTGGGATAGTACCGTATTGCACTCTTTTTATCCCGTCTAGTCAACACTCATATTAACATAGAATATTGTTTTTCGATAAAATCAATTAAATATGTGTACAAGTATGTAAATAAAGGATCTGACATGGCCATGTTTGCTGTCACTGATAGCATTGTAAATAATGAGGTAACAAACTACGAACAAGGAAGGTACATAAGCAGTAGTGAAGCTTTTTGGCGAGTATTTAGCTTTCCAATTTATGAATGATCCCCAACGGTAGTGCATCTCAGTGTACATTTGGAAAACTGTCAAATAGTTTGCTTCAAAGAGCAAAATACCTTCCAACGAATTGAAATGGGACAAAGAACAACATTAACAGCTTTCTTTGACCTTTGCAAGTAAGGTGATTTCGGAAAAACTATCTTTTATCATCAGGTACCGACTTATTTCACCTGGAATAATCATGACAAAAATGGAATCGTCGCAAAACTGGTAGCAAAGTACCAAATCATCGCGGAATTAAGGCTAGTAATGCTCTCGGTCGTGTTTACACCGTTCATCCGAAAACGTTTGAGTGCTTTTACTTAAGGTTACTCCTTCAGGATGAAGTAGGTCCGACATCTTTTGGTGATTTGGGCACAGTAAATACAGCAGTGTGCGAAACCTATAGGCAGGCCTGCCATTTAATTTATCTTCTAGACGATGATTCTCATTAAAATAAAGCGTTACAGGAAGCATCAACTGTGCAGTCTGCTAAAATGATTAGGAACCTTTTTGCTGTTATGCTTCAGATCTGTTCCATTTCTAATCCCAAACAAGTATGGGAAACTTACAAAGAAAATATTTCGGAGGATATTTTACATCAAGCAAAAATTGAAAGTCCAAATATAGAGATTACTTACAATTATGTGATTTTTAATAACGCACTTTTATCGATTGAAAATAACATTCTAGCTTCAGGTGGACCTGAACTGAAAACATTTAGTCTCCCCGAGCCATTGTGGGATGAAAATCATGATCTCAGTGAGTATACAGCAGAGGTAGTGTATAATTCTGACCAAGAATGTCCTATAAACTTTGGATCGGACTTTACAATATTTAAGAAAGAATAATTTATAAATGAGAGGAGTCACAGTTGTATTATTCGCTGGTGACTTCCGAAAAACGCTGCCTGTCATTCCTAAAGGAACAAAAGCTGATGAATTGCATGCATGTATCAAGTCGTCCCACATCTGAGACAGAGTCAAAAAACGATGCTTGACAACAAATATGCGGCAAGACTTTTAAATGACTTCTCAGTTGATGAGTTTGCAGAAGATCTTCTAAGTATAGGAAACGGAACTATTAGTCCGGACGAAGATGGATATATCGATTTGGGAAACATAGCCAATATAATGGGGAATTTACAGGATCTTCAGAAATCTATATTTTCTCACATAACAGAAAATTATTCCAATCCAACTTGGTTATCCATAGGACCATTTTAGCTCCTAGAAATGATGGTGTTGAAGTAATTAATAAAGAGCTACTAGCAAAAAATCCAGGAATTGATAAAGAATATAAATCCGTAGATAAAATGGCAGAAAATGATGAAGCTGTTAATTATCCGACCGAATTTTTGAATTCTTTAGAAACATCAGGATTACCACCTCATCTATTAAAACTCAAAATAGGTGTCCGAATTATTTGTATGAGAATTCAAATCCCCCAATAATTTGAAATTGAAGAAGACTGACTATAAAACAACTGTTTAATTTTGTAATTGTAGCCACAGTAATTAGAGGCCATGCTACTGGACAAGATGTGTTCATACCTAGAATCCCTGTAATACCAATAGATTCCCCGTTTCGATTCAAAAGACTACAGTTTCAGATTGGTTTCAGCTTTAACAATGACAATTAATAGAGCTCAAAATCAATAATTAAAGGTGGGTGGACTGGATCTCTTCCATGCTTTGTTCATGGCCAACTTTATGTGGGATGTTCCAGAGGGGAGAAAAAAAAACAATTGTACAATTTAGTGCCTAATGAAAATACGACTAGCTTAGTTTATAAAGAGGTATTTGAACTTATTAGTTGAATGAGAGTTTATATATTCATGTATTTCAAGGAAAAGTATTTTGTAGTGCTTAAGAAGCTATAAATAAATATAAGAATATATATAATTATAAATAAAGAAACTGTTTAATTTTAGCATGTGTGAATTCATAACTCAATAACATGGAAGGCGTTTCATTGTCTACCTTAGAATAGAAGGTCTAAACTTCCTATTTTCATATATATCTATGTATAATTCTAACCTTTAGTGTAGTGAAAATACGAATATACCGATTTCATCTTAAAAAGGAGACCCGGGAGCGTTGGGTACAGTTCAGCTAGTAAAATAATGAAGAAATAGTCTCTGGGTTGAAAGATGTTTTGGCAATTAAAACAAACATGAAATTAAGTAATTTCTAAAATAATATTTGTATGGTAAAATTGCATTGAACATAAATTAATGATGTAAACCCATATGAACTTTGAATTGCAAAAATATCTTTTAGTGCTTAAAAGTTAATAGAAAATGGAATATTAAACCAAACAAATTCTTTATTAACAAGCAAAATTTACCAGTCGTAAGATTTTTACCTAAAACATTACTTCAAACATAAATATTATAGTGTTATTATAAAGACTATAATAATTATTACTTATACCATGGTTTGTTGTATCAGAATATTTATTAAAATAAGTCTGTTTATTAGAAGTTCTTGTAAAAATTGCTTTAGTTTTTGTGCAATATAAAGAAATCTTTAAGGAGTGACGTTTATATTAATTATCCAACTTCCATATCCATTTCAATATCTAAACAATATTGAAATCTAGGATTTTGTCAAATTTGATTTAAACTTTTTATTAACTATTATGTAAATTTAACTTAAACATTTTTAGAAGTTACTGAACTCCCAGTATAGTTTCTAGCTAGTATAGCCTAGAAATCTTCTACTTAATTTGTGTATAAAGTATATATCTTTAAAACGAAGTTATTTACAATCACAATATTACAGCTTTCTCCCTGCATTTCAGAAAATTTAGAAATCTTATATTAAAAAAAAGGGGGGAAATTTCTTTTTAAAATAAATTCTCGAATTTTCATTAGTCCTTAACGTGCTTGCCTACTAATCAAACGAACCTCGGTTCTGGCTTCTACTATTGCTTTCTTATATTTTCTTTCTGTTGAGGCCTCGCCTTCGCCATAAATTTTCTTGTAGAGTATTATACCAAAGGACTCCTGTTCAAAATATGTAACAAACAGATGCTCAACGGACAATTAAATATTGATCCTTTTTATACTTGAAACCCCAGCGATGATGTTGGCTACCCTTTATTAAAAGGAGCAAAAAATCCCGAACAACATGTGAAATAGTTATACAAATTAAATTCCTCAAAGTTCTAGGTACCATTAAGAATGAGGCTTCCGTAGTCTTTCTGTCTTTAGCCATAATATATTTGCAGGAATACGAATACATGAACCTTATTCTTATTTATTTGTTTCGGGAATGCAAAAGGAAACAAAATTATCTTTATGATTTTTATTTGTTTTCTTTTAACTGCTTCAAATACATCACATCGGTTTCAATAAAGTTGTACCTCCCGGGAATTGTAAACAAATGTATCTATTATGTTATAATCTGTTTTATACATAATAAATAATTTCATATTTACTCTTTAGTTCCCCCATATTTAAATGAAGAGCTTACCAGTTCCGATACAGAGGTTCGAGAAGGAACCGATGTAAGTTTACGTTGCGTATCGAATGGTTCTCCAGAACCCGAAGTTACCTGGAGAAGGGAAGATGGACAAGAAATCACTCTTGGAAAAAACAAAGGTAATATTTTGCCATCATATCTCACCGTTTTTATTTCTTAAATGAAAACCATTGTATTTGAGTTTATAAACAAATTTTTAAGAACTTGAAGCACTTCATGGTTAAAACAAGGGTGACAAACAAATTAATCACAAGGCGGAAATAGGATACTTTTAAAGAGGAGCAGGAAAATATTCTCTATTTAAAAATGATATATACATTTCTAATTAGAATGAATTATAAATAACTATATTTTAAAGAATAAATAACACATTTGGATTAAAAAATAAAATTATATATTTTAATGAGTACTATGAAATAAGAAAATATTATAGATGTTTAGCTAAGAATGTGTGTCCCAAAACTTGGAAGAAATGATCCGGATTCAGTATATTGTTGATTTGTTTTTAAGACTAAAGTTCTTTTGCAATGAGCTGCAGATTGCCTAGGTCTGGTTTTAAACATGCCTCTAAAATTTCAGCAATTTGTTCAATACAGCTATGAGATACCAGGAAAAGATAGGTATTACAAATAACTGATATTATCGAAAACTGCAATAAATGGAAAAAGTCAGGCGCAACTCCTCAAAGAAAGTTGAGTTTGGGATGGTCATGTAACATTAATGAATATCAAAGAAAAAGATTTTCCTTAGTCCATGCGTAAATTTGTTTCTATGTTTATAGTAATAATATAATAATTTTTGTGCTTTGTTGTGATGTTTAATATATAGTTAGTGGGTTGCCACTGTTTGGTGAATACTCGAAGTTTATTTGAAATGGCATATTAAATAATATTTTTTTAAAATAATGACAATAAAATGTCTTGATATTTTGTGACGTTTTAAGTTGGAAGTTTGGGGGTATGGAAGAAGCATGATGGGATACTTACTTCATATTCTCGAGGCTATTAAATAAATCCAGACTACACGATTAATCAAAGTATTATTTATTTAACGTTATGTGGGTTATAGTTGATGTACACTCAGATAATTAAATTGACTTGCGAAAAAGCACTACATATCCAGGTGAGTTTATCATTGTGTGTATCAAATTATTGTCATTAACCGGAATAATATAAATGTCCCTTTAAATTACTGTTCCCAATGCACTCTTTAATGTTTGATTTAGTATAAAAAAATTTCAGTTCATTTCGTTAAACGAAATGCATTTTTTTCCTAACCTGGCATTAAACATTTTTATTTGCGTTATATGCTTTTCTTCAAATAAAGTAAGATAAGGAGAAAAAAAGAAGCAGTTTCTATAGACCAGCACTCTCTGTCGTTTTTTAATGACGTTTAACCGTAATGTATCACTGCACTTAAAGTTCAATATCTGAAGCTAAAAGTAACTCATCACATGCCTTATGTTCTTATTAAAATTGTACAGCTGGGAATATGATGAGAGAAATTACGTGCGAGACCAATTTAGCTCATGATTTCCGTTTCACTCTCGTCCTTTCATTGTCGTTATCGTTTTTCCATGTTGTAGACTTTGTCTGAAAGGATAAAATAAAAAGAAAAGGTAAAGCAATGTACTGGGCAGATGAATTCAGGTGAATCAGGAAACATCACTGTTAGAGACTGTCACCTGTATAATGGCTTTTTTCCCCCTTTCAATATTTCTAGCACACGTAACGATGGAAATTACTTTCTTTTGTATTAGAAAGAAGTATATAGGTGTAAGATATGCGTTCTAGAGATAAACCCTATCAGCAGATATATTTTTAAAAAAAAATTAAGATTTAATCATTTTAGGTAGTTATAATGGGTATTTTGCAGTAGCATTCATTCATTTATGCAAGTTTTTTTTTCGGAAATTAATATCGTAGAATATATTTATTTTAAATGCAGAGAGCACTGAAATTTTTAAGCAAGGTTGACGCATTTAAGTCACGAATCTAAGCTGGAGTGAGTGATATTTCTCCCACTCCCGCTTAGATTCATGATTTATGGATATGATGTCTCTGAACCTTCTGGAGAATATGAATAGTCAGAACAGAGTTTTTCAGAATCAAGGGAAATATAATAGTCTATCACATACATTCTCTAATTTTTTCAGGAACTGGAAGACTTGTAAGACATGTCAAAGCAGGGCATTGTAGGATGAAAGCTTAGCAATCAATGTTCATGTGAATTAACAGCAGTATGTCAGAGTAATATAGATACATAGTATACAGTGTTCTTAGCAGCAGTCAACAAAAGTACTATATATATATATTAGCAATATATACATGTTAAATATATTAGTATTACATATATATATGCAATATATTAGTTATACATACATATGCAGTACATTAGTTATATATATATATACATATAATAGAGCATATTATATATATATACAGTATTTTAGTTAGTATATACACAGTATATTATTATTTATTAAATACCAGTATATAGTCTATTAGTAAGAACGTAATATGTAATATATTACGTTTTTTGGAGATAATTATATATTCAATGCAAAGAACTCTGAACTCTTCTCGCTCTTACAGGTTCAATCCAATCAGTTCCAAATTCCGACCATTTTACCCTGTAGCAAAAATGTTTCCCATAACCTACCATAAGTCGTCATGTAAGGTAGGACCAATGGACGAATAATAGTCAGTCACACATTCGCTAATTGTCTCAAGAACTGAACTTTATGAGGCAAGTCGAAGCAGGACATTCCATTTTAGGAAAATATATGTAACGACTTTCACAAATTTGGCAATCTCCGTTCCATTTATTATTCTAAAGATACTACAAATTTGCTTAGAATTACAGAGAACTATTAGACGGTTTTTATCACATTCAAAACTAGAACTGTTATCGAATAATCATCATTAGCTGTTTGTATAAAGTTTGAGTCTGAATGAGAGTAACTAAAGCGTTACTAAACTGACTTTGGAAATGCAAAATGCAATTTATTTCAAAGTAAATGATTTTTGTAAAAGTCCTGTTTCGTAAAAAAATTGCAGATTTATATTAGTTAACTGGATAACCTTACACCATAAAAGAGTTTAAGGTCCGAACTTTGCATCGTTTTTATTTTTTACACAATAATATGGTGAAATAATTATAAAAATTGTAATCAAACATAACATTGGTTTATTAGCACAAATGTAGACTTACCCGGATTTGTGAATTACCAGCAGTGCATCAGAGTACTATAAAGCACTGTGTGGTGTTCTTTGCAACGTTCAACAATTTCCATCTCTTTACAACTCTTAATTGTAAAGGAAAATCAGTGAAATTTAGTACACATCTGAAACGTTCTCATTGAGATCTTTAATTTATCTATCTTGATAATTTTTTCATGTAGAACCCTTATTTTCAAGGTTTTGGGACCGCGAATATGTCTCTCCATTGATTTAACGTCGAGAATATCGGTTGTTTTGTCCCTTCTGTATACAGAGCGGAGAAATTACTGCATTATGTTTTTTATGTTAATATTCTGATGTTCTACAAGTTCACCGTGGATTTTTGATCGCGAAAAAATATTGGAGGTCGTTTACATTAGTATTACCCCACCACCACACACAATTTCCTATTTCTTCTGCAATGTCGATTTCTTTGTCTCATCTTGTTTTCGAGATTTTTGTTTCGTATCCAGACTTTTTCCTACTCAATATATTCGTCTTTGTATATTTGAAAAAGTTTTATTATATTATATGTATATTCGTCTTTGTATATTTGAAAAAGTTTTATTATATTATATGTATATTCGTCTTTGTATATTTGAAAAAGTTTTATTATATTATATGTATATTCGTATTTCTATATTAGTTTCTATGTTCATTTATACAGATTCTGATTTGAATCAATCCGAAACGTCACTATAGGCGATTAAGACGAAATTAGGAGAAAATAATTTGTTATAAGTAATTTTCTGTGACACAAATGCTTTCACGGCTAAAAATTAATAATAATATTATACATTATATATGTGTGTGTGTGTGTGTGCAAATGCATTATTCCAAATAATAACATTATGCGAAAATCGTTTACGTTTCCTCAAATATATTGAAAATAATTTCCCCCTTTGTACACATCTACAAAAAGTAACCATTCTAAATTATACCTGAAGCAGTTGCTTCTCACAAGAGTCAGACAGGAGGTTGTCAGTGTAATATGACATAGAAAAGATATGTGAGGAATGTGAGACCTCAGCAGAAAGACAAGGCAAGGAAAATCCATCTTTACATCTGTGAATCTAAAGCAACCTAGACGACCTTACACCTGAAATAAAAATCTGGGCCTCAAAAGCAAGTTCCTAAACACGCTTACCACTCCGCCATCGTTTAGAAATCTAGAATTATAAATTAATAAATGATTACGAAAAAAATTAGAAACGATCTCGTGTATTTTGAAAAGTCAAATTTTCAGACAAATACCTTTGGAATGAAATATTTTAAATTTAAATTAATAATTTAAGAATACGCAAATGTGATGTTAGATTGGAGTGATCTAACTCATAGATAAAATTTTCTCCAAAGAAATGAAAGGATTATATAAAATTAAAATTTATCCTTGCAGTGGATGAGAACGGAAAGAGCAGGATTTTGAAACTAAATAATGAATGTTTATAATTAATATTGCAGGTATGGAGAATTTGTTTTAAACTCCTGGCGAAGGATTGTTTTTAAAATGAATATGCTTACTAAAGTGATTATATCGCTATTAATATTGAATTATTGAATACAATAATAATTCAATTGAAAAAAAATCAAATTAAAGCAAAATGAATTGTTACTTTCATTTTTTCATGGGCACCTCAGAAGTCCAGAAGGAAAATGCATGAATTATACATAAATTTTAATATTTTTTGCTTCCATTACGCTTACTGGCATTCTCAAAGGGGGAAGGCCCCGTTCCCCCTAGTCCATCCTTGAAAGACTTACTAAGTTTTCAATCGCTATTATGCTGTATAAGTATTCAGTTGCCATTTGTCTTGAGCTGGTTGAGATCTGAACCCACTACCTCCTGATGACATGTCAGGTGCTCTGACAGATGAGCTATCAACCGTTAATCATACTCATGGGATACTTATGTAGCGTAAAAATGGCTAAAAACTTAGTAAGCAGTGTAGTCATGCGGATAAAAAGCAAATATTGAAATATGATCATAGTTACTAATGTTTCATTATAGTGATTAAATTTGCTCCGTGCTTGTACAATTACTAAAGACGGTAATGCTAAATGATTAATTTTATCCACAGATCCTTGAACTATAATTAGCTGCAGATTCAATTTCTGTTTATGAACACGGCAGACTTTATTTTGATTTGATAATGAAGCAGAATCCCTAGAACAAAGCACATTAATACTGTCGGCAAAAATTAATAGTTTTCATGTTTTTAAATATCAAATTGTTATTATTATAAAAGAATTGCTGATTTTATATATTTGAGAACATTATACTCAAGTGTTTATCTTAACGTCAACAAACCTCATATGAAGACATATTTATATAAAATAAATACTAAAAAATAAATGGAAAGCCTCTTTAATGCTTTCTTTTTCAAATAATAAGATATTTTTATTGTTGAGTAGCTTTATTTACACTGTCCTTTTTCATTTGCAGTGACAACAGTTAAGGGGAAAAATCTGAACATCACTAAAGTGAGCCGACTACATATGGGAGCTTATCTGTGCATCTCCTCGAATGGCGTTCCTCCATCCCTCAGCAAGCGCATCATTCTGGGAGTTAGCTGTAAGTAACACTTTGCCCCACCGAATTCTGACACAAGCATTCTCTCATGCATTATGTATTAGAATAAAGGAAATGAAAACGTCCCACGGGTTAAAAATAATGCAAGGCAAACTTATAGCCTTCGGCTTCGAAAGGAAACCAGAGTAACTCGAGAAAAGGTTCGTTGCGATTGGACTCGGCAGCAAGTCATCGGAACTTCATTCAGTAGATGGGCGAAGATCTTTCAGTGTAGTGCTCGATAATTTTAACCCTGGGGTCCAGTCGCGTTGAAGTTGTTTCCATCGAGTTTCAGAGCAACGCTTGGTAGAGACGTGGCAGGAAAGTCAGAGTGTTTCACGGCACTTTCTGTCTCCAGTGGAATTAGAAGTTTGATCACGCAGTTCAACGTGTCCCTTACTAATCAATTTCCTTTTGTATCACCTATGTTGTTTCAGTTCTATGCTTGCGTCTGTATGCAATGAACATGAATATTTAATACCTATAAGTTCCGTTTTTAAGTTAATATGTGTAAGGAGCCATCGTCTTCATAACGAAAGATGCATTCAGAGCTGTGTAAATCGATCTAATGCACAGAAGCTCATTATAAACTATTATTAGCATATTTGCTCATATTTTAGTACGTTGAGTGGTTGGTAGATGTTTCGATGTTTTATTATGAAATAAAAAGTTCCTTTGTGGTACAGAAATATCCTTAAAGTCTTATCAAAATAAGCAAAGCATTGTAAGTAATATAATCATCGTAACAAATTGTTAAAGCAGGAATTAACTCCTTCAGACCCGAGGTTTTTATAGAAAAACAAATGTCTCCATTTATATGTTGCATTTGAAATTTCACTGAAATTCAGCATGTAATTACAATGTAAAAAAAAAAAAAAATTTGCAAAATTCTGAAATCGCAGAAAGTAGAAAAAAGGAACATAAAAGAATTAGAATTTATATGCACTTTATATGATAAATACATTATTTGAATGACACCAGTGAAATGTAGAAAAACAGTTCTTACATGTTTCTGTGAAATGTAACAAAACATTTCTTGTTGCCTGCAAGGTCATCTTCAATATTTTATGTAGTTTCTGTTAAATCCATAGATGTCATAATATTCCATCCCATTCCTGTATACTTATGCACTGGTCTACTCTTTGCTAACATTGAAAGCGAGGACATAGGCTGGTGTTAAAAAGACTCTAAAAATAATGTATATTGAAATGTACAAGGGTCTGAAAGGGATTCAAGTCTTAACCATTTTTAAAGCAACAAATATGAATTCAAAAACTCTTAGTTTGGTTAATCTTTCTTTAAAATGCAAAAAGTTGCATTTCTCAAAGATTATTTACTAACGTTAAATATTTGCGTAATACTATACATACAACAAATACTTTACGTTTTGAACTATAGAAGCTGAAACTTGAAAATATAGTGGACTTGTTTCTGAACATACGCAGACGTTATGAGGAAAATAAATAAGTCGAAAACAAACAAAAATAAATGAATAAAAGAATTGTCGTATTTGCAAGGAAATCGGCGGACAGAATACTGAGTCCGATTACAGCTTCCTCCAATATGTTCGTTGGGAAAAACCGCCAGAGCGTAAAGAAAGGGAAATAAATGTGAAATTCTACTCTTCCAAACTACCAGCTATTTCCAGTCCCTGTGGCTGAGAACTCTTGTTTACTTCCATTTTTCTTTCATCGAAGAGGACATGAACTGCTTTTTTCCTGTTACCTCACGTATTTGACATCTCTAAAGACAGCGGCAGCCTTGTGACCATCAATAAATACTCCACATCACACTTCTATTAAAATTGCATTCACGCATCTCGGCATGTCAGTTGGCTGAATTATTTATGAGACACGGTTTTTTCTTTCTTTAACATACAACTACGTCAGTTGAAGAATTCTGCGCTGCAGATGGCGATTAATGGGTATCAATTATTAGCTTTGCTAACAATCAAACATTATTTTCATTTGAGACTAAATTGGAATTTACACTCTGGTTTCCATAAATTAAGGAATAGTTCTGTTATATCATTGGGAAGCTAGCGTCAAAGCTAAATAAATTCTAAAATAAGGTTCTGTTTTAACAAATGTGAGAGCAGCTAAAGATCTGAATCAAATACATCAATATTTGTTCAGTATTTGAAGAGTTGTAGAGGTTTGAATATTTAATAACAATGCCGGTCACAAAAATTGACTTCAGAAGTTAATTAAAACTTAGTAATAAGTATTATATCACAGTGTTTAATAAAATAAGTGTGCATTTTAGAAGTTTATGTAAATAATCATTCTACTACTGAACATTTTTTCATAAGTTTCTTATTTGAAAAACTGACTGTTGTTAAATATTCAAACTCCCATAGCTTATTACGCTCTAGGTAGCTTGAACGTGCTTTCATCGCCACAGCTACGTGGCAGCACCGCCACCCAACAGTTGCCTAGTCCTTACTCTGCCGCTTGCAAAGCAGAGATAAGGATAAATGAGTAATACAAGAGGGTTAATACAGAATGAATAGTGTTGAGTATTGGTATATTTGTATATTTGATTGAGATCTATATCTGCTATCATATTTTTTCAAAACAAAAAAACCTATTGTAGAAGTTATAGAGCTTCGGCGTTAGCTTTCCTTTGGTATAACATAGGACTGTTCCTTAATTTATGGAAATTAGTGTATAATCATAAATTTTAAATAGGAACTTTTGCTTCGTAAAATTACAGTGAATGTGAGTGCAGTCTATTCCAGGATCGTAATCTGTAGTTCCCAGGTTCGAGTCCCAGCTGGGTCAGCGTTGAGATTTATCTGCGCAAAATTCCCCGTCCTGCCCACGGTCAGTAAGGGACACCGATGGGCTTGGAAATGCCGCCGTCCGTCGGATGGGACGTTAAGCCGTGGCCCCGTGTACGGGAGAGCCATACCCTGTGCACGTTAAAGAACACGCTGGATGGCCTTGACGGGAGGCTACCATCTGTCTCCCAACAGCTGTTCCAGTGGGTCCCCTCCCCCAACCTTCTATGAGCCTTCGGGGTCCATGAGACCTGGCCATTTAGCCCATGGTGTGCAAAAAAGTGCCGCTCAGAGGTAAAACAACCCAACCCAAATGCATTCTATTCACGGTGTACAAATATGAAACTGCTCAAAAGTCAGTGTTCTTAGATTCAATCAGTACATTTGGAATAGAAACACTAAGAATTCAGTGGCGGTGGAGGTTCAATAGAATATATCAAATTTTATCTGGCATCAACTTCCTCGTACGAAAAGTATATTTCCTTATTTGGAATCATTTGCAAGAGGAATCGATAATTTTCCTTGGCGATTATTAAATAATTAAAAATATACTTATTTCCTACTCAAAATAAAAAAGAAATAACTAAGTGATTAAATTCCATTCGAATATTTTTGGGAAAAATCAGTATTATTCAGGCGATGTATCGTCTTCATATTTTCTGATTGTACAGAATGCTCTTTCTGATGCATTTCGCATATTATTCTGATACTTTAAAAATTAGTATAGATATGTTCAAATGATTACTGCAGAATGTAGCTGTAAAACATATCATATGTGCTTATGACTTTTGCGAAATGTAGAATAGATTATTCTGCAATTGATTACTGCAAAATATCATTAATTTTACGGATACCTGCCATCTCAAGATGCTATCTAGTGACTTATTGCAACTGATTTTTACAAAATGTCATTGGTTAAACATGCGAATAAAGCTCCATAAATCTAACTAATTATTATTTTCCTACTTTCAAGTTTCCTTTATATTCATGCTTAAACTTAAAATTTCTACTTCCACAATCTAAATCGCGTATATCTCTAAACACTTTAATGCAAAATAATTACTTCTTTTCACGATATACAACCAAAATTAATTTGCTAAATAATTGGGTTGTTTTATCCCCGAGCGACACATTCTCTACACGCAATGGTCTAAATGGCCAGATTACAAAGAACCCAAGGTTCGGAGAAGGTTGAGGAAAGGGGACCAACTGGACAGCTGTTAAAGCGATTAATGGTAGCCTCCAGTCAAGGCCACCCGATGGACGACTTCCTTTGTAAGCTCATCGGTGTCCATTTTTCTCACTGAGGACAGTGGGGATAGAGAAGATAAATACAGACTCTGATACAAGTGGGACTCGAACCTGAGAATTGCTGATTACAAGCCTGGCATGCTACTAATAGAGACAACCCCCGTACCATCTGCAGATTTAATATAGAGGCATTCTGCAATTGAGTTTTACAAAATTCCACTGACTTACATTTGCATAAAATATACTCCAAAAATCTAATTCATTTTTTTGGATTAGGATGCAGGTTTCCTTTACATTCAGGTTTGAACTCTAAGTGTTCTACTTCCACAATCCAAATCTAGTGTATCTTTAAATACTTTGATATTAGTATACTACGTTTCAAGAGATATATGTTCAAAATTAATTGGATAAATACTTAATGTTCTTATTGTGAAAATACACTATGAATATACTGAATAACCTCTATATAATTCTCAAACTTAGAAGCTTCCATAGCCAATTTTAAATATTTCAAGCAAGAAGCGAATAGTTATCCCAAATCACTACATATGGGGGCAGAGTGTAAAAAATCTACGACTGTATTTGTCTTATACGGATAATTTCGAATTTTTCTCATCTACAAACCATTGATCAGAATGGAACAATAGCAGAACAATTTTTATGTTTGTAAAAATTAATAATATATAATTGTGTCTGCAATTAACATTAAGATACTGATATATGCTACTTCATCTAATAAAAAATAATAATATGATTTCTTTGTTGGAACAAGTGTTTTTATGTGAAATTATTATACATAATTAATATTGTTTATTATTGTAACTATTTTAAAATATTATTAAAATTAACCGCTCTCATCGGTTTTGTGTTCAGCTCAAATCTCAAAAATGCCTGGTTTAAATGACAAGATGTTATAAAGGGATATAAATATAAAGCTAGACAACACAAGTCGTCCTCGTTAAAAAAAACATTATACTAAGGCTTATTTTTTCACTAATTATGGACTTTAGTTTTGATTCTGTCTCTTAATACTTCGTGATAATAATGCTAAATAATGCTAATAACGTTTTGTTATTTTTAAGCATTTAATCGCTTCAGTTAGGTTGACTTGCATATTTCATTAAGTGCAAGACAATATATTTTCCTCATATCATTGCTAAAAATTCTCTCTTCATGGGTTTATGTAGCGAAAGCAGAGAAAGAAAAAAACAACATTCAATAACTGAATTAGATAGAGGTTCTCTCAAAGAATTCCTTTAAGCCTATCAGTCAATCGTTCCTTCCGCCGCCGGTAATGTGTCAACTTACACGAGAGAGAAAAAAAGAAGTTTTCTAATGCTCTTATCTCTCTCGCAAAGGAAGAAAATAGGACTCTCTTTCAATAATCCTTTTAAGATAGTAATTACTGTTGTTGTGGAAAAATCCTCATGGCTTCTGGTGCGGAATAAAAATATAAAGTGTTTATAAAAGAAAAACAAAAAGCTTCAGTATGCTATAATATGTGTATTAAATGAATGGTAGTCCTCACTATTCCATTTCCTCTCGGTTTTTTTTCTCTTCTTTTGTTGCTGTCTCCTTCTTGGAAGGATGCTGTGGACATTGTGACGACAATATAATGGGCTTAAATGGTGCAGAGACCACATCGCTAAGGGCAATTCCCTCACGACGTAATTCTAACGCTTGGTCTGCGAAGTCCAGTTTGTGACTTTTCTGGATAGTTTTGCGAGACGGTTCAATACGGATGAGAAATAGTAAATGGGATTTTAAACTATGTTTTCTCATATTTCGTCGGAGTGAAAAGAATCTCTTTCTATATGGTTGTAGGTAGAGAAGTCTTTATGTGTTTTTGTCAAGAAGAATTTTTATGCTTTTCTAGTCATTTTTAATTACGCATGTTTACTATATGTATAAAACATTTATGTATAAATGCTACGTATATATATATGAGCATGTTTTCTTCTTACGTCATTTAAAGAAACTCTATAAGGCTTTAATATTTTCATTTTTAACAGCTACCCTTATGTTTGATTTTCTATCTAAGGCAGTATTTGAATTTTGCGATTTTTCAACGGCTGTAGTAAAATTTTATAACCTGTCGAAGGTCGCATTTATGCTTTGAGAATTATTTAGGGTTGCACTTACATTTTTCAAATTATCCAAAATGCCATTTATATTTTAGAAAACGCCCAAGCTCGCACTTGGCCTTACATTCGGATCAAATTAAACAAATGTTATTTAGTTTAAGAAAAAAAAATTTTGCATTGAATATTCGTTTCGTGACCATATTTATAGTTCTCACCCACTTTTAGAAATGAAAGATTTATTTAATGCCAAATGTAATTGTTAACAATTGATTTCATCCGATATAAATGTTGTGCAACATAAGTGATTGTAACAGACCACAGAGAAACGTGTTTACGTTTCCTGTCGTACAAGCAAACTGAAATTAATGTAGGAAGAAATGGCGTAGGCGTAATGCTTAATTTGCGTGTTTGCATGATTCACAACTGTGATATTTGCTAAGTAATGTTTCTACACGCCCAGCATTGTAATGAATTCTCAAATGTTAAGGATTTCGAAATAGGATTTGCTTTCCTTCATAATACGCACTCAATCGAAGTAATTAATCTCCGCTAAAAGGATTTTACGAGAAAAAGAAATAGTGCGCGTATGATATATTATTTCCATATTTGTTGATTGCTGCAGGTTACTAAAGGTTTTTACCAAGCAACCAGAAAGATTTATAGATTATCCATTAAGCAGAATTACTTTAAGAAATAAAACCAACGAAATACGATGTTCTCTAATTGCTAAGTACATCGTGAACTAATGTCAACTGCGCATGTACAGTGTTTTAACTTTTGGCTTACAAAGATTATTTTTAAAATACAAATTTTTGAAACACAACTTTCTCATTTGTCTTTCTTATATTTGTGCATTATCTGATTAAATGTTTGTTTTCCAAAGCCATCCGTAGATAGTTTTCTATTTTTTTTTCATCTGACTACTGCATGGATGCTAAATGGTTCCACTTTGTCTGTTAATATAGATATCAAGCCAAAGTAGCACTCATCAGCAAATATTATTATAAGATTATATATGCAAGTAAACATATGCATAATATATGCTTTTCGTCGAGTACATGAAAAATATTCAAAAGCCATCTACAATCTTCCCTTTTCCCAATGCTGAATTCTCGTTAATTTCTAATAGAACATTGTGTCAGAGATGTTTTCTCCATTTTTTTCATTCTGTCTTCTCATTCTGCCGAAGAACATTCATCTGTTCTTTTCATTCTGCCGAAGAACATACACCGCTCACAAAAATTAGGGGATATTTCAAAATGAATATGAAGCGATTAAAAAAAGAAGCATTTGAATTTTTTTTATTAAACAAGTACATCAGAAAAGCAAACGACAAGTCAAAGAAAGTTGTTCGATTATGCAAATGAGATGCAAACTCAATTGTCGTGATTGAGTAGCAAGTGACATATTGGTGGGGGTGAACAGAAGCATGTCGAACTGGAGAGAGTGCCACACATGGACTGTTCAGTAGGGTCCAGCAGTTCTTGTGGAATCCTTTTCCACTCTTGCTCCAGGGCAACTTCCAGCTCAAGCAGTGTTGTGGGAGGCATTGGACGATTTGCCAGACGTCTCCCCAATGCATCCCAAGCATGTTCAATGGGATTCAGGTCTGGAGAACGTGAAGGCCAGTCCATGTGTTCGATTCCTGCCTCCTGAAGCATGTTGTTGACGACATGCGCACGGTGGGGCCTTGCATTATCGTCCATGAAAAAAAAGTTGTTTCCAACTGCTCCATACCACTATAGGGTACAGCATAGGGTACCACTATAGGGTGCAGGACCTCATCTCGATATCTGACAGCAGTAAGCGATCCGTTTCTGATGACGTGGAGATCGGTACCACCACCAATGCTGATGCCAGCCCACACCATGATTCCACCACCACCGAAGGAGTCCCTTTCTCGCATGAAACGTGGATTCTCCCGTGTTCCTCGTTCACGCCAGATCAGGACACGATGATTGTCAGGCTGCAGACTGAACCGTGACTCATCAGAGAAGAGGACAGTTGACCACTCATCACGGGTCCAATGACGATGCTCATCAGCCCCCTTCTACGGGTTCTACGGTGTTCAGCAGATAACAGAATGCATACCATTTGTCGCCGGGCATGCAGTCCAACACGATGGAGCCGATTTCGTATGGTCTGGGTGCATATCCGTCGTCGAGTGGCAGCAAGAAACTATCCCCGCAGCTCTGTTGCATTGTTGCGCCTGTTCCTTCTTGCCAATAAAGCCAAATAGCGGTCATCTCTTGCTGTTGTGCCAGATGGGCGACACTGCCCTCGTCTTCTTCGTACTGTGCCAGTCTCTTGAAAGCGATTCCACAGTCTGCTAATCAGGCTTTGGGATGTTGCAAGTGCTGTTGCCACTGTCGTCTGTGTTTGACCAGCTTCAAGACGTCCTATGGCTCTCCAGGCTTCGCATTCGGGCAAATCGTGTTGCAGGGCCACTGCAAGGGCTAGGAAATTTCAGGCTGTGCACTTTCAAGATCAGGGAACGTGGAGATACTCCAGTACTTTCAGCGTTTTGCATAGTGCATTTTCACCAATGAAATGAAAGTTGGTTTTGCATCTCATTTGCATAATCGAACAACTTTCTTTGACTTGTCGTTTGCTTTTCTGATGTTGTTGTTTAACAAAAAAAATTCAAATGCTTCTTTTTTTATCACTTCATATTCATTTTGAAATATCCCCTAATTTTTGCGAGCAGTGTATATAACAGCTCTCATTTAATCCTATCACTATACCTTGTGCTTCACATCCATACGTTGTTCTCATTATGGAACAAGAATTGGCTTCCCATGAAATCTTCGTTCTATCATGAGAGCCGCAGAATTTTTTTCAGGGGCAACTAAACATTTTCCAGGGGAAATGCAAAAAAAAACAAACAAAAAAACAATATTTTAAGAGAGAAATATTTAACTCGAGATGTTCATTAATGAGAAACTTTCGAATACAGTAATGATGCCTGCATTACACCATAATACAGAAAAATACTAAGAATGACAGAAAACAAAACCAAAAAAGGGGAAACTTCATATTGAAAATTTGTGTAAAAATGTTTTTTACATATTAATAATAAAAACAAATATGGTTACGAAAGCAAAAGGAAAAAGAAAAATCAGTACTACATTTCGTTAAAGAAAAAATAACATCAATTTTTGGTACACTTTATATCATTCGACACAAATCAATTTTTCGATCAATTTTTTTCAGGGGGGAGAGAAACTGATCGAATCCCCTCCCTTTCCGTTCCATGTCATCTGCATAGTTAACTTTCCTCCTCCTGCCTAAACAGAACCTGGGGGTAATAGAGCTCAAAATTCAACCAATCATTCACTGGTAGGTATAATCAGAAAATTATCCTTATTAGTTAAAAGGTTTTTCATAAGTTATTTTTGTAAACAAATCCTAAGGACTTTTACAACGCATACTTGTTGACAGACATTCATTTACAATGTTCAGTCTAAATTATGTGTTTTTACATTATTGTAATAAAGCATGGACATTATTTTGTCTTTATTCTGGAGACATTAAAACACTTTTGATCTTGTATAGGGTTGGGTATGGATGTTTTACCTCTGAGCGGCTCTTTTTACACACAATGGGCTAAATGGGCAGGTCACAAAACCCAAGGGGCTCAGAGAATGTTGGGAGGAAGGGATCCACTAGACAACTTTTAGGAAACATACAGTATGTCCCGTCAAGGACATCCAGAGTGTTCTTTAACGTGCACAAGGTATGGCTCTATCGCACATAGTGCCGAGTCTTAACGTACATCCAACAGACAACGGGTTTTCCGAGCCCATCGGTATCCCCTATTGACAGAAGGTATATTTTGATAGATTTATATCAAATATATAGGGTATATCAGATATATTTTGTGATATATTATTTCGAATGAGTGGGGAACGATTTTTACCACGTTAGATTTTATTTATTTTGCGATTTCTTAAAAAATTTATTTCAACTGCTTCTGTTTCATGAAAGACGACACGAATGATATCTAAATATTCATATGTAAAATTGATGTGATAAATAAGTCAAATATATTGCGTCCTTTTAGTGATTTCGCAAGGCAAATAGTTTTATAAAATACATGTTCTTTTCATACCTGAATGTAGAGCGAATTCAAATACTAGGCTAAATGTGAGTTTAAAGTCAGGCATTAGAAAAATGATAAACAGAAACCTGACTTTACACTCGCTCAGATCAGGTAGGCTATTAACTAAATTATTTCTACACAAGTAATACATCATCATCATATTCATTTCACAATTGATTATTTTCATTTTTCTCTCGTTGTTGCACTTCAACTTTCGACATGTTTATATACAGTTCTAGAGT
The DNA here is from genome assembly GCA_038380435.1 of Ryuthela nishihirai. NCBI lineage: Eukaryota > Metazoa > Arthropoda > Arachnida > Araneae > Heptathelidae > Ryuthela > Ryuthela nishihirai. The sequence goes on from JAWZYU010000011.1 coordinate 15,660,438, forward strand.
TTAATTCGAAAGTTAAACTGTTGGATTTTATTTAATCTATCTATTAAGATTTCATTTGATAAATCAATATTAATTTGTAAAACATATAGGAAGTGTTTACAAAATTCAGCTTTAAATGTTTAATTACTGGTGTCAACCTTTCACTCTTACTTGACAGTTCTACTGATTTCTACAGACATTTTTGCAGTGTAGTGTCTGTTGAAATCACTGACATTGTTTCTCTATTTTAAACTCACTAGCCTCAACTGATTTCTTTTAGGATGGATGCCTTAATTCATCACCTACCATCATTTTGTTTATTTCGTTTCAGCTCATTTATCCTCTGTTCCGTTCACATTAAAACTTGTAAAGCAATGTCGACAATTACACGGCTTTAGTGTTGAAACAACCATATTATTAAGATACGTATCCAGGAACATTAATTCTCTACAATATGAGCTACATAACATTAATGGCTACATAATGAACTAAAAGTCTAAGTCAAGCAATAGCGAAGCAGGGGAAAGGTCTTGTAAGCTTGGGTCTCAAGAATAAGATAGCCGAAAAAATTTACCGATCTTACTTATGAGTCTAAGTTAAAGTTTACAACAACGAAATAATGGAAAGCTATTAAAGGCTAAGTTTCCTAACATGCCATTAAGCTGTTCCATAACGTATGCAGTGGCGACTCGTGAGTTTCTAAGTATGTGGGGCCAGCATAAAATTATATTCAGAGATATCAACTAGGCAGGGGCAGGGATGGCTGAGATGGTAGTGCGCAACATCGACGATTTTGCATACTAACCCCAATTCTGTCCTCGGTTTAAAAAGGAACATCGATTAGATTGGAAAAGAACATATATGTGTATGTGTAATAAAATTTCCATATATATATATAGTGTGGCTTATTTCAGGCACGACGTACCTCACGATTTAGTTTCAGAGTGGGGGAGTTCGACACTTTAGTTCAGGGGAAGGTTCGAGAATTTAGCCTCGGTGGGGGTGAGTCTTAAAGCTTTCTCATGATATATTTCGTGTTGATAATTAAGGCACACACTCCCCTTATAATCACTACATCCATAAAACACTCACCTTAAACACATACAATCAACAGAATTGCAACAACCACATCACCATACAATGGATACCCAGCCATGTGGGAATCCCTGACAATGATATTGCAGATCAACTTGCTAATAATGCACATCTCTTCCCAAATGCAACTAACATTCACAAATTTTATATTAACATCAAACATGAAATTAATGAACTTGAATATACTCTAACCAATAAATATTTCCAACTACATGCTTCCATAAACCACAACACCAGATACATTCTAAACCCACAAAACTTTCCATACCTTAAACTACCCTTATCCTAGAAAACACATAAAAATACTTCACAGACTGTGAACCAATGCAACCACATTAAAAGCCACATTACATAAATTTAACTTATCCCCCAACCCAAATTGCAACCACTGCAATGTCCCCGAAACTGTGAATCACATTCTCTTAAATTGTGATAAATATCTCCCACAAAGGAAAGTATTAATTCATTCTCTCTCCAAATTTCATATTCACGAATTATTTCATTCCAACACCTTTTCAATTATTCATTTCAACACCTTATTAGATCCACCTAACAATGACCTCAAATTTAAAATTTTTGATCTCCTTTTTGGATTTCTCATTTCTACACCCCTTTGGAATTGAATTTAGAGTGTCATCTCTTGTTTTTTCTCATTAATTTGACCATACTTCCCACATCCTTCATTTTAACTCCACCATTCAACGGACGCCCCACACTAGCCTTCTCGTCCCTCAGAGGAACGCCTCACAATTTTGTTATAACTCTCTATATATATAAAAAGAAATTAATAACAAAAAGGAAAAAAAATTAAGTATCCATGCAGTGAATTGAACCCACCACCTTAAGGTCCAATAACATGCCTTCCCATCATAAAAAATGACTCTTCACAACTCACTATTTATGGGAAAATAAAAAAAAAATTACTTTTAAGTAACCAAAAATAATAAAGAAAAAACTAAAATAAAAAAAAATACAAGAAAAAATAAAAAAAATATTTAAAAAATGAAATGAAAAAATAGAAAAAAAAACAAAAAATAAAGTTAAAAAATAAAAAAAAAATAAAAAAATAAAAAAAATTATTTAAAGAAAATAAAAAATAACAAAAAATTATAATAAAATAAATTTAATTCAAAATTAAAAAAAACTTTGAAAACACATAAATCAACAATCATAAAAACCCACAACAACAAAGGGCACAAAATTATAATAAACTCTAAAACAATATATATAATTTATATATGTAAAAACACTCTACTAAAAAATAAATAAAACAATAATTGAAAAATCTTTCACCACTAACCCAACAAAATTTATCTATTGAGTAAGCCTGAAGAAGGAACACTCATTGCACGTAACGTATACAAACAACAACAAACAAACAAACAATTTCGAGTGTATTACTTCACTAAATGCTTATTGAAATGAAATGAAACTGGCAAGGTATTTTAGACAGCAAATATCCTTGTGAAATACTATTCTTATTATTTATTCCAATTCGGAGTTTAATGTTTTATTATATATATTATAGAAATGTTGGTGAGGCCTGCACCTAATGACGAGCCGACATTGGACGTATACAAGATACGGTTCCTAGACATATATCTACCGCTGGATATCCCATAAATTCTTCTAATATGAACATATTTTTAGTTCTTTTCAAGAATGCTGGAAAAAAAAAGTTTAATGCCGAACATTTTCTATTGCACATTAAGCACTGTGGCCAGTTTTGCTTTTTTTAATCATATCTTACCGTTTTATTATACATTATTATGGAATAAATCCCTTTTTTATTTCATGTTAGAAACGAGACAAATGAAATAAATCTTTACAAGTTTGGAAAAATTTTCAATTTTAGAGAAAAATATTAACTGACATTAACAAAAGAAGTAAAGGATCTGGATAATTGATATAACCAAACATAGAAATAATACGAACAAAATCCTTTAACACAAAATACAAAAACCTAATCCGAAAACGGATTTTAAGAACTAATACAAAATGTATTTTTTTAAACAATGAAAAGCAACAGAGCAGAAAAGGAGGAATTTTTCCCCCATACATGCATTCAATACCAGCACTGATAAAAAGACTGGACCTCACGATCAGGACCAATACAAAGCTTACCATAGCCTTAGGAAACGGCATTTTTTCGCTCCATCGGTTCTGTTTACTCCACCTAATGTTGCTGTTCCATTTGATTCCTCTCTGCTAGGCAGCTTCTTACGATGAAATGCACTTTCACTACTGCTGTTCTTGTTTTCGGATGATTCGGGGTTAGCAACGCAGAAAACACTAACTGGCTAGCCCTGATACCCGCTTAAACATAGTCGAAACCTTTTGCGTCCTCTTCGAACTGTTGACTTGTACTACCTTGAAGGGCAAGTGCGCAAACTACAAAACTGGTATTTGCAATATATGATAGAAAAATATACTTCTGATTTTTTTCTAAAAATCCTGATAAACTGCTTTGACGATAATATTCGAACTGTGATCAGTGCCTAAATTTGATAGACGCTTCTACATTTTTTTTTAAATAATTGTCCCAAAAAGCAGCAAAATACCTATGCAATAATAAATTTTAGAAAAATATCCAAAAAAAATGTGATTTTAGAGACCTAGTTGATAATTCTAAACCATGTTAAAATTAGTTTCTGCATTTTTTAAACGTTTAAATATTTGACATCGCCGTAGTTATTTTAGAATAAGAGTTCAAAGACCACTTTGAACATTTGTGGTGTTACGAATTTTCAAAAATAATTTTTAGATAGTAATATTGTATCATATATATTATGAAGCGAAATAAAAACTTCTACTACTACTATTTATGCATGTATATATTCTACATTGAATTGCTACACGTTTTGTGAAATACCGCATAGCATACAGCATATTAAAATCGCTTATAATATATACAATCATATAAATGACCCTTTATTTAGTTTTAGGCCGTCTTTCCAATATTCGCTGTGTGGCAATATAATGCAAAAGAACTGTACAAATTAAATATACACCATATTACAAAAAATAATTCGACATTTCCATGTTTGAGGACTGGAAAGCCACATTCAAAGTTTTATAATTTCAAAGTTTTTTGATTAAAAACTGTTACTGGAAGTAGGTTAGAGATCTTACTCAAATCTCATTGAATATTATTTTCCACAATATTTATTTAATATTTACAGAATTATGGTAGCCGAAATATTTAAATATAACTTTCCTTACCCATAAAAAATTCGTATGAAAAGATAAAATGCAACTGTTATAGCAAATCGTTCACTAACATGAGTGTAATATTTAAAGTTGGCGTAACGTTTATTCCAGTTTTCATCATTTTGGACGGTGTTTAAGAAGAGTGTGATAGTGGCGACTGCTGCTAAATGTTACAGCTTACATAACTCTTTAAATATTAAGCGAATATTGTTGAAAAATGGGATTTTGTGAGATTTTAGTGAGATCTTCAATATATTTTCAGTTACATTTTCGGTAAAAACGTAAAAAGCTTATTTTCAGGGTTAGGTAGCTTTGAATGTGGCTTTCCATTCACGTAATATGGAAATGTCCGGTTATTTTTTGTAATAGAGTGTCTACATGCAAAAGTCAATATTCATGCTTTCCAATAGAAATGATGATTCAAAACTGACAATTTACATATTGTACTTCGATCTACTGCAAACGTAAGCACCAATTTTCAGGTTATTGCTCACTTTATCAAGTTCATACTGACTTGTTAGTTGTACTGACTAGTTCCATAAAAACAAGGTCGTATTCTAACATCTGTCGTTCACAATTCTTGGTTAAGTCCTAAACATTTCTTCAATAGATAGTTTTTCAGAAATACTACCCAATGATTAAAGCGTGAAATAGAAAGAGACACTGCTGGAAATGAGATTTTTTGAACTAGGCATGCGGCAAAATACATCGATTGTATTACCCCTACCCCTACCCCTCTTTCCCTCCCCCATACAAAAAGATACGATTGATCGGAAATAACACTCATAGTAGCAGGCTAAAGCGGAGACTAACGGGTCTGGGTTTCCTTTCTAAGGCCTTAAACTCAGCTCAGGCAAGCAAACGGTGAAATACGCGAGTTGCTTATTTTGTTAAGGGAAAAAGGAAACAGAATAAACTTCAGAATATTATTGCCTTTAAGTTGACTGCTGTTCGTAAATAGAAATATTGTAGTTTTTCTGAGAAATGCGAAAAGGAGAATTAGGAAAACGACACCGATTTTTTCGCAGTTTGAGTTACTGTCAAAACTATAGGTTCCAGTTCAGGCTACGTCTTTCCCTGTTAAGTGGAGTGGCTTCACTGCAGCACTCCTTCGCATTGCTGTGTAGCCGACATCATTGGCTTAGCTTAGTAATTTCTTTTCCTTGTACTACTAGTCCGGGTTGGGTTGTTTTACCTTTGAGCGGCACTTTTTTGCACACCAAGGGCTAAATGGCCAGGTCACATGTACCCCGAAGGCTCAGAGAAGGTTGGGGGAGTGGACCCACTGGAACAGCTATTAGGAGACAGACGGTAGCCTCCCGTCAAGGCCATCCAGCGTGTTCTTTAAAGTGCACAGGGTATGGCTCTCCCACACACGGGGCCACGGCTTAATGTCCCATCCGACGGACGGCGGCCTTTCCAAGCCCATCGGTGTCCCCTACTGACCGTGGGCAGGGCGGGGAATTTTGCGGAGATAAATCTGAACGCTGACCCAGCTGGGACTCGAACCTGGGAACTACAGATTACGAGCCTGGCGCCTACTAGTCCGGTATCATAAATTTATTTATACTAGTTGCCTACCGGTAAAAATACAAAGGGTCATACTTGTTCAAAGTTATCAAAACAATGCTTATAAATTTTCAATGCAGGGCTGCATTTAGACTTTGGTTATTTTGCACTTTATTAAGTGGGAATGGACGTAGCCTAAACTGGAACCTGTAGTTTCCACAGTCACCCAAACTACAAAATAACCACGACCCGTTGGAAAGCATTGGTTTAAACAAAGAAGAAAGAGAATACAGCTCAACGGGCGTAATAATCAAATGATTATATTCTAGAACGGTGTGTGTTACTCCGGATAGAGTTAGTTTTTTTTTTTCTTTCACCTTTGGAACTAGCGGGACATCGTCCTATTCCGTCCCACCCCTTTTCCACCACTGGAAGCAGGCCAATAGCAACGCATGTCTAGTGACTTTTCGCATTCTTGGATGATTATCAGTTTTGTGCAAAAAATTCACGAATGAAGCATCAGCTAATATAATACAATTTGACGCATACGCATTCTGAACAATTTTCAACAAACATTTGGAAAAATAAAACTAGTGTGTTATGGGAAAAAGTGTTGTAGCCTAACCCATTTTAAGATATGCTGAGGCAAATGATACTTTCGAAACAGTTAATGTAGTTATTTACGCATATTCTCTTAAACATTGAGAATAAAAATTTATTTATAACGAGAAAAAAATCAGTCTCTTAGTTGAAGCGTGATACTTAAAGAACGTCATTCACGCGCCAACCTCCAGATCCTTTTTGGTTTTTTTTACCTCGGAGTGGAACGTTTTTTGCACACAATGTGCTAAAGGGCCAAGTTATAAGGACCCCAACTCCTCAGATAAATTTGGGGAGGGAATCCATTGCACAGTTGCTAGGAGACAGGTTGAAGCTTCCCATCAAGTCTATTCAGAGTGTTTTAAATGCTCACAGGTTGTACCTGTCCTGCACACGTGCCCACGGCTTAACATCAGATCCGACTAATGGAGGTTTCCCCAAGCTCGCTGGTGTCCACTTCCCCATCGAGGGCAGGGTTAGGGTTACCAGAGATAAATCTCAAAACTGACATTGTAAAGACTCGAACTTCTGAAGTGCAGATTACGAGTCTGGCGACCCTGGCGTGTTACCAACAAAAATCCCTCTAATACGAGAGCGGAGTTTCTCTGCAGTATATACAAAGCTAGCAAAGCTGAATTATTTAACAGGAGTTTTCTCAACATTGCATATCTATATTTACTAGAAAATTAAATAAATAAATAAATAAATAAATAGCGATTATTTTAATAAACCGTTTACTAGAATAAAGCACCTTTAAAGGTTTGGGTCATTAGCTTTCGTCAATTTTAGATAAAATATTTTATCAGGAGTACTGGTAAAGGTTACAAATTTTATGGCTATTTAAATATTGTGCGAATATTTCAGTATCGCAAAATGGACATCATTGTTTCATCTGGTTTCATTCTAATTTGCCCTTCAATTTAATTTCATCATCGTCATCATCATTCTCAAGCAGCCAAGGTTACGGAAGTCCATCCACACCTTGCAATTTAGTTCTCCAAGCATATTTGTCCTGAGTTACATCTGCTGCATCTACCCACTGCACGCCAATTCTAACAAGATCCTGTTTTACATTATCTGCCCACCACATCCTAGGTCTCTCCCTCTTTCTGAGGCTTTTAGGCACACTGTTCACCAATCTATAATTATCCATAAGGGCAACATGGCCAAACCAACGGAGTCTCTCTCTGCACAATATGCTGATTAAAGGAGGTTGCCGACTCCTTTGCCTAACCTCATCATTAGTTACAAAGTTGAACCACCTAATACACAAGATACTGCGTAAGCATCTAGAATAAAAAGCATCTAGTTTCCTGTTATCTTGTTTACAAAGCGTCCACGTTCCATTACCATAACTAACCCTAGAAAGAACCAAATTATTATACATTTTTCCACAATCTCCATCTTAAAAGTCCCGGCAGCAATCTCTTTTCTTCTGTTAATCTTATGCCGCACATCACCAGTATCTGTTACATAGCTCCCAAGATAATTAAAGTGTGACCCCTGCTCAAGACAGCAACCATTCAAATGAACTGAATCACAGCCTGCCTGACCAATTTTCATCACTTTAGTTTTCCCTCTGTTTATAACCAAAACCTACTCTACTACCAGCCTCTTTAACAGCTCGAATGAAAGAGTTCATCTCATCAACATTATTTGCCAAAAGGGGTAAATCATCAGTATAATCTAAATCGGAAATCTTTGTATCTCCAGACCATTTAAGGCCAAAATCTTTCCCTTGCAGTGAATTTCGCATAACATAATCAGTAACCAAACTAAACAGAAGAGGATATAAAATGCATCCTTCTCGAACACCATAAGCAATGCTAAACCAATTGTTACAAGTCTTGCCAAATCTCATACATGATTCAGTGTTGTTATAGAGAGCTTTCATTACGTTACCTAACTTCTCTGGTATGCCGTACTATCTCACAATCAACCACAAATTATGACGATTAACAGAGTCAAATGCCGTTTTCATTTGCTCTTTAAAAATCGTTTTGAGAAATTAAGGTAAACTTTCTCTTGTGGACATGGCTTTGATAATTTTCAATCAATTTTAGATAGTGATATTTTATGCATATGATTTATATTGCGAGAAAATTAATACTATACTGAGAGTTTTATTGGACACCAAAGCATTGACACACTGTGTCTTTTACATTTAAAATTTGTTTTACTAGCATTTTATAATTCGCGTAGTGTTTCCTTAAAATCGATATTTAGAAGTTCGTCTTTGTATCGTAACCTTCGATTCTGACGAAATATAACCTCATTTTAGCACGCTCTGTGACAAAAGAATATTGATCGTAAATTGTTTTGATCCGAAGCCTATAGATGTCAGTACCATATAATGCGAAAGCAGAACGATCTGTCATTGCGTGATGACGGCGAAATTGTCTTCTGAATAAGCGAAGAAAATGTAGGGGTGATAATGGAATTCAGTCGAAAAACTGGTGTACGTAAACAAGACATTCCAAACAGAAGAGAGAAAAAAACTTTTTCAAAATCAGACGATTCAATTATTAAACTATCTTTGATAAAATGTAGAATGATTAACGGATAGTGATCAACTTCGGATATAAAGGATAGTGTTCTTTCGAAATATTTTTAGCTGCTTACTGCTGTCTTATAATCGTCCCAGCATATAGTACTTAACAATGTGACAGATGTTATAACAAGGGAGCAGTAGGTCATGGTTATAACTTTCTACTATCTTTCGTAATCTGTGACTTGAAAACTTGACGCTTCTCTAACTTTTCTGTTCTAAAATATTTAATAATATTCAGCGGAATACAATCTCGTGAGGTAGAATATTACATCAATGCTACGTCAGTGGCAAACACAAGCTATAAATATGCTTGGAAACAGCCTTTCACATTTACCAATGTTGAGTTAAATATGCAAATGTTATTTTCAAAGAATGGGCTCAGTCACTTGTATTAATCGCTGATTGCAATACGTAGGCATTTTTATGTTAAGAATTATTTTGAATTAAATATTGCTTTGCAATTAATTATTTGATTTCCACCTTTGTTTAAAATTCACAATACTTGAACATTTTATATATACACAGTCGTATCAGAATGATATGACCACCTACCTTACATATACTATGGTAGGTGGTCATATTATTATGATACGACAGTGTATATATATCAGATAAGTTAAACTAATTATTTTTCTTCATTCATTCGTTGTTATCTTTATGTCAGATAAACACCGCTGAACTAGAACATTTCATAATTAGTATATTTTATGAAGTGACGATATGATATATTGGGAATTTCAAATTGCTTTAATAAGGAAAATTGTCTGAAATATTCTGAGTGAAAATTATATCTTTGAAATAAATAGTAATGCTTTATTTTTAAACTTTATAAAAAAAAACTCCACTCCTCTAAACTTTTATGGTTGATTGTTTGCTACCAGGGAAAAATAGCATGGCAAAGGAAATTGGCACATCACACTAAATTTATTTCAACTATTTTCTGTGTAACTTTTCACATTAAAATACCGTTGCCGATGATAAATAAAATGCTTTTATTTAAAAACAGTCTATGAGTTTTATTTTAAACGCATGAAACCATCACTTGGTTTTAATAATACAAAATATTCCTATAGAAAGCAAACAATAACCCATTCAACTTTATGAGCTACTAGCTGTAACGTAAGCACCTTTCGCAACAATTTACTGTTTTTTTTTTCAGTTAGCTGTCAATTCGAGCCAACCATGGCTGCATCCTACTTCCACTACTTCTGTTGCAACTACGTGTCTCACACTAAATGCACGAATATCGTTCGTCAATACTGACAGCAGGAAATGCGACCCATTTTCGATTTTAATCAGGGACCTGATTTAGCACACTACCCGAGAATCTTTCTAGTTTTATGTACACTTGAGAGTACAGCTTATCTCCTTTATTGACAGCTCCAGAGAGTAAATTGTCAGTTTAACGTAGGGACCACTTTTCCGGCCTCTTCTGGCACACCCATTAATGCCGAAAGATTTGGCATCCCTCGGAAGACAATTTAGCTCCGATCCCCTCACAGTGTTTGCACTGAGGAGGGTGAAGAGGAGGATTAGGATTTGATCGAAAGTGGATTTCCCTGTCTGGAAGAGAAAATACTAAACGCAAGACTAAGAGAATAACCTCTGCTATATATTTTGTTAAGTTATATTTAGGGACAGGGTTGAAGCTTAAGGGAAAATCTAATATCCGTGCGTCGTTAAAGTGATGGAATTTACGGAATTGCTTTTCTTCACTCTGCATCTATCGCTGCATATAGCAGGTATATATTATAGCACAACTAAATATAACAAAAACTTTTTTTGTCTTGTGTTTTAAAATTTAAACAAATGTTTAGGAAATTAAATTTCTTTCGTTAAATTTTTAACTGAAATAAACGGAATATACATAAACAACGAGCACTCATTGGGGAAATTAGTTACGGATTGTGATTAATGGTGTCTTATAAATCACACAAAAGACTTAGGCAAACCATTGGCATTTATAAATAGCTGTTAAGAAACTGGTGTTGACAAAACATCAATGTAAAAATCGATAACATAAATAGATAAATTTTCCGCTCTAATACAATGCTCTTTTAAACAATACACTTTCAATCAAGGAGTGTAAATACATATCCAAAGGCCTTATTTTTCGATTCTTTAATGTAGTAGGGGTGGGCAGAGTGTTACCTCAATCTGTGTCTATCAAGTTCGCAATATGTTTTCCGGTTAGAGTTACAATAGTGTCTCTTTTAAAACTTTTCTCTGCTAACTCCATTTTTGCACTCGCTGAGAAAGGGAACACCGATGGGTTTAGAAAGGTCACTGCTCGTCAGATGGAATTCAAAACCGTGAGCCCGTGTGCAGCAGAGTCATACTTTGCAACTTTATAGAAATAGATAGATGGTCTAGACGAGAGGCAACCATCTGTTTCCTAACAACTATGCAGTGGATCTCCTTTCCCAAATTTCAATCAACCCTTGGATCCATTATGTGTAAAATGTGCTTTCAAAAGTTAAAATAACACAAGAACAGATATGTAGCTATTAGTTATTAATCCATTTGATAAACGTTGCTTCATGATTATATAACATCTCCAAATATGATTTTTATGCATTGCTGGCAGCTAACATGCTATCTAATCAACATTAGAGGATAACTGATATATTTTAAATACTTTCTTAATCATGGCTCTGCCACTTTCTGTACACAAAGCTCTAATGAATCTTTCATAGACTTGACTGATAACTTCTTAGTTAATTCTTTTAGAAAGAATACTCTTCCAGATCTAAATGGAAGTGATCACTACCCAGTTACAATTGGATTTATTGATAGTAGGATTAAAAAGCAAAAAATGACAATTACAGATTGGGATTTAATTTAAACAAATGCTCAGTAATTTGAGAAATATTATTAAAAAGGATAATTTGGATTATGAATACCTTGTAGATATTATTAAAGACGTTACTGAGAAGTGTACGAAAATTGCTCATAACTATCCTAATCCTCCATTTAATATTAGAGAGAGTAACATACTGATTTGCTTTAGAAGAAGGCTGGAAAGTAAAAACAGAAGATCTAACAATATCGGAGATTGGAATAACTTAGAATTATAGAAGATATGAAACTTTGGTAAAAAGGAAAATGTAAACGATAGATAGACTAAAATTAAAATATTTTGCCTCCCAAATTACCCCAAATTCCACCATTAATAGCCTCTGGAATACTTTTATAACTGTATCTTCTAATTATTCTTCATCACAACCATAACAACAAATTTGTCTGAAATAAAGAAATCACCATAAGAGATAGAGAATAATTTTGGAAATTATTATCCAATTGTTTAGGATGTAAGCAATTATTTTGGTACAGAAGTGAAAGCTACAATTGATATATATTTGAATAATATTCTAGAATATTCGGAATTTCTTGAGATTGACTTCAATATGACTGAAATTATCTATGCAGTATATAACTTCAAAACTAAAAAATCTCATGGGTCTGATGGGCTAAAAAAATGATAAAATCTTTACCGAAACCATGCATAGAATACCTCCTGAACTTATAAGTAATATTTGGGAAACTAATTTTTTTCCTGATTGTTTGAGTTTAATCAATATTGTTTTTGTCTTGAATAATGGAAAATCTCCTGTTGATATTTTTTCATATATAGTCCTATCACTTTGATTAGTAACATTCTCAAATTTATGGAAAGGAAGGTGAATAAAGGATTTTCCTGGGCTTTAGAAGCTCGTAATTGGATTTATCCTTCTATTTATGGTTACAGAAGAGAATTCATCGCCCCAAAGACTCTCTTATTGATATGATTTCGGACTTACACCTTGGAATATTAAAGAAGCTTCTGTGGTAATTATTTTATTTCCATAAAGCTTATGATAAAATTTGGCAGGACGGCCTAATGCACAAACTTTATAAAATGGGTTTTGCCGGTAAACTGTACAAATTCATTAACAACAAGTTGTTAAGAACAAAAAGTTTAAAATTCAACTGGGAAAGTATTTCTCTGATGCCTTTGAACTGAGAGAAGGAATATCTCAGGGAGGTATTTTGAGTCCTTTATTTAATTGTTGCATCTGAAATTTTCAGGAAATTCTTCCAGACAGTACGCAAATTTTTAAAAGTATTGTGTTATTCTGATGGCGTGGGAAATTGGTATAGAGATGATGATTTCAGTTTGGCTATAAGTAAATTACAAATTTGTGTTGACAGCATAAAATATTATTGCAATAAAGGGAATATTAAAATTTCCCAGGAAAATAATTTATGCCTCTTATTGGTAGTAAAAGAAATATTCCTAAAATCAGTATTAAATAGATGGTAATAGATGTGAAAAAAGGGAAAAAATGCAAATATCTAGGTTTGAACGTTAATCAAAAGTTAAGTGGAAAAAAGTATCGAAGAAACATGTACTGGAAATAAATTATTCAATTTTATGAAATACTTGGGAAATACTAATTGGGGTTGTTAGTCCAGCCATTCGCTATTATTGTATAAAATCATCATTAAATCTAAATTAGAATAATGTTCAGAAATAACTCTTGGCGTTGAATATTCAGTTCAACAATCATTGGAGACTATTGAAAATAAAATTTTAAAGTTTTGCTTGAGTCTTAGCAGAGCATAACCAAATATATCAATAAATACTGAAACAGGGATATTGACTTCTAAGCAAAATAAATATCCTATAATTGAAAAAACTATGCAAAATTAAAATTAACACATGTTGAGCATCCGCTATAACATAAATTAAAACATGAAAAATGTTTCGTGTACTATTCATATTCTCAGAAAACATCCTTTATTTCAATATGTGGCTGATGCTCATTTTAGAGGCAATTGTCAAGTTACGTTTCTACTATTGACAACCAAAATACCTATCGTACTGATGGATAACTCTGTACTGATGGATGATTTCATCCTTCAACTGATGAATCAATTAGGAGCTTTTTTCCCCTCCTAATGATAATTATTTTGAAAGCTTCAAATAAATTAATTTTGCTAATATCTTAATAGTGGAACGTTGCTCTTTTAGTACTGTTCTTTGGTTTTAAAATTTGAAGATAAGAACATTGTCATCCTTTCTGATTGTGCTTCTGCTCTGTTTTGAATTAAACATGATTGGGAAGTTTAGCATAACGCATTACTTGTTCAAGAAATCTGAGAAACATACTCGAAACATTTAAAGAAATAAAAAAATGTCATTATGCAATGGTTTCCAAGAAATTATATATTGGCTTGGAGTCCAATGAATTTGTTGATATCAAATCTAAGGAATCACTCAATGGAACAAATTACGAAATCGCTCGAACGTTTCGAAATACAGTTAAATGGAAAATTAAAGTCTACCAAAAAGAAAAGCTACAATATATTTTGACTCCCACACTTCTTTAAAATTCAACCATATATTTTTGGTAAATCTTAAAGTTTCAATTTCAGTCATTTTAGCCTTCCTAAAAAGGACATTATTAAAATGAGCAGAATAAGAACTAGAGATGGTAATTTAAAGGATAGACTTTTTAAAATGAAGAAAGTTGATAACACTCAAAGGAAAGCATAAACCATATTATTGAATTGTAAAAAATTTTAAGTCAGAAGACCTTGTTTTTTTTTATTTTTTGAGAAATGGACAACAAGAATCCTATTTGAACTCAATTTTGAAAAATGAAAGGGAAAGAACTAAAAAGAAATGCTATAGATTTCTGTTAAAAATTTTAAAGGAATATGACATGTATAATAGAATCTGATGATTGCTGATTTTATTTTTTATTAATTTTGATTAAATTTCCTTGGTGAGATAGAGGGATTTAGTTTTATATACTGGTTTTCTCAAGTGGAGGATTTATATTGTATTGTACGTTATAAACCATTCATACAATATATTGTACTTAACCCATTTTTAAACCATTAATGTGTATAACATATGTGTTATTTTATTGCTCCTCATGAGCTTCAATTGCTTTATTTCTTCAGTCACTCCGATGATATGGATCCCCAATCAGTTGGTCGGAGCTCCTGTGGGAACAGACGTTCTACTTCAGTGCAACTTGGAATCCCATCCTCGATCTGTCACTTACTGGATGAAGGAAGGTGGCATAATGGTGCTCACCAATACCAAGTATGAGATCTTGGTCTATCCAGTGGTACTTTATAAAGTCCAGTTAAGGTTAACGATACGTGATTTGCAACCAGAAGACTTTGGTTCATACACGTGCGTCGCCAAAAACTCACTTGGGGAAACGGAAGGAACAATTCGACTCTACGGTATGAGAAATCTTAGTTTTTTCTTTTGATTAAAGATATACTTAATTTCTATCTTAAATTGGCCTTAAACAGTAAATTAATATTAATTAAATAAATAGAAAATAAAGAAATGTATGTAATCTAGTTACCAATTTTTAAAATACTCACTGTAGTCAATGTATATATTTCTATCGATATACCTGTTTGATTAATACATAAATATTTAACCTTTCTATCGAATTTTAATCGAGTGGAGTGTTCTCTAGAGGTTTAATCAATATTTCAACAGTAAAACTTCATGTAAACGTTTTTTAATCCAAAGAACTTTTCAAACCTTTTCTACAATAACATGGTCATGAAAAAGAAATTGAGATTTTTCCCGTATATTTAAAGTTTCATAAACAATAAATAATTTTTACAATCGTTTATGTTGTATCAACCTGGTATTAGATATGCTTTATCAAATAGTAAACATGATATTGCAAAAGAAATAATATTGCAAAAATACTTAAAAAATACATTTGAACAAACTTACAGAAAAAGTATTTACAATAGACTTGGCGGATGTTTCCCAAAGTAATGGGAAATGAATAATTTGAATAATTGTTGAATAATTAAAAATGAATAATTTGTTGAGTGAAATTGAGATCATAATAATTTTACGGACAGAATTTAAATGATTACAGGTAACATTTGAGTACACATTTTGATTTACATAGTGGGAAATATTATTAAATTATACAATCGCTAGGGGAAAAATGTTAAGCTGCTATTCTTATTTCAGTTCAAGTTCTGTTCTTATGAAATCTACATCTAAGAATGCGCAGTTTGGAAAACTGCTTCGAGGTTCATACTGACATTTAGTTAACTAAAATAATGTTAAATCATCGCAATTCGATAATTCATTCCAGGGGATGTTGATGGAAACTTTAAAATTTATTCAACTACTTATTATAGGCCAAATTTTAAAAAGAAATATTCAAAAGCAGTGATCATAAAATAAACCTATAGTCACAATATTCGCATAATTCGCTAGAAAAACGATTCCTAAGAAAATAACCAAAACAGATACATTTTATACTCATTTTATTGGTTAGTTATAAAAGAGTTTACTTGAAACCTATTAACTTAATATTATTCTGAAATATATGAAATATTGCTAATTTTAAAAAATAAATAGGCAAAAATGACATCGATAAAAATTCATTCGATATACTGAACATTGTACAGTGGACCCCCGATATAACGCGCATGTCGGGCGGGAAACAACACCCGCGTTATAAGGTGAACCGCGTTATACCGAGCGGCGCGGTGGCGACACAATAAATTTCACACTGTAAGCTTTTCTTTTACTCATCATGCATACAATAATTAAACACTATTCAAAATACATGCAGGAACTCAATACATACACAATTACTCAATACGCAGTAACAATAAAATGCGATACTCACTAACGCCGCACGGACCTGTATAAACATGTTTGAACTTATCGCGAACATCGCCCGCGCTATAACCGAGTGCGCGGTATAGCGAGCAGCGCTATATCGAAGGTCCACTGTATTATTAAATCTCAAAATGTATTTTTTTGACAAATAATAGGGTTTTTTTTAGTATTCCTCTCACCAAACGTTTTTTAGAGATTTTCTCCCTGACAAGAGTGTTTAACCGCATTTAAAGAGCAAGATTTATTGGTTTTCCTTTTAATTACAGCTTAAGAAAGACTTGTTTTACGCACTCGTCTCTAAAAAAGATGTTTCTTTCAGTTTTCAGCTCAATAATCTTCCCCCAGCGAAGAAATGTGTAGGGTAGCTTACAGCCACCAGCTGTCGGGCTGCGAGTGCAGGTCATCTCAGACAGATGCCTTTTATTGTTCCCAAGAGAATCGCTCAACTGTAAACTGGAGTAATACACCACAACAAAACTGGCTTAGAAAATGCCGAAAAGTGCCAGTGACTGACTTTATATCCTGGTTGGATCTTGTATTAGATGCTTTCAGCTGAAGGCAAAAGAAAAGAAAAAGAAAAACAAAACTCTGATCACTAATGAAATGGGGAAAGTGCTGATAAAAAATGTTTTTCTTCCGCTTTTGAGAAGTTTATATTAGTTTCTATACAGATGCATTCAATGCATGTGTAATTCATAATTTTCATGATAGAGGAACACAAAAATGATTTCATAAATATTATCATCAATAACAACACTGAAAACAGGAAAAATAAAGATGTCAATTTCAAATAATGCAATTTTTTGATAACGAAGTTTTATTCTGGTTGTGTTGTGTGATAACCACTGCTATCAGGTTGTTTATTAAATGTTAGTTGCTGCTATACTTTCGATATTTTACTCAAAGTAAATATTAAGTGCTAAAGTAGTGTCAAGGAATGTTTTAATCATTACATAACGTTTTGGGAACTAATGAATTGTTAAATCAACGTTTAGCATTTCTTATAGCCTCATCATCATCATCCTCAAGCAGCCATGGGCTACGGAGGTCCAACCAGACCTTGCAATATAGCAATAGAACCAATAATAGTAAAAAAAACTTGAAAGTAATAGTTTAAAATAGAAAAATCAATGTAGATCACACTTGCCTTTCAATCGAAATATCTCGTTATCGTTAATAAATATAATGGGCTTTATCGTAATCATACAAAAATGTGAGAGACTGACTGGATTTCATGTCATGGTTCGTTGAACAACATGGCATTCATTAGAATGCAAACAATGGTCGAACCACTTACACCAGCTATGTATAATCGTGTGACACCGATAACTATAACTTACAACAATTTATTGTTGCAACTGAGGAGAAAATGCTTGCCATTATTGGTAACTACATTATTTGAGAATAATGTTTACGTTTAATATTGCGCCAATAATAGTATAATCAATAGATAACTGAACAATCAAAATAGCCGCACTAGTTTATTTGGTCCCTTTTAAGTGAAAGGTAAATAATTTTTGATTCCATTGAGACTTTAAACAGCACTTAGCAAGCATTATTAAAGTCGTCGACTTAAGAAATACTTCTGTAGCCAAATGTTTACGGAAGGATTAAAAAATTTGGTAAATGAGTAGTATTTTAAAACTTTTAGTGTCTACGCCTATTACATCGTGTAAATTACCTGGCGAACTTTGTCTTTTGAAATGAGACACCTTACTCCGGGTCAATTAAGAGTCATTTATCAACGGAAGAGCAATCGATCTTCTGAAGTAATTAGAGAGGTCCTTAGGGAAAAGGAACTTTTACAATGGGCCGAAATACTGCATACAGAAAGAGATATAAAATTTGTCTTCCTGAAGAACCATTCTTGAAAATCTACTTTAGTTGTTTATGATTGTGAAAATTATACATGATTCAATGTGCCTTTTGTTTACTTAGCTTTATGTCAGCTTCTGAAAAGCGGTTACCGGTTAATTTCAGTAGATCACCATCTAGATTTTATGTGAATACTAAAGAGTAGAGCAGGATCTCGGGGGAGGCATGTCCACCGCTTTAAGAATGCTACAAAAGGCGAAAAAATATTAAATTTATGTATTTTTCAAGCAATTTTTAAAGACTTCTATAACGGAGAGGGTAAATCCTACACAACATTGGAAATCCAGTCTCTTTACCCCTTCTCCTTTATTTTTTTCAGAATCGATTGAGATTCTTGCCTCCCTTCCACCTATTGTTTTCTAGATCTGGGCCCCTAAATAGAATTTTGAGTTCAGTGATCATTTCGTTACTCTATCGTTGTTGGAGTCATATGTTATCACCATTTTAACAATCCTTGCCATAACTGTGGCAATTGCCCATTCTATCTTTATAAGATTGTTATTCGATTTAAAGGGCACAGTGAAAGGAAATAAATAAATAAAGAATATTTATAAAGACCTGAATTCATTGCCTAGAAAGTATAGGATACTTAATATAAAACATTGTTTATCAATCCCTAGATCACAAACCAGTTTATGCTACTAAATATCAATTTTGCAATCATATTTATAAACACACCCTTTAGGAAAAGGTTGCCGTCCCGTGGCCGAGTGGTTAGCACGCTTGGCTACTGATCTACGGGACCTGGGTTCGAGCCCCGGGTAAGGCATGGATGTATGTGTTGTTTTTCTGCTGAGATCCTGCCATCCTCTCAGATCTTCTACTTTGGCATATAAACTGACAAGCTCCTGTCAGACCTCTGTGGCAAGCAGCTGCTTGAGGGGGTATTTATTTATTTTATTTGTACTGTGTACCAAAGCCAGGTATAGATAGAGGGGGTGGCAGCAGGGTAAGATATGTGGCTGTAAGATTATGTTTAAAAAATAATATGTAAATTGTAAAACAGTATAAGTCGTTTTTTATTATATAATTTTAAACAAATTCAATAAGTATTTTATTAGACCCTAAAAATTTCGAGTTTCTCCTCAGGTTATATCAGAACAAACGACCATGTCAGGACTCGAACCCGGACCCCAGCAGTTGTAAAGTTACCTCAAACCAACGCGATGCCACTGCTCCACCAAGGTGGCAGTTTTCCTGTTAGTGATAGTGATAGAAAATCTGATTCTTTAAAATAGCTATTGAATATTTTATATGATATTCGTATTGTGGTTAGGCTTCACATTTCTGATTCGACTGGACCCCTTCTCACCTCTCTCAGGTCCTGGTCAGAGGTAACTGAGGCAGTGGTCACGGAGCATAAATTATGACTCATATAGGTAAATAATTTCATGAGAAGGCATGTTATAAGAGAGGGGAATCTTCCAGTAGTCTTCTATGTTTTTTATCCTTAAAATAAAAAAAAAAGTTGCTTTTCACTCCCATCATATTTTACATCTCAGTATATTTTTACCTGAATCAAAGAACGTTGTATTCACTAATAAATAAGGTTCTTTAATTTAAATTTCAAATATCATTATTGCTCTACTCCTATATGAGTAATGATTATCTTATTACAAATGCAATCGTATATGTAAGCGCGAGTAACAGATACAATGTTTCGGTTATTATGAACATTAGAAATTCAATAATATTTCGTTAAAGGTGCTTGTCGACGCGATCACCGTAGCTACAAAAAGTGATAAATGGAACACATCGTTACCAAAAAAAAAAAAGACAAAAATAAAACTTCTTAGCATTTATTGATATTATCATGAGGCAGGTCATGAATAAATTGATCCTTGTTAGGAAGCTTATAGGATTATCTTCTAAAGGAAAAGAAAACTCGTTGAAAAAAAATGTTCTTTGACACCAATGGGCAACAAGAGCATAATATGACAGCTAATGCTACAAAGGCAATGCCCTATTTGCTTAACAATTTATACTTCTTGTCAGCCAAGAACTGTTCCATAAGGGATGGAATGAAAGAAAGTTATTAGAAAGTAAGTTTCATAAGCGATATTTTTCTGATCCTGTTGATTTCCTTGCGTCAATAAATATTCCATAAATGGCATAAGTTAAATCACAATGCGGATAAATTTGAAGAAGAAAAGCCTACATTTTATAAAAGTATTAATTAGAGTTACCGGATTGTTCATAACAATTATTTTCAAAATACCTAACTTGAACCTTTTTCAAGTGTTACACGAATATTTTCATGGATGGTATTAATACTAAAACTCCTAAAATATTTCTCGCTCAACAACTCCTATGAATCAATGTAGAGTTTTACTATTCATAACCCTTGAATGACATAAAATTCATAGTTTGCAGCGAAATGCTATTATTGAAAAAAATTAACAGAGTGATAATTATAAATTAAAGACATTGACAATATTTTCTGAAGTCAGATCACCGCCCGATAGGTGGCACGTTGCCCCTCTTTGTCGGTTTGTGATCTAGGGATTGATAAACAGTGTTTTATATTAAGTATCCATACAATTAATACTAAATTTTATAATTTTGTGCAATAATAAATTTTTACTCAAAAATATTTTACAAAAAAGGAATAATTTATATCGCTTAGATAAATATATCTTATTAACAGGAAATGTTTTGCTGATGTGCAAAGGTAAAAGTAAATTAAAAACTTGTCCAAATTTCCAGGACTTTACTAGCATCTTTTATAGATTGAATAATCATTATTGTTTTCTCTTTCATACTTTTACATTGTCGAAAATTCAGAATTTAACAACCTTTAAAGTTACGTTATTAAATTGAAGATTAGATGCATTTTATATTGAATTAATACAAATGACAAAGTTGCTATTAAATGCTTCAGCTCTACCAAATTCTTAAACATTCAACGAAATTAGCTTTAAAACTAAATTTTGAAATATTCTGTTATTATTTGTAAACGTATTTCCAATAACGTTTATCCATAAGAAACGTATTTTCACTCTTACATAAGATTGTGTAACGTGGCTAATTATCAACTTTGTAGAAAACGTCACCCCGAATGTTACGATAACTTCGTTGTAAATTGGAAGAACTGTGTTGTTTATAGTTATGGTACTTTATATAATTCAGAGATTTCGGGAATCTTTTACTGAAAAGGGAAAAGAAAAGAGGAAGGAAATCTCTTTTGCAGCGAGTACAACACTTGATGAGAAAACGCAAAGCAAACTCGTACAGTCGTTATTGACGTTGAAAAGGAATGCAATAATATGCATGCGCATTGAACGTACTCTTTAGGCTTATTCTACGTTTGCCTAAAGTACCTTCGTCAATGGTATATGCCAAAAGTACACTTAATCAAGTACTTAATAGTTCTTTTATTCACGCTAGTTTGGGTTTTTTGAAATATTTGTTGCTTCGTTTCTAGAGTTAGCATGTATTGCAGTTCATTAAACAAAGATGCAAGTAATAGTATAATAACTATAAATATGTATCATAAACAAGTTTATGTGAATATATTTAACCACTTTGGCACTAAAGACAAACAAGAGCATGATGTTAAATGATTTTTATCTTCATTATTTGCGACTGTTTATGCTTTGAGAAAAATTTCCTTTCGTGCATTTTTTTCTCAGCTTGTATAGTAGATTGCGAAATTCGATGTCCCTCACAAGAAACAAAAAAAATAATAAGGTATATTTTAGTTATAATATAATTGTTTTTTGTGCTAATCTTAATTATATTTATTCGAAAAAAGTGTGTACAAATTCTAAAAAAATAGCAAGAGTAGGAGATGTAACAGGGGCAACGATAACAGAGGTCTTGATAATGGGAAAGAAAAAAAAATATGGAGATGGAAAAGCAAAACCTAAGAGCAATAAAACGCAGGTTGATTTTACTTTCAAATTATCTTCTACACCATTCATACTATCAACAGTTCTCAAGTATGAGATATTTTAAATATACAAATTCAGAGTTCTGTTCTTGTAATCTCAGTTTCAACAGTACGTAAGCTCGCATACTAGTTTGCCTATTCATTAGAACAAACACTGTGATTCTTCAGAAGAATTCTATTGTTTGCAACTGTTAGCATTTCTCGCAAACGTTACTGAGAAAATGAATTAAAGAAGCACGTCATCAGTCAGATGGTGCATCAAGTTGAAGTTTGTCCGTTTAAGGGAAACATATTCTGTAAATGACAAACGAACACACCACATGATTCTACACGATGTTCAGAAGAGTTGACATCAGCCCTCATCAGGTTCTGTCTTTAGGGCCCTTGTAGCTTGATAGTTCAACTCATTGTGAAACAACCACCCAAAACTCAACATTTTCTCTCCCGATTCATGACTTTTACATTGAAAATCATACCTCATATCTCTGAAAATATTAAAAACTGTGAAATTATATTTATTAAATATTCTTATTATAAACTAGAAGTGGTGAATTAAAGTGAAATGAGCTGACGCAGATGAAGATATTTCGTTTCTCTTAAAAACTAGGATCAGTGCTTTCACTCAAACCGCTACAGAAATCCGTCTATTTTGACATACTATTGTCTATTTACATCTCTTCGACTCAATAAATAGACCTACCAAATTTAATATTGCGATATAAGCTTTAGGTAGTGGGATTGAAGAGTTTGCTCCTTAGAGATAATCAACACCATTAGAGTAATTATAAAAGGATTGTTTCCTAATTGTAAAAGTAAATCGCGTAAACGATGTGCAGTATTTTCCATAAAAATACTAATCCACATATAGAAACTTTATTTTTTTGTAACTGGAATGAAACTGCAGCTAATTTCCTTGCGTAGTTGACGATTTACTTGCATAGTTGACTTATCAGCAATTCTCTCAGATCCATTGGCTCATTCAGATATCCATTACTTGTTAATCAAGCAGTGATCTCTAGAGAAAAGGCCATTGTTTGTTTGATAAGGGATTGGTACGTAGCTCCCCTGCGACAATCATATTGAATGAATTCAAAGAGATGAAAACTTAGCTTGAATTCGAAAATAGCATATATGTTTATCAAATTAAAGTATGAATGACGTAATTTATTACAAAGGCACAAAATTTATACAAATTCATGAATCTTATTAAACACAAGTATTTCTATTCTTCTTAGTATAAAGACAAACCATAAAAAGAACGATTTAGTATGTTTAACTAATTCTCATTGCTTAAACTACAGTGTTGTCAATATTCAGTTCCTATGACAAAATAGAATCTATTACTTTGTAACATTAAAAAAAACTAAATTTTATTGAATTTCATTTCTTTTCGAGGACTACCTTAATAATGTTTTATACCTTATAGATACGAAATGTCTAACGTTGATCTCTCTTGATAGAGGACTCGAAAGTAATTTTACTGTTGATTCTCTTTCACCATCGAAACCACACTCATCTCGAATCAACTGATAACAGTCTTCTTACGTAGTATCACGCAACACTAGTTTAATGCAATATATCCTTATTTCTTCACTACTACACTATACCTTTTTTGTTTTCCTTCTACAAATCTTACTATTCAAAGCATCAACGTTCTAAACAGTTGATAACGTAATTGTCACTCTGAAGCATAGGCGAGCGTTCACGACACATCTGCCATAAGCCCATTGTAGCACGTTCATCTGTCGGAACAATATTATATATTCATCGAATGCACAGTTCAGGTTTGCTCTTTCATATCCAAGTAGGCTTGTCATTGATTAATTTATATCTAAAGTCCATTATATGGCTGAAAACACTGAATTATGCATTTGTAATTATAAGATTAAAACCAACTAAGAAAAAAGCATTTCCTTTTTTCTTACGAAATGACCGTTGGCTAGTGTAATATTTAATATAAGATCTATGTAGCTAAATAATTTTCGCCATAGTTACTATTAATGTCACATTGTGTTTTTCTCATCGACAAAAATTTAAACCTATTTGGAGACTGCTTTCCTACCAAAATATACTATCTCATGTACAAAGCAAGAGAATTCCACCCCTATTAACCCTTTAGTTCTATTGATAGCACATCTTAAGTCGCATGCTTAGTAGCAAAGAGAGACACTGCCACACAGACTTACCCCCTTTAAAG
Source organism: Ryuthela nishihirai (assembly GCA_038380435.1). Lineage (NCBI taxonomy): Eukaryota > Metazoa > Arthropoda > Arachnida > Araneae > Heptathelidae > Ryuthela > Ryuthela nishihirai. Next base: position 15,685,015 of record JAWZYU010000011.1, read on the forward strand.
AAGTTCTAGTTCCACCCAATTTAAAGTCCCACCCCAATTCACCCACCCCAATTCAAAGTCCTAGTTCGGACCACACTGTCAGAGCGTGCCTGGGTCAAAAATAGAAATCACTCCTTTGCAATACTGCTTATCTGCCTTCGGAGACTGCACTTGGTAGAAGGAACGATGGTACAATCACTGTACTAGCCTTTCAGCAGAATTTCTTTTTAAGAAAACACATCAAAGAAAAGTTAAAGAAGGTGGCTGTTATAATTGTTGTACTAGACGTCTGTAAAAGGTTAACGCAGCATTTAAAGGTTTACCAAAAAATATGACCTTTTAAGAAACTAGACGTCCCGTGGCCGAGTGGTTAGTGCGCTTGGCTACTGATTAAAAGGACATGGGTTTGAGCCTTCTGTAAGGAATGGATGTTTATGTTGTCTTTATGCTGAGTCCTCGCCTACCTTATAGATCTCTTCTATGACCTCCTATATAAGCAGCCTCTGTGGTAACCAGCTTTCTTATAAAAAGATGAATCTTAGTAAATGATTGTGACAAACTTGGGCAGTAGACAATTTCTACTGATGAAGAAGCTAAGGTTTATGTGTTAATAATGTTGCAATGATCTGGTTTTTTCTAACACTCAAAAATATCAATGAAATATTATTTCCCAGATTGATATCAGAACTCTTCCTGGAAACATTCACGATATATATATATATATCCTTCTTTTATTTCTCAAGGCTCTTTTTTGTATTGATGTGCAGCAAGAATTTTGAATTCATGTACCTCTAAGCATGATCAAACAAAGATTAACTGCGAGGAAAAAAAACGCGTTGTAGTTTTTGCAAAATCTGAAAAAGAGCTTAAACATTACTCTTTTCTGTAAAAATAATGAGAATAGTGATAAATTTAGATATGTGAACAATTTTTTTTTTACATTTCTAATATTAAAATATGTTGCTTGCCTTTTTTCTGTTGAAATACAAATAAAAATAAGAGCTTACGAAAATGTAAAAATTTATTAATTTGAATAATTTTATGAAGCAAGCGTACTACGTTTTATGTACTTCTATCGCATCTGTTTGTTTACTTGATATGTTTTTTTTTTCCTCTTACACTGTTATAATTCTTTTGTTCTAGTGAGTTGTCCACATCGTACTTAGAAAGTTTCCTTTTTACCTGTTTGTCTCGTTTGTTCTATTCCAATTTTTCTTTGTAATGTCTTTCCATCTTATTCAGTAACGTCAGCGTCTATATCTATGATTAATGCAGATCCTTAGAAATCGCATCGGACACTTTTAAAGAACTGCCGATCAAATTCCTATCCATACTCTCTTTCCTTTCAGAAATCCCGCCCCCATCATCCATCATCAATTCTCATGGTTCCGACATGTTTCATTCCAAGTCTGAGAAGTTACGAAATGGGCAGCAACAAAATTCCTTTAAGAAGCAAGAAGAGAAAGGTAAGTTATTTATAAGTTTCGGAAATATGATTCCATTTTTTTCGCTTCTCCCTTAAGGCTATGTTTGCAGTAGAGGTTTTTATATTTCTTTGCTTTCGTTATGAAAAAATTAAAAATTTAAAACCTAATCTCCAAGCATTGTAATGAAACTGATGAAAAACTTTAACATTTAAATCTGAAGGGGAAAAAATAATAAGTTTCATTTTTGTTTTATTCCTATTCATTGTAGAAGTGTACTAATTCTCGTGGCGTCGGTCCTGAATTCTTTAAATTTCACAATTTGATGTGTGTTTGTGTTAACCATAAGCCTTGGACGGGAACAGATTGAAAAGTGAATATTTAATTAAAGTCTTTTTAGCGTATTGCAGTTGTGGGAATATTGAAGGACTTTTTTATGTCTTCTCGATTCATTTCAGCTGTGATTAAAGGATTTCATCTCCATTATCTACTTCATGTTTTTCGTCTTTGGGCAGCATAAAAACGGACAAATGATTAAAGAGTCACGTTTATTTGAAACTTTAATGTAACGAACTCTTCGTTCATCTGCACAGAATGATAACGGATGAAAAAAAAGGGCCACCAACAGTAAATTTCTAAATTAAACGGATTAGTAAATAAAAGAAACAGCCTAACTTAGAGAATCTGAAGTTAATTTTCAATTAGAATGGTTATTATTTTATCTGTAGCACTGGTCGTGGTAGAAAATTCTAGTTACTGTATAAATATTAGCTGTAGGCTATTGTTCAGTTTCCTTCTTCAAATGAAATTTAGAGTTTGATTTCTCTTTCTTTTAAATAGGTCTCTAGTTGTTAAGGTATCCAGACGCATATCCCATGGGGAGGATCTAGACTGTTATTTTTTATGACTAAATCATAATAATACAAAAAAGACATCCTTGAAAGAGGAATGCAGTTCTCTTTTAAGACATAATATCTAATTTCTGAAGTAAATTATATGCGTAAGAACGTAATTGCGAGAAATATTTTAACCTGCTCTTTACATGTCCAGCTTTCCTGCAATGAAATATGAAATTCGGATGATTACTGTGCTTTAATATTTTTAGGGATTGAAGAATATACACAATTCATTTAAAATATTTAATAATAAATTTTAAAGGTACTGACTTTGTTATTTATATCGTTATTTCCTAATTTTGAAATTATATATATATATATGTTTCTTCCACTAATGAAAATGGAAAAATATATCTTTGATATTTTAAGTAAATTAATAAAGGTTATTTACATTAAAATAAGAAGTATATTATTCAGAATTTGGAAAACAATGCAAGTTTTAATCGTACGAGTACTTAGTTTAAAAATTGAATTTGAAGCAAAACAAGGATTACACATGTCACATATAGATTTTTATATTTTGTTAAACAACATAAGTATGTTATCAGTATTCCATGAAACCTTTTCATGCGATAATGCTAAAATGAGATTAAAAAAAAATACTTGGCTTGTTTACGATTTTTGGCTTATTATATACGATACTTATATTGATACTTGGCTTATTATATACGATTAAGTCACTGGTCAAAAAGTGTGAACAAGATCAGCTATCGTTTAGGCTTATTTGATTTTTAAAATGGCATTATCAAAGAATTCGTACAACAATTTCAATACTTCGAATTTAATGTTATATAGTTAAATCACAGTTACCTATTTCACAATAAGACAAAATATGTTTAAAATAGGAATGAGACAAACTAAAAGATAAAATAATCAATCATTTATTAAGAAAATTATAAAAATATTAACGTATAATAAAATAGAAGAACAAATTTATTTTTAGAAGCCTGTATATTTCGTTTTGAAAAAAGTTAATTTTATTGTCTATAAAAACATACTTGTCAAGATTTAAATTATAAGATCAGCGTTTACACGCGAAATTCATATGATCGGTTTCACTCACTTTGGTTAAAGAGGCATCATAGTTTAGAAATGAAATTTTATTTATTGGTCAGGAACTCAACCAAAGAACTCTTTCTCAAAAACCTGATTTTTCACAGGAATTTGCATGTGAAAAAAAGTTGGGTTTAACAGTTCCAGGTTTTTCTACATTTTTAAATTTTGCCCTCACATTTTACTTAATGTAGAACAGCGTTTAATAACCTATTTTTGTATCACTGTCCAACTTAAATCTCAAGAAAGTCTGTAGGAGTCAACTAAAACTTCAAGTCTTTTTACACTTTGTCTGAGATTCAGGAACAAAATTATATTTAATCAAGTGAAAATTAATACTTTGCATATCGTGAACTATTAGGAAGTTAATTTTAATGCTTAAAAATCTAATCTTATAGTATAATCTGGCATCATTGAGTGTAAACAACATTCTCCGTTATGTCATATTAACTAGGAGCCTGTTGAATTCGTCATTCTAAATGACCGATTGCAGAATACATAGCAGATAGATAAAATTAGTATCATTATAAATCATCATTCTGAAAACCATTGTCAAATTAGCATACGTTTTTATGAACCAGAAGTTTAGAAAATTGATATAGATCAGCGCTGTCCAACTAGCGGCCCGCGGGTCGCATACCGTCCGCACAAGGATTTTTGTGGTCCTCGAACAAAACCAAGTTTTTACTTGAAATTTTAAATAAATATCCCTAATCCACCTTATAATTTTTTGTCAACTTATATTACTTTACTTGATATGCAAACTTCAACTTCCTCTTCTATTTGCAATTATTGCATTATTTCAACTTACTCATTCTATTCTTATTGCCCAACAACTACGGCCACAATGCTCCCATTAAATTTATTAAATATTGGATAATGTTTAGAAAATTTATATTCGTTTATTATTACTTATTATTTTTCGTACAAATAAAATAATGTTTTGAGGTGACATGAACTGACTTTTCAATTACCTATCCTATTCCTTTTTTTGGCCCGCGAAATATTGGCGAAAGAAAAAATGGCCCGCGAAATACTGGCGGAAGAAAAAATAGCCCGCGGTCTTAGAGAAGTTGGACAGCACTGATATAGATCAATGATTAAAATTTAAACTGAACATCTCTGTTCTAACCCCATTGAATTCTTGATATTCTTACAATCCACACATTGATTTCTTTCAGCAAAAAAAAATATCGGAATAAATCATATTATACCACAGATAGAATTGGAATTACTTTTTACGTTTGGGATTAGAAAAATTAAAATAAGGTAGCAAGCTATGGGATGAATCATATAACACTACAGAGAAGTTTATAATATATTTAGAAATATGGGATTACTTAGAAAGATTAAATAGAAGAATATTAGTTGAGGTAATTGCCACAGATGGCAGCACCAGCCAAATTATTTAGTGTTTTTTAGTTTAACGATTGCGACCTGAAAGGAGTAAAAGACCTATTCATGTTTTGAAGAACGAAACTAATAGAGACTTTTCTCCTATTCTACATTCTTAATTCACCACCAGATACATCCTCATATCAGCGCTCCATTATTCATTACTATTTGAATCCAGATTATTTGTTCATTTCTAATAATACCGAAATCGTACATAACAAAAGGTGTTTTAACAATTTTTGGATACTTTCTGACCAATTTAGTTAGAGTATGGAATTCATTAAAGTAGATACTTTATTTCTTTTCTTATTGAATACCCCTCTAGATACAGTAATATAATAACAAATATCTGTCACCAATATCCTTATACATATGTAAATGTTTGTATTCTTTTTCTTTCGTGCAATAATGTTTTACATTACAAAATTGTCTTCCATTTATATCTATAGATCGGGTGACAACTTATCTAAACAACGGAAATGGACATTTATACATGGGGTGGCTCAGTCGGTTGCGCGCCAGGCTCGTAATCTGTAGTTCCCAGGTTCGAGTCCCAGCTGGGGCAGCGTTAAGAATTATCTCCGCAAAATTCCCCGTCCTGCCCACCGTCAGTAGGGGACACCGATGGGCTTGGAAAGGCCGCCGTCCGTCGGATGAGACGTTAAGCCGTGGCACCGTGTGCAGGAGAGCCATACCTTGTGCATGTTAAAGAACACTCTAGATGGCCTTGTTGGGAGGTTATCATCTGTCTCCCAACAGCTGTTCCAGTGGGTCCCCTCCCCCAACCTTCTCTGAGTCCTTGTGACCTGGCCATTTAGCCCATGGTGTGCAAAAAAAGTGCCACTCAGAGGTAAAACAACGCAACATTTATACATTCAGCTGTTGAGAAAACCGGATATGTGATTTGAAATGCTTGTTTTTTTCTTGCCTAACTATCAACATCATGTCGTTCGTTGATAGATCTGTTTTACTATCAGCGACATAGCCCATAAAAACAAATAATTTAACGCAGAAAACACATAATTTTTAAATCAGTGAAAGTGCCATAAAATCTTCATTTTATAATAATCCAGTTTAAGGTTAGTTCGCGTTAAACTGTGAAACGAGTATTTCCTAAATACAAAGCAAGACTCTTTTTGTATTGTCATCATATTTTTATATTTACGTATATATACCATTTTAATTAATTTTCCTATAAAATTTAATTTCTAATAACTTTCTAATTTTCCATTTCAGATTTAAAATTCTATTTCATTTCAGATTTTGTAAATGAACATGGATTACCGTTTAACGAAAGAAAAAAAGAGTAAATTAAAAAGGGCATTACTTTCGAATCACTCTGTTTAAACTTTCGGCGACACTATTTATCATATTTTTAATCAAATGCTCATATATACATATGTAAGTTAATATTATATGGTTTTAGTTAAATATATCATTATTTTTTAGTTTTAATCACATAATAATTCAGTTTAAGGTTAGTTCGCGTTAAACTGTGAAACAATAAGTATTTCCTAAATACAAAGCAAGACTCTTTTTGTATAGTCATCATATTTTATCTCCGCAAAATTCCCCGTCCTGCCCACGGCCAGTAGTATTTATGTTAATATCGTTTATAAACATACATACATATATACTACATACGTACATAAAAAATCCTCATGCAGCCATGGACTACGGAGATTCAACTGGACTGAGAAATGTTCCTCTCTAGACATGTCTCTCCTGAACTACAGCTGCTGCATTTGGCCACTGCAGTCCAATTCAGAGAACAATTCAATTAAGAGAATCAAGAGAACAAAGATTCTTAAAGACCAATCATCAATCACTAATATTCTCTTTATCTCATGGCGCATATCATCAGTATCTGTTAAACAACTCCAAGATAATTAGACTGATACACTTGCTCAAGAGTGGAACCATTCAAAACAATTGAAGCACCATCTGCCTGACCAATTATCGAATGAAGCACCATCTGCCTAAAATTTCTCTCGGATTACTACGAAACCTACTCTATTACCGGTCTCATCAACATCCCTAATGAAAGAATTCATCTCATCAACATAATAAGTGAACAGGACAAAATCATCCGCATAATCTAAATCACAGATTTTTAAATCTCTAGACCAATGGTTCTCAACCTTTTATGCTTCACGTACCCCCTGGAAATGTGTATGTAACTGGCGTACCCTTTGTATAGATAGATAAAACTACAGTGTAACAACGGTTATTTTTACTTTGTTACTAGATCTAGCGACGTTTGAGCTCTCACGGCGCACCCCAAAGTATTTTACTGCGCACCCCACATTGAGAACCCCTATTCTAGACCATTTAAGCCCAAAATCTTTCTCTTGCAAAATGCATTTCTGTCGAAAACCAGAAGCAATGCTAAGCCAATTGCTACAAGTTCTACTAACTCTCACAAATTATTCAGTGTTATTATGGAGAAATTCATGATCTAAGGATAAATCACAAATTATGTTAATGAAGAGAGTAAAAGCATTTTTGAAATCTATAAAACTAGTAACTACAGGTTTCTGAAACTCTAAACATTTCTCGACAATCTGATAAGGGAAAATATTTTATCTGTAGATTCCCTACCACTTCTGAGTCCACACTGTCCATCATGCAGTTATCCAGCAACCAAATTTTTAATTCTATTAAATATAATCATCTAAAGAACTTTACCTGGAACAGAAGGTAAACTAATTAACTAATGCGCTATAATTGTCACACGAACTACGATCACTTTTTATAAAAGTAGAGATAATAATAGATCTAGTAAAATCCTTAGGAACAAGGTCTTGATCGTAAAAGATAATCAAAATTTCTGTCAACCATGTGATAACAGAAACATTTCTAGCTCTAAATCTTTCAGTAGTAATTTCATCTACCCTTGGGGATTTACACAGTTTTAATTTAGAGATAGCCAAAGTAACTTCAGAATGTGATATAAGGCCAAAATTAAAGCCAGTAATGCATCTATCTTCATTGGAAACAATGAGAGTAGAAATAATCACATTGTTTAGAACAGTGGTTCTTAACCTTTTACGCTTCATGTACCCCCTGGAAATGTGTATGTAACTGGTGTACCCCTTGTGTAGACAGATAAAACAATAGTTATACTATAACAATGGGAATAAAATAATATATATATATGTAACATATATCTAGCGACTTTTGAGCTCTCACGGCGTACCCGAAAAAGTTTTACATCGTACCCCCAAGGGGTATGCATATCCCACGTTGAGAACCACTACTTTATATCATCTCTGAAATGCTCAGCACACCTAGCCATTAGAGAATCCTCATCTTCAAACACCTTACGATGTTTATCCCTCAATACCTGTGTCTCTAAACATTTCTCAAGAATCTGAACTCTAACCATTTCTCAAGAATCTGCCTAAGTGAAAATATCTGATCCACGCATCCCCTACCACTTCTGAATCCACATTGCTCATCACGCAATTGACTGTCAACCAGATTCTTAATTCTATTAAGTACAATCATGGAAATATCTTTACCTGGAACAGAGAGCAGACTGATACCCCTATAGTTATCACAAGAACTACGATCACCTTTTTTGAAAATAGGGAAACAATAGCTCTGGTAAAATCCTTAGGAACCATGCCTTTATCAAAAAGATATTCAAACTTTCAGTCATCCAAGTGGTAACCGAAACATTCCCAGCTCTAAGCATTACTGTAGTAATTTCATCTACCCCTGGGGATTTATGAAGTTTAAGTTTAGAAATACCCAAAATAACTTCAGATTGTGTTATAGGGCCAACATTAAAGCCACCAATGCATCTATCATAATTACAAACATAGAACTAACCACATTGTTTAGAGCATCACTGAAATGCTCAGCCCACCTAGCCATGACAGAATCCTCACCTTCTATAACCTTACCTTGTTTATCCTTCAATCTCTGTATACCTGTTCGTTTTCTACCACACAAAACATTAACTATCTGGTAACTGCTCTCTGCTGTTGTGCTGTATAACTGCTTCCTCGGCTTTGTCAGCCAAGACATCAAGCCAAAGATACTTATCAGCAGCTAGCTGATCCTTTACACGTTTATTAAGCTCTCTGTAATCCTTTCTATTAGGACTAGTAGGGTATTGATTAAGGACATTCCTCCAATTATTTCTTTCAGAAATAAGCTCAAGTGCCTTATCACTAAGATAATTCTGTCTCCTCTTCTCCTTTTTTTCTAAAAGAGTACTGCTAGTGTCTAAAAAAGACTGTTTAAAATGATCCCATTCTTCCTCAACTTCAGTAGTAAGCAAACCATGACTGTCATAATGACTAAGTAACCTATCATGATAAGCTTTAGCTATAACTGGGTCTTTCAGAACTTCAGTATTAAAAGTAAAATTTTTAACCCTAGCACAACACTTTTAAATTTAAGTTGCAAGACACTTTTAACAAGGTAATGGTCAAGACACTTTTAACAAGGTAATGGTTTAACAAGGTAATGGTCAATTTTAGCTCCCCTATATGACCTGGTATTCCTAACAGAACTAGCCCATTTGCTGTTAATTAATATATAATCAATCATATTCTTATGCAGCCCATCGGGTGAAACCCATGTGTACTTATGTATGTCGCGGTGTTTGTAATAAGTGTTAGTTATTCTAAATCCATTGAGTTTACCTACCTGTAGGAGACGTTGATCATTGCCATTGTAGCTACCAATACCAAAAGGGCCTATTACTCCTCCCCAAAGGTCAGAGTCAGTACCAACTTTGGCATTGAAGTCACCTAGAACAAGGGAAATATCTCCTTTCTTGACAGATTTCAAAATATCCTGAAGTTGTCCTTAAAACCTGTCCTTCTCATCCTCATCGGCATCCTCAGTGGGGGCATAACAGCTGATAACATTCAGGTGTTTAACACTTTCTGAAATTTTGCTGTAAGAAACCTTTCATTAATGCACTCATATCCCAAAAGAGCATCACTGGCGTGTCTGCTGAGAAGCAGACCCACGCCTTGGTGATGCTTATTGTCGTCCCTCCCTGAAATGAGAAATTTAAGATTACTTTTAAGAATCTGACCTTTATCTGTCCATCTGGTCTCTTGCAAGCCGAGAATATCTTATTAGTAATCCGAGCATCTTGCAAGCCGAGAATATCTTATTAGTATTAGTATTAATATCAAATAGTAATCTAAATTATAATGGTGGAATTCTTGTGTGAGGACATCAAGAGAAAAAGCTCTGTGCAGAGTCATCACATTCCAACTACCTATGGAGAGAAAATGGTTAGTGGGATGTTTAAAGAAAGTATGTTTATTGAGAAAGGGAATGCCGACAATATCAAACAGCCCCCTGATTGCAGACATGGGGCAAAGACCCGTTCCCCCACCACTAAAGGCTGAAGCCCTCTACACTGAAGACTTCCTCCAATGTAGAAATTGACGATGCCAATAGAAGCAAATAGTTCAGGTGCCTGCGATGACCTCTGCTCAGGATTATCCACCAGCTGATAAACATATCCTGTGAATCTATTCACTTGGGGCTGTCAACCCACAAACAAACAGAAAACACAGTGGAAGATTTTCCCTCCACAGAAGCCCACCAGTGCAGCAAATCAGGATCCATAATCAAGCTCAGAGCCATAATTCCATTCCGGTTGATATATATGGTCAGCACCAGGACCCTGTGTGGTTGACCACTCCTCAGCAGGGTAGAAAAAAAAGAAAAATTGAAAAGATTGAAAAAACAAGAGAATTTGTCCAGATTAGTAGGCCACACTAATTTGGCAGCCTTCCCCTTCCGTTCACTTCCACAAGAGAGTATCTCTTCTGAAAGGTACAGTCGCTCAAAAAAATATCCGAACACTACTCACGTGACACGAAGGTTGCCAGATCACTAATTTCTAAAAAAAATCGTTGATAGATATTTTTTCTCAATTCTGTAATCAACCGTAGTGTTCGGATATTTTTTGAGCGACTGTACTAACGGTCTGCACCACGAGAAGGCGGTATTGGACATTAGGTGCTAGGCCTGGCCGGTACTGTGCATCATCACAGGGGATTGGTGCATAGCTCTCCTTCTAGTGACTACCTAGCTACCATTTACAGACCAAGGTAGCTGGTTACATGGTTATATATCTATTAATAGGAATTGCACTTTTAAAAATAGCTGTGCAATTTACATTTCTTTCGAGCTTAATAAAAACTATATTTAAACGGAATATTAAATTATCTGGTAAAGACATGAATATAAAAACCCCAATGTGTTTTCGTGTTCAAAAGAAAATGATGGCGACCTAGTATAAATATCAGAGATACACGCATGTCGTTACAAATAGTAATTTAGCATTATTATCTGCATATTTTACTTATAACAAATGCGCCAAAATGTTCGTTTTCCATCATATATATATATATAACGAAATATATTTATATTAAAATGTTAATACTTATGCGATATCATAACCTAATATTTAGTACCTAAATATATAAATCAGCAGTTAAACCGCTTCAGAAGATCCCTAAATTCAAATGACCTTTCGATACAAAAGGCACTCTCTAACAGATTTTATGCATTGTTTACTGTTTTCCTACGAATTGCAAACTAAAGATTGTCATTCCTTAAAAATGTCTCAAAGTCATCGTTTACAAGACTCGATAGTGTACCGTCGGATGAACCAATACTCGACAGTCTCAATCCAATGGGAACAGATGATCGAATACGTCGCGAATAGTGAACTCCATTTTCTGGACAATATTTCATGATACGGGATCAGGTTACAGAATCGGTAGAAGGTCCCAGGAGTCCCATATCGAGATGACCTTTACATTTACAGGATCCCATGACCATTACAGATCCCCAACTTGCTTCAAAATCTACTTGTTGATTAGACTGGTAGTATAATAAGGTTTGGAGAAAACTAAATTGATGAAAATTGGTCAGGCAGGCTATGATTCAGTTAATCTGAATAGTTCGACTCTTGAGCTGGTGTCAAGTTTAATTAGACTACACGAAATAAAAAATGCAACACTTGCAATAAGTTTTGCAAATGTGAAGTAATTTAGCGAGTCAGTAGTATATGGAAATGGTTAGGTTTTGCAGGACGATCGAAACCATTGGACAAAGGTGAGCTGACCTCACAGGTGTGGAGAAGTCAAACATAGATAAAGGCAACCAAAGCTCCCTGGTTGACAAAACGTGGAAATTGTTCTAACCCGCTAAAGATGCCCTTACGCAGACGTCGACAGCCTTTCCAACAGTTAGCAGACTTTGAGCGTGGAAGAATCATCGGCCTTAGAGAAGCTGGTTTGTCGTACAGAGATGTGGCCAAACTTGTTTGCCGAGGATCAGGAAGACGACGTATGACCATGGAGCAATAGGACCGCCATTTGCGACGCATGTCATTGCGTGACAGATTTGTGACTATAAGGCAACTGCAAATGGACTGGCAACAGGTAACACATCGAATACCTACCAAGTGGACGGTAAACAACAGGCTTTTATAATTTTCATTGCGAGCCTATCGTCCGGCACTGCGTTTGCTCCTCACATCTGTCCACATGCAAGAATGTCTTCAATGGTGTTGTCTAAGACAGAAATGGAACAAACGAGAGTGGAGTACTGTGGTGTTAGTGACGAATCCCGTTTTTGCCTTGGTCAGCACGATGGTAGACAACGTGTTCGCCGTAATCCAGGGGAAAAGAACGCCACCTACTGCATGCGACATTGTCACACAGTTCTAGCACCTGATGTCATGGGGGCGGGGGTGGCTCAGTCGGTAGCGCGCCAGGCTCGTAATCTGTAGTTCCCAGGTTCGAGTCCCAGCTGGGTCAGCGTTGAGATTTATCTCCGCAAAATTTCCCCGCCCTGCCCACGGTCAGTAGGGGACACCGATGGGCTTGGAAAGGCCGCCGTTCGTCGGATGGGACATTAAGCCGTGGCCCCGTGTGTGGGAGAGCCATACCCTGTGCACGTTAAAGAACACGCTGGATGGCCTTGACGGGAGGCTACCATCTGTCTCCTAATAGCTGTTCCAGTGGGTCCACTCCCCCAACCTTCGCTGAGCCTTCGGGGTCCATGTGACCTGGCCATTTAGCCCATGGTGTGCAAAAAAGTGCCGCTCAGAGGTAAAACAACCCAACACAACCCAACCCTGATATCATGGTGTGGAGTGCTATTAGTCGGATATCTCGGTCAGAACTGGTGATCTTAAGGGGATCTCTAACTGCCCAACGATATGTTACCTACATTTTGCAGCCAGTGGCTGTCCCATTTGTTCAGCAGCGCGGAACCTTTTACCAACAAGATAACGCCGGTCCCCACACAGCCCGCATTGGTCTGTAGTATCTACAAAAGCAAAACGTTCAGGTAACTATCATGACCTGAAGTACAGTCGTCGGACCTTTCACCTATTGAACACGTCTGGTACATGATGTGCCGACAGCTCCAACAACACCAAGAGGTACGCCAACCACTGTCGCTAAAATGGAGCAGCGACCTCGCGCTATTTGGAGTTCTATTCCTCAGGACATTATAGAGCTGTACGATAGACTTCTCCGCCGTGTTCATGAATGCATTGCTGCACGGGGCGGTTTAACATCATGTTAATTATACCACTTTACCGGGTAGGTAAAGTGGTAATTTTCCATAGTTTTTTTGATGATGTAATCAATCGCACATCTCAGTGTACGCTAACAGTTTGCCCGCGTTTCAATAAAATGGCATTAATTCTTCCAGGTGTTGCAATTTTTTTCTGTAGTGTAGCTTAGGAGCTATATAACAGATAATGGTGATGTGGGCATTAGATTTACAGACGAATGGGGATTGCTGCCGTAACTTTTAAGAATCTATGGAAAGTGTGGGAAAATCGGCGTATACATATAAAGGCGAAAATTAAACTGTATAATAGTTCGGTCATTTCTAGAGTTAGTTATGGTAGTGAAACTTGGACCCTTTGTAAACAAGATAACAGGAAACTTGATGATTTTGATTCTAGATGCTTTCGCAGTATCTTGGGCATTAGGTAGTTCAATTTGTTAGTAATGATGAGTTTAGGCAAAGAAGTCGGCAACCTCCTTTAAGCAGCATATTGTGCAGAACGTATGTATATTATAGATTAGCGAACAGGGTTATGAATAGTGTGCCTAAAGGCCTCAGAAAGAGAGGAGAGCTAGGATGCGGTAGGGACAATGCAAGCAGCACTTTGCTAGAATTGGTGTGCAGTGGTCAGATGCAGAAAATGTAACCCAGGACATATATGCTTGGAGAACTAAATTGCACAATCTGGTTGGACCTCAATAGCTCATGGCTGCTTGATGATGATGATGGTAGAGTACATCGAATACCTACCAGGTGGACGGTAAAAAACAGGCTTTATGTATGGGTGTATAGAGTGGCCTGTGATCTCCCCTTATTAGTATGATATTTCGTTCATTTTCTCGGACTTAACTTTCGCACCTTGATGTAAACATGATAGTTAATCATACAATTATTCACCTGACAATCTATGTTCTTATGCAGAACTGCAATCATACTACAACTTACTTATATTGAAATTTTCCTTAAAACCCATAGAGACTCGATGAGTAATCGGCCTTTTTTGTTTGTAACTCAACTTTTGCACTTGAGTGTATTACAGGTATTAAAATCAAAAATAAAAATTTAATATTGAACAGAAAAGTGTATTATTATTTCTTACTTTCAGACAAACAAGCATTTCATTTATCCGATGACTTCTCTATCTCGCAAGCGTCAAAGAACAGTTGTTCTTCAGCATTTAGCCTACACAGCTTCAAATACATATAGTATCCGAAGATTCCAGTCTACATTTCAATTAACATTGGTGTAATTTAGTATCAATAACAAAACCTTCCATTCAGTTTCAAAAAATCCTGTTAAATAAAAATAATTGAGCAGAAAAGTCCAAACAGTTTGTTTTAGGGACATTCAATGTACATTTATCTCATACGAGAGTGCAATAATTAGTGATGTACAAAAGTGGTTAATTACTTGAATATACATCAATTACAAACACATACGTTATTCGGTTAATCGATTTGCCTTTTATCAATGCTTCTTCTTTTCCTTTCCGAAATAACTAACTCAATGTTTTCTTTCTTTATTCTTTCTTGTGACCTGTCAGTTAACCTCAACTTTCCCTGTCATCAAACATGTTTGACTGTCGTTTACGACGTCATCTTGTTAGTTTTCCCGTCATTATGTCAGTTCGTGGTCATTTCCGCCATCTCTTTACCAGGCCATTAAACTTTTTCTACTATCGATTGGTAACTTCCTTTATGAGTTATGTCAATAGAATTAGATTACTTTTTATTCTATTTGCTGATTTCAGTTTTTATTTTCCCCCTTTCAAAGAATATCAGCTTTAAAATGCTTTATACATATATATGTGTGTGTGTGGTCCTTTATAAAATTATCCTTCGCATCGGGACATAATGGTTGATATTAAGTGTATTCTTCTTTTTAATGTAAGTTATCCTAAACGAGTTGTTCATTTGGTCACCTACAGTAATAAAATATTCTTTTCAATTCAAATTTCGAATTTTCGAAATTTATTTTGTTTTAAATATTATTTTCTCAGCCAGAAATGTGGCATAAATTTGTACTCATGTCAGTTCAGATTACCTACTTAAAATATCATTGGAATTATATGTATTTTTTTTTTCGAATTTGAACATGTTTTCTTTTATCTTGTTTATTATACAAAATTAGGGCTTTTCTTTGCTTCTTGTTATTTATAACCAAATACAAATTCCAAGCAAAATGCCAACTATGCCAGCGTTCAGATTCTTTTCGACAAATCCTGTATTGCACTCGGTGAGAAAGAGGACACCAATGGTCTTGGAAAGACCGCTGTTCGTCAGATGGGACGTTAATCCATGACTAATATGCAGGAGAGCCATACGTTGTGCATATTAAAGGACACGTTGGATGGCCTCGATGGGAGGCTTCCATCTCTGTCCCAACAGCTGTCCAGTGGATCTCTTTCCCAACCTTCTCTGAGCCTTGGGATCCTTGTGACCTGGCAATATAGCTTATTGTGTTCAGAAAAAGTGCCGCTCAGAGGTAAAACAACTCAACCTAACTTTAACATACCTATTTTCAGATTATAATTACTTCAAAATATACACTTCTATTTATGACAAATCACCAATACAACTGAACGTGTTATTATATAGCATATTTAAATTGCATCTCGAGTTTTTTCTGTAAAGCGTACTTATCTGAAATGATACTATTAGGAAGTTTATTTCTGGAACTTTTTTGGAAAGAAGTTACATAAATTTGGCTTTCATCGGAGTTCTTCCTGTTCAATAGTAACAATTGACATCATTGAATAAATCGGCCTCTATGTTACAAAGCTTCCTTACACATTGAGAAAGTGCTGTGTGCCTGAGTTATCCTGGTTCTCAGTCCTATTCCATCAACTGGCCATCTCAATCTATATATTTCATGGGTGAACTCATTCAACTCTCCAGGGTACTTTATTATTTGACTCGTCTGCCATCTAGAGCAATGAACATCACCAATGCACATCCAGGGAAGTCGATATTTGTGTTTAATTGTTTGTATTGAGATTAAATGAAGCAGCCTACGAAATCCAAGAGTAGATATCAACTTAACTTAGTTATAAGAAACAACATTTTACAGAACTACGACTACCGAGATTTGAACGAAGACCCGAAAATGGACAGATACTGAAAACCCAAGATTTAGTCAATTGCATTAAAGGGTTAATCTAGGGAAAGGTAAGATTAATATTTCATGTCATATTAATACTCTTGTAGAGCGTTTATTTTTTTACACAGTGGGATAAATGGTCAGGTCAAAAGTACCCCAAAAACTCGGAGCTGTGTAAGAGAAAATGTCCACTTACTCTTGTTAGAAAACAGATGGAAGTCTATAAAGGCTATCCAGTCTAGCTGTTTACGTAGCATTTTGGATATTAATTGGTTTGACTATGTAAGCCATGATGAGGTTACACAGAAGAGTCAACAACCACCTTTGAGCAGCATCTTGTGTAGAGAGACTTCTTGATTTAACCCTGTTGCTTGCAGGCAGAACTAGAGATTAAAGAATAGAGTTTGAATTGTGTTGCCAGAAAAAAATAGAGAGCTGGAATGCAGTGTGTGGGTAAAGTCAAACGGCATATGATATAACAAAAGGATAGACGTGTATGAAAAACTAAATTCTACATTTCTGGGTTGACTTCCGTAGCTCATAGATGCTTAAGGATTATGTAGATATGCAGTTATAATTAATTTAATATGATTGTAGAAATCATCAAGTATGGCTTTTAAAGAAAAAAAAAAGAAGAGAAAAACTCCAAATTTAAATGTTTGAAATCAATGTTATTATGCTATAATGGAAAAAAATGAAATGGAGACAACAAATTAAAAAGTATAATATATACCCATTGCAGTCGGTCCCCATGTAAAATCAATATCCTGTATTTTTTTAAAAATTGAGAAAACAGAATTGATACATTAGCAGCATAATCTGTAATTTCGTTTAGTAACAGGGTTATTTAGTAACAGTTTAGGTAACACACATTTTCATCGTGTTACTTAAATAGCTTAATAAATAGCTGAAATAGAAATTTAATAGCTGAAATAGAAAATTAAATTAGTTGTGGATTAATTTGTCTAATTTATAATTTATTATTCTATCTCCAATATTATAATCCAATACTTTAACAAATTAAATCCTAACTAAATAAATATTTAGTCGTAATTACCATTAACCAAATTGTGGGGTAAAAGTTGAGAAAAGAAATTGCCGGTAATACACAATTAAATACTGTTTTACTGTTTCCTTACATCAGGTATAATGTATCGAATTATTGATAAAAACAAGATATTTTTATTTCATACGTATTCGCTTAACCACATAAGGTTCAATAATAGATTTACTATCGTCCTCTATGCGAAACAATATTTTACTCAGAGTAAACTCGGTTCTTTCTTTGCTACCCGTGGGCCACATTCATTTCCTTCTACACCCTTACGTCTTTCTATCGATCTTATGTCTTCGAACTTATCCAAGGTTCAAAATAAGGAGGGAATATAGACTAGTATCCAAACTTTAGGTACCCTGTATTATGTCTATCTGAGGCTGCATTCGAAGCTCTGTAACTTATTAATAACGGTTTTGAAAAATAATGTGACTGAAGGTAAAGCTTTCAATTAAATCTATCTAAATCTCGATTCTAAGAATGTTCGTTCTAGAACTTAAACAGTTATGGCAGCTGTCCTGCACAAAAAAGAAGAATATTAAAGGATTTAATTTACACAATTTTTAAAATATTTTCTTTCATTTAATGGTTTGGAATAGTACTTTATATTTAGGTTTTAACTTCTGGTCAGTAATTATGTTTAAAGACCTGCGACAATATGGTTATCTGCATTTGAAAGCGTTCTGCGGATAAGAGATCAGTTATTAATTCGGATAGCGGATAAAATTTGTAGAGACATGGACAAATATTATTGTACTGTTGATGGCTGACATGAGTGAAAAAAGTACCTGAGATAAAACAAATTGAAGATTGAATAATGATATTCACTTTTAAAAAGAATAAATGCACTGGGATAACTCCATGTTAAAAAAAAACGTCTCTTACGTGAAAAAACGATCTTTTTCCTGGCCAAAAATTAAAACTCAAGTTGTAGAAATTACTCGAGTGTTTGGTAGAAAACTGGAATTAAATCTTTGAAAATTTCAGGCATGAAGATCACAAAGTTTACAGACCGAAACGTAGCGAGTTACTAGGTGATAAAAATGTAAATTCCCCTAATCGCAAGGAACTGCATTTGAAAGAGCAAAATTTACTCAGAAGGCTTTTAGAACTTACATTTCGGTAAATTTTATTTAGTATTTAGTAATGCATAATATTTATGAATTACATTTTTATCACATTTTACTATTTCAGTTAATTATTAGTTATTAATTAACCATTAGACTGATTTCATTTACTTGTAAATGTACCTCAGAACTCAAGAATTTGTAAAATATCAACGATTATTAAATATTTGATATACGCCGATTTTAATAGTTTTGAGGATGCGGGGGCGAATAAGATATTACGGATGCGGGTTTGGATGCTGATAGAACCTTTTCTATCCGTGCAGGGTGTAGCGGATGTTAAAGAATGTGTGAACTACTGTTAAGTAATAGATGGATTGTTAATTTCGAGATTTTCATGAAAAAGGATTTAAAATTAAAGGTCAAATAATATCTTATTTTGAATTAAATAATTGAAAATGTACATATCGCCGTAAATTATGATGCTGGTGTCTTTTAAGATGTTTATGCCATTGATATTGTTAAATAAATATTCAAACTCACATAAGTATTTTTAATATCAAACGAATATTATTTGAAATCGAGATTTGGATATATTTGACTGGGTTAATTTATTATCAGTTATTTATCTTCAGTTATATGTTTTTTATAAAAAGCTTATTTAAGGAGTATTAACAGTGGTGTAACTCGGTTTGTAAGAGCCCTAGTTCAATTTATTTCGCGGGGCGCATGCGCCTCTCACGCATGCGTAATTATCAACCCTATTACATTTTAAAAATTCCCCCTTCATATAGTGCCAGCGAAGCCTTTTTACTCTGCGGTTGATATGCTCCTGGTTCATAACGTTCGTATAGTAGTTTTGACTGAAATTAATTTAAATATATAGTTTAAGAAAAATAAATAAATATGGAATCCAGGAGCCTTATCTTTGCAAAAAATTCTACTTCAATCCCAACAAGTGAATTTTTTGACGACAGTCATGAGTGAATTATGTGGGAAATTTCGTATGCAGTGAAATACTCAAAATGGCGATCAGCATTATGTAAGTCTATGCATGGATACCTATGAGTATTTGGTCGCCGAATATAAGTACAGCCGCTCAAAAAATATCCAAACACTATAGTTGATTACAGAATCCAGAAAAAAATATCATGCAACGATTTTATTAGACAATAGTGATCTGGCAACCTTCGTGGGTTGCCAGATCACTAATGTCTAAAACAAATCGTTGCCAGATATTTTTCTGAATTCTGTAATCAACCATAGTGTTTTAGAATATTTTTGAGCGACTGTACCTATTTACATAATATCGAACCAATTCAAACTCCCGAATACACGTATAAAAAGCTATGAATACAGTAGGTTCATAAAATCAATTGAAGAGTTCATATTTGAATTTCAGATATAAGCTGTAAAAAACAAAACTGTAAGTAATAGTTTTCCATAAGAGTGAATAATATCTTTTTCAGATCTGAATTGTATAACGTAGAAGAGCATAGATGATCTTAGAAAATAAGAAGTACAATTTTTAGGGCCTAACTATAAATTAAACATAATTTATAGTCCGAAAGTGAGATGAAGAACACACTAAAATAATCTCCTCAGTAAAAGTCTGAGAGCGCTGGGTTAAGATATACTAGATACCACAAAACGTTACTATGGGCAGGGCCAATATAACATTCCGAGAAACCCCTTTCTTGTTCAACGGTCATGAAAAGAACTTCCTGTTTCTAGGCGCTAGAGAGAACAGTGCCACAGGGACCTAGTCATCTTTCTTTATATATATATTTCTTAGTTGAGAATCTGAAGCTGATTTGGGAAAAAAAAGTGAAATAAACTGAAAGCTTTGTAAAACTCCAGGAAAGAGAATGCAAATTGCTGAACGTGTAAGTTTGGTGTGAAGCAGAATGATAATTATCGTTTATGCGAATTTAAAATTGGCTGTCATAACTTCCGCTAGCATGATGGTATCAGTGATTTTATTAAATATCAAATATAAACTTATGAGAAACTTTGTACCGTCAATTAATAACTTTTGACATTTGAAAACAATAAAGAAATATAATCACGAGCAATTATCCCAGACAATGCTTTCATCGAGAAACAAAACTTGAAAAGTTGTTTGGGGGTAATTTTAATCATTTAAAATCATTCTAAACACTTATGAAAATATTATCTTGATCATTCATTTGAATAGTATCATTTTTATTATGGCAAAAGTGTTGGATGTCTACAACTGTTGTCCATATAATAGCTATTATCTCTCTTTTCTATCGAGCATAGTGTTCTACCCAAAATAAAAAAAAATCAAACTTGTCGTAAGGAAAACGCGTTTCTCAAAATTAATGGCGAAAATGAACGGACACTTTCATATTTTGAATTACTTAGACGCTTAATAAATTTCAAAAATTTTATAAACGTTAATACATAACTGTCAGAAATTACAGGGCATTTAGTTGGAAACAAAAGGCAGAATATAATCTACTTTTTAGATGTATTGGCCAAACAGGCATAAACTCCGTCAGCTAAAAAAACACGTGGACTACTCCATTACTTGTTGAGAGGATAATGCAAATGATGTGTCTTCTTACCAGAAAAATGAAAATATAATTTTTGAATCTCATCTATTTTTATAGAAAATTAAACCAAATTTATGGCATAACTGACCAGCAGAGTATCCTTCTAATCCAATTAGAGTATAAAATGTCATATTGCAATAATATGTAGTCATTTGTCACCACTGAAATTAATATTCCACAATTTTTAAGTCATACTGCGAAATCGATTGTGCATACCTTAATAATAATAAGAAACGTTAGGAACAGCAGTCTAACGTTACAGCTTTCCAGCATATTTCTAAGTAATCTTGAGCATCTTTTATTCTACAGACGGATGTTCTGCAAAGAATATCAACATTTATTTAAATACAGACAAAAACATCTCATTGCTAGCAGAACTGAAATCCCAAACTGTAAAACTTTTGTTTACATTGCAAGGTAGAAATGTTTAAAAATAGTAATGATTTAATGGCTACGGTTTGGAGTCCAGAACACATCAGATAAATTCTAAATCAATTACGCACGAATACATGCTCTTTTCGTTGAATTAACAATTCACTGTGCATCTGCAAATCTCGAAGCGAATTCTCCTCTTTACAGAAAATCTCTGTTGTTTGCAGAGATAATTCTCGCCGCTCTACGAGAGAGCTAATTTTGCACCACGCTTCAGAGTACAACCATCAATTTGATCCCAGTTAAACTTCAAACTTCAACCTCACGATGAATGTACTCCACCTTTGAACACTCAATTTCAAAGGTTCCATTGCGGCCTTGCGGATTAGCCCCTTAATAGGCAAACACTGCCACACAGATGAAATGAAAAGGCGATTGTGCTTGGTCGAAACAACGCCGACTGATTTGTCTTGGAGAGTACTCAAAGATTTAAAGCTGCGTTAAGGTCTCTTGAATTATCGGACGATTTATTTGGCATTCTAGCTTTCCGCGTAACATAAATATGCATTTAGTTTTCCAAGAAAATCGAGAGATTTCGAAAATATGCTTGTAACTTACATTTCATTTTCAGTATTTTCAATCTAATAATTCTATGGTGTGCGTATTATGCAAAATTGCACTTTAAGTACTCAAAAACTTATCAGAATATGGAAACCTCTAACGTCTTTGAAAGAGGTTTAACACATCAGTAGTAATTCTATTACTTGCGCTTCACGTTATTAATTAATAATAGCGGTGTTTGACCGAAAGCGCTATCGTCTTAAGCCCTTTACAATCGGATAAATTTTAACCGAGAAACTCTTTTATTCCAGTTGCTTTTGCATTTTTTAAATTTATTATTTCAATTTTATCTAATTTTAGAAATGCGGTTATTTTCTTTATTTTTACAAACCTTTTATAACCGTGCATTTTATTATATTTCATACTCTTATTGTTCTCTTTTACCATTGTTGTTTTATTGAATTTCGTATCAATAATTGCATTTTATTACATTTCTACCAATATTGGTGTTTTATATTTCCCAAAAATATTGATGTTTTATTATATTTATTTCTACTCTTTTTATTATGAATAATATATTATTAAATGTTGTTATAATTGTTTTCATTTTTCATTGATGTTTTATTAAATTTCAAGTTAGTATTGTTGTTTCATTGTATTCCTTACTGTTTTTATCGACTTTCTTACTGGTATTATTTTCTTTTACTATGAGTTTTTTTTTACATTTACCTCTATAGATTTCATTGCTGCTTTATTATATTTTTCTTTTGAGAAAATGTTTTAAAAAATTGCATTTAGCATTGTTGTTGTTCTTTCTATTATTGCTTTATTATATTTTCTGACTATGATTATTTATCATTGTTGCATTACCATATTGATACTGATATTGTGTACTTTACCTTTTAATTCATTTTATAGGGCTAGTGTGGTTTTATTTACCACTATTATTTCATTATAAACTATACTACTTTGATATTTATTATATATCCTAGTAATACCGTTGTTTATTACCATGAGTTGGCTATTATATTTTTGCTCTTGCCATTTCGATTTTTATCATGCAGCCACTATATGTAACGATCCACATTTCAAAGGGGAAGGATATATTATTTTTAGGCTTTTTGTTAATTATATTAGTATCAAATTTGCAAAACAAAATTATTCGAAAGAGTTGGAAAATAAATGAAGAAAGATGCTATTCCAAACATTTCAGTCGATACTGATGTATTGTTTTCAGGGAAGAAATTGCAAATCGGTAGAACGCCAACACTTTACTAGTTCCTTCCAACTAGGAATGAATTCAGAACAATAACGATGTGCATCAAAAACCATACCTTGGAAAAAATTGCAAACAGTTTGCATAATGATGTTTACCATATTTCGCAAAATATTTTAGATTTTTCTTCGCCTAAATGGAATGCTTTTCTTGTTTTTTTTGCTGCATATGCAAATGTTGACCCGCTAGGTTTCTGAGTTTTAAACTATTATGAATAACGCATAGCGTAAGGGTATACAATAACCAGAAGGTTACATTATAAAATCTCCGTAATATGAAAAATACGTGCTTCTCTTTGTACATTTAAACAATACACACGAAATGCATATGCTAAAAACATATTCCAAATATTTATTCAACGCAAGTTAACAAAATATAATTTGTTTATAAATATTAGATTTGCTATATTCTTGGATGTTTTATTATAAAAAATTCCAAAATGAAAAATGAGATTATTTTTGAATGTTAGCAGTTTTTGCCTTTCAGTTTCGAATAGCAGAATTACGGTTTGTTTTAGAGCTTTCAATAATAATACACATATTATTTAAATTTTTCGCATGATATATTTGTCTTACATTTCTCTAGTTTTATGTGACAATATTGGATTGTCATTATGTTTATGCGTAATTACACTTACCGATTGACAAACATATTAAGGAACTGTTTGTAAACAAACAGATGTCTCATTTTGATTAAATTCCGTTTTTCAGATTACTCTCCTCAGGAACCAGCTGATCAACATTTAGAACCAAAAGAGGAATTTTCTCAGACACTACAAACCAAAAGTAAGGATTGAGGCAACACTGACTGTAACTATACTACACATTTAGATGAAGTTTACTGCCGTGCCTTTGTTATGCAATGATTCGTTACGAGTTCCGTGAAAAAAATGTCCGTAACGGGGACAGATTTTTCAGAATACACTTTTATCAGAATAGTTTTTAATTTCCTGAATTCCTCAAATTCAATAATTAATTCTAAAGTATATCTGTGTTATTTGATTTTTTATATCTCTAAAATATGTCTGTGCTCTCTTATTATATGTTTCTCAATTATGCCTAATTAAGCTCATTACTTACGGTTTTAAATTATCTTTGTTTACCTTCTGATTAACGTTTTAAAGTTAAAAATATTATATAATTTATGCCTCCATTTCTTATATTCTATATAGTCTTTGTTATTTATAAAATCTGTTTCCATTTCTTATTCATCTTATTTTAAATTTTAAGCTTAATGCATCACTTTACGAATTTAAAGCTCACAATTATTTACATTTTACGAAATAATGTAACATTTAAGATATTTTCTTTTCAAATTCCAAAACATTAAATAACACTTTGTTTCTCTAAGGAGACTTTCAGGTATTAAACAAAATACATATTTAGTATACAAAGAGCTTATTTTGGTGGTTCATAAAGTTCAACTTATGAGTTTTAGACATTGGATTCTGCAATGCAAAAACTAGTGTGAACAAAAGCAAAAAGAAAATCTAGTAAAATTAAAGACAAACTAGTCTCCTATTCTTCATAAAGTTTAAGAATAAATGCTCTGACTAATGCATATTTACATCTCATTTCGTATTCATTGTAAACTTAAAAATTGCGTTATAGTATGATAGAATAATAAGTATTAGTTTTTACTATTAAGTTTTTATAAATGTTTGTAACAGTAGCTTAGCAAGGTGACGCCGGCGCCTAGTGCAAGACTTATATATGACTTGCTTGCGGGCCTCGATGCGAGACTTCTATGCCGGTCCCTGGAACAGGACATTAAAAAAAAGAGAAAGAATAAAAAGTATTTTTTCTCGCGCCCTTTTTTGTAGAATGACTACCAAAGGCCTCCCATAATAATTAATAAACCCTTTAAAAACAAAAAGTGTGTCGAGTACCGGTCCCTGGTTCAGCTGAACCAGTGGCCCAACGGTTTACAATAAGTTTGATTGCTGTTTGTCAGAGAGTTTTGCAAGGGGTTGAATGGGAAAAATATCGTTGAAATGAGATAGAATCGGAGTTCAAATATTGCATAAATATGACTATTTTTGTTGATTTTTTTTCATTAATTACCATTTTTCCGCATTTATTTTCTGGGTTGCCTGGGACCTTGAGGAGATTTTTAATTTCATTTGAAGAATACTGATTCGTGTATTAGATTTAACGTTTTCTCACTAAGGGTTTCTTTAATTTCGTGATGAGAATGTTTTACATGAGGATTTTCACAGCTGAATATTTAAAATATCAAAACTCTTCACGTGAGCTTATTTTTTGCAATTTTAATACCACGTGTGACTAAGTTTAGTTTTTATCTGAAATTGTTGATACTTATTTAAATATTTTCTTATATTATTGTTATTTAACTGTGTTTTTCAAACCGAAGAGTTTGAATTTTTTATTTTCAACTATTTTGACATAATATAGATAAATATTTAAAATTTTCTTTGCTTGTGATATTTTTCATATCATTCTTAGCTTTTACTCTTAACTCTCGGACTCTTCGACAGAAGCATCAAAGGTAAAGGAGAAAATTAATTCACGTAGTATATTAAACAGACAACATGTAATTCATTACACTTCACGATTAATTTATGAATAGAAAAATAATTGAGATGACATTGATAACACAGAAGAATCTCCCCCTTAAGGCTTCAATTCTTACATGTTTTCAGGTCAATAACTTTATCTTAAACACTATTTGGAGATGGGAAATTGTTTTATAATAAAAATCCTAGTACACGTTAGAAAAATATCTCGTATTGATATGTCATTTTACTTCAATATTTACTCTCATATAATATATAAATTCCTGTGTAAAATGTTTTCTTTCGGTTTACTTTTTCAATGCGAATTCGTTTTAAGTAATTACATTTCAATTACAGTAAAAGACGTAATCCTGATAATCCGAACATGGGCAGGCTAATAAACCTCTATCCAAAAAATCCAAAATTCTACACACTTTATTCTACACAGTCCTTAGATTACTATAACTGGCATAAAAACTAGCGAAATGCAAGAAAAGATTTAAAAAAACCCTCCTGATTATATCATTCTAAGACAGTGTAGGCTCTTTCAAGCAAAAGTTTGACCGAAATAAAAAATTATAGATAATTGGCTGTTTTTAATCGCAGTAATTAGTTTTAACTAGGATAGTGGTTAGGGAGCATTTAATTATTCCAGAGGCTTACCTTTATGTTTCAAATTAAAGAAGTGGACAGAGAACTGACTATTTTTTTAATAGACATGTCCTTGTATGAGAAATCCTATTTATGACAAGAGCTGTTTCTAGGTTTCTCTGTCTCTGTATAGCGTAATAAAAGTGTATATCTAAATTTCATTCTTAATTAGTTAGATTTTTCTTGTTAAGTCGAATTTCTTGCTTTCCAATACCTTTGGTCTAGCAAAGACTTGCTTTCTCCTCAACCATTCTGTCTTCTGTGAAGCTACGTAGATATTGTTCAGCTGTTGTATTTTTTCGTTTAAGTGGCGTATTCCATATATTAGGAATCTTCGACTCTAATTTCAAGAGCATGTTATTAGCCAGGTAGAAAATAAGTTTCTGTTTATCAAGCCTATTTACAAAGCACACTAGAGCTTTGTATCATGTATAAACGACTCAGTCCTCATTGAGTACATAGGTAACCATTTCGAAACGCTGTACTTTAAACTCCAGATTGCAACATATTGGTTGTATCGCATCATCCCGCCATGCACACAATCCCCGGAGGTATTGCATCATTGTCTGATGCAATGTAGTTGAGTCATGACATCGTAGGGGGCGGGGGTGGCTCAGTCGGTAGCGCGCCAGGCTCGTAATCTGTAGTTTCCAGGTTCGAGTCCCAGCTGGGTCAGCGTTGAGATTTATCTCCACAAAAATTCCCCGCCCTGCCCACGGTCAGTAGGGGACACCGATGGGCTTGGAAAGACCGCCGTCCGTCGGATGGGACGTTAAGCCGTGGCCCCGTGTGTGGGAGAGCCATACCCTGTGCACGTTAAAGAACACGCTGGATGGCCTTGACGGGAGGCTACCATCCGTCTCCCAACAGCTGTTCCAGTGGGTCCCCTCCCCCAACCTTCTCTGAGCCTTTGGGGTCCATGTGACCTGGCCATTTAGCCCATAGTGTGCAAAAAGTGCCGCTCAGAGGTAAAACAACCCAACCCATGACATCGTAGATTTACGATCGCAATCGTCGTATTTTATGATGCAATCGTTAGTTGTAAGCGAGGGCTTGTAGGGTGATCAAGTCTTTTGAGCGACTCCCATTTATCCCTGAGTCATAAATACAACACAAGTGATCCTTGCAGTTTTAATACAGCAGTAG
The DNA here is from genome assembly GCA_038380435.1 of Ryuthela nishihirai. Classification (NCBI taxonomy): domain Eukaryota; kingdom Metazoa; phylum Arthropoda; class Arachnida; order Araneae; family Heptathelidae; genus Ryuthela; species Ryuthela nishihirai. The sequence continues at coordinate 15,712,659 of JAWZYU010000011.1, forward strand.
TAATGCCTCGTAACTGTGTTAATAGTGTAGATACATTTTGTTACATTTGCAGGGAAGTGACTTTTGCAAGCCAGAAAAGGGCCATCACTCCAATAGTTAAAGTGACGTATGAGATTTATTTTGGATGCAAGATCGGGGATCAGGATAAGGTCTGAGCCCACACATATGCTGCAGTACGTGTGCAAGAATACTTCCGAAGTGGCTGAAAGGCGAAAAAGTGGCGATGCCGTTTCCTGTTCCTATGATTTCGAGAGACCAAGCAATCACGCAAATGGCTACTATTTCTGCATGGTTCCACCTGTTTCTGGAGGCATCACAGGGAAAAAGTGGACAATATCGTACCCGACTATACAATCTGCTCTCCGACTAGTTCGGCACAGCGAAGGCCTTCTCATTCCCGAACCTCCAAAAGAATTTTCCATCGATTCAGACGATGAGGAGGGAGGCAAACCGATGTCGGGTTCTCGCAGCCTTCGGTGTATAATGATGAACCATTCGTCTGCCACCATGGGTCATCTGCGCCACACATTCTCACCAAAAAAAAATGAACGATCTTGTTTGCGATCTGGAGCTGTCCAAGGCCAAAGCAGAGTTACTTGGATCACGACTTAAGCAATGCATTCTTCTCAAGGAAAATGTCCGAGTGACTTCGTTTCGAACTCGTCATGAGCAGTTTGCACCTGACTTCAGAAAGGAAGATGACCTTATGTTCTGCTCCGATGTCGATGGCCTGATGAATGCCCTTGGAATCAAACATGACACTCAAGAATGGCGACTATTCATAGACTCCATGAAATTGAGTCTTAAGGCGGTATTGCTGCATAGTGGAAATCGACTTCTATTCATTCTGGTCGGACACATTGTCTACATAAAAGAAATCTTCGACAACCTAAAACAGCTGTTGAACTGTCTCCAATGCAGCAAGCATGGCTGGCATCTCTGTTGTGACTTGAAGGTAGTGGCTCTGTTGATGGGTCTGCAGCTGGGATATACGAAGTACTGCTTTTTCTAATGTGAATGGGACAGCCGAGCAAAGCTTTGCACTACGTGAAGAGAAACTGGCCTCAGAGGAAATCTCTGACGGTCGGAAAGAAGAATGTGGAACACCCAACACTGACAGAAACACACAGAATCCTGCTACCGTCCCTACACATCAAACTCGGTGTGATAAAAAAACTTTGTAAACGTCACGGACCGGACTGCATCAGCTTTCAAGTACTTGGCTGACAAATTCCCTCGACTCAGCGAAGCGAAAATTAAAGAGGAAATTTTTGTGGATCCTCAGATCCGCGAGTTGTTCAGAAACTAAATGTTCGACAACCTGCTTCAGGGTGACGAGAAAAAGGCTTGGGACGCAATTCGTCTGGTGTCAACTAAATTCCTAGGGAATGTCCGGTCCGGGCAGACAACTACAAGGAACTGGTTAAGGACATGCTGTCTCTGTATCACAAACTTGACTGCAATATGTCGTTAAAGATCCACGTTCTCCTTTCCAACTTAGATTTCTTCTCTGACAACTACGACATGATTAGTGATGAGCACAGTGAACGTTTTCACCAGGACATTGCAAGGAGAAATGATACCAGATAAACTGGTCCACTTCAATGTTGGCTAACTACTGTTGGACGCTCGCCAGAGATGATCCTGAGCAGCTACGGGCAAAACGACGTCGGAAGTAGAAACGGAGTTTTACCGATACATGTCATATGTGCGTATTACTCTATTATATAAGAAACTATTGCGGATTTCTCAGATATCGTAGCCAATTTTGCATTTTCATTGTCATATTCATGTTCAGAACCTTGAAATCTTTAAGAAATGGCTACTTTTATCTCAGAGGCATGATTTTATGAAAATTTGTTGCCCAATGTTATCAAACAGTTTGATTGACTCAAAGGTGTTCCACAACTGCTATATCTTTCATTTTCTGTCTTTTTTGAAACATTTATCTCATTTAAAACTTTATTGGATTCAACTACTTCTAGATTTTAATTATCTTTTTTCAGAGCAGTACTTAAAAGCAACGTTTCTATGGTATTTTCGTCAAGATCTTTTGATTTAAATTTCTTTCACCTCCTAATAATTGCCTCTGACAGTCAACATTGTGAAGGAAATCGAATGCGTCAAGTAGATAGTTGTCAGAAAGCTTTTAGCTGAGTTATCCATATTGTGAAATATTGACCAACTCACTCAACGTATTTGAATTTCCTCAGACCTACACGACCTTGTGGCTATTATCTAGTGGTGCAATCGAAAAGCTTTAAACAATTCATGAAAGCGATCATTATTACTGGACTAACGTATATCACTGATGTTTTGACTTCTATACCGAATTCATGTACTGTGCCACTTAAAATTCTGCTAGAAAGTCACTCTTGCCTATACGGTAGTAGTTACTGGTAGGTGTGGGACCAATAATCATCTAGAATTTAGTTTAATATTATATTGATGTGCGGTATGAGGTAAATAGAAGAATAAGGATTGCAGATGGAACTTTTAAGAATCTATGGAGAGTATGGAAAAATAGGCGTATACACCTAAAGACTAAAATTAGGCTGTATAATAGTTTGAGTCTTTCTAAGGTTAGTTATGGTAGCGAAACATGGACCTTTGTAAGCAAGATAACAAGAAACTTATGCCTTCGATTCTAGATGCTTACCTAGTATCTTGGGCATTAGGTGGTTTGACTTTGTAAGTAATGATGAGGTTAGAAGAAGGAGCCATCAACCTTCTTTGAGCAGCATATTGTGCAGAGAGAGACTACCCTGGTTTGGCCATGTTGCCCCTATGCATAGCTGCAGATTGGCAAAGAGGATTATGAACAGTGTACATAAGTGTATCAGAAAAAGTGGGAGACCTAGGATGCGATGGGTTGACAACATCAAACAGGAACTTGCTAGAATTAACCTCCAGTGGCCAAATGCTGTAGCTCAAAAGAGACACGTCTGGAGAGGAAAATTACACAGTCTGGTTGGACCTCCGTAGCCCATGGCTGTATGAGGATTTTGCATGTATGTATTATATTAAAGTTTTCTAAATTTAGTTATCAAAATGCAGAGTTCAGAGGTCCTTAGATGCTATCAATGGCTTACCAACCAGTCTTCTAGCAATATCCGACGAAACTTATGGCTGACTGAAAATTCCGCCTTGAATGGAACAACGAAACAATAGTGGAAAAATATCCAAACCTAGGTACAATTGGACAAGAAAATTTCGATTTGTTGCTTAGTTGCATATCTGATAAGACAATCCAATATTTATTATTAATAGAAGAAATAGCATGGAAGCGATAACGTAAATTGCACTTAAGACGGTTTTTAAACATCTCTACTGGTGAGTGGTCTACGTGGTCGAGTGGTTAGCACGCTTGGCTACTGATCTAAGGGACCTGGGTTCGAGCCCCGGATTTCGGCTATGGATGTGTGTGTCGTTTTTCTGCTGAGGTCCTGCCATCTTCTCAGATCTCCTCCTGTGGCATATAAACTGACAGGCTCCTGTCAGACCTCTGTGGCAAGCAGCTGCTTGAGGGGGTATTTATTTTATTATTTTACTGGTTTAGAAGTAAACAGATTTTTTTAAAGTTGTTGTGTGCCCCGCGGTCAATTATCACTGCCATTTCTGATTAATAGATTTATCTGATCTTTCACGGTGAGACATACTGTTATGTGAAGAATTTATGTGCCAAAAATCAACATCATTCAAGCAGACGTTCGATAGTTGTCGCAAACGAGAAGACAAATATAGTAAGAGAAGTGCTAAAAGATCAAAGCCGTCCATGGCCGAGTGGACAGCACGTTTGGCTACTGGTCAAAGGGACTTGGGTTCCAGCCCCGGGTAAAGCATAGAGATTTGCATTGTTTTCTGTTGAGGTCTTGCCTTCCTCATAGATATTCTATATGACATATTAAACTGACAAGCCCCTGTTAGACCTCTGTGGCAATCAGCTACTTGAGCGGGAATTTGCTAGAATCGGAGACAAATCGGAATTCCAAAACGCTCCAGTTCCGTGAAGTGCGAGCTGGATCAGTCTATAGCGCGATAAGAACGTAATCTGATGAACCTAGGTTCGACTTTTTCTCTAACTTGCCTTTGCACTGTGTGAGAAAGGGGACACCGCTTCGAAAAGTGCTGTCCGACGCAAGGGAAGTTAAGCCTTGACTCTATGTGTTTGTGTGCAGCAACTCCCTATGCCGTTAAAGAAAAAACTTTGGCCTTAACGAAAGGTTTCCCTCTGTCTCCTAACGGCTATTCAGCTTTTCTTCTTCCCAACCTTATCTTAGCTTTAGGCTCCTTACAATCTAGTTATTTAGGCCATTGTGTGGGTAAAAAACATTGTGGGGGCTCAGAGTATGTAGTAGAACTTGAATGCTTTGAAACTACACACTCTGAACTTGACACGCTTTCTTAATTACGATGTATTCTATGTAAATATGTACACGGCTCTTTCGTTCAATAAAAAACGAGAATCGCGTGGTTCGCTATGATTTGAGACTAAGCTCTTTTACAGTTTTTTTCCTAATAAAGTTGGACAAATTTCTTGTTTTTTATCGTGCATATAATGTACAGTTGGACAGAGAAATTTGGATTTTTTCAACCATCTTTTTCCACAAATACAGTATAACTAATCTCCGAATATTTTTTCTTAAACAAACTTCTATGCTAATATATATATTTAATTTTCTACGTAACATTTCAATTTAATATCTCTTTTTAATATACCATACCAATAGCACCCAATCTACATTGTTATCGCTTTCTGATACAAAAGCAAAACACCACAAAATGTAAATATTTTGTTTCATGTTAATCATATATTTTTCCTTTGTCTTTTTCAACTGAGCAGAGTATCACTTTTAAGCTAGAAACAACGTGATGGCATTTAACACCTCACATTTACAACTTACTTAAAACATAGTTTTTCTTTGTAATTACACTAAAGCTCTACGAGTTCGGGAACAGTAGTTTGTGAAAAGGATCTATAAGTCGTCTCTTACAAAAAAAGAAAGAGAAAAAATAAATTGAAAAAAAAAAAAAAGAAAAAACACAAAAAAGTCTATTAGAGCAACACCATAGTACCGAAAATAAACCTTCCCTCTTCTGTAGTGCTTTGTCTCTTTTTGCTCTTTCCCCTGGCATGTAATGTGATTAGTGGATGTCCCCAGATACAATGGAGACCTAATCGGAGACCATGTGCAACGGTCCCCGTCTCCCACTGTGGCTCTAGCACTTTGCTTCAGCTACCCAGAGCGTCTTGCAGCCTGCAGTAACTGTCACTCACTAGACATTCAGTTCCAAAGGCGACATGCACTTCTACCAGCAATATTTATACCGAACGCTCCTTGACGTAATTGCGTCAAACGATTTTTTTTAAGTTATGATTATACTAGATATAATGAAGTGAAATGTTCTGGATTGTTAAAAGTGTAATAAAATTATTAAATGGTTTAATTATTAAGTGATTTAGAATTTGCAAAGGATTGTAAACGTTAATAAATTGTGGCAAAGGAAAATAGGCTAATACGTTCCATGGGTATCATTAAATAGTGGAGTCAGAATATTTTGTTGAACTAAACAATAAAAAAACCGAATGATTTTTGGAAGAACTTAGTCTTGATTATTTAAATTAGATTGTGCTACTGCGCATAATCTAAACCGCAGATTTCCAAAGTGCGATGCGCCTACTATTCGTAGCAAGTGGAACAAATTTTCTGTCATGCTGGTGATGTGCGAAGAACTTTTTTTCTCAGGGTTTTAAATCGAAAGGGGGAATAATCATTTTAAGGCTGGGAGCTTATTTCTTTAAAAAAGTGAATTAAAACTGCATAATTAATTTATACCACAGGAGTGTGGGCAGGTAGTGGCTCAGTCGGTAATGCGCCAGGCATAATATGATGTTTCCAGGTTCGGATCCGAACTGTGCTTCCGTTGAGATTTGTATCCACTAATTACTGTTCTGTCTTCAGCGAGAAAAGGAACACTGATAGGGTTGGAAAGGCCTCTGTCTGTCGGATGCAATGTTAAGCCGTGTTCCCTTGTGCATAAGTGACAAACAAATGTGCAAGTTAAAGAACACGCTGGACAGCATCGACGGGAAGCATCCATTTGTCTCCTAACAGTATACAGCGGATCATCTTTCCGAACGTTCTCTGAGTTCATGCTGTCTTTGTGACATGACCATTTAGCCCATTGTATGCAAATCAGCCCAGTATCAATCAGCAGTAAAACAACCCAACTAGAGTAGTATTGAGAGAATTCTGGGACTGTGTGCTCCATCAACGAAAGAAGCAAGGAAATTAATGATGTGATGGTCTTATTGCTGGTGTATGAAGCAATAAATGAAATTTCAACTGCATCCTGATTTGAATTTTGCAATCAGGATTTGATTTCAATTTTGCTTAAACAGCTCTCCATTTCAAGACTTATTATTTGTTCCTTTACAACGTCGAGAGTTTAGACGAACTTCCAAAACATCCTTTGAAATTAGATAATTTCTTAAGAGTAGATATTATGCAAAGAAGCATTCACAACCGTCAATGTTAAATTGAAACATTTTGAAAACTAATTTTTAGCTATCTTTGGAGTGTTTTTGCTTCACCTTTGTCAGAGGCTCTTTGGATGGGTGTTGTTGTCAAATTTCATCATATCTTCCAATGCTTTTCGATCGTAAGGAGTTATGTACGAAATGAAAGCTTCTGACGTCGGGAGTGTCGCATGATATAAAACATTAATCACCCATGCTTTGTTCCACGGAAAAATGGAAAATATGAACACGATTGTTTCATATTTTCTTTAGAACAGAGTGTAATGCGTTATGGGCCCCAAAATATAAAGAAAGTATCCCTATACTTCCTCGAAACAAGGGCAAATGGGCAATATGACTGCGGAATGTAACAAATTATGTGTTAAATTAAAGCTTATGAATTAGAAAGTATCATAGTCTATCAAAACTTTACCCCACATAATTTCCTACATAGCATGAAAGTGAAAGGTGTAAGTGATTGTTCCACTATGTCTTTCGAATGGACTTTTTAGCATAACCAAGTACTACGTTTGTGTCAAATAAAATTTTGTGATTTGGGGAATGTCATGGGCTACTTCAAAATACGTACTCTCTTCCTTTTTCCTTACAGAAACGAAGGAGAGATATTAAAAGAGGGTCGATTTTAAAGGAGCATGTGTCAAATGAGAGCTAAAGATTTTGCAGAGTAAGACGAAATATAACAATTCTTTACTCCAAAACAATGGAAAGATGAGTGTTTTAAGAGACAAGGTCTCCTGAAAAGTTGCTACTGAAGTGCAAAAAGTGAAATACATGAATTAATAAATAATTGGAAAATATTTATCTTCCTATATACACAACCTAAATATCAAAAAAAAGAAAGAAAAAAGTAAAGCATGTCAATTAGGAAATCGCGTACTCAATTCATATTAATATAAATGTGAAATAGGACGTCAGAACTTCCATCCATAAATAAATACACAGATTACCTGTATAAAATGACTTCAATACTTGTTACAAACACCTGAAAAAAATTATCGTCGACCTGGCGGGAATCGAACCCGCACTTTCTAGATATATGCCAGAGCGCTCTACCATTAAACCACGCATTAGACGCTGTCTTCCAGAATAAGACATAAATCTTCCACTGAGGTGTGGCGGACCTTGCGCCATCTATACTTCAGGAGAGGCAACTTTTGTAATTGTTGCTAATGATTTAGATGTTAATGGGGAGGTCAATCACGCTTAAGCATTTATTATTAAAAATGCATTCATAAATAAATACACAGACTTGTAGAAAATGACTTCAATAATTATTACAAACATCTGAAAAAAATTATCGCTGTCACGTCGGGAATAGAACCCGCAACTCTCTAGATACATGTCATTCTGGAAGATTTTAGCGTCTGACTCGTGGTTTAACGGTAGAGCGCTCTAGCATGTATCTAGAGAGTTGTGGGTTCGATTCCCGCCGTGGCAGCGCTAATTTGTTTTAAATGTTTGTAATGATGTCAGAACTTGTTGCTTTAACCAATTGGACAAAAAATGCTGATCACGTATCTTTCTACGAAGTTAATATTAATTCATAAATGTTTTGAACATTGGCTTTTTTTGTACTTTTTAGGGTGCATATAATATGATAAATCATAATTTAGAATTTAAAATTTATATTATATATTTCATTTATATATTTTAACTTTAAAATAACTTGTATTCTTTTTCCAGTTGTCATCTACGACGATCATTACAAATAGTGTGGACTTTAAATGCAGTCATTAAATATTATTTAAAAAGTGATTAAGAAAAATTAGTAAATAACAAAATAAATGCTAATACTGCCTTTAAGGGTACGTAGAAAAATATAGTCAATAGGTGATACGAAGATGAACTATATTTGAAGGATGGTGTGAATTTTACATTTGAGAAATCTTGCTTTCAAACATTTTTAATCATTTACAAATATATAATCAGAACCGGATGAAATAAATTAGAGTTTGATAAATAAAACGTTCCTCTATTCTCCTAATTTTGTGTTGTTGGATGAAGAGCAGAGATGTACTGTGCAGTATTCCTAAGAGAAAACATGCTTTAGAAAACGTTCAAGATATTTTTAAACAGTATTTGAATTTGGTTTCTTGAGAGGTGGAAATATTACATAATTTGCAATAAATGCCATGCAAACTTAGGTAATGTTCTTATTAAGATTCAGTTACAGTATATCAATTATCAATTTTATTTATATAGCATATTTCCCATTCCAGGTTTTGAAAACATAATTTGACACTAGAGAAAATGTTTAACGAAACCAAATGAAATGCTCAGTTCAAAATTCTAAATTTCCTTTTCCAAATAGTTTGATGTCATCAGTATTATTTATCATAGTTTTTCATTGTATATTTTTTGATGCAATTGTAAATGCGATGCACCTTATTCCTTGATTATCCCTGAAATATCATGTAAGGTTCACGAATTTAATCACTAATTCACTGCATTGGCTATAAATAATGACAAATCCTAATTAGTTAAAGCATGTTCCTTAATTTAGTCATCTTGGTAATATTTGCTATATTTGATCCTCACAGTTCTGTATCAACTATCTGTCCTTTATTGGATGTCATTAATGTCAAACAGCTTACTTACTGTGGAATTCTTGTGGAACTTTATAGATGAGTTTTGTTGTTAATGCAAGACCTCTTGTAAATATGTAACCAGATCATGTAACATAGATTGTTAAGGGAGGTGAATTCAAATCTGTTGAAAAAAGATACGTCACAAAAATACAATATAAAATATGTCACACAAGAATAAAAACTTCCGTTTAGTGTACAGGGTAGTAATCACTCTTAGTTTAACGTCGATGCCCAATTTAGAGGAAAAATTGTCTTCGGTCAGTTGGGATAGGTACTTCCGACCTCCTGATAACATGTTAGGTGCTACGACGGTCGATGAAGATCGCCTGAAATTGATGTTACGAACTTTCCTACCTACACAACTGACTCTTGCAGGCAGTGGCACGAGGCTGTTTTGGCGGCCGGTAGCTCAGAGGTCAGAATACCTGACAATGTTTTCAGGAGGTTGTGAGTTCATATCCCTCCTGATAATTTTTACTTTAAGTTGTTTATTATCGTTAAACTAAGAGTGATTATTTTCCTGATAGTTTAACAAAAACCTCAATAAATTTCGTCAATTTATTAATCAATTTAATCTTGTTTACAGTCAGAAACACCGTAGCTTCACTGCAGATTTGATCATTCGACAGGGAAGCAGTATATACTGGTTTCAGGTTTTATATGCATGTCTCACTGGATCCCTATGTATTTTTATTAATCACTATCCATGAGTCATTATCATAGCAAAAGACAAAAACTGGCTTCTTCAAGTGAGAACACTGATTACTGGATTTGTGATTAATTATAATAAGCGTTCAGCAAGTGACATTATGTTCCAAAAGATGCAAAGTTAGCAAGCAAGAAGAATGGGCGTGATCAGATGATTATGCAAAATTAATAATTTCAACTACAAAAAAAAAGCCAGTCCCATGGCCGAGTGGTTACGCGCTTGGTTACTGATCTAAGGGACCTGGGTTCGAGCCCCGGGTAAGGCATGGCTGTTTGTGTCGTTTTTCTGCTGAGTGCCTGCCATCCTCACAGACCTTCTACTATGGCATATAAACTGACAGGCTCCTATCAGACCTCTGTGGCAAGCAGCTGCTTGAGGGGGTATTTATTTTTTTATTTATTGAAAACATTTAGAAATAATTGAATTTTGAAAGAAATGACATCGTCATTCTCTTTACCATTTTTTTAAATATTTTTATAAATGTTTTAATACTTTTTTTATTTTATACTGTTGTTGTTGTTCTCTTCACCATGATTTTTTAATTTTTTTTCCTGAAGTTGGAACCTACTAAATGATGTGGATAATATTCTTTTCCGTTTAAATTTACTAAAGTTAGCAACTCAATGTTATTCTCAAAATAACATCTAGAAATATCGATAAGATAGCTTAGGTAGACATTCGATTTAAATTAAATTGTAAACTATTATAAACATTTGTGTTCCTACTATACGAAACAAAACCAAAGCTGATACTTCCTCGAGATGTGTATCATATCCTTTGTCCGATTGAAAGAAATATTCATATGCCCAATATCATGATGTCGTTATATTATATATAGCATGTTACAGTTATTTTCAAGAGTAAGAACTCTAGACTAGAAACTCGATTGCATATAATCGGTTACATTTCCCCTATATTTATGTTCATAAAATACAAAAAAAATCACAATCAAAATTGTATTATTTGAAAGATTTTCACAAAATATGTAAATTAAAGCTGCATCCTGTGTTTTAATATCTAAACATATTTAGATGGAAATTATTCAGAATGCAGAACAGCAAATCTGTTAATATGCAAATCGATTACGTCCTCGTAAAATCCTCGTAGAACAGCAAATCTATTACGTCCTCGTAAATCAAAACATTTCCCAAACTCAGCTTCACCGGTTTCAATGATATTTAGTATACGTTTAGTAGTCATAGGTAATCGGAACAAGCTTATTTATCTTCTTTTTCATTCTAGTGGTTTTGAAACCATAAAAAAGTGCCAAAAACTTTAAAATCGCAATTACGATGTGTTCTTTAAAATTTTACATTACATTTTTTTAATAATAATTTGTCTCATTATAGAGGTCTTAAAATATGCTTTAAGATCTGACAGTACTTGTTTAAGAGTAAATTAAAATTTCAAGGTAATTCGTTCAAAATTTGAATATTCAATACAGGCATATCATTTTTCATTTTTCGAATATTATGCTGAGACATATAACGGAAAAGATCTCAGGAAACCTTTACCTTCAACTGTCATGGATTCCAGAGTTGCAAAGTTTTTAATTCGGCAAGATTTCTCAAAACAAACTCCACAAAACATCCTAATAGAATATGAAGCCATACAATTTAAAATAACGAAGAAATAAATTTGAGAAAAAAAACTAAATTACTTTTGATAATATTTACACTCAGCCAAATAGATCTGCAAACTGCCCACATTATCGTTTGAAATGTAATATAAAACTTTAATTTAGAGCGTTAATTTCTTCAATATACAGTGTATATTTTCTCCCAGTATCAACCCACAACTAGACCATAAATCTTTCTTCTATGTACAATCGCTCAAAAAAGAATCCGAACACTATGGTTGATTGCAGAATTGAGAAAAAATATCTGGTAACGATTTTTTTAGAAATTAATGATCTGGCAACCGTTGTGTCACGTGACACGAAGGTTACCAGATCACTAATTTCTAAAAAAATCGTTGCCAAATATTTTTTCTCAATTCTGTAATCAACCATAGTGTTCGGATACTTTTTTGAGCGACTGTACTAATGAAGTATCAAGTTTGTTGCATAACAGGAGGAAACAGATGGGCCATGGGGCGTAAATATCATAATGACTTCAAAAACCTTTTGTTCAACAGTCCCGCGAAATCTTCCGTGGACATTAGCAGAGAATAAAACACTGCTTAAGACGAGATTAGTTTCTTCTGTTGTAGAATTGATACATTTTTCTGTTTCCTGTAGCTACACTATCAATTGCTGAAACACAAATTATATTTATATGACATATTGATCAGCTCATGGACAATATTTAAACAATATTCATAGACAACCCAAATGATCATTCTTTTAAAAATATGATTGTGAAAAGACATTTTCTCCTGTTAATTATCTAATTATTAATTATTCTTCCTGTATATTATCTAATTATTAATTATTCTTCCTGTCAATTATCTAATTATTAACTATTCTTCCTGTCAATTATTGCGGTACTTTAAATATGTCACTAAATAAAATCCCTTAGCTCCATACTAAAGTCGAATGAGTTGAGAAAGTGTTTTCTCCTTTCTTCACAGCTTTTCTGTGATTTTTCACCATATTTTATGCGATTTTTTTATATTTGGTCTAGGGAATTCGTGCCTCAACGAATTTCTAACCTTCATAGTAAATAAAATTTCGGTTGACGTAGGTGAAAAATTTTTCAGCTCAGGTTCTTCACAATTCAGAGCAGATAGAAAGCTGCTGCGTGCAGTTGATAAATTTTATTGTTTCTTTTTGTATTTTTCAAGATGAACTGCCCATGTCCGAAACTATATTTCGGCAATGTATTTAGAGAAGCAGATCATAAAAAAGGTTTATCTTACAAAGGATGTTGTAACTGAGACCAGGAATAACTAAACAGAGTAAAATCTCTGAATAGTGTTGATAAAATGTAATTATTCAACAATTTATTTTATTAAAGTGAGGTAATAGAAGTGAAAAAACAGGGACTTCTATCAACATTTCAGGAACAGCAATTGAATGTGAAAAGTTTATTTGAGTCGTGTTGCAGCAGTAGAATCATCACATATAAGCTTGGAATGAATTGGCGGAACACCTATCAAGAGAAAAAAAAGTTTTACACCCTATTGTCCGTCTGCTCTCAACTCTTACATATCAAACTCTGATGCATACTTTTATTTCCTTTCTACAGTGAACACAATTTTAGAGTTTAACCATGCGCTGCAACTGAAAGAACGTACTTATAAAACTTGAAAAACATAATGCTGCAATTAAAAGTTTATATTCCACTGATACGATATTGTGGTTGGTTTACAAATTATATTTTGCTACGTAAAACATTCTCAAATCATACTTATGAACATTTTACTTAAATTTATCTTTGAATTGATATCTTACGTAATAAAATGTTAGTACACTTGTGTAATTTAAGCATTTATAATTCAGGAATCCACGATCGATCCGAAATAAAATTTTCTTCAAATGATGTTATGTTTATTATTTTTTTTCTCGAAAGACAAAGAAAATATTTAAAGGGCATGGTTTGAGGTATTCGGTTAATAATTTTATGTCATAAGTTTTAAAAATTTTAATGCCAAAAATTCAAAACCAAATGCATCATTTTAAAAGTCAAGATGTGAGCTTAAAATTAAACCATTTTGTCTTTCTGGTTTAATTTTGATTATATATATATATTGCAAAATAATAGATATTTTAGAAAAAATATTTATATTTTCCATTTTTTGATATTTTACTTTCCGGAAGCCATTTTTATAAAAACTATAATATGGGATATAAGAGTTATTTAATAATTGGGAAAACTTAATTTAATTTTGATTCCAATAAAATTGGAAATAATCTTCTGAGGAAAATGGTAATTTTTTGTGTTATTTCTCATGGACTCACCCTGTTAGAAGTAGATAGAAAGTTACTCAATTAAACCCAAACAGCATGATCTTATATATGCGAAAGTATCCTTTTACTTCAGAAGATTATATTTTATCCCTTGGATATTTAGCTTCTCGTATGATGCGCGGAGCTGTTTTAGCAAAAAAAAATTGTCCTTGACAAACAGATAAATTTGTAAACTGGTAAAAAGCTATAAATGTCATGCATGTAACATTGTCGACTCATGAATAACCTCATGATTATCTAGAAAAGCAGTTTTGTTATCGTGTAACAAATCACATTACAGAAATAGGAACTGCATGAATATTAATGGTAAATGGCTCTAGCTGACCAGTTCATTAGATCAGTCAATGAGATCTCCGCTTTCAATGTTTCTTGTTCGAACCTGTGAATCTCAAGTTTCGAACGAAAGAATAATCTCCTTTGCAAAATTGATTCCTTCTCTACCAAATTATTTACGCATGGAATCGGTTAAGCTATAATTTCAACTGTTTCTTATGAATTTACCAAAACACATTAATTGAAAGAATCGATCAAATCTGTTCAAAAGTGAGTGATTACGAGAATATAAATTTGCTGTCCTTGCATGTACTAAATGTAAGCACTTGACTGGAAAAGACACAACTAATGGTGACTTAGAAAATTATAGGAAATTAGAAGATACAAGAAATCATGTAAGAGAGATTCAAATTAACCTAGTGCGGAATGTAACGATGAAAGCAGCAAAGGTTTGCACTTAAATTTTTGTGTCATATAGTAAAAAGAATAAAGTACGGTATTGGATAAATTCTGGAGATTTAAGTTCTTTCAAACATGGGACTCAGTCAGCATCTCATCATAGTCATATTATACAATTCTCGGGTTCAAGTCCAAACTGTGGCTGCATTGATTTTTTTTCCACTAAACCCCAACACTACCTTCGGTCAGACAGAAGACGCCGACGGACTTGTCCGTCGGATGATGAGTAAAGCTGTGGTCCGTGTGAAGGAAAGACAAGTTAAAGAGCATTTTTACCTCTCTTGACGGGAGTCTTCTATCTCTCTCTTAATAGTTGTCCAATGGGTTACTGCATTAATAGATTTGGTTAATAAAAAGTAAGGAATACAAGGAATACAAGTGATTAGAATAAAAAAAAAAGAGTTAGTAAAAATCGATCTGTGTAACAGTGCAAATCAGTTTTGTCTGGACATTTCCTGAGGGATCAAAATGATGCTTCTTTCGACATCCTCTAGAAAAAGTGAGTTAGTTTAGTGCAATCTGAAACCTTGATGTTTTATGTATTAACCAATAAAAAATAAGCTATTGAAATGGTTTTTTCTTCCCTTAAGCAAGACAAAAAATTTCTTTTAACTGTGTTGATAACTCGATAACCGCTAAATTATATTACAAAAAGCTAAAAATTGCATTATTTGAATCTTATTTCATTTTTAATGGAAAGGCCATAATTATGCATTTTATTATCAAGCAAAAATGCAATCAAAGGCAAAATGAAGTGAAATAATGTATTTATTAAGTAAAGTAAAATTGGAATTTTATGCGTCCATATATGTTGCCTGGAAGAACATCGTCTGATTTCGCAGCTGTCTGGTAGCTGTGGGATCAGACGGGTTTAATATTCGTTCTTAATATACCCGTGCTTAATATTCGTATATTAAGTTTTATTGAACTATCTACAGTTTAGAATACAGATAACATATATTTTCGAAATATGTTTAAAATTTCTTCCTACATGTGATAAAAAGTGTAATGTCCAAAGACAATTTTGCTGTTTCGAATTAAACATTTCCAATTTTATATGTTATTTAATAGTTATTACCAATTTCAATAATTAATTTAATAATAAATTCCTACCCTTCCAGGTATGTGTGTTGCCCTATATCGAATTTCGTTATCTTTACGTCACTCTTAAAAATAATCTTACAAAGAAATGCAAATTCAAATTCGAAATGTATGTGTAGCCCAGTTTTCCATCATCACTTCATGGGGAAGCTTCAAAAACGTTGATTTCTTCGGATGCTACATTTATCTAACAGAGTTTCTCAAATTTTTACAATTACAATTCTCAATTTTCAATTTACAAATTGAAAAGAAAAGAAAAAACATGTAATAGGATATTATAGGGAAAAAATGTTTTCTTTATTGAGTTTAAGACGAAAATAATTTTTTTAATCTTATTTCTTGTATTAAACAACTGTTGCAGAGAAATTTGATTGATTCTGAAATTCTTCCTGACATTCTTCGCAAGAAATGGAATTCAGCCAAAATTTTGTATCTATTCCAAAAGTTTTTAAACCTGTGATATGAAGTACAATTTTTTTTCTTGCGACGTCACAAAATCCATTTATTGTTCTGTTACAGGAAAGAATTTATTATATCGTTATTAATCCATTACTTAGTTGTACCATTGTCCGAAGTCACGTGACATATTAAAGAACGATTCAACAACGAAGCTGTTTTTATTAAACGCGATATTTAAAAACATTATACCCGTGGAGTACTTTTTCAATGAAAAAAAATGCGAGTACTGCCACATTGACATTGCGGTCATTCCCATCGCTATCGTTACACAATTCTGACTGACACAAAAGCACAAAATAATAGATTACCTAGCTCCCACTTTTCTTTCGAATCACCTTCACACCCTCCACTATTTTCTATAAAACGGGGCCTGGGGATGGATGCGTATTCGTTTAACTTCACAGTAAGTTGAACAGTCATGTGAACCTTAGAGTGAAATGCTAAAGGCTCGTATTACATTTCAACACTCGGAATGCTAAAAACCTAACTGCAAACTATTTGCCCGATACAGAAGTATATCAAATTTTCTTTCATTCTATTTAATATTTCGTTCAGCTACAAATAACGTTCTTATGGAAAAGCTTTTCATAATGGAACTTCCAATGATTCCTGCTAAATAATGCTGTTACTGAAGAAATCCCGACATAACTACCTGTGGAAAACAAGATCCCCATAAACTTCCTGTTACGCGAAGTTTTATTGGTATGATCTAGAGTATTTCTTAAAAATATCCTGATTGATGTACTTTTTCTGCAGGATTTCGTCCGCTGAATTAGGAATTTTAATAAGCGGTTAACTAAACTGAAAGAAGAAAGCGAAATCTACAATTTCCTCCAGTCAAATCAATGTTAATTATTAAGAGGGAGGATAATGAAATACGATCTATAGAAAAAGAATGCACATAAAGATTATTAACCAAATATATAATAAATAAATAATTGTGATTTAAGTAAAATACCTTTAATTGTGCATGTCATATTGAAATTACAAATGAATTATTATACTCGTCATAAAAATATAAAACTTGCTATAATGTACTTTTTATAAAACATTTATGTGGTATATTTAACCTTCATGAAAAAATTGGTTAAATCATTATTAAAATGTTATAATCTAACTTTATACAACAAATGTTAAAAGGTTATTTTGTGATTTCAATTTCTGAAAAATTTTTATTCCGATTTAAAATCTTTTGGTATTTCTACAAACGCTACTATTTCTAGAAATCCCATGATATTTCTAGAAACACTTCTGTTTTAACTGTTTTGTACTTATTCGCATAATTATATCTTTATGCATTTGAATTCTAGAGTAGCAGTTCTTAAATTTTAATCGACTGGGGACATACATTTTGAGTCCACAATCATGTCTGACTTCCACCCCCTCTCAATTTTAGTCAACAAATGTTACAGAACCCATTTCACTCGGTAAAAATAATGAAATTCCATTTTTAGTCTATAAATAAGGAGTTCTTTAAAGTATATCGATAAGGTTATAAATAATATAATATAATAATGAGTATATCGATAATCTTATTTGAAATAAAAAAAACTATATGTTAGTACTGGGAGAATTTTTCGGTAGCAGTGGTTTTCAACTGGTGTGACATGTCGAAGTCAGGTGTGAAATTTGAGAAAAAGAATAATTCTACATAATAATTTGTACTTTAGTATTTTGTTCGTTTTCAATTTTACTCTTTACAATTTTTAACTATGATTTGATTTTTTCAAATGTTGAGTTTAATAATCATCTTTATTTCAGTAAATTGATTTTAAATTATGTAAAATAAAAAATTAAATATTTGGAAGTGTGTAGCTGTAAATGGACTACATGGTTTCCGAAAATTAAGGAACAGCCCTATGTTTTATAAATGGGAAGCTAACCTCGAAGCTTTATAAATTCAAAAGTAAATTTTCTTTTAAAAATATAAAATAAAAAAACAAATAAATACCCCCTCAAGCAGCTGCTTGCCACAGAGGTCTGACAGGAGCCTGCCAGTTTATATGCCATAGTAGAAGGTCTGTGAGGATGGCAGGACCTCAGCAGAAAAACGACACATACATCCATGCTTTATCCGGGGCTCGAACCCAGGTCCCGTAGATCAGTAGCCAAGCGTGCTAACCACTCGGCCACGGAGCAGATAAAAATCGCAATCAAATATAAAATCATCTCAATTTTCAACAATATTCATTCAGTATTTAATCAATTACGGAAGTTTGAATATTTAACATTAAAAATCCCAGTCTGAAATTATTGAGTTTAAAAGTAATTAAAACTTGATAAATATTGCATCAAAGTGTTTAATAAAATAGGTGTGAAATTTATAAATTTGTATAAAGTATTATTTCACTATATTTCAGTTTTTTGATAAGTCTCTTAAGACTGGCATTGCTATTGTTAAATTTTTAGACTTCCCTAACTCGTTAAATACTGAACAAATATTTATGCAAATTAATATTTTAACATGTTTGATTGATCTGCTATCAAATCTTTCAAGACAAAAAACTTGTATAAATGTTATATAGCCTCGACGTTAGCTTTCCATTGACATAACATAGGATTATTCCTTAATTTATGGGAACCAGTATATTTTAGAAGTATGTCGCCAAAATAAAAATGTTGAGAAACAGTACACAACATAACTCTAATGAATGCAAAGGCCTTAAGACAACGGTTTAAGAATCATTGTTCTAAAGAAAATTTACAGAATTGCTTTTATAGAAACATGAATTTCAGTAGTTTTCTGATCCTATTCATTGAACTCTTAACGACCAACAATATGATTCTTCCTTTGAAACTTCTTCCTAATGGTAAACGAAGTAATTATTAGCACAATATTTACTTTAACATGTCATAATCTACTTTAAAAAATTTTATAAGTACTATAGTTTTGTTCAATGTATTGAACCGATGTTCTACCATAGTTACCATTGTATTCCTCACCAAATATTCTAGCATGCGTTTTTAAATAAAAAAAGAGAGATGCAAAAATTTAAAACTGAGAACTGTTTTCAATGAATTTAATTGTAATTTATAAAACAAACAAAGTTATCAATATAAGTTTATTTATGTGTTTTATAGAGCAAATAAAGCAAACGATATTGCATCGTTGTTTTAAACTATCTGTATTTTACAGCATTTCTAATACTGACAACCTCTATTACAGGAGGAAGCATATCAGGGGATGGCAAAAGAACATCTTCTTTCAGCTCGTCCAATATACTCTGTCTGATGGCGATGTATCTCCAGTCCTCACTATCTTACATATCATGATCATGCCACTTCCGAAAAAAGAAGAGAGAAAAAGAGAAATAAAGGAAAAAAAAAAAAGAGAGAAAAGCTGCTCCTTCGTATCCTCCGTAGATTTTTTTTTCTGTTTTACCTGTTTACTATTTTTATTACTTAGCCTTTGATATGGAAGTTTCTCCAGAAACACCGAGAAATTTCATCATCTCGTCCGGATGTTGTTTCAGGATGGCACGTTTATAGATCACCGGGGATCAGATAGAAGGTGTTGTGCGTGGAGAAAAAAATACTGCAGCCACTCTTCCTTTCCCCCACTATGCGCAAAGCATCAAAGTCTTATAGTGCTGTTCATCACTCAAAACTAAACTAATGTGCCAAGCCTTGGAAAGTATTAGAGCACCAAGATGAAGGTGTCAGATGCAGATAAAATAGTGTTGCTCAAGAAGTGCAAGAAATATTTATGAGTTGCTCCCACAGGAAGATGGAACTTCCTTTTAGTTAGAAAGCAGGTTGTTTTAAATAAAAATGAATGGTTTTATTTTGCTGTGTAATATTATTTTTTCTTTAGCTTATTTACAAACCATCTTACATGGATGATATGTTGGACTTTTTTACTTATTATTGGTAGAAACTGACTTTTGAAGGCGCCATACAGACAATTAAGTAGCAAAATAAAGCTGAGATGCTACTACATTATCAAAATTTAAGGTTACGTACATGACATTTCGTTAGAGGTTATATATTTTATTACGACATTATAGAGGAATCAATTTTCCTGACGTTTCCACTTGACAAAAACCTTCAATAGTGTGCAGTTGATTAAGAGCTCTTCTTGAAAGCTCTTGCCTTATTTGTAGGCCAATGTGTGTTTCAAATGGTTACAGTTCTGTAAGTAATAAGTTATATTAGGTTTCGTAGAATAAATCAAGAATGTAATGTAATATACAATAATATTTTCCAAAGTGTAAACAAGTTACAAACATTGAAATCAGCCAATGGGTCAAGAGAAACGAAAAGGGAATTATCGGTTTTATTTCCAGCTTACCAATTTTTTCATGCCTTCGTAATATTTACTACGCGCATCTTTTTGTTTCTTTTTACAAATTGCATCTTTGGATTTATATACGAAATATGATTATAACGATTAAATTAATTACGCTGTTAAATTGATTAAATTTATAAAACTTTCAACCTTGCAAAATATTTTACCTTTAATTTGTTTCTAAAGTTAAAGCTTTAATATGATTTCTCATACTTTAATTATCTGTGCTTCCCTACTCAGGAAAAACTATAAAGATCGTAATATACTATCATTTGAATATTTGTTTATAATTTCAAAGTAATTTATAAGGGCTATTTATGTTATTGGTACTCTACCAAAGAAAATAAAAACAATGTTTAAGCGAACATTGGTAATAATGTTCAGCGACGCACACGGCCGTTTCTTATGTTACTTTCTTAGAGGTAAACATTTGTTGACATCTCAAGACATACAACGAAAGAACAAAATAAGGTAATAAAATACTTTTTGAAAAAAAAACAATTGGATATCTACATTAAGAGAAATTTTCATTAAATATTTTTATTAGTCTATAATCTGTTATATAAATTTCAGAAACTAAACAGAGACAAGATAATGGGATTCGGCAGCATTTTGTGTCAGTTGCAGTTCTTTTACTAAATTTCAGATCAGAACTTTGCGGAAGTCTACGAAGAGAATTTGTTTATAAAAGTTCCAGTTTATAATTTTTCAAAATAAAAAATATTCTCATGCCCTCATCTTTAAGACAAAATGTAAATGAAATCACTCTATATGTGTTCAAAATAACGAAATTTAAGTAAATGATGGTTATGTATGTATTGTAAGAGTTTGAATTGAGGCTCAATTAATACATACGGATAGCTACACTGAAACTATCGTTGATAAATAATATTTACAGTTTTCAAAACAGTCTATTTTTTTAAATCACCCCTTCCTAAACGGCATCATTAGAAAGATGCATTTAATTTACGAATTAGGCCACGTTATAAAAAGTCGTAATAAGCGACCAATTTTCTTTTATTTTTACAATGACACAAATATGTATTATTGCTATTATACGTAACCAAAATGCAATGCCTCTAAACGTTATTTTCATGTAATAATAATATTCTTAGGCATTCAGAAAAAGGTTCATAGGTGGAGTACGGATTTGATCAGTCATTCCCAATAGGAAGATTTTATAAATACTGGGGAGGGGGATCGTTTTCTTGAGTTTATGTTTTTCAGGTAAAAATAGATTAAATGGATAAAATGCACTGTAGCATAATTCTTAGATATATAGCATGCAATGCGTATCGATGTCAGAAATTCATAGATACAAAATATACCTCATACGATCATCTGTAAATTTTTATTCACGGTAAATATTATTTCACCTACTTTTATACAGAAAACATATTTTTAATTCCCTGAAGGGTGGCGTTAGAAATGGTGAAGAGAAGCTAGGCTGAAAACGTTTTGGAACCTCTAGATCAAATCCATGTTATTTTGTGCTATACAATTCGACTCCTACAAAGTAATTTCTATGATTGTCCAATAACCCAATGTATAATAAAGAAATAATGAATTAAAAAAAATTAAGAGGGTGAAAGTTGTGTTGCATCTCCGAAAAACCCTTTTTTTGCCTTAAAGTTAGCTAAATAATCGGTTAAGAAAGAATACAACCTCGATATAGGCCATATTACAGAAACTACAGCTTATCAATTAGAAGAGTGAATTCAACTTTATTTTGGTCAATGGCTTACTTCTGTCTTAATATACCATTCAAACTTGATGTCCTCCTTTATCTTTCATTTCTTTTCTTTTTTAAATTTCACAATATTCATACTACTGGAAGATGGATTGAATTCTGAAATGTCAAATGTCATCTTTGGTTCATATTTTCAGATCAATCTAAAATTTTGAATCTGGCGAGTCCCAAACTTTTAAATTATATTTACAAAATTGACATCACCACCGACTCTACATAGAACCTGGACTCTAAACTAAAGTATAATGCAACCTATTATGTGAGGTGGAACTTAAAACCAGGATCATTCATCTGGGATCATATATCTTTTTTAGTAAAGTTGTTACTTAGTCTTTCTCTTGACAGTCGATTATGCCATATTTTCAAAAGACGAATAGCACATTTGAAAACATTAATGTAGACACAAAGAGCCTTTAAGGCTATCCATCGTGTGATTTTATGTGCGCATATTTTTTCTCTGGAATACTTAATTATCGGTTAACATCTTATCCAAAGATGCAAAATCTCTTTCATTTTTACTGGAAGAAAGTTTTGGACAGGTGACATAAATTTTTAGAGTTGATGAAGAACGAAGATAGCACCTGGAAACGTAAGCTTGTATGTTAACGACTACACAAAAAGCAATAAAAGAAGAAAGGGGATATTTTATGGTTTCCTGACATTAGACTCATAAGAATTTAATATCTGATCTGGAAACCTAAATATTTCATAAGGGAGAAACAAGAAAGAAAACGTCTAACGTATTTTAGATTGATTAACTATAAAGCAATTGCAAATGAGTGCAAGCAATGAGTTTGGCTAACAATCATGTAATTATTATAGCTCTGCGTCATCGTGGTAAATTTTGATTTCGATAATCCAGGGATATTGGTGCATTCAATAAAATCCATACCAAATTTTACATTGTTACTTTAAGGCCCTGAACAAATGCAGTCTTTTTCTTCAACTGAATTAACGTTATTAACAGTGTAATGGCAAATAAAATATATTTATTTTAATAAAATAATAGTCTGTTACTTTCGATACTCTTCATCTCTATTAGATGCATGCATTACATTTTTAAGAATTGGCCAACGAAAACATATTTGTCAATGAGTTTAATCAAAAATCATTGATTAAACATTTTACATAATGGAATGATTGTTTTACAGATGTATATAATTTCCATCATATTTACCCAGGCAAAATGCAGAAGGAAAATAGCAAGAAATTAATTTGCAAAATAGATAGCTAGAAAACGAAAAATAATAAAAAAAAATGTATTGTACTTTATCATTTAAAGTGTCCTTTGTAATTCATTATGCATTAGAAGGCAAAATTATTTGTAAAACTTAATTTTTGTACATATGTTTCAGCTGTAAAATATGTATTCCAAACGTATCATTAAAGTAATTTTAATATAATATTATGCATTTACACCATGATATTATTCTTGAAAATGGAATCATGCTCAACACTCTAATGATGATCATGTTTGAAAATATCTATGTATCTCCAAATGTGCACATTGTGTAAAGAGTGTTTTAAACTATGAATATCAAGAAGTTTGGATGGTTTATAAAAGTTAGACTTACCATTTACGATGAGCAGTTCAACCTTTTTTAAAGTCGAACTTTTAGAGTACGGAAACTTAGGAAAGGATTCCAGAGATTCTTGAAGTAGTGGACAATCATTTGGTTTGGTATACAATTTTGGTGTGGATAGCGGGGGGGGGGGGGGGGGGTTATCTCAAAATTTTTTCTGAGACTAAGACTTGAATAGTGTTTCCCAATTATTAAAATATTCCACAGGACAGGAATGGTTAAAAGGAAATTCTATATGGAATGAAATAATATAGTTGTTTCTAAACCTGTTTAAAGTGTCGGATATATAATATGGTCAAAAATCAAACTATGCATATAAAGACAATTATTTTCATTTCAAAGCAGGTAGAAACTTTTGAGATTTCGCATAAGACTACTGAATTTTTAGGGGAGTCCTATGAGGGTGGCACTTTTATTTATTTAAATAAATAATGAAAATCAAAAGGTGATATCCAAAAAAACCAAAATTCAAAATGAAACTTTTGTATTTAATTCTAAATAATATATTTTGTTTAACATATGTGTATTAATTGAACAAGTTCTACATTTAGAGTCCTCGTATAAACAAACAGGGACTGAAAGAATTAATGCAGATATAAATCTTTAATAATAGCATAACATTAAATCACGTTCTTGTAGGTGCAGAGTATAAGGAAAGTATTATGATAGTAACTGAAAATTATGTTACCAAAAATAAATCGCTCTACTGACATTTATTCGGCATTTGCTATTTATGAAAATGTGAGAAGCTCATTTAGTGGAAACAATGAAAATGTTGATGTGCATTTGTGCATGCGTAAAATTAAGTTCTGTTAAATAAAATGTAACGGAATTAAGAGAAATTTTAGTTGAATAAAACAAATCAATTGAGTAGATGTTTAATAAATATCTGATGATTTACTCAGATGTACAACATCTCAAGCGTTATTTTTGTCATTAATTCAGAACAATGTTCGATTTTTGACAGTACCAAGATTTTATAGGAAAAGAAGACATCCCATCTGACTGATCCTAAACATATGTTGAATGTCTTGTAATCAATACTTCAAGCATGATTTATATCATTATTACTAAATAGTTGATAATATTTTTTTTGGTTGGTTGTTTTACCTCTGAGCGGCACTTTTTTGCACATAATGGGATAAATGGCCAGGTCACAAGGGCCCCGAAGGCTCAAGAGAGGGTTGGGGGAAGGGACCCACTGGAACGGCTGTTCGGAACAGAAAACTCCCGTCAAAGGCCACCCAGCGTGTTCTTTAACTTGCACAGGGTATGACTCTCCCGTACACTGGTCCACAGCTTAACGTCTCATCCGAAGGACGGCGGCCTTTCCAAGCCCATCTGTGTCCCCTACTGACCGTGGGCAGGGCGGGGAGTTTTGCGGAGATAAATCTCAACGCTGACCCAGCTGGGACTTGAACCTGGGAACTGCAGATTACGAGCCTGACGCGCTACCGACTGTGCCACCCCGCCCCTGATGATTAGTATGTGGATACATATATGAATATTATGGAAAAGTAAACATTAATAATGGGATGAATTTTTGAATGGTAAAGTAAAAGACAAGAAAAAGCGCACAATAAATTTGCAAATTGGCGTAGAAAAATATTGCATAGGAGTAAAAAGAATAATTCACAGTAATATCGTTTTTACTGGGAGGACGGTATCAAATTTGGTTACGTAAATATAATTTTCCCTTTGTATAGTTATACGAAAGTATATCTTTACAGTAACTGTTCCATGCTCGTCCTTCATTTTGAGAACGCTAGAAGTGATAGAGACAAAATGCTATTAAACGTATGTGCATTTCACCCATTTATCAAGGAAGCGTTCAAGCTTCTAAAACGAAAAGCAAAATGTATACTGTAATGGCCCAGTCTGCAAAATCAAGTCCCTTGGTCGAGGGCTCATAAAGGGATTATATATATTTATATCTTCATGTAAAACAATATTTTCTCACCAAATTTTCAATGGCCTTCTAGAATCATTTACTGTAATTGGAATTAATTCCTTAAAAGATTCGATTTGGCCAATGCACACGAAATTCGAATAATGGACTTTAAATTTGTTTGTCAGAAATATACAGAGTATTTCAAAAGTAGGTTGTGAGAATGTAGGCCTTTATTAATAAATGGTAGATACAAATCAAATGCATAGATATGTGCCCGAACACAATACGTTTCGTAAACATTTATTTTTTTGATACATTATCACATTGACAGTTCGACGTGACTTCCAGATGTAACAAGACAATTATCCCAGCTGTAACGAATGTCTTCCCAGGTGTAAAGTTACACGTCTTTGTGACTTCTGCGACTGCGCCTCTAACTCTTGCCCGCAGGTCATCAACTCTGCAGGTAAAAGTGGAAAGTAAACTTTATCCTTAACAAATCCCATAAGAAAACGTCTATTGGAGTTATTATAGCTGGGATATTTGTCGTGTTGCATCTGTACGTCACTACCAAATAGAAACAGTCAAACGCATGACAAAACCTCATGCGTTTGACTGTTTCTATTTGAGTTGTATCTACCATTTATTACTAAATGTATACATACTCTCGAAGATGTAAACCTGCATTTGAAACACCTGTATACTCATTAATAATAAACCACATTTTGCGTACTTTCTAAAATATCTAGTTACTAGTATATTGGTCACAGGTACAGATGATGGTGGATGACGTCATCACCCATGAATCTGAAATGTAAATTAGCATATTTAGACACAAGCTATATAAGATTATATTAAAATACTCAGCTACTTATACAGCCCGTCGATTTTAGAATTCCATTAGCTGTGTGTTCCTCATGCAGCTAGTCTTTAAATTTGGTATTTCCCACAGACATATTATTATTAAATATAATTTCCGATCTCAATCAACTAATAAAATGATCATAACTATCCCATTAACGTGGGGATGACATAGAAGAAGGGACTGCATTGGAGCCGAATACTACTATGCAACCACAGTGGGGATTCTAGATCTTCGAACATCTGGTTACAAGCCAGGCTCGTTATCTACTGAACCACCCCTGCATCTTTCTATAAACAACAAATAAGGGAAAGAAGAGAAAGTGTGTGAACTGAACAAACTCAAAGTGGTGGTTCCAAATATGGGTGTTTTACAAATTTGTCGTATCGTTTGTTTTGTCAAACCGACAACTGGGAGGCCATCGCCATTTCGTTTTATAGAGGAAAAAATAGTTTTATTTCCATGTGTGTTGTTAATATTATTATACTAGTAATTATAATGGATAAATGGTAGCAAGGATTCAAATGACAACATGTTACTGAATGGATATGGAAAAGAGTAGTCAGTGTTGCTATTCCGTCATTGACGATAATCAGGATCACTGAGAGTATAAGTAAATATATTTCCAATTTCGGAATCTAGAAAGAAAAAACTTTTCGCACTGAAACTAAATCTATTTTGAATTGTGCTGAAACAAATTGTCTCCTAATAATTCAAGTGTTAGAAATAATTTTTGGCAAAATTGTCTCAAAATAATTGGGAATTGCTGTCGTATACAAATAAATCAAATACAACAAAAATATGCAACACATAATCAATCTTCTTATCTCGTTAATGCTTAAGTATTTCAACGATGATTGATATTAAAATGAGTAACTGACAGTTAATTGATAATACTCTAATGATCTAAGAGTGCATAATCCATCGGGTTAAGTTGTATTTATATTTTATGCATCCCTAGGCACATACAGCGGGAATGCTTACTTGTGCGAAATCGTTTTCTTTAAGCCTTTTCATTGTAGTATACATTTGCTTTATATATTTTTATAGAAAAAAATATAATCGAAATGGGTAGAGAGTTTTATTGAAAATGATTAATACACTTTCGGAACCAATAAAAATTAAGTTAATATTACATGCAATTTAAAACATTCAATACCCAATAACATACATAAATAAGTTACTTAACAAATTTCCCGAATATAGTCTCAACAGAAATGGGAGTAATCACTCTTAGTTTCACTTCGATTTCAAATTTAGAGAAAAAAAATATCTTGAGCCGGATGGAATGCATACTCACGATCTCCAGATAACATGTCAGCTGCATTGACACCGATGTAAAACTAAGAGTAATTACTCCCATTTCTGTATAAATCAATGTTCGTTTTTAAATATCTTTTTCTACCTTTGCTCTGTGAAATGGTACCTACGGTTTCAATTGGGTCTCCTAACACCTTCTGACGGATCTTGCAATTCATCTGTGCTTTTGTGCGTTTGACAGTGTCTGATCCTGTACGACGATTCTCAGTCCTTCTTGGGATGATTGGTACCAACAACTTAAACCATTCTTGAATCGAGGTTCACATGTTTCGAGATATAGTGGGTTGTTAAGTGCTCTACTCAGATTTTCAATCTGACCACGTTGAAAGTCATCCAGCTACTGATAAGGTTGGAGAACTGTTCATTATTGAATATTTTACCTTTCGTCCTCAATATTTCTTATCAACACTTTTTCGCAGATTGCTGAAGACAACTAAAAGATTGAAGCTTATGCTTTAACCACTCAGCTTATGTCCTGTGATCTCTCACAGATAACACGTGTTATTTTTGGGAGATGTAATTATTACATATATCACTACTCTGCACTTACCTTAGTTGCTGATTTGCATGCAAATCCGTCTACTTCTTCTTGATGATAGTTACACTGTTCAAAGTAAAAATCACAATTCCAGGAAGGAAGTGATGTATATGCCCGAAACTGACAGGATGGAATTTATGAGGGTAGATTTGCAAAATGATCAAAAACGGAACGTGAGAACGCAAGGTACGTGCATTTATTGCAGATTAATCAGTGCATAGTAGTCCCACCCCGGGCGGTTATACGTCTTGGCATTCCATCAATCAGATGGTTAATGGTGTCCTGAGGTATGTCGTCCGAAACAGCATCCATCCACATGCTCAATGGGCGACAAGTCTGGGGTGTATGGCGGCCATGGGAGAATGACCATATCTTGAAGACTGTCCATCGTTGCATATGCAGTGTCTGGGGTGGCGTTGTCCCGCTTCAGAATCAATCCAGGTACGGTTGTAAGGAAAGTTCTTGCCTAGGATTAACAATGTCATCCATGTAACGTTTTACCTTAGCGTGCCAGAACATGACAGAGGCATCTGGCCGCCACATGTGATGCCACCCCATACCATTGTACCATGGTGGGGTGTCATATGGCAGCTAATGGAATAAGCTTTCTCATGTCGTTGACACCTTGAGGACAAACAGCCATCTGGCATGCCGAAATAGAATCAGGACTCATCTGTGAACAACTCTCCTCCATTCTGTATTCTTATGTTGCCTCGTTTTTTGGTGCTCCATGATGCGTGATATGCACTGTGCTCTCTGTATGTGACAATCGCTCGAAAGCTCAATCCAAGCTCTCGCATATCAACGATTCGCTCTCTCTCAGAAGGCATCAATTGTGCATAAGGGTCCCTCTGGTGTCTCCAAGGTATGTTCCAAACGATTTCGGAGCATGCAGTCCAACTTTACTGTCAGTCTTCTTTTGATACGAGCTTGTAGGTGCCAGACTGGGGTGGCTGTCACGTATCCATTCGCTGCAGAACTTTGATTATTTGCATATCTCTGATGATGATTGCCTCCTGAAATTTACATATCTCTACTTCTATTCCTTCTTGGTGTTGTGATTTCCACTTTGAGCAGTGTAGTTACTGATTTGCATACAAATCCGTCTAATTCTTCTGGGTGGGGAAATTTCAGTGTCACATAGTGTATGTGGTACATTGTATATCGCGAACAACAAAAGGTAAGTCTCTTATATTTGAAACCTGAGGGCTGTAAACTACTGCTCATATTGGGGAGTCATTTGTACCACAGAGTCCGAATTCTGATATGCAGCGACAATTAGGAAAAAACGCACGTGCGTTTTCTTAAACTATGCGCACTTTAACATTTGCCACCCAGTTCTGCTATTATTTGTTTCAAGATTTTCCACTCGAATGTATTTCTTCTAAGTTACATACGAAGAGCAAACCAGCCTCGATTTGATCCAGGATAACGAATGGATGATGCTTTTCCTGTGTCGTCTGTCTAATGAGGTCTCGCATACCTTTTCTATTTCATTTTATATACCCAGATACTTTCTCTGCGGATTTTTTGATAGACCTAAGTAAGCTGTAAAAATCTGCTTCAGGGGTAATTTATTTATTCATTTTTATTTGAACAGAAATTGTAAACTCTGTCCGTATACCTAAAACCGTTATCTTCAAACAGGAAGCCTACTTTTGCTTGAAATTTTTATGCTTTAATTTTCTTTCTAATTTCATATAAAACATTTTTTGTTTAAAATCAGTAATCAATTCAAATTAAAGTTTGGGTTGACAAATTATTGCCTCTAATTTGCATGTGTGTGTGTGTTTGAAAGCCATTGTATCATTGCCAAAATTTGAGTACTATCAGTGTTAGTTTGAACAACGGAAGTTTAGTAGTAGCCAGAATTTAAAATTGTAACTAGTGGCTAGCGCAGATATTGAAAATAATAGTCAGTGTCACTATTCCGACATTAACAATACTCGGGATCCCTGAGAGTAAGAGCAAATATATTTCCTATTTCCGAAATTACAGAGGAAAAACTTTTAGCAATGAAAATTGAACTTTCGGATTGTGCAAAATAAATTATTTCTTAATAACCCAACTGTAATATGCAGGATATAAAATAGCTTCACAACTTCACTTTTCAGAACCAGTGTATATATATATCAAGCAGTGAAAAGTGCTAGCATGTGGAAATATAAATATATGTCAGAAGATTCTGTACACGGCTCCATGGCTTTACATCCTATCCGATGAATGGCAGGTTTACCAAGCCCATCGGTGTCCCCATTCCGACCGAGAGCAGGGTAAGTGGTAGGTGGGGATAAATCTCAACCCTCGCACAGATGGGACTCAATATGCACTCTGTAGCATTGAAATTGCAAATACCAGAAGTGGTGGGATAGTTCACCTGATAGTCACGTATGGAGCAGAATGGAAGAAGGAAGAAATTAATACGTTTTCAAAAAACAGACAGTTTAATTACCAGAAAAATAAGACACTTTGGGTGGAGGTACAACCAGTGCTATTGGCAATATGTTGAACAATTCGTCGTAGCAGTGACTCTTAGAGACTCGCTGCTCACTGGTGAGAGGCTTAGTTGTAATGTAGGAAGGAGACCGACTGAACATTCCCTACAAGTATTATGTGAGTTATTGTAAGAACGTAATGTGAAGTGATAATAGCACTGTAAATAAATGTTTTTGTATTTGTTAAAAAAAAACATTACTTGCCTTTGGTTACTCCTTTTGGTGCGGGAGGAATTGCTCGGTTCCACAATAGGATATTGGGCTATTAATTATTCAAAGAAGGAACAACGTAAGGTAAAAAGATACGATCATGGCTAATCTAAATATGGAGGGGAGGAATAAATATTAATACCATCCCAATCTCTTTTCCTCCACTGTAAAACAATTCTCCACATCTCTATACGTGAACCCAGCGATCATCGGACCCGGCCACGGCGTAACTCAGTTGCCTGCTGATATGAATGCACTTTCAATCATTCCTTCTGGGTATTGCCATTTCAATGTTGCAGAAAAAATATATATAAATATATACTCCAGTATATTTATATTATACAATTTTATGTATGAATATACACTATATATTCACACATACACACATATATATATACGTAAAGTTACATATCAAACAAAACAAAGACGGTTAAACTTCTCAAGATATTCGCAAATTCAACTTGTTTGCGACTAATAACAGCTCTTAAAGAAATTTGTCAAAAATAAGAAAGAAAGAATAATTTCTTTTGATCATTTAATTTTTTTGCCCTTTTCCTTTACATGCATTTCTCAGAAATGCAATAAAAGCAGCATAGGTCCATCATAACGAAAATTTCACTACCATCTGGTAAAGGTAAAAGTTTTCATCATTTTTGTGGTCTTTGTTTTCCCCCTTGCCTTCTTCAATTGTGTAAAATTAATATCCGTTGACAATTAGATAAAAGTATGTATTTTTTCTGTATCATTTTCTCTACCGCATCGGAATTATACAGATAAAATTACCATGCTTACACATTAAAAATGTATTTCATTCAAAAATGGTGCCTAATTAATAAAATGTAAATAAGTGTCTTTCTTTGTAGTGTAAAAAGGAGAAGGAAACGCTTTATATGCAAATTGTCAATAACTAATACTTTCAACTGCCACTGACAAGTTAAATATTCAGTAAACTTGAATTTCACCTCTCACGTCAATATGAAAAACTTTTTAAAGTGAGAGAACAAATTCATTTTTTCACTTATAAAATCAATATTCTGGCTGCGAAAGCTAGCTCAGCATTAACTGAAGAACAAGATGCACTTTTCCCTTGAGAGAAGATGAATGAAACTGACTACGTTGAGCATTTCAGTGTCTAGCCACATTTTTTCGTTTGCAATATTTCGCAGACATGCCAGTTTTTCCAAGTTTTAAAATATTCATTGACTATCAGTAGTGACTAGCAAATAGCTTCAGTATGATGAGCTAAGTAGTAAATGATCTTTCGAGTTAGGCTTTATAAACAGAGAAACAGAAAGTAAAACGTATATTACATTCATTTCGTTTGGTTTTGTAGAAGTGTTTTTCTTTTCAAAGCTGATAAACGTTGAAGATCTGATTATCCGACAGTTATGTTAGTTATGTTGTTTAACTTATGAACCTTTTTTCCAGACATTAGACTAATTGGCCTGATAAATTGTCTATATTCACACCTCGATATGTGTAAGACCTACAACAGAAGTTAAAAACATCGTGTCGTTAAATCGAACATCAAGCTTGTGAATATTAATATAAACTAGATATGAGAACAAAAAAGGAACTTGAGCTTAAAAATCAGACCGTGGTTATATTTCCCTCGTAATAGAAGAGCACTATCACGAAAGCTTCAAAATCCTGGGAACTCCCCTTTACTGTAGTCAGAAGAAATAATGAAATGTTGTACAGCAGGTATGGCCAAACCGCGGCTCATTTCAAAAGTACTTGAGATCATAAAAAAATCAATAATATACTAAATCTAGCTTATTTCACCCAATTTTTAATCGAACAGTTTTAGGTGAATAACTAAACAATTTTACCAATTCATAGTACTCATTAAAAATGTGTATTTTTGTATTTTAATCGATATTTTCTTAGTTTTCTAATATTATTCTTTTCCTTTTTGCAGTTCGTTACTCGTTAGAATGTATGTTTTCATTTTTAAGCTGAGAATTTCTCCAGAGGCTCTTTTACAATTTTTTTTTCTAGTGGTTTTTCCCTAGATTTTGGATTGGCCAACTCATCTTGTACGTCATACGTCGCCGATCAACTGCAAAGTATGAGATGGCCCTCGTGGATCATTTGGCTTCTTCAATAGGGGGAACTTACAGATTGCTGGATCTGATGTTGGAAATGATACAACTAGGACATCACCGGTAGAGTTAATAAACACATTATCACCATTTAGAGGCGTTATGATTCTGCCCACCAGAAATTTTCTGCTTAAAAAAGCAAACATATTTTCTAATGAATGAAGAACTGCATAAAGAAACAATAATATTAGGAAACAAGAAAAATATAGATAAAACAAAAAAGTACATTTTAATGAGAACTATGAATTGGTAAAATTGTTTAGTTATGCACCTAAAAAATGTTGGTGGCATTATTACAAAATAATATTCTGGAAAACGTTATCACAAAAATATTATGAAAAAAAATGGGAAATTCCATTAATAAGCTATAGAGTTTAACTGAAAGCCCAAAAGCAGGTTTTGGTCAGTTTGAGTGATCACAAAGTATTAAAACTTTTACGAGATTCTTTGAGTGTTGTTCTGTAATATTCTGTACATTTAATCCCGTAGAAACCTAAAATATCGTTATAGGCTTACGACAGTCTCCGGATAGTGTTAAAACTCAATTTTAGATCACACCCAAGACGAATGGTTGAAGCAAGTTAGGAAGCTACTTTGAGAATTTTACTAAGAAGCCTGCAGTTGAAGTCCAGCTACCTTATTGCTTTCTTAAGAAGTTTACAGTTGAACTCTTACAAATAATTCCAGAATATTGATGCTTGGGAAAGTAGTTGCCTGATAGCTGCATTAAAATTGAGAATCGGTTACAGCAATTTAATGCAATACCAAGTGGTAAAACGGAAGTGGAATTTCAGAAAAGTGGTAGAAGTTCGCAATCTACAAGTCCAACAAACACCTTATACAGCTACTTGATAACGTTCAGAAAATGCTATCCTTAGCTTTTGTTCCGAGAAAGAAATAATTTTCTCTTTCAATGAATAATCAATGAGAACTAGGATTTGCTAAGGAGTGTAAAATAACAATGAAACAAACTATTTGGGTGGTAGGAACTGCATTTTGTTCTTATCGCAATTTCTTATTGTATTCGTGTTACTATCAGATGGCTAGATGCGTGACAGTGACGTTGAGACTGAAACCCAAAAACGTAGGAACTAAATCTCCAGACACGTAAGACGATAAAAGTTGGGTTGAGTTATTTTACCTCTGACTAATCTTCTTTGCACATACTGGTCTGAATGACAAGGTCACAAGGACCCCAATGGCACAGAGAAAAAGAATCGGAAGAAGAGGAACCACTAGCTGTTAAGAAACAGATGGTAGCCTCTCGTCTAGGCCATCCAGCGTGTTCTTTAAATGCATAGGGCATGGCTACCCTGCACACTGAACCACCACTTAAAGTCCCATTCGACAGACTACGGTCTTTTCAAACCTATCGGGGGCCCCTTTATCATCGAAGGCAGGGTTGGTGGTTAGAGGGAGATAAATCTCTACCCTGGCACAGATGGGACTCGAACCTGGGAACTACAGATTACGAGTATGGGACAACTGACTGATTCAACTCCGCGCTAGTCAATAATTAATATCCGTGCTAAGACGGCTTTCTATACGTTTTTGACTGCAACTGCAATAATCAATTGGCGTAATGAAGCCATATATGTTTCCACGATTACTTTAAAATATACGTAATATATAGGGTGATACACGTTAAAAGAATACAAAGAAGTGCTAACCATATGTTGTTACGAATGATATACTATTACTCTCTTGTATGCTACCAAACAAGAATGGATATTTGAAATCTTGTGGTGAAAATACTAGTCAACGCATTAGTTGAAAATTTTCTCTGAGGGCATCATATATATCAATGTATAAAAACGCAAATTACCTTTGGCACATATGGGATTCTCATCTTCAAAGACAACGAAAATTTTCATTTACCTACATCTTCACTCCTTAAATGTTTCAATTCGAACTAATGGATGATGGAGAAAGCAAACAGTAGTATTTTATTAGTAATTACACCAGGAGGGGGGGGGGGTCAAAACGTTCTTGACATGCAACTGCAGAACGAAAACCATTGCGCTTCATCATCATCATCATCCTCAAGCAGCCATGAGCTATGGAGGTACAACCAGACCGCGCAATTTAGTTAGCCAATCATATCTGTCCTGAGCTATATCTGCTGCATCTGGGCCACTAGACACCAATTCTAACAAGGTCCTAACATTGTCTGCCCACCGTAACCTAGGTCTCCCCCTCTTTCTGAAGCCTTTAGGAACACTATTCATAATCCTATTCGCTAATCTGTAATTATCCATACGGGAAACATGGCCAAACCAACGGAGTCTCTTTTTGCACAATATGCTACTTAAAGGAGGTTTCCAACACCTTTGCCTAACTTCATCATTACTTACGAAGTTGAACCACCTAATGCACAAGATACTGCGTAAGCATCTAGAATCAAAAACATCTAATTTCTTGTTATCTTGTGTACAAAGCGTCCAATTGTTACTACCACAACTAACCCTAGAGAGAACCAAACAGTTATACAGTCTAATTTTAGTGTTTAGGTGTATACGCCTATTTCTCCATACTTTCCATAGATTCTTAAAAGTTCAGGCAGCAATCCCTGTTCTTCTGTTAATCTCAGGCTACACATCACCAGTATCTGTTACGTAGCTCCCAAGACAATTAATCTCAGACACCTTCTGAAAAGTGCAACCATTCAGATTAACTGAACCACAGACTGCCTGACCAATTTTCATCCCTTTAGTTTTCTCTCTGTTTATAACCACACCTACTCTTCTACCAGTTTCATCAACAGCTCGAATGAAAGAGTTCATCTCATCAACATCATTTGCCAAAAGGACTAATCATCAGAATAATCTAAATCAGAAATATTTGTATCTCCAGCCCATCTAAGGCCAAAATCTTTCCCTTGAAGTGAATTTCGCATAACATAATCAACAACCAAACTAAAGAGAAGAGGAGACAAAATGCACCCTTGTCGAACACCAGAAGTGATGTTAAACCAATTGCTACAAGCCTTACCAACTCTCACACACGACTCAATGTTATTATAGAGAGCTTTCATTATGTTAACTAACTTGTCTGGTATACCATAGATCTCACAATCAACCAGAAATTAAGTCGATCAACAGAGTCGAAAGCCTTTTTGAAATCAACAAAGTTAGCAAACAAAGTTTTCTGAAACTCTAAACATTTCTCAAGAATCTGCCTAAGTAAAAATATCTGATCTACCATCCCCTACCACTTTCTGAATCCACATTGCTCATCACGCAATTGACTGTCACCAGATTCTTAATTCTATTGAACACAATCATAACTTTACCTGGAACAGAGAGTAGGCTGATACCCCTATAGTTATCACAAGAACTGCGATCATCATTTTTTGAAAATAGGGATAACAATAGCTCTGGTACAATCCTTAGGAACCATGCCTTTATCATAAAAGATATTCAAAATTTCAGTCACCCAAGTGGTAACTGAAACATTCCCAGCTCTGAACATTTCTGTAGTAATTTCATCTACCCCTCGGGATTTATGAGTTTAAGTTTGGAAAGAGCCAAAATAACTTCAGATTGTGTTATAGGGCCAACATTAAAGCCAGCAATGCATCTATCATCATTGCAAATAATGAGAGTAGAACTAACCACATTGTTTAGAACATCACTGAAATGCTCAGCCCACCTAGCCATGACAGAATCCTCACCTTCTATAACCTTACCTCGTTTATCTTCAATCCCTGTATACCTGTTCGTTTTCTACCACACAAAACATTAACTCTCTGGTACAGCTCTCTGCTGTTGTGCTGTATAACTGCTTCCTCGGCTTTGTCAGCCAAGCTTCTTATCAACACCTAACTGATCCTTTACACGTTTATTAAGCTGCCTGTAGTGCTCTTACGCCCACAAAAATTTTACTTTTCTTCAAAATACTCCCCTCCAACATCTATACAAAGTTGCAAATGTCTACGCAAATTTTTAACATTTCGTGGTACTCCTTTTGTGGTAATTTTGTTTTTGCTGTTCTGTCAAATTTTGGATTACCCATTGGCCACAGATCTTTCGGAATTTTAAATGTTGATGAATAATTATTTTCGTATTGTTCATCGATTTATTGATATTAAACTTATTGCCTGAACTGTGATGTGCATTTTTTTCCTTAATGAGTTCACTAAGGGTTACAATGGTTGTGTCGTTCACGGCCTCCTTCGATCTTCCAGCACGAGGGAAATCTTCAAATTAAAATTTATTATAACATGAATAAATACATGAGTACAATAAACATAAAATATACTACACTTTGTCAAATACATTTTCAATGCAACACTTTGCACCATCAAAAGTGTTAAAGCACAGAACTAAACAAAACGATCAATAAATTAATATGAACAACCAAGGAGCTTTCAGCAACTTCCAGGGGATAACACAATCATTTATTTTATCAAAGGAAATAAGAATATAAATAAAGTAAACAAAAATTGAAAGACACGTGTGGTGTGGGTATTCAATTTTCTCAAATATTAGTTTCTATACAAATAATATAAAAAAGTTACGTAATCACATCAAACATGCATTCACTGTTGTCTAACTTTGACAAATATGCACGAAAACATTTCTTAAATGTTGTTAAACATGTTTCGTTCCTTTTTGTATACTCTAGTGAACTAAAAAAATTAGGGACAATGAAATAAAGTTTTCTGTGGAAAATTTTTTCGTTTTCGTTTTGTCTGTATAAAATTGTAAACCAAACTTCTGGTGTTAAAATTAAGATTTCTAGTCGGAATTAAGTCTTGATTTTTATGGAAAAAAATGGTTGAAAAATATAATGTAATTTCGTTAGTGACAAATATTGTATTTGTTTTATAACATATGGCTTCCAGCAAAATAATTGTAATTATGATTACCAATTATCATACTTTGTACAAAAATTAATGGTAATAAGTTTGATTTATATTCACCACCCAACAAGAAATTCCATAAATTAAGGTTTATTGTACTTATGCGTAATAAATGTCTCGTAGGAAATTAAAATTAACATACCGCTTTAAGCAACAAATTTTATATAATATTCTGTTTAGTTTTGAAGAGAGTGATTGAATATGTCTTTTTCCATTTTAAATTAGGTTTTATTGTTAATCCTAAATAATTATAGCTCTGAATCATGTCGATATTATTACAATTACAGTAGTTTATATATAAATAGTTGAATTCATGGAATTTAATATTATTTCGAAATGTGTATAATGAAGCTAATGAAAAATAAATGTATTTATTTTTTGATATTTAATTTTAGTTTATTATTAATAAACCATTTTTTAATAATTCTTAATTTATTATGAATTTTTATATTTAATAATTAGTTTTTCCGCTTTAAATACTATGGATGTATCATCTGCAAAAAAGATAATTTCTCCATCAATTTTTGATTTACAGAAAGCATTGAGGTATATAAGAAAAAATAAAAGATCCAACACAGGACTCCACTTATGGTTAATAATGTTTCATTTTTAAAATTTTCAATAGCCATAATTTGTTTTCTATTCAAAATGAAACTTTTAAACTAATCAAAGACTATACAAGGGAGACCATAAAATTTCAACTTATGTAAAAATAATTTATGATATATAGAATAAAACGTTTTCTTGATGTCTAAAAAAACCCAATAATCTTTTTACTATTATTAATGCCTTTATAATCAATTCATTAAATTTTATTAGTGAATGAGATATACTATAATTTTAAGATCTGCCGTCCTTTTCCGAATTTGCCCATTCATTCCGTAATAATGCCATATGAACAGACATGATCCCCAATATAGTTGTGATAAATTAGAATGAATATTTTTTGCTTCGTTACGAAGCTGCGTCCTTGTGAAAATGTAAAATCTTTCCACATCCTTAGTTAGGCTCCATATCAACACACGCAGGTTTCACAGACCGAACTTTACGCGCCACCAGCGTCTACATACGTGCAATGGGTTGGGTTGTGTTGTTTTACCTCTGAGCGGCACTTTTTTGCACACCATGGCTAAATGGCCAGGTCACATGGACACCGAAGGCTCAGAGAAGGTTGGGGGAGGGGACCCACTGGAACAGCTGTTGGGAGACAGATGGAAGCCTCCCGTCAAGGCCATCCAGTGTGTTTTTTAACGTGCACAGGGTA
Organism: Ryuthela nishihirai; assembly: GCA_038380435.1. Lineage (NCBI taxonomy): Eukaryota > Metazoa > Arthropoda > Arachnida > Araneae > Heptathelidae > Ryuthela > Ryuthela nishihirai. Next base: position 15,751,869 of record JAWZYU010000011.1, read on the forward strand.
TGGCTCTCCCGCACATGGGGCCACGGCTTAACGTCCCATCCGACGGACGGCGGCCTTTCCTAGCCCACCGGTGTCCCCTACTGACCGTGGGCAGGGCGGGGAATTTTACGGAGATAAATCTCAACGCTGACCCAGCTGGGACTCGAACCTGGGAACTACAGATTACGAGCCTGGCGCGCTACCGACTGAGCCACCCCCGCCCCCTACATACGTGCAATATGATTATTATATACGTTGAAGTCAATGATGACAATGATGATTATTCTCTGAAAAAACTAAAATTATTGTTAACATAAATCCGGAAATTAGATATGATATTAATTTTTTTTATTTTTATTAAACTTCACGCTTCAGGATGTAATCTAATTATCATCAAATATTATATTTATCTAGAGAAAAGAAATTTAGTACGGAAAATAAGTTAATGCCCTTCATATAAAGTTTTAAAAAAGTTAGAAAATGTATAAAGATAACAGATAAAAAACCGGTTATGATAAAATTTGGAAAAATATTTTTCTTTTAATACGAAACTTTTATAATGCTGAATAGAAAGCCAGTCATTTTGCAAAGTAGTGTAAAAACAAGAGCAACATTAGTAAAATAAAACAAGCAAGCATCCTCATATTTTCTTAAATACATACATAGATCAATAACAAGTTCATTTTATCCTCTGTTAGCTGATGTTTTACTTTGCATTTACATTGCAGTTTTGTAATCTTTATTAGCTGTCTCATAAACAAGAGGCAAAACGTTTTCATTGTGAGAAAAAATTCAAAGCGTCCACGGATTTAATCAGCTTCTGTTATAGTGCAGTCGTTTTATACTATACGTAACAAGAAATAGCTTTTCCATTTACTGGAAAGCCCACTCTTATAATTTAATAAAAAAGGCCTGCGATGTTTCTCCTTAGAGGCGGCGTAAGTTTCAAAATATTTTAGAAAAATTTTTACCTAAGTGTTGTTTCTGGTAGAGAATCTGTTTGGAATGGTGTTAGCGAAATAGCCTTGAGGGAAATATGCACTTTAAATTTTACACAACCCACGATTACTCATCGTAAAATCCAAAAATTGTTTTGACAACTTGTAGACATCAATGGATATTTTCTAGTACTTGTCCTAATGGATATTTTAAGACTTCTATGGTTTTCGAATCTTTAGCAGTCTTGAAAGAAATGTAATGGACGAAAATTCTGTTACAACAGATTATTGGACAGAAAAAAAAGTAAAGTACAGGATCGACAGTCTCACCACACTGAAAAATAAAATATTATATTGAAATTATGATAATTTATTAATCAATGAAAAATATACAACAGGGTCTCCGGGTACTACTTGGAAAATAATCCTACCAGCAGAATGCGTGTCATCGAAAGTATATATACACTGCTCACAAAAATTAGGGGATATTTCAAAATGAATATGAAGCGATTAAAAAAAAGAAGCATTTGAATTTTTTTTTATTAAACAAGAACATCAGAAAAGCAAACGACAAGTCAAAGAAAGTTGTTCGATTATGTAAATGAGATGCAAACTCAATTGTCGTGATTGAGTAGCAAGTGACATATTGGTGGGGGTGAATAGAAGCATGTCGAACTGGACGAGAGTGCCACACATTGACTGTTCAGTAGGGTGTAAGGTCACCTAAGACTGCCAAAACACACTGCCAGCGATGGGGCATGAACAGGATCAGAATGTCCAGCAGTTCTTGTGGGATCCTCTGCCACTCTTGCTCCAGGGCAACTTCCAGCTCAAGAAGTGTTGTGGGAGGCATTGGACGGTTTGCCAGCCGTCTTCCCAGTGCATCCCAAGCATGTTCAATGGGATTCAGGTCTGGAGAACGTGAAGGCCAATCCATGCGTTCGATTCCTGCCTCCTGAAGCATGTTGTTGACGAGATGCGCACGGTGGGGCCTTGCATTATCGTCCATGAAAAGAAAGTTGTTTCCAACTGCTCCAGCATAGGGTACTACTATAGGGTGCAGGACCTCATCTCGATATCTGACAGCAGTCAGCGATCCGTTTCTGATGACGTGGAGATCGGTACAACCACCAATGCTGATGCCAGCATACACCATGATTCCACCACCACCGAAGGAGTCCCTTTCTCGCATGAAACGTGGATTCTCCCTTGTTCCTCGTTCACGCCAGATCAGGACACGATGATTGTCAGGCTGCAGACTGAACCGTGACTCATTAGAGAAGAGGACAGTTTACCACTCATCACGGGTCCAATAACGATGCTCATCAGCCCACCTTCTACGGGTTCTACGGTGTTCAGCAGATTACGGAATGCATACCATTGGTCGCCGGGCATGCAGTCCAACACGATGGAGACGATTTCGTATGGTCTAGGTGCATATTCGTCGTTTAGTGGCAGCAAGAAACTGTCCCCGCAGCTCTGTTGTATTGTTGCGCCTGTTCCTTCTTGACAATAAGATCAAGTAGCGGTCATCTCTTGCTGTTGTGGCAGATGGGCGACCCTGCCCTCGTCTTCTTCGTACTGTGCCAGTCTCTTGAAAGCGATTCCACAGTCTGCAAATCACGCTTTTGGATGTTCCAAGTGCTGTTGCCACTGTCGTCTGTGTTTGACCAGCTTCAAGACGTCCTATGGCTCTCCAGGCTTCGCATTCGGGCAAATCGTGTTGCAGGGCCACTGCAAGGGCTGGGAAATTTCAGGATGTGCACTTTCAAGATCAGGGAATGTGCAGATACTCCAGTACTTTCAGCCTTTTGTATAGTGCATTTTCACCAATGACATAAAAGTTGGTTTACATCTCATTTGCATAATCGAACAACTTTCTTTTTTGCTTTTCTGATGTTGTTGTTTAATAAAAAAAATTCAAATGCTTCTTTTTTTATCGCTTCATATTCATTTTGAAATATCCCCTAATTTTTGGGAGCAGTATATATACGTACTTCTATTCGAAATGTCTCCATGCATATTGGCAGCGAACTTGGTCGGAACAGATTAATAGCAAATTATTCAGAATAAATGCTGGTTGTCAAAACTTGGCAGTCTTAGTTTCGTAGGAATCGCAAGAATAAGTTGTATTGTTCTGTTCTGTCTAGGTCATGGATTTTTAACGCTTTCAATTCTCCTCTGTGCGACGACCAACCCGTTTACAAGTTCTATCACGCCATTTTAATCATTCGTCGTATTCTAATCTACAATGCTGCTTTTAATTTTGAACATTGAATATATTTTAGCTCTCATCATTTACAGTCCGAGCATTTTACATTTGGTCATTTTTTAAGCAATGAATCATTTCTAGAATCAGATTTTGAGAATTAAAAAATTCTTGGAAATTTTTTATTTTACTTCTTATCGTGTTTGGGACATTATAGCCTTAGTTGCTCCTGCGCCTTAAAACGCCAACCAGGCAATCTTTTTTTTTAGGTTTTAATATCTGTCTAATAATAGCTTAAAAGTTTGAAACAATAATAATTATTCAGTCTATCCCGTTAATGGCTGATCAAAAGCTACATATCAACTGTTCTTGTAGCTTTTTTCCGAAACCTACGAATGCGAAGGTGTCTAACGGGCAGCAGGTATGTGGACAGGCGCGACCCCGGATTTGGTTTCGGAGTGGGTGGGGAAGTAAGTGGTGGTCAATGAATTTAATTTCGGGAGTGTTGGATATTTTTTTTTTGCGCAGGGGTCGTGTCTAAGAATACGACTTTAGCAGAGAGTCCTATTTACTGAAATATTCCACCGAATAGGAAAGGTTAAATGATATTCCACTTGAAATAAAATTGTATTGTTGTTTTTTAAATATAATTTTAGTCTCAGATACATTAGCCGAAAATAAAATTATACAAAGACACCTGTTTTGGATTTCAAACCACCGGGTCCAAACCATCTGGTTCCCCCCGGTATGCTCTGTATGTGGAAACAAACGGAAATACCCCTTACCGTGTATGCATACTATGAAAGAAACCTTATCGAGGTATTCAAAAATCTGTATTTATTACCCAGAGAAGAACAAAAGTGCTTTTGCAATAACCTCTTTTTTATTCCTCTAGACCAATTGTCTCCAAAGTAGGGTGCCCGCGGTCTAGAAAGTGCGAGAAGAAAATTTAATAATTCTAATTAATTTCGTTTTAAGAAAGATTTTAAATTTTCAGAAAAAAATATGTAATGTGAAGAATTTAAATGGATTCTGAAACAATTGGGAAAAATGTAAATATTTGCCATCTTCCGATCCCTACCCAAGAACAGCTGATTGACATCGGGGTAGATACACTTTTACGAATAAATTTTGAACAAAAATCTATGCATCATTAGCCGTGTATGCATTCCACCAAACTGCCAAATAAATACCCAGATTTAGTAAGCACAGCGAACAGGCACTCCTTTTATTTGGACCTACCTATCTGTGTGCGATGCTTTTAATAAATAGAATTTAAAATCGGGCCTTCGAAATGCTGTATCACAAGCTGTCAAACCAACATTTTCAGAAATTATGACACGTCCTAAATCACGCTGTTCTCGTCAAATTATATTTTTATATTTATTTTCATTATACCCTAGTTTAGTTTTATACTTATTAATAAATATACATTTAAAGTAAAAATATATATATATTCATACATATTGGAGGTGTGTGATTTTTTTTTGCTGATATAGGAGTGCATGATCGTGATAGTTTGGAGACTACTGCTCTAGACCAGGGCTTCTTAAACTTTTTCCACTCGCGACCCCTGTTCGCTCGAGAAATTTTTATGTGACCCCGGTATATAGGTATAAATAATAGGTATACAAATCAAACATTTACTAATAATAAATCATAAAGAAATTTATTTTAAAACAACTATTTGGTATACATAAAATTTTATCATTTATTAAAGACGAAAGCAAATTCGCATACTAATGAGATGGATGTGCTTTGTTATTTTTACATAAAGAATTAAATCTTGGCTGAATATTTGACACTGCAGGACGTAGAGCATCTTCAACGTTTTTCAGAGTTGATCGATTTTTGATTTTATAATCGTTAATGCTGAGAACGCCACTTCGCGTAAATACGTAGTACAAAATGGGAGAAGTTAACCTAATAAGGCCCATTTCAGAAATTGTTGGAAATTCTGTTCTAATCCCAAGCCAAAATTCATTTAGCGTTTTTTTTTAGGACACTCAAGTTTTAAACCTGTATCACTTGATAACTCGGTAAATTCTTCTTCAACTTTTAATGGCAGATGAGTGACGTTTTTGATTTCAATTGAGTATGGTTTATGAACCCAACTTAGTTTTTCAGAATCAAAATTGAAGGGAAGTATTTCTGAAACTGTGTCTCCAGGCACTTCAGATGATCAGTTATAACTATTACAATTAAATCTTTTGAAGGATATTTTCAATTGTAAAATCATCTGTAGCTGTAAACATTTCTAAAGAATCATTTTCCACCCTATTCTTCCATATGTTAACTGTTTTAGTAAAACTTTCAATTTTTTCTTTTAACATAAATATGTTACAATTTTTTCCTTGAAGCGACATGTTTAAATCATTGAGTTCTTCTAAAATATCCGTCAAATAACACAAGTTTGAAAGCCATAAGTCATTATGAAAAAAATTAACAAAATCGGATTTCTGCTTACTCAAAAATATAACATCAACTTTCAATTTCAGTAATCTGTTTCAACTTCACCCTCTTGAGAGCCACCTTACCTTTGCATGTAGTAATAAGCTTTTGTAATCGGAATCCATATCTTTGCAAAGGTTTGAAAACAAACGACTGTTAAGAGTACGGCTTTAATGAAGTTAATGATTTTGATAATATCGCGAAGTACAACATCTAACTCTGGTGATTTTTTTTTGGCTACAAGTGCCTCTCTATGGATCATGCAGTGAGTAAAAGTGATATGTTCATTGCCACCATCTTTAACGTTTACTACAAATACAACATTCCCGCCCATCATTGCTCCAGCACCGTCTGCACAGACTCCAACGCAATTTTTCCTCTTTAAACCTTCATTTGTGAAAAAATCATCGACTTTAAGATATATATATATCTTCCCTTGTGTGCCCTTCCAAATGGCGACAAAACAATAATTCCTCACGTATGCTTCTTTCATAAACATATCTTACATAAAGTAACAACTATGCCATGTTAGAAATATCAGTTGTTGTTAGAAATATCAGTTGTTTCATCTAACTGAATTGCAAACTTTGGGCTGCCCTTAAGCCTGGTAATAAGCTACTGGAATTGGTCTTGACTAATTTCAGAAATTCTTTTGGAAACAGTATCATTCGATAAAGGAATTTTATGAATTTCATCCCCATACTTTTTCCCATGAACTATTTCTGACATTTTAATAGCAGCAGGTAACACGAGATCTTCTCCTATCGCGTAGGGCTTTTTAGGTTTTGCAATTAAGTAAGAAGTTTCGTAAGATGCAAGTAAATACTTTTCGTTGACAGTAACAAATTTCTCAAAACATTGTTTTTCTTTATTTGAAGCTTTTACAAGTCGTTCAAAATATTCCTTTGGTTTATTGCAGTACGCTGTATGCTTGGTATTAAGATGTCGTTTCAGTTTGGCTGGTTTCATGCTCTCCGCAGCTAAAATTTCATTACAAATTAAGCAAAGAGGTTTTTTCCACACCATCATGATTATTAGAAGTAAATCGATATTGCAAAAATGATTCGACATATTTTCTTTTTCTTGTCAATTTAGGTGTACTACAACCTGGGAGCGAAGACTCTGACGCATTGTCATCAGTAATTTTACCTCTTCCGTCCAAATTTAGCCACTTATCCATAAATCAATGCAATCCAAAGATATACTATTTTGATACATGCTGAGGAATGACGGTAGGAAAATATTAAAAGTCTTTATTTTCCGTAATTAAACTATTATGTTTTTATAAGAGCAGAGAACATTATATGTACAGACAAAACTATGCTAATCATAAAATACAATAGTCTCGAATCCGAGCCGAGGTGTTTTTGGAAGCGTCGTTGACGTTGCGTGGCGTGACGGCATGCGCAGTTCAAAGTGCACATCGTGTGTGTTAAGAACAAGGCTGCAGTCAAGTCGCGCTGCCAGAAACACATCGGATTCTTTACGCGTTTCATTTTGAAATAATTTTTTGGTCGTTGCGCGTTCATAAACCTTTTACTGTTGCCAAATTTTTCGCGACTCCCACATTCAGTTGCGCGACCTCGTATGGGGGTCCCGACCCATAGATTAAGAAGCTATGCTCTAGACAATAAATACCGATTGTAGAATGTCTCTTTTGTGTTTCTTTCACACTCTGCATACCCGACAGTTGATGCCTATGCTGTCTGTTCTCTCCGTTTCCCCTTCCGAAGTCTCGGACGCAAAATTACTTCAAAACATTTAATATCCAGTTTTCGATGAAGGATCGATCTAGGGGAAGATTATCCATCATTAATGGGACATCCTATATATATAAGAAAGATGAGTTTCCGGTTTAGTAATTTGATTAATGATCAGACAGATCTAAACAGATCGATTTTCTGTAAATTTAATAATTTTGTTTTAAAATGTTGCTCTTTTTTTGCAAATTCATAATTTACCGCGAATTGCATGTTGGAGACCCTTGATCTCTAGAGTGAAGGCAGTTTTTTTTCTTCAATGTATGATCAGACCCGCAAAGCTTATCTTCAGCTTACGACAGAATAAACACCATGCCATTCAGGAGAATCGAACCCGAACTCCAGCAGCTTCAGTGTCACTGCAAAATAACTCGATACCACTCGCCACCGAAATGTCCTTTCGGTTCGGAGTTCAGTTTTCCAATATCAGAGGAAATTTCCTGATAAGAAATTTAATGACTACGAAAATGTTACTCTTCCTCCCTTGAATTATCATAACACCCTCTACCACTAAGTTAGTTGCATCCCACAACTCATCCCATGTATAAAAAATATTAAAAATGAAATAACTGTTAAAATTGGAAGCCTCGTCCAAATTTAATCACTGAATAAAATGGCAGCCTGACATGTCTAAGATGAAAAGATCGAAAAATTCTATATTTTAATAAGTGCACTAAGATTGCATCAGTTATTGAAGTTCCATGATCATACTCAATAACACATGTAAGCATAGATATTTGTACAAACTTCAAAATAAAATATGTATGGAGTATGATGTTTTTAAAAACACACGTGAGGCTGCAATTCAGTAAGCATGTATACTAGAGTATTTTTCTCCTATGAAGTTAATGTCTCCTATTAAGTATGAAGTTAAGTCTCCTATGAAGTTAGTATTAGTATAGTTAAGTAGTTAGTTGCAAATTCAGCATCAATATTACCTAAGAATCGTAACCTGGCATTTCTTTAAGAATTAAGGATGCGACTTATGACGTTAGCGGAAACGTGATCGTCAAATAACGTTTAATAAACTTTAATAAGACCCTTTGGTTTGTGTTCATGGCATTTCTGCGAATGTGGCTTTCAAACTGGCTTTAGGTGTTTTAAAAACTGTGTGATTTTTAAATTATTTAACACCATATGTGGAAAATTTAGCAATAATATAAAATCTATATCTCTTACTTATTGTTTTTATTTATCATTTTTTAAACTTAATTTAGTTCCTTTTACTAGAAATTCAGTTATTTTCATCGACATTTCTTGTTAATATTTTGCGTAAAATTTAATAATAATAAATAAAATAAATACCCCCTCAAGCAGCTGCTTGCCACAGAGGTCTGACAGGAGCCTGTCAGTTTATATGCCATAGTAGAAGGTCTGAGAGGATGGCAGGCCCTCAGCAGAAAAACGCACATACATCCATGCCTTATCCGGGGCTCGAACCCAGGTCCCTTTGATCAGCAGCTAAGCGCGCTAACCACTCGGCCACGGGACGGCTTGGCTACTGATCTAAGGGACCTGGGTTCGAGCCCCGGGTAAGGAATGGTTGTGTGTGTTGTTTTTCTGCTGAGGTTCTGCCATCCTCTCAGATCTCCTACTATGGCATATAAACTGACAGGCTCCTGTCAGACCTCTGTGGCAAGCAGCTGCTTGAGGGGGTATTTATTATTTTATTTAATACTAATATAAAATTAGGGTTTGAATATGAGATAATATTTCCATCAAAACTATTTCATTGGTGATGTTACTTTTTTTTCTGAACCTTAATGGATGCTTTTTAGTGATATACTAATTAAATATTTTTACTTATTGACTGTATTGAAAAGGACAAATAAATAAAGGAATATTTGGAGCATAAAAATATTATTGACAATGAGCAATTAAACTGAGAGCGTACTGAGAGCGAATTAACAATTTTGAGTTCAACTTCGCCGTTTTGTTCCTCGTAAAATTTCTTTTAGTTACAAAGAGAAGTAGAATAGACATGGAGACATCTACATGCATCGTTTCGGACCTTAAATAGCCGTCTGTGCACAAAGAATCATATCTTGTGGAAGGTGCAAATATATGTTTCCAAGACGACAACCCTCAGCAACATTATCAGCTGTTCAGTGGATATCCCTCACCGTATTACGAGGCAATTCAGGTATAAATAAGATGCAATTAAGTATCTTAACTCAGAAATCAAAAATGCCTTCAGAATCTCATTAAATTCATTGAACAACAGGACTTTAAACAGATCTATTAAGAAGTGTGCTGAAAGTGCTTAGAATCGCTTTAGAAAACAAACGCTAGTACTATTACTATCAATAAGAACTATCACTCGATATAAATCTAATCACCCAGTCAACGTAGAGACACGTAGTCAATAAGGACACGTTCAGTCACATCTCCAACGACAACTCCATTGCCCTGTGCAGTAGGTCTCTATAACAAGAACGAGGGGGGCAAATTGTATTTGAAATCTGTCAATACAGTCGTTAGCGGGTTGGTAATATGTCCTTCTCTTAATGGCCCGGAAAACGGCAAAGCAGGCGGCTGATCTCTCAGGGTGACAGATGGTAGCAGAGGGGCTACCCATGATGCATAGCGGTCTTGCCCTCGCTGGGCACAGCGTTAACTCCCGAACCAGCTCTGATTGATTATTGATAAACAATTCCCCGCAGCCTGATGCAATATCGACTTCCCTTCCCCCGAGAGAAGAAGGGAACGGGGAGGTTTCTATGGCAGTTCCTTCGTGTCTTAATGAAAGAGTTCTAATAACGCGACTTCGTGAAAGCTCCGTGGCTGTAATAAGTCTGAACTTCCCTTATGGCCAGCTTCGTCTGCGAGGCTGCAATTTCGATATCATAAAGGAGTAGTTTCTGAAGCTTTATAATTCATTAAAGAAATTGATGTGCTGCTGAGAAAGTCATTTATCTGCTTTGCAAGGGGAACTTCATATCGGTGCTTTAACAAATGAGAAGAATGAAGCTGGATATTTTTCGATATGTTTCTATTTGCTTTTGATTCTACCTTTAAGATTTTTTTTAAATAACCTAATATATAATTGCGTTTTATTAACTTAACTTGACAAAAGGCTTTAAGAGCTTTATTTTGAAACTGTAATGTAATATTAGAGTCTTATGTATAGATTATATAATCTTGTGAGCTGCACTGCAGTATTTCCTGTATGACATAATTTGTTTCATTACTTATAAGTGACAAAAGTGTTAATTCTTTCATTCTAAAGAGTAAAATTAGAAGCAATTTTAATTTAATACAACAATTAATGACGAACATTAAGCTCTTAATTATCTAGCAACTTCATTTGCTTGCAGACTCTCTTTGATGGGCCTAGAAGGTTCGCGATGTGCAGAATGGTTTGTTAAGCTGTGGTTCTGCATTCAAGAGACTCATACATTGTGCCCATTGGAAACACAAGAGATGCCATTGAAGATGGTTCTCATTTAAAGCCAGTGAATATTAATTTTCCTAAGAGCGCTCCAGTGAATACACTTCCACAGCAGTTATCAATTGAATTTTTTTTACAATCTTATTTTAAGACTTCTGGATCTCGTGACCTCGTTGTTTATTCCACTCTGCAGAAACAATGGAAATCCAGTCTGCTGTCCCCCGCTTTTTGCTTATTTCAGGCTGCATTGTCGGTCTGCCTCTCCCTACTTATTTCCGGCTCGATTGTGATTCCCCCCTCCTTTTATTTTCTATATCCGGGCCTGTCTACCACTATATATAATATATACTATATTTATTCACTAATAGAGAAAGAAGAAAGTTCTAACAGAATTACAAACCCTCGGATGACGAAGGGGTCGAAACATTAGGATATTAATTCACAAGTAAGTTCATCGTCAGTTAAATTAATTTACATATAAAGATTTATTTCACAGATTGGAAATGTATTCAAGGGCGATCTTCGTAAACTTATATACATTTATACGAAAGGTGAAGGATACACTGAGTTCCCTAATTATTCACAAAAAATCTTTCTCCTCTAACTATAAGTAAGAACGATCGCTAGAGTAATGATCTAAGAGAGAGATTGGATTTTAATGGGAATGCTGCTGAGTGGTCATATGGTGTATTTTATATTATATACACTAAAAAAAAATATGTTTCCAATTTTGCTGTACGTGACGCCCCCCCCCCCCCCCCCTCTATCAAGTACTTTTTCCTAATGACCCTTTTATAAAGAATTTGTTTTTACCTTCCCAAATAAAATTAGATGAAAATTAGATGGCGGTTGCGCTCCCGTTATAGGTTCCAAAACAAAATACTCCTATAAACTTCTAATACGCCGCATAGGGACAGTGGCCCCCTTCGTTGGGAACCGCTGCGCTAAATGAAAATCAAAATATAATCTCACATATTATTTAACATGTCTTATAATCTGATCACTTAGAAAACATTTATTTTAACTTATTCTTATTTTACACACTAATATTTCAATATTAAAACGTATGCAAAGTAACGATGCACGTTTCTGAGAATCTGAATGCTAAATAGTGGGAAAATAAACTTATTGATTTTTAGAAACAATGATAACAATTCTGAAGCTACGAATGCTTCAGCATAGGCCAGGAAGAGAGATAAAACTGCATTTCTCTGCTCTGTACAGTAATTTGAAATTAGGGAGTTGTTGCTGGTTGTTCCTTTTCGTTTTTCAAAAGGTAAAAATTTAGGAAGAAAATGGCTTCATGGACAATACCGCATGTAATTAGATTATCCTCGAAGAGAATAAAGGTAAGATAATTCTGGGGCGGGACTGCAGGACAATTCACGATTTCTAACCTTTTAAAATTGGAGGGGGACGTTGCCTTAGTCGCTATCACTCCAATGAGGCGTTGGCTCGTAATCTGTTGTTCCAGGATTCGGTCTAAACTATGCCTGAGTTTAATTCTTTTTCGTTAATCTCCATTCTGCTCTTGGTGAGAAAGACGACACCGTTGGCTTGAAAAGGCTGCCTCCGTCAGATGGGACTTTATAGCGTTGTCACATGTGCAGGAAATCCATACCTAGCGGTAAGCTCCCATTTTTCTCCTAATAATTGACCAGTGGATACCCTTCCACAACTTTCTCTGAATCTTTGGGGTTCTTATGTTTCAGTCATTTAGTCCATTGTGTGCAAAAACGTATTGCTCAAAAATAAAACAAACCAACACGATCTAAACTATGTATTATACATTAAGAGAGCAAACGCCAAATCAAATGGAGGATTGAAACTAGAATTACAAACCGAGAGAAAATGTTTTTGCAATACATACAGAACCATCTTCAAAAGATATCAGTAAGTATCTGAAATCCTATTGTTCATTAAAAATATTCTACAATATCATCTTTTTTTATTAAGAGCTGAGCCTCAGGGATTCTTTACCCCTGAGGAAATAAGGAGCTTATTACAGTTTTTTACCTTGAGGTTTTTACCCCCATATCCCCCCTAATCTGGGGGTTTACGTAGTGATATACCGCCATCTAAGGATCTGGATTTGGGGGTATGAGGGGTCATGCATCCTCTCCCTCCCCCTCATAATGCTAGTAAGGATAATGGAGGCAAAAAGTATTAAATTTGTGCCGTTTCATGAATATTTCAAGAAAATTTTAAGACCTCAAAAACGAGAGTAAAATGTTATATTGCAATGGAAATCCAGTCTTTTGCTTCCACCTTACTTTTTTTCCTGCTCGTCTGCTCCCCCACACAACTTTATTTTTTTTTCTAGATCGGGAGTTGCTGAATATGATATGTCTACAAAGAACATTTTACATAACTTTGACATTCTTGGTGGAATGAACTTTAAAATAAAAATAAATAAACCAGGAGTGAGGGAGAAAAATAACGGGAGAGAAAAACAGAAAGTTAAAGTCGACGCCCTTCATCCGGCGTCATTAGAAAAGAAACGGACACTCATTACAAACGTGAAATTCTTCCCCCGCGCCCTCTCTTCTCGTCCTAGCTAGCGCACTTGGATAAAAAAAAAGGAAAGTAAAAGAATAGAGAGAACGTAAAAGGAAAGCTAACCTAAACATCAGAATGGAAAGGAAAGTAATGGGGTCACTAGCCTACTATAATGAGCAAGGCTTTCTTCCCGTTAGAGGCTCGGCAACATCTAGTAACGTAGTGGCTATTCGGGATCGTGCCATCTACGGCTCCAGTAAAGCTGTCCCGTGAAACGAGACAAGATCGCTACTTATAGCCGATAAACTATAACTCCCGGGCTATTGGACATGTTGGCCCCTTCCAATATTATAGCTGGTCCAGCGGCTATTGTGCGCCAGGAGGAAAGAAGCCATAACCGTCAGAGCCATTCCCTGAAGTCATCAGGTATTAAGCCATACGATAGAGAACCAAGAGAATTAAAAGTTCGTTTTTATCGCGAAGCAAGATCTTTCGTAATGCAACTGATAATGGTTTCATCCATTTTCTGAAGTGTTTTAATAAAAGAACATGCTGAGAAGGTTTAAGTGCAGCGGAGTATTTTTTATACTTTGGGTAAACTGTACGATGTTAGAATGGTGTGATCGTGAAAAGAATTTTTAGCCAAGTTTCTGAAAATGTGCTATTCGTTTTAAACACGAGATAAAAAGAAACTAATAATCTAATGCCCTAACCCTATGAAAGTTTTTTTTTTCTATCTGGTAGATATATTATTTTAAAAGAATAAAAGCTCGTAATGTCGTGAGTTAAAATGTCAGACATACTTGATGCCTCAGGCTTTATACATTAACAATTTTGTGCACTTTCACCATTCCGTTTTAAAAAATGAATTAACTTCAATTAAAAGCGCGCTGCCGACGAAAGTATTCTGAAATATATAGTTTATTTGAAAACCTGTTTAAATAGCGTAAAAAAAGTGGACATGCATTAAAAGGAGCTATGAATATTTCAGCTTTCTTCGATTAACTTTTTGATAATCAAACCTATAATAACGTAATATATCATTCCCAGAAGATTAGAGAGAAATCAAAACTTCATTTTAATATTTGGCAAAAAAATAGACAAATCATATTTAGTTACTTTTAATATCCGTATCCAATCTGATCTTTCAATTCTATTTATACTCATCACAGCAGGACTCTACCAATAGGCATCTTAAATAGGGAGGTAGTGAAAATTATGGTCAATTCTAAACTGAATATTTCGCTTCTGTATTGTTTTATAGTGTAGGCAGTTATATTGATTGATTAACATTGCTTAAGGATATTATCTACATATCTACAATATATTATCTATTGAAGACGACAACCAGTGTTAGGTGTAGGGGGTTATCTCGATTGATAAACTGATCATTGTTAAAAAACAATTTCATTGAGCCGAACTACAGTAAGCTTATTGCTTTGATCTCGCATTTACTTGAAAGGAATGTGAAATTTTACATCATATGGAACAGGTGATTGGTTTGAATCGTAATGAAACATATCTCTTTCTGTCATTAGCGGTCATCTCTTTCAGCTGATGAAATGCAGTAGCTCTGTGTTACTCTACAGTTCGTAGGAACAAAAGCTTCTCCCATTCTCTCATAATCATTTTTTCACCGCCGTTTGCCGGAATCGGCGGACTTTTTTTGACTGTTGCCATTCTGCATAAACTTTAAATATTGTACCCCATGATTTTCTGCTGGGTTCCTCACTTTCGTTACGGATGCCCCTGCCCATCACGCTCCAAGATGAGCTCCTTTCGTAGTCAATCAGATCAGCCTTTTACTTATGTCGCACTTGACTTTGTTTCCATCATAACTTTACAGCGTTTAAACGGTTTCGTAGTGATGAAGAATACTAACGTCAGTCAGAACATTCGCATAAATTGGCATGTTCCCTGGCACTTCTCGCAAGGCAGTGTTCATAATAATTTCGCCAGACAATGTATATTGCTTATTTTAAAGTTATAATCGTAAATGGTTGTTTTTTAAAAGGACTTTTTTAAGTAATTTTCAGATTTTAGTAATCGCAGCACTGCCCATTTTATATATTTGCATATTTATAGGTGTTCTTCAATTTAAAATTTTCTTCAGTTTTCCGTGGTCTGAGTGAGTATCAATATAAAGCTTGATATTTCATTAAACGTGGTAAGAATGTGATATAAACCAATATAAGTGCGCATTCACCGATTAACATTCAAAATTTAAAAGTTCGATTAATTTTCACCTTAACGAAATATTCTAAACAACTTCATATTCATAAAAATTTAAGCAAATTTCTTTGTGATTCTCCCAATATGGAGAATAATAATAAAAATTTTCCATTTTTAAAAATATTTCTCCGATAAATTAAAAATGTATAAAATTATAAAAATGGTATACATAGATGTAATCCAAAATAACAAAAATAAGAAATAAATATTATAATTTAATGTAAAACTCGAGTAAAGCTAAAAGACTGCATGACGAAAGTGATTAAAATCCATTGCCATTTTCACCTTCTAATAATGATTATCATTCTCTTTATTATGAATGACGAATGTGTTATCTTCCTAATATTCTTTTAATTTGCAGTCAAGTTCATTTCAATTCCTTCTTTTTTTAAAAGCGACATTTTTTTTGTTTATTATTCTGTGATCACAGTACAAATAAATTTTATCGTTACAGGTGAGCGGCTAAGCTTATCTTATCTGCAGGATATAGAATATTCTTGGTGATATATCAAGAGTTTGAACCTGAGAGCCGGAATAATTGCTATTTAGTCTTTGCTCTTTTTACATTATATCGACATAATTTTTAGAAATGCCGGGATATCCAAAATATATAATTTCTTCTTCTATCTACAATATATTATTATCCAGATATTTCATTAATTTTTCAAACTGTTTGTTGGCCGTGATTTTTTATTTTATAAAGTTCTGCAAATTTAATGTCTCTAGTTGTATACATCTCACGGGGTCATATGTCTTGTATACATGCACGGGTCTCTCACTAAAGACTCGCTGTCATTAGAGTACAATGCATTTTTCATCACTATAAAGTTTATGGTTTCGGTGCTTAGTCCGTATGTATAAATTTTAATATCCCATTACAAGCACATTTTTCTACTTAATATACCTGGCTTTAAATGTAATGTATATGCATCCAGCTATTAATTTACATTTAAATGCAACAGTTTTGTCCAGTTTAGGGAGAAGGATAAATAAATTTGTTTAAAATGTTGCTAATATGAAATTGCTTATAATATTTATTTAAAATGAAACCGAATGGAACTTTTAATTTAAAATTTCATTAGAACGTTTTTTTGGCAAGTCGTACTCGAAATAGAGCAAGTTCCAAGGCAAGCAGTTTTGATTTTTTCAATAGAATGTACTTAGAAACGGCCTCATCACAAATAGAGCCCTACAAATATTATTAGTCGTTATACTTTTGCTTTGAAAACAGCCCTATATAAGACATTCAGTTGCACAAGTTATATCTAATCTAACAACAAAAACCAAAAATAATAACTTGGGCTAAAACTAGAATCTGTATTGCTTAACTTAGGAGTTCTCAACGTGGGGTACGCGAACCACTTGGGGGTATGCGGTAAAATATTTTGGGGTACACCGTTAGAGCTCAAAAGTCGCTAGATCTAGTAACAAAGTTTTATTCCCATTGTTATAATATAACTATAATTTTATCTATCTATACAAGGGGTTTCGCCAGTTACATATACATTTCCAGGGGGTACGTGAAGCATAAAAGGTTGAGAACCACTTTCTTAACGTATGTTCAATCCTCAGTAGAAATAATTTATTTTCCCCAATTTTATAAAATTAAATGAGTCGTTTTGTCCTGCGTAACACATAATGATGTTGGTAAGCATTGGAATGAATACGACGATAAAATACATGAAGATAGATTTAATGCACATGCAGAGCATCTTATATTCATTTAACTAAGCTAATACGATGCATTTATGTATTACATGTAAACATACCATAAATGTAAATAGTTCACATAATCTGTAATATAACGGATGAAACGAAAATTAATCAAATTTTCAGTTGCAAATATAGCTAGCATTGCATTTCTCAAATTTATTATTCAAAGCAACAGTTTCTAGAATTTAATATTCCGGTAACTACCGAAAGGAAGTTTTGTGTAAGATTTCGTTACAGCATTTGTAGCCTAAATCTTTTCTCTTTCACTACTAGACAACCAGAGTGTGTTTAATCAGAGCATCATGAAATTATCTTAGAAACAAAACTAATTATATGATTCGAAACACCTAAAATGAAAATTTACCTCCGCTGCTACTGAACTGAAATGTTCGCTCCGTAGTTGAATGGGTAATATATGCTAATCATCTCTGCTATTATTTTATAATGACTTCATTTAAATGAAAGATAAATAGTATATTTAATTTAATAGCCGTAGAATGAGGATGAAAACAACGAAACTATAAAAACGGAAATTAACTCATGATGTAAAAATTAAAACTACTAGAGTTTCGCAAAACCCCTGTAATATTTTACTCTTGAATACCTTGACTTATTTAGCTTCTCTTAGATTCAATAAATTCTTTCTTAAAAAAAAAAGAAAAAAAAAACCTAGTCATTTAAACTTCTTAAAAACATTATAATACTCCAATAAATTTCCAGCAACACATCTGTACTTGGTAAATATCCCGAATTTTTTATTTTCACCTTTCTTAGTCTGTGAAGTCACTTTCATTAATATCTGGGAAAATTCGACAGACAGGAATTTTCGTTCCATTTTATTAGTATTAAAATAGCCGTCAACAAGGGGAATCTAAAAAAGCATTTACAACCATCCCATCAGGGTTAACTCGAAAAAATATCGCAGATATCTATTAAATAATGGAAACTATAAACCAGGAAATTCAAAATCATAAACTTTATATAAATTTAGGTCGATTTACCTTTGAGCGGAACTATTAGTGATACAGTGATCTAAATGGCCAGGTCGCAAGCACCCCAAAGGCTCAGATATAGTTGGTGAAGGAGAGCCGACGGATAATTTTTAGGAGACATATTGAAGCCTCCCGTCAAAACCATCCAAAGTGTTCTTTAACGTGCATAAAGTATGACTCTACTATACACGAAACCATAGCTTATATCCCTTCAGACGAACGGTGGCTTTTCGAAGCCAATTGGTGTCCTTTTCTCACTGAGAGCAGAACGGAGGTTAGGTGATAAGATTCTTAACACAGGACAGTTGGGACTCGAAACTGTGTACAACATAATATATCTTATGTTCTCATTAACTGAAGTTTTGTTTCATTCAATAGTAGAGTAGAACAAGCAATATCCTGGAAGCATGGGACTCATGAATGGTCAGTTGAAAAAATTATGAGTTTCGCTGCAAGTGGGAATAAACCCAGAATCTCATGATCAGATGTCAGCTGTTCTATTCTAGTTCTGTTCCTCGCCGAGACAATATTAGTTGTTTTAATTGATTTCAGTCATATACAATAAAAATCAAGATAAACTTTAAAAATATTTAGACATATTACTTTGAAATATATTTAAAGAAATCGGTTACCAATATGTGTGAAAAATCATCTATACAATGATTGCATTTAAATCTTAGCTGATTTATTTCTGAATAAAAAAAGGAAATCAGACTTATGGTATGTGGTTAATTTATTCTATAAATAATAACTGTATTTGAAGTGCATTTCTGTCATTCAGCTACCCGATGTTTTTTATGCATATAAAATACCTAATGTATGAAAGTGCTACGGTGCAGTACGGCCACTTGGCTTTTAAATAAAGCTAGTATAGTGAAAGAAGCTGCCTTTATGTTTCTTGGTTCTTCCACTGCAAAAGCCTCAACTCATACAATGGCAACTGGGAATTCTGTTAGAATGAGTTACGGTCTCCCATGTCACTGTCTGCCTAACCTGCGCCAAGCGCAGGTCATGCTAATGGAAGAGTAATTGGATATCCCTTTGTAAGGACTGGCAAACCTAATGGAGCCCATGTCGAGTTGCATACAGGATATAATGAAAGCCTAAAGCAACCGCTGGAAGTGTTAGAAGTGTTAGCAGAGATTTCCAATAAAATATACTGAGACTAACTAGCTGATAATAGTTTCATTACAACTTCTATATTTCTTTCCTGTAAGAGATTTATAGAAATGTATCTCCAAGTAAGGAATAATTTATTTGGTAAATGATTAATACCTACCTTTTAAAAAGGAATCGGCACTAAAAAAAGAAAATTAAGACTTTGCAGATTTCTCAGTCGACACAGACATTTTCCTGAAACCGGTTGCGTAGGTGATAGTGTCCAGAATTATTACTTTACTTTCTAGATTAGAGTACTAACTATGTTATCGTTAAGATTTTGTGCGTTTTTTTCATTGTGGATGAAATAGAGGTCACCAGAAAGGTAGTCTTTTCTTTAATTAAATCTTAAAGTGTGGCTTTTGTACACAAATACCAATAATAAAAAACACATCGAAAAACTTGGAATAAGACTTCCTCTAACAGCTGCTCAATTGGCCTCCTTTTCTAATCCTATTTCGACGCAGTATTACAAACTCACTAGCTTCCGGTATGTTATCCCTAATTTAGATAAAACTTACATTATCAAATATATATTAGTATACTTTCATATTATGTGAATGGAAAAACACTGCTTCCAAAATTCACTGCTTCCAAACTACCAGAAACACGTGCTGGAGATTAACTGAAGATCTCACTCAAATCTTTAAAATTTTGGCTTACAACGATATTCGTCCGGTACTGGAAAATTTAACAGCAGCAAACTCCAGTCATAAGCAGCTTATTCAAAATTCACCTATACTGAAATAATTATTTACCCAAACTTCTAATATGTATATTATTAATTTGGCTTGAAATACTGTATTATTTAATACTAAAGTTTTACCTGAAAAATACTTGACTATCTTTACGGTTCTTGAATGTTCAGTTCAAATTCGAAAACTCTTTCAATAGTATATTGTTTAAAATCGAGGTTTAGATAGATTTGATTAAGATATTTATATTTAGCACCATTTTTCCATCAAACTTTTATTGCAGCAGTTACGGAGTTAGGTATACTATGTTGCAATTTTTATGAAATTTACATTTTAGCTCTCAATTTAGAATTTAAAATAATCAGATCGAAATCTAGAAATTCCTTGTGTTATTTTGGCTTTTATTTCCGAAGCACTTTTAGATCCGATTTTTCAGCTTTTTAGGAAGTATTGATATACATTTTGCTAATCCTACTTGGTTTTGTCAGGCATGCTGATTATTGAATGGCTTTTGGGAGTTTTGTGGCGATTAGAGCATATAGTAAGAATGTTTAAATTCCCTTTGTTTGACAGTTAAGAAAGCGCCAACTTACAAAAGTGCATCTGTGTTTAAAAGATTATTGTAAAATAAAACTAATTTAATATTCAGTACTTATTATTAATATAGTTTTATATTAATGGTAAATTTACTCCCCATTCAGAGTGTAATATTAAAATTATTTTAAATACACCGAAGAGCCAAAACATTATGACCACCTGCCAAATATGCACAAATACAATATTTAACGCATAAATACATTATTTCTCGCACAAATAGCAACATGCGTACACTACTGTTTGAACACATAGCGTAATAAACACAGTATTGGTCGAGTATCTAACAATATGTCATTACTGACTTAGCAGCAAGCAGTATAAGTCATTATTGATTGAACAAATTGCAATATAAGAACATTATTGATGAAGTAAATAGCGATATAAGAGCATGTTTGATCGACAAAGAGCGCTATAAGTACATCTCTGATTCAACTGAAGCTTTTGCATTTGTACCATGTTTGTTTCTCCTGCAAAACATTTTTAAAGGTTTGAAAAGGTCATTTACATTTTTAGCATATTTAGTTTTTGTCAAAATTTATCTCAGGCTCAAATAGGAACTAGAATCACCTCTTAGAAAAACAATGCATGAAAAGATAAAAGAAATGGATATTTTGTTCCACTATACGGAGTTATATCTTTTTGGCTTATGAACAGTTAGAAATTGGAAATAAATTTAAAATCATTTTCGTACGAAACTACAGAATAAAATAACTTTGTAACTGTTTCTTTTTATAGCTGGTACTTAACACACATTATCTTCGAAATAAACCCTTCCAGTTAACGAATTATAGATCTAAATGCGAAATAATCTTTTGGGGGATTCTTTACGTACCTGTTACAAACTGAGAAGATCTCCATCTTTAGCAGCTGTTAATTAATGATTAGGTAGGCATAGCACGAAAACATCATGATTACAGGTCCCCTTTCCACCAGCAGTGATTCTGTAGCAAGGAAAGGAGGCCACAACAGACTCATTGTCCTTATCTTTCGCCTGTTTCATTGGCATTGAAGAACAAGAGTTGCACCGACGAGTTATCAAGATTTAGTTCTAAGTCTCTCTAACCTGCTTCGTTTTTTGTAACGTAGAAAAAGCTGTTCGTGAGAAAAGAAACAGTTTGAAACCTAAATATTACAAAGTGAAAAAAGTGAAATGAGGAGTTATATCATCTATGTTACAATCTGATTATAATAATGCTCATAAAAACAAACCACCAAATTATACGAGCATTTCTCAAGTTTTATTTCGATCAAAGGACACAAAATGATCTCTTATGACTTTAAGAAAACCGTTTATAAATCATGTCAGAGTTTCAGAGATAGAGTCAAGATTTCCTGGCCTCTTTTTGCACTCAATTAGCTAAATGGTCACATCGCAACCCAATGGCTGAGAAAAAGTTGGAGAAGGCGATCTACTGGACAGTTGTTAGGAGACAGATGGAAGCCTCCAGTTAAGAACATCCAGCGTATTCAATAAGGAGCACAGGGTATGGCTCTCTTGAACACGGAGGCACGACTTTACTTCTCATCGGACGGACAGTGGCCTTTAGAAGACCATAGGATCCCCCTTACTGACTTAGGATAGGTGCCATTTTAGGAGTCTGGTATGTGTGTGTGTGTGTTATAGTTAATTGCCCAGTGAACTCTATTAAATATATAAACTTTGTTTATATCTATATTTAACCAGATAGTTTATATATTTATAACATTTAATGGATGTCTTGTCATGTAGGAGTGTCTTGGCTGTCTCTCTGTGTAATATGTGTGTATCGATAGGCAGCTATTTCTGTATGTCTCATTCTGTGGATGGTTAAGTAGAATTCTCATGGGGGAACTGCTTTTTGCAGTTGCATTTTGAAGTTGGACTGGTTGTTTTTGTGCAAACAACGGGATAAATATCCTGATCAGGACTTCAGTGGATCGAAGCTAAATAGGGGAAGGCGATCCATTGGACAGCTCGTAGGAGACATAGATTACCGTCAAGATTAACCAGCGTGTCCTTTAACATGCACAGGTTTAGCTCTCTCTGCAATGAGGAGCCAAGACTTTATATCGGATTCGAGGGACAGTGGTCTATCCTGGGAACTGCAAATTACGAGTCTCACTCCTTACCGACTGACTGAGTTATCATTCACACCGGCACCCTTGAAACATTCTAAATATATACTGAAACTTTGCATAATTATTAAATCTTCCAATGTCTTAGTTACGCAAATTTTAAGTTTCTGTACGAAATTATGAATGAATTTAATTTATGAACTCGGCCACGCCTATAGCCTCAACTTACGAGCTTGTAATGTCACCCAATTCACCATAATCCACATTAAATTAAATATATATTTCAATAATAAATATTTAATGTATTATGATATTATTAAATTTATTTATAAATTATTATATATTTTAAGAAAGAATGAGAAAGATGGCCTCTCTTTTTCCTTGGGTAATTTGATTTAAAACCAGACATTTAATAGTCACTCTCGGAATTGCTGTAGTCAGCGTACTGAAAGAATAGCTGACATACCATAACTAATAACAAATATATGCAGGTATTTGTTTAGAATTAAACGACAAAATTGATATAATCGGTTTATCATCAAGATCATTTATGAAACTGGCACGTTTTGCAATAAGCCGATTACCTAAAAAGAAATAAAATCGTAAAAGCTTAACATCAAAGAGCCAAACTCTAGAAGGCGAGTTAGAATCTACCATTTGAAAGAAATACGGATGTAATAAAATATACTTGTATTTTATTCTTTTTTATGTTTTGAAAAGCGTTATTTTTTCTGATGTTTGTGTTGCCTTCAAGGAAATGAAGGAGACTTTAAATCACGTACACAACAAATGATGATTACCACTACGTGGAGGTTTTATTAGGTGTTATCTGAATTGCAGCGTGATGCTTAAGCTGTAAGCTGGAAACGTTCAATAACTAGTGAGCGGTTTTTGCAAGAACTGTAATAAGACGTGTCAATTATTTGATAAACATTTAGTTTGATTTATCCTGTATAACAACAGCAAAATATTTATATGGGAGTTACATATTTAATACTTGCTGACTTTGCATAACTTTCGTATGTTAAACAGATTGTGTTTTAATAAACATCACCGATAATATTTAACAATGTAAGATCAGTAAATCGCTCATAATAGCAAGAGTAAAAAATATTTTGTTCATGATTCAGAATTGGAATAATCATTATCATTATTCTTCAATTCATACATGTTATGTTTGTACAAATAGGTATTATGTTTTTCACTTTGTCAAGCCGCTTTAGCAGATCTTCTCTATAGTAAATTACATCAGCAGGGTGTTTTCAGTTCTCCACTGTAAATGGATTCCTAAAAAGAGGTTTCGTATTCGGGACGAGAATCTAGAGTCATTCCATTTGAGTCAATCTGTAAAACCTACACCTCTACAGAAAATCATATCAACCCAAATTATTCATTATCCTATTCCAATAAATCATTTAATAATCTACAAACATTAAGTTCAAAATATTACTGAATAATCGAAGTTATTAATCTTATAAATTCACTTAAAAGTACTCGCAGTGTAGGACTAAATGGGATCCCTAACTTTATTCCAAAAATCAATTTCCCTTTAATTTTTTCACCCTTTGTGATCTAATTACAAAGCTAACTGTATTTTAATGAATTCCCCGCTTCATGGAAAGGAATCCTATATCCATTTAATCCATTGTGGGTTAAAAAGTGCCTCTCAGAGCTAAACCAACACAACAACTAACCTATTTATTTAGGTTAAATGCAGTGATGATATTTTTTACTTGTACTGTGTACACAAATTAATCATTCTACTCCCCATTTAGGTAAATGTTTTATAGTATCAAAAGTTATTTTGTGCACCGGTGGTAAAAGACGAAACATATAACAAGGATTTATAATTTGAATTCTCTAAATTTAGAAAATAACATTCTTTCTATAAAAATAAAAATAAAAAAATAAAAATAGAAAGAAAATAATTTCTTTCTATCCACCTGCTAAACAATGAAAAATACCCAAACCAAATGATGAAATAAATGAATCAACAATAGAATAAAACAGCTAAAAACTTTCAATTATAATTAAAATACAAATATTTTATAACATTTGTAGAAAATAGCAGCGTATAATTTACCTAAGTTAGCACACTCGAAAGACAACTACTTCAAGTTGGCACAGTGCAAGCGATCAACACACGTGCAGCTTTCAGATGCAATTAGGAAAATTAACACTTAATCTATCGTAGTCATCTGGTAACCACTTAATCTCACAGAAGCTCTGATTTCGTCGCATGCATTTCAGAAGTATTCCCAGTATTTAAATGTTACGTCACATCTCCCTTCCTACTTCAAATGTTTCCAACATTTCGAAAAGCAGAAGCGCCCTCTATATTTGATTTAGAAAACGAATTAGTGAACGTGGAAGATCATTAAATTTTAGCATTGAAGTAATAAGTATAACATTATGATAAGCAGTCTTCTTAAGGTGCTGTTCCACCGCAATTCTGTGCAGCACACATTTGTTGTGCGTGAACATTTGTGTATCACAATGTGCCTCAGTGTTGTAAACATTGATTGTCTCCACCTAAAACAGAAAGTTTGTGAATTGTTCTGCACTGTTCGCGAAGAAAATTTACGTGCACAAAAGTTGCGAATTGTTTGTGCTTCAATTCAATATTCACCATCATCCACATTCACACATCATCCCATTGGATGGTTTAATTTTTTGTTTCTCGCCTCTGTACTGTGCTAAAATTATTTTCCATTTCCTCACTACTTCTTTGGTATCGCAGTCAAACTTTTCACCTAACTCTTGATTTGCGCTGTGTTTTTTATTGCGATTTTTGTAATCTACATAAGATGAATCCCATATCACAGGTCGAATTTCGATTTCTTTTATAAAATTAATAATCTTTTCATTGGTCCACTCCATTTACAAATACATATCGAAATAGAAAAATTTACTTCAATGAACAAAGACAGCGCACAAATTGTTTTCGTTTCGACGGCAGAATATAAACTGGAGTGTGTAAACACTGTGTGCGTACAAGGTCGTTGTATCCACCAGATTAAAGAGTGCGCGCACAATGTTCTTTCTAGTTCTCGCACTGTCTGCTTGGGTGCGCGAACAATTTGTGCGTGTTCGCTGTATGCGATACATCGGAAGAAAAGTTTTGTACGCGCACTATGACACACAGCGCGGCACTGCGGTGGATCAGCACCTTTACACTTGTTGTTATTTAAAAGCGACAATTATATAAAGTAATAAGGTATTGAGCATAAATAGGACACCGATATATTGGAAAACAAAATTTTGCATCGCAACAAGGTCTTTTAATAGAACATGATGACTAATAAAACAATATGCAGGGTGATTCAGTTAAGCTTGTACAAACTTCTGGGAGGGGTAGGTTGCACAAAGACGAATCGGAATCATATAGCAATGCAGGGTCGGTAACGGTATCTTCACGCGGTAGATGGCATTGTACGTCCGCGGGACTTCACAACGTTCTCACAGGTAACCGTCATTCGCGAACCGCCCACAGAGGTAGTAGGATGGCCGATTATACAAACGCCGAGTTGGCCGATATGCCTCTCGCATACGGGGCTGCGGACTGCAATGGGCGTGCCACTGTGCACATGTACCAGGAACGGTACCCGATGAGGCGTACTCCCAACCACCAGATGTTTGCACGGTTGCATCAGAAGTTATGTGACACTGGTTCCTTCCAGAGACCTGCCAAGAGACGGAAACGATGGTCACGGACCCCTGACATGGAGGAGAATGGGCTACGTCATACAGAAGACACTCTTAGTGCCA
This sequence comes from Ryuthela nishihirai, assembly GCA_038380435.1. Classification (NCBI taxonomy): domain Eukaryota; kingdom Metazoa; phylum Arthropoda; class Arachnida; order Araneae; family Heptathelidae; genus Ryuthela; species Ryuthela nishihirai. The sequence goes on from JAWZYU010000011.1 coordinate 15,778,306, forward strand.
GTACTTGAGCAATCACCCACCGGGTCGGTCTTTCCCAATCCACCATATTGAGGATTATGCACGATAATCAATTGCATCCATATCATGTGCAACGCGTCCAGACACTGAAGCCTGAGGATTACCCATAGCGTATTGCATTTGCGCAATGGTACCTGCAGAAGAGTGCGGCAGAATCCCAATTTCCTGCTTCTGTGCTGTTCACAGACGGAGCATGCTTTACACGGGAAGGTAACTTCAATGCACATAACGCGCATGCATGGGCGGTTGAGAACCCCCATGCTACACGAACACGTGCAGCACAAAACTGTTTTGCTGCAAATGTTTTAATCCGGCATTGTCGGGGACCACTTAATAGGCCCATACCTCATGCCTGTTCGTCTGGACGGAAGGAGTTACTGGATATTTCTGGAGGAAGTCTTGCCAGAACTTCTGGATGAACAACAGGTCCCTCAGTCGCTGCGCCGTGCAGTGTGGTTCCAGCACGAGGGGGGCTCCCGCCCATTTCAGCCATGAAGTTCGTCAACACTTAAACGTGACATTGGGACAATAGTGGATCGGGCGTGGTGGTACAGTTCATTGGCCTACAAGATCGCCGGACCTATCATGCCTTGATTACTTCTTCTGGGGTTACATCAAAGGACTGGTGTTCGACACCGCCGTTGAAAGGGCTGAGGACCTTGTCTCACGCTTCTCCGTAGCTGCCTCGGAAGTCCGAGACATGCCAGGAATCTTCCAGAATGTACGAGATTCCATGCGCCGATGATGTCAGGCTGTGTTACATCTCGTGGTCGCAACTTCGAACACCTTCTGTGACCTCTGTGCATTTCGCAAATGTACCTGTTGTGATTAATAAAAAGCATTTTGTTCACTTACGTGTTGCGCTTTCATTCACGTCCTCTCTGTACACTAGCACATGTTGATGCCGTTACCGACCCTGCATTGCTATATGATTCCGATTCGTTTTTGTGTAACTTACACTTCCCAGAAGTTTGTACACGCTTAACTGAATCACCCTGTATATATATATTTTTTTTTCAATTTTAATAAATGATCTACTGCAAATATCCATAAATTAATGACAATATTGCACAGAATGGACTATGCATGTAATGACTAATTTTTTTATTTCTAAAACTCCATTGCTCCTATATACAGCTCCTAGACACTATATGATTCATTAATTAATTGTATCATTCACTAACATTCAAAAGAAGAAAACTGTGTATATTTTTGGCACCTGTCAAAATTAAACGTACCTGATCATGACCGCAAAAGAAGTAACGTGGGCATTATTTAGAAATTATATCCATTTTCAGACTCTATAACATTATGATGAGCAAAATAAGCAGTCTTCTTACACTTGTTATTTTAAAGCTCCGTTAGATATAAGGTTTTCTATTACTGTCGCAAGAATTGCAAACAGTTAACTTAATTACTAAAAGCGACAATTAAAATATTTCTGTCAACAGGAAAACGCCAAACTCATTATTGTGCTAAACAACATCCAAGAGTTGTGTAAATAATTAAAACGTGCGGCAATGTCCCAGTTACCAAGTAATCTGTCTATTCTACTCCCCAGAGTCATAACTTTTATAGTAAGATTAATGTTCACATGTTCTTAAGCATCTCGAGAACAAGTGAGAAAGTGTTGAGTCAATTATCCGTTTGTGCTATCGTTTTTGATAATGCTGAAACTCGAAGCTCAGCTCAGTCAGGTTCACACAGTGTCAGGCTTGCTGACAGAAAAATAAGTTTATAAGTTAAAGTTTTGCCCACGTATTCATAAGTCTAATAATTAAACATTTCTTAAAAATAAGTCCATTTCAAAAATTAGCTTCTTTGTTTAAAGGCGTTTATTTTGTCTCTGCATATAACGTTTATATATCGTTGCAAATTTAAATTGATGGACACTGAGAGTGAGTATAATAAATATATTTTTACAATACAAATTACAACACAATGCAAATTATTACAAAAATATGGATGAAATAACTTATAAACAAACTAACTACTATCGTACATAAGTTAATAACCTTTTTCTACAGAATAGTTAAGACCGACTCTATCTGCTGGACCGAATTATTTCCTCTTCATTTTGATTGCCAAGTCTCTTAAATTTCTTCACTTCAGGCGGAAAGAATCCTTTTATTTGTGCTAGCTCACTAGATTTATTATACTAGTAAAACATAACAACCACCCGTGCACACACCATATAAAAATATCTCTTGTTTTTGACCTATCGTGCACTGACTCAGGTAATCTATACATCCTTTCTAGATCTCCAATTCCAGCATTGAAAGTCTAGTATTCACTTTTTCAGGCCAGTTCTACATTCAAATTCGTTTTTTGTATAAATCTCATGCACAAGTATATGCGAGCGTTCATGTCACGTTTTTCATGAAGTCACTGCAGCACGTTCATGTGTCGTAACACTATATATGCATAAATACTTGTGCAAGAAAGATGAACGTCATCTTCCTGTGCAAGAATGTTTCTTATTATTTGAGCTGTATCGTCATGCACAAGAATGTTTCTTGTTCTTCGTGTACCATGTATATTTATTATGAAAGAAACCATCTATTAAAACCATTTGAAAATGTATATAAGATGTATATTCTGTAAAAATGTTCCTTTCTTTTAATGCACAAACTTCGTATTTAAATCAAAAATAATTCTTTCCCTCGATTTGTTCTTGTTTTCGCAATTATAATGAAACAAAAATATTACTGCTGAATTAATTTTCGTAATAATGCACTAAGAAAGTTCTGTATCCATTATTTTAAATTCTATTTATCTCGCTTGTTGATAAATCTGAAGATACATTATTCACTCTTCATAAGAAAAAAAATGCACGATATAAAACGACGCTTTAAAAGTGGCAGCATAAGTAACCAATGATCACATTTGTAATCTATTTATTAAGGTGGATACGGGAATATTAGGGTAACTCAGTATGAGGTATGACCAGCTATCCCGAAATATAAGCTAGTATATTGCACAATACAGGATAGTATATTGCACAATACAAGATAGTATATTGCACAATACAAGATAGTATAGTGATTAGGACGTGACTCAAAAAGTTTCCTAATAATGCACCGTTCTATGGTTCTCCAGATTTGCTACACTTTTACTTGATGATCCGTCACGTTATTCTCTGAAGTCAGTTCTGTTCTCAGACCTCGCATGACGTCCCACATCTGCTCAATCGGCGATAGATATGGTGACCGGGTGGCCATGGTAGCACGTTGTTTTGGGTTGTTTTACCTCTGGGCGGCACTTTTTTGCACACCATGGGCTAAATGGCCAGATCACATGGACCCCGAAGGCTCAGAGAAGGTTGGGAGAGGGGACCCACTGGAACAGCTGTTGGGAGACAGATGGTAGCCTCCCGTCAAGGCCATCCAGCGTGTTCTTTAACGTGCACAGGGTATGCTCTCCCGCACACGGGGCCACGGCTTAACGTCCCATCCGACGGACGGCGGCCTTTCCAAGCCCATTGGTGTCCCCTACTGACCGTGGGCAGGGCGGGGAATTTTGCGTAGATAAATCTCAACGCTGACCCAGCTGGGACTCGAACCTGGTAACTACAGATTACGAGCCTGGCGCGCTAACGACTAGAGCCACCCCCGCCCCCATGGTAGCAAGGGAACTACTTATAGACACTGTTAAGCAACGCGTGCGGTATGTGATCTGGCATTATCATGCTGGAATGCGGGGTTTGGCATGTTCTGCAGGAGTGGAAAGACAAAATGACGAAGAATGGTGTCCATATTCCGCTGGTCAGTTAAATTATTCTCGATGACTAGAGAGACGGCACCCCACACCCGGATCTGAATAATGGGGGCTGTAATACCCTCGCATATCGGCTTCGTGCAGGAATTGATTATTGGCAACAAGAGATACCAGTGGTGCCTTGTCAGTCTTTTTGTCACTGGATATCTGTCTAGCAGCCACGTCTCTGTTACTGTCAGCCATCCGGCAAATCTACAGATCATTACAATTCGTAGTCACTCGAGGACAATATGAAACATCATGCGGTGTCCATTGCTGCCAGAAGAGGCCAACTGTTCGTGTATCATGTCCCATATGTGCTACACTTTATCACATAGAACATTATGCTTCGCATTGGCCTATGATGCGACCTCTCTCAAACTCGCTGAATTGATTAAACATCCGTCTACAATATAAAAACCTTTCAATGGTAATCAGATTTACATATCAAGCACGGTTTCTTTACTCTATACTGTCCACGTTTTTCCCAATGACGACGTTCCCTACAATAACGGAATCCGTGTCATCCACCGTCTTTTAAATGCAGTCAGACCCGTGATTTTCCGTTCATTTGCATATACCACTGTCCCGCATCGATACTAATTTGCGTACCTACTCCTTTTTGTAGGGGCGTTTTTTAATGAGGACATGTATGTGTATTTACTTTAAATGGCGTCTTAGTTTCTAGTTCTACGCAAATGTAACGTTATGTGACCACATTCCTACCTTTGAAGCTTTCTTATAATTCTTCCATATATGAAAGAAAATACTATTTTTCCTTACCATACTTTTTCCAGGTTTACATCGTATTTTTTTCTAATTTCTCCTTTTCTTAAATATACTGCAATTTTTTTGTTCCTTTTTTATTTCTAAAAAATATAATTTGCGGGAGACCTAGGATGCGGTGGGCAGACAATGTCAAACAGGACCTTGTTAGAATTGATGTGCAGTGGCCAGATGCAGTAGATGTAGCTCAGGACAGACTTGCTTGGAGAACTAAATTGCACGTTCTGGTTGGACTTCCGTAGCCCATGGCTGCTTGAGGAGGATGATGATGCTTTCTTAGCAGTAAGCGTTTAAAGCAAAAATATTATAATTTACAGCTCTGTTCTAAAACTAATTTTTTTTAACTGTCCATAGGATCAAAATGCCTCATGAAGATCTAGGAGAGAGGGGACCATCCCCACTCTCAGAATGCTATTAAGGGAAATACAGACAAAAATTATTTAACCTATTTATAAGTATATTTCTCAAGAATGTTTTTAAAGATCTGTAAAATGGAGGGGGAAATGTTATAATGCTTTGGATATCCAGTCTCTTTCCTTTTACATTATTTTCGGTTCGTTTTTGTTTCTTGTTCCCCGCCCCTCTCGATTTTTTCTAGATTCGGGCCTGCTCTTGAAGTATATATTTATAGCAATATCATCTTCTCAAAAGATAAACTCTATTTTTTCTCATCGTAATAAATATCTTTCTTTTCTTTCAGATAACAGAAAAGTCATATAAAATATAAATATTAAAAACAGAGAGACATGTTTAATGTTTCAGTTATATTTCTAGTTGTGTATCCTTTGGCTTATGTCCCTTTCCCAATTTTTTCTTTTTTTCTTCCTTTTTTGTTTTAATCCCACCTTTTGTTTGCTAAACTTTCCCATTGAACCGTCGTCCTTTGGACAAGATTACTTTCCGAACTGAAGTCCTTAAGAATTCCGAGTTCTCATGAAAGAAGAATGAGGCCTACGAAGTATTCGAATGTAACTGAGTATATCTGCTTCAGAGCACCTACAGTGAAACGAATAGAAAGGGCGGAATACAAAATAAAGCAATATGTACGAAAAGCAAAGAGGTCATGCCCACGGGTGACTCGTAGCACGTTTCGCGATAGGCCGTGAAGCACCTAAGGGGCATGGGTGGAAGAGAAGATGCAGATGAACATCAAGAAGAATCAACGTCTTCGGGGGTTGGCTTACGTTCTACTCGTGAGAGCATAACTTCTTTCTTGTTCATAAGCTTCATCCACCTTATCGACTGGGCTCTTCTAGAAACAGAGCAAGGGCGAAGATTGTATGAACGAATCAGGTTTCAATTTATTTATTACATGACTCTGTTTTCTTCTTTTTACATCAAGTATTGCATCATTGCTTGTATTTATTATATTATAGGTAATTATTCATGATTCATGATTCCTCGTTTAATAATGTAATTCATGACACTATTTCTACTTGAGCTCTTAAGTTTCACGATTGGCTGAATTGAAAGAATCTTCGTATATTTATTAATTTTTGTATAATATGAAAAAATATCATTGTGGTTTTAACAATTAGTTTTGAACTTAATACAATTAATTTATTTTACTATTTTCATGCTATTAAGGAAGTGAAGAGTCCGCAATCAAAGATCTGTTTCAGTTTCATTCCAAACAGATTTTTCTTGGTAATAATAGTTTCAGTGTCATTGCAAACAGCTTTTAATTTGTAATAATGTTTCAATGTCGTTCCAAGCAGCCTTTTCTTAGCAATAATTATTTCAGTTCCATTCCAAAGGCACTGAAGTATGCTTTTTTTTTCTTATTGCACTTTATTTTCTTAGCAAAAACAGTTTCAGTGTCATTCCAAATACCTTTTAGTTTACAATACATTTCAATGTCATTCCAAACAGCTTTTTCTCAACAACTATTTTTCCACAACAAATTATTCTTCGCAAAAATTATTTGAGTGTCTAAATAGATTTTAGTTTGCCATAACATTTCACAGTCATTTCGAGCAGCTTTTTCTTCTCAATAACTGTTTTTGTGTCATTCCAAACAAATATTTTTTCGCAGTAATTATTTCAGTGTCGAAAGGGCCTTTTCTTCGCAATAATTATTTCAGTGTCCAAATATGTATTAGTGTTCAATAATATTTCAATGTCATTCCAAGCAGCTTTTTCTTCTCAATGTTTTTGTGGTTTTGGTGTCATTCCATACAATTTGTTGTTTTGGTGTCATTCCACACAACTATCTCTTTGCAATAATTGTTTCAGTATCCAAACTATTTTTCCTTCTTAATAACCATTTCAGTGAATTGAAAATATCTTTTTCTTCTGAACAACTTAACTAGTTTTAGCTGATGTGTTCAAACAGATAGATATTCCATCAGAGTTTTAAAAGTCAAAGACTTACCTGCTACAAATGTGATGTAATTCTATTAGCAATGCAAAACGGGCAATCTACTGCATCCTTAATTGGGATTTGATTGAGCTAAAAAACTATCTTTAAATTTTCATCAGAAGTTCACACTTTTGCGACATTTGAGTAATATTTAATTAAATATGTAGCATACATAAGAGGAGAAGGAAATAAAAGAATGAAGTATCACATGCACAGTTGCAAAACAAAATGCTGCGAAAAAAACTAGTATTTGTTCTTACATATTTAAGCAGAATGGACATGAAAGAGAGGGGAAAATGTACAGTAAAATCATAGAAATGTGTAAACGCTAATAAATAACAGTGGAAGGATTTTAGATCAGCATAAGATGAAATTTCCATTAATAAACTCTCTCTCTATATATATATATTGGTGATATGAGTTATTATCACTTAAACTAAAAAGTTAAAATATTTGCATCTAAATGTTTGTATTCTTTTATTACATTGTAGGCAAATATATATTATATATTTCCACCAACAAAAAATTAACATATTTCATTTCTTCGAACTTAACAAAATTAAAAATAAGTAACAGAATCTGAGCTGCTAACACAGTAATAATGCTGTGTAGTTAACTGCTAGAGGAAATTTCTAAGTTCATCTGTCTTGGTTTGCTTTCTTTGTAAGCTCATCTGACTTTAGTTTAATTCCCTTTTCATCACTATCGAATAAATTTTGCTTGGGGAATAATTCCTATAGATAAAAAATAACTGGAAATCTAAATATAAAGGCAACAGAAATATGAAAATATATGGCTGTATAGCTAAGCACTTTAAAGATGCGATGCGTTTGAGCCGTCGGATTAATCTTTGCACACAGCTTCGAAAGAAGTGATGATACCAGAGCTGCTAAAAAGAAATATAGCGACGGAAGAAGATCAAGGTTGATCCCGATAGATGGAACATGACTTTCGCATCTTGTTCCTCTCAGTCTTCTCCGATTCGCCGGTCTCCTCTCTAAGCACAAACAACTATCGTAATGGACGATGAACTTCGACAGCCTCCTGGGCTATCGCAGACACTTGGCGAAAGGTTGAGATCAACACACTGTGTATAGTGCACAGCAATGCCAATGAATCAAGACATGGAAAGATAGCCTTAGGTTGTACTGTGTTCAGTATCATGCAGATTTAGTGCAGTTGTGTATGGCAGAACGCTATTCAATGATAAGTGTCAATCCCGTACATCAGCTAATATTACCTTGACAAAACGTCAAACTTGACACCATGGAATGTTAAGCATCAAACGGAAACGGTACTAATGACATCATTAACAGACTCCACTATGTATAGATTTATAAGGCTTTTCCGTTTAGTCGTCTATGATCGAAACGAAGGAAACGACATTAGAGCATTTCCCGATTCACATTACGTTTCGTATAATCCGAACCTTTGGCCTATGGCCCGATTGATTTTGGATATACAGTAAGCTGTGAAACGTAACAACGAGCTGAGATCTACATTTCAATATAAGTTGTAAACATTCTACAAATGCAATATCTCGAGTTTAGTGAAAGCTAGTTTGCAATTGAGAAGACATGTCCTTGCTATTATATCAAATCCTAGATAGATCTTTCTCATAGGATAGTTTCATTCTATCTCAATATAACAAATGTAGAAACTCACTTTCTACTTTCACCTGATTGTTGAATTTAACCTAGTCATCATTTAATATCAATCACTTATGTGAAGGCCCGAATCCAGAAAAATAAATGAGGTACCCCCCCCACACACACACACACAAGCGACACAATCGAGCCGGAAAAGGTAAGCAGGGAGACTGTAATTGCATTGTAGTGCAACATTTCCCCTTCACTTTAGAGGTTTTGAAAAAAATATTGAAAAATGCGTGAGATATGCACAAGTTTATTCATTCTTGGCCTGCGTTACTAGAATTCTCAAAGGGGGTTAAAGGGCAGTACCGTAACTAGCCTGTCTTGGGTCCTGTGCTAGGCTTTCTTTTTTTGGGCCCCTTTTTTATGCAAATAAATAATAATGAAAATGAATACTGTATAACAGTAAAGTTTATTAATGAATTTTACATATTTTTTATATTTTATATATTCATTTAATATTGCGGATATGTAATATATTTTTAAAAGAAAATAATTATTTTAATTGCACTTTTCTTGCTTTCATTTCAGCAAATTCATCGATTACATTTTAATAAATAAGTGAATAAAAAGTGAAAGAAATAACATTATTTACATAATATCTCATATATTCTACTGTAGAATATTTTGGTGAGTTGATTTCAGTGGATCAGAGACTACAATTTTAACGGCAATTGATTTTTTTTTTCGATATTGTGGTTCAGTGCCCTACCCCCTCCATTCTGGGCCCTGGGCCTATGCACCTCTTGCATCTGTCTAGTTACGGCTCTGGAGGGGACATGACCGTCTACCCCCTCAGATCCGGCCCTGCTTATGTAATTTCTAAGTTCATCTGTCTTGGTTTGCTTGCATTTGTGTGTTTGAGTCTCTCCAGAATTCTCATCGACTACACGTAGCGCCGATTTCTCGTAAAGTACGTGAGGTACAGTCGCTCAAAAAAGTATCCGAACACTATGGTTGATTACAGAATTCAGAAAAAATATCTGGCAACGATTTTTTTTAGAAATTAGTGATCTGGCAACTTCGTGTCACGTGACACGAAGTTGCCAAATCACTAATTTCTAAAAAAATCGTTGCCAGATATTTTTTTCTGAATTCTGTAATCAACCATAGTGTTCGGATACTTTTTTGAGCGACTGTACTTGCCTAGTTGCGCCAATATTCAAGTGTTCCATTTTGTTTATTTAAATATCAACAAAATTATATCATTTTCAATTCTTAGAGGGAATGAAAAATTAGTTGCTAATATAATAGTTCAAGAAATGCTCAAAGACCACTTTTTCGTGCCAATCGAAGGTGAAGTTTTTAAGTGTGAAGTGTAAAAAGTGAGTTTGTGAGGAACAAAAATAACTCTAGGGGCAAATTTTTACAGCTTTACCGTTTCTGCATCATAGTTTGCAGAAATAGAGTGCTCCGCTCTCAACCCTGAGTCAACTGTCAGTCAATCATTTACAATTATCTATATTAAGGGTTCTCAACGTGGGGTATGCGGTAAAATTTTTTTTGGGTACGCCGTGAGAGCTTAAAAGTCGCTAGATCTAGTAACAAAGTAAAAACAACCGTTGTTATAATATAACTATAGTTTTATCTTTCTATACAAGGGGTACGCCACTTACATACACATTTCTAGGGGGTACGTGAAGCATAAAAGGTTGAGAACCATTAGTCTATATATATATTAGATATTGTCGTCTTAATAAGGTAAAGCGATTGCATGCAGTGTTGCCAACTCCAAAATATAAAATCCAGCTAAATGACTGATGAAAAAAATCATTAAAAAAATGCTGTTCGTAAAACCACTAAAAAAAATTAAATAATTCGTAAATTTTACGTCTTGCGTTTAGCTGAGAACGAAATTATATATTTCCCGCGTTTCTTTTCAGTATGCTACATATTGTGAGCAAATGAAGTGAATGAATGTAAAAGGAAGAAGGAAGATTATTACTTCCCAAATGGCAATAATGGATTTTTAGGGATTACCGTTTCCTTTAAGAATAGCATGGTGAATATATTTACATCTACCAAGTTCCTTTTTGGAATTTCGAGTTAGAATTAGGCACTGCAGCTTGAACGGCATCAAAAGCACTTTGTCAAATTCCGACTCGTCTACCACGATTGCCCGATGAGTTATGACTGCCACAGACATACAGATATCCCTTTTATTTCTGTATATTACTTCAGTTCTAGGTGTTTTTACTTTGAAATTTAATGATGATTATCAAAAAAATTTTAAAATCGATGTTAATTGATTAAAATCAATTACGTAGTAAAAGCTAATACGAAAAGGGCACTTTAGCAATGCCTTTAACAGTTTTCTAAAACCATTTTGCACATTCACTTTAGTTACAGATGTTTTAATACAATGATAATCATGGACAAAATAGCTTAAGATCAATATGTAAATATTAATTTGCTAGACGAAAAGTGCAATTTTCAGAGTGTTTGTTATGACTCTAAAACCGTTTTGAATAATCTTAAAAATAAATTTCTGCTTTGCATTTGAAAATATGAAAACTCTATTATTTTTACGTTTGAAAATGGAAAAAAACTTTTGAAAATCTACCGAAAAGAGTCATGCTTATTATAAGTTGTAATTTAACTGAAAAGTTTTCATGCAAACTTACACTACAGGAATAAACCAGTGTTCAACTGGTGAAGCATCTCGATATAGTTTTAAAACGACTTGATTATTTTTTTCCTCGTTCCTCTCAAAATCTAGTTTTCCGGATTCTCCTTCAAAACGAAAGTATCTGCTTTCCTCTAAGGATCAGGTGTCGCCTAGGATTTTGCGAATTGTTTTTAAGTATGCAATAAAGTTTTCGGTTGGAAATAACCGTCTCCATGTGTTATAAAGTGTCTCAATCAGGTTGTAAATATGAAATTATATATTTAAATTACATTAAACATTTCATTAATTTAAATAAACATATTTATATAATTGGATTTAAGATTCAGTGACATGATATTATTTATAAAGTAACCGAATTGTAATTTATCATTTGATATTTGATGAACGTTAGGAGTAATTAGTTATAGTTGATTAACATATTGGCGTTTCAAGTGACTAATACTTAAATATTTACTTGAATGATGTAAATTTTTTGTCTCAGTTATTAAATCTGTTCATTTATTCTCTGTTTGTTGTTTTGTGTTGTCTTTTGTCGTTTAAGAAGGCCAATAAAAATTAATTTTTCTCAGAGTAATATTCCATCTCGTTAAGCAATGAAAATTACACTGAAGTAATATGTACATATATAAATACATAGAAGTATTTTCAAATTACTCAGTTTACCAAAAAATGACTAAATGACCTTTAACAACATACAACTGCGATGAGACAGAAAACAGTATTTTAACAGAGACATGTATTTTAACAAGTACTTAGATCCCTGAAAATTTCCTTTCATGAAGCTTCTATAAAACACAAGGAATAGGCAGCAATGTATTTCCCTAAAGACACGCATCACCTCCACTTGGAAATTCCCGATTAAGAGTGCATCGTAGTAATTCTTCTGTTAAATTAGATTAACTTCGAATTAGGACGATCCATCATTGCTCGTTCTATCATCTCATTATCATGGGAAAGTTATTCCAAAACTTCCCCTTGCATTCCACTTCACGATGGCGAAGTTTTGATGAGCTCCTTTCCATTTTAAAGCTGGAAAAGGATAAATATTTTATCACACAGAATGCTGTTTCAACATTTCCCTTTGTGCTTGATTGAAGGAAGGAGTTTTATACGTCTTTCTGTGATTCTTAAATTACAGTTAAATGTATTTACAAACAGCAAGAGTTGAAAGAAAATTGATTGAAGGGATATTTAAGTGTTATACTGAATTGTCAGTTTCTTTGAAAGTATATGCATTGATTGCTGAACGCGGAATGCAATAAGAAAATATTTACGTTTCATTCTATGTAAGCTGCAGGGAGGGAAGGAATTATTTATTGCGACGCTTATATCAACAACAAAGCAAGAAATTATTCAAAATAGCAAAATCGTCGGAAACTAGTAGATCGCGGAATAAAAGATCACACTTTATTTTACTTGCAGAAATATGAATATTGTAATTGTGAATCGTACACATGCAGTTATGAATCCATTTATTCACAATAGATTGAAATTTAGCGACTATGCTGAGCGAATGAGTATTAAGTGAAATGCAGAAATCTGCAATTTCAGCTTAGCAAATCGAAGATAATTGATTCTGTCTATCTTACGGCCATTTGTGCAGTGCACAATGAACTAAATTAACTCCGATGAATCAGAGTTGGATAGGGAAATGTATTCACTGAAATCTAGTAGGAGACATATTAAAGTTTTTCATCGAAGTCATCCAGCGTGTTCTTTAACGTACACAGGATATGGCTTTCCTGCTCACGACTTAACGTTCCATTCGTCGACTTTTGCAGCTCATTGTGTCCCCTTTTTCACTAAGGGCAAATGGTGGAAAACGGAGATAATTCTTAACCCTGCACATTTGTAACTCGAACCTGAGTACTACAGATTACGAGCCTGGAAATCTACCGACTCAGCCAGTTCCCACTACTGTGTGTCTGATGCTCGAGTTTTGATTATGGTGCCCGAATTTTTTGCTCTACAAGCGATATTCTACTTTATCAGCCACTAAATGTGCTGAAAATTTCCGTAGTTTTTAAATTGTTTTTATCTGCCATTTCTGGACCACAGATGAATACTGAACCTTAATGCAACATTTCTGCAGAATGTTTTATTTTGTCGTGATATTTTCTCTTTAGCTGGTCTTTATTGAATGCAAGAAGAGAAAGGTAAATGGGATTTTAATTAGATAGCAATATAAATCAGAGGATGAAGAGAATGATAATTACTTTAAATGAAATTGTTTCGCCATAAATGTATACAAAACATATTTATTTCATTGCCATAAAGAGAAATTAAAAAAATAATTTATGCAAATGCAAAATATTATATCTCATAAAGTATAATTATTTTCTACAAAATTGGAAACTTTAATTCATTTTAATATTAATACTTAAAAATAATGTTTATGGGGTGATTTAAAACATATTTTTCAGAATTTTCATGTTTTTGTGACGATTCCAATTAATGTCACATAAATAAACTCATTTCTTATTCCATAATGTTATAATTAATGTTTTCGCTAAATTATTTAGTTGTGATCTGCTTTTGAATGAATATATCGCATATTTAATAAGTAAACGATATACTCTATTTGTGTAATAATGGTTAATATTTCTTTTCTTTTGCAGAATTACCGGTTCACTTCTAGGATTATTGAAAGAGAGAATGTAATTAATGTTTCTGTACGGTATAAAAAAACACAAAATGACTGTCAGTGATTGTCTTTTATTGGAGGTCATTTATCGATAATATTGAAGCAGTGAGAAAGCTTCTCGCCTATCGTTCTAGGAGCCTGTCGACAATGGAGAATTGTTAAACTGTGTGTTTTAAAGGTAAAAAACATACAACAGTAAAAGGAGAGTGAAAAAGTATAACATTGTAGTCATTTACATTGTTGTACCTCCGCAATTCACTGAAAAATAATGGTTTTGATGATTGTTTGAGCTAGGGAAAATCTCTTATTCTATTGAACGTTTTGAATTTTAACTTTAGTTGGTAATTTCGCAAATTTCTTTGATATGCGATAAATCTCGAACTGCTGGATGGATAATTTTTATTTCCAATACGGTATGAGAACGCCCCAGTTTGTAAAGAGCCAGGCTTCCATCTTGCTGTTTTCAGCATCGAATCCTCACATTGCCGATGTTGAGATTTTTCTCCGCTAATCCCCTTTCTCCCTCGGTGAGAAAAAAGACTTTGGTAGGCTTGAAAGGCTGCCGTCTGTGAAATGCGACATTAAGTAGCATTTTGTATGCAGAATAAAAATATCCTATGCACTTTAAATAAGGCCTTAACACTTTCACTACTATACCGGCGCAAAAAGCCAAGATTTTTTATGCACTCATCTAATCAATGCTATACTTTACTCTTCACTACTTAAACAATAAGAACCTCGTAGCTATTGTCTTAAACAATAAGTACTTCGCAATTATTGTTTGGACTTTTTTGACTGTTATGTTAGGGAAAGGTTTAAAGTCGGGCTTCGATATGCCTTCTAAGAATTGCCAACTTAATTCCTTTTCCCTACCTTCCACTTGGAATCTTTGTGACCTGTCCATTTAGTCCATTGTCTGCAAAAGTTATGTTACATTGTTAAAAAAGTTAGGTTATATTTGTGTTCATTGTTTACAAAAGATACTTACGTTATACAACTAACAACTCAACAGGACATATTTATCATTAAAACATTTTTCGTAAAATATGCAGCTTGGTAGTCATTTAAACTATATTTGTGTCTTTAGAACGGAAAACGCAAACATTGTACAAACTACATACAGACAAAACTTGATTGAGAAAATTTGTCAAATAATTGCTTCACAATGTTATTTTGTTACTGTCAAGTATTTCGTTACAGTTAATAGGAGACATTAAAGTTTTCTATCCAAGACATCCAGCGTGTTTTGATTCGAACAGAAGTTAAGTTTTTCTGATTATTAACAATAGACTTATTGATGAAATATTAATAACCCAAGTCACTCGTAACTAGGATAGTATATACACAAATTATTCAAATCATTATTGAACTGTATCTCATAAGTTATAGTTTAATTACATTACTCAACGAAAGCATTTTTGAGAAAATAGTTTAGAAAATTTAAATATATGAGTGCATTGTTAAATATATGCCACCATCATTTTACTCTTTACATTGCATTGCTTTATTCGAAAATATCAATTACGAGAAGGCAGTGTTGCACAAAGGATGATATTTTTAGCAACGTAACTAATGTTAGTATTACTATCAGAAAACCTCTTTGACATTCTGTGATGCTGGTGCTGAAGTTTCTGCAAGTCATTGGATTCCGATCACGCAATCTCCTGGTCCCTTGCAGCTGCTTCAAGGCTTTCCCAATCATGCTTTGCGCTGGTGGTGATTCCTTCGAATGCCTTCTATGAATTTCGTTGCTGCATTTCGCTGGACGCGCATGAACATCATCTCAACAAGTCCTACAAAATGCTTAAAAATTTTAACAAAAGTTTATCGATAAGAGATGAAAAAAAATGACAGCATCATGTAGGATAATATTATATAAATTTAATTATGTTTATATGTTATAAAAATAATTTTAAAGTATAAATGTAGCATTTAATGTAATTTCTCTTCAGTCCGAAGAATTTTTTTGTTGTTGTTGAAGAAAGTTACGGTGAAGGGAAATTTTAGAAAGTGTTTCGATTACTAATATTCTTTTTTACGAAATTGATGTTCGTGTCTATCAAAGATGACTATTCCAATACAGGGTTTCAAAATGCTATTCAGACGATCATCAAAGATTGGTTATGAAATCGCATATGGATCTTGAATATACTGACACAAGCGACCATATCGTTGGGGAAAAATGTATACTCCATTGGTTTTCAACAAATTCTCACGTGCATTTATGTTTTGAAAGTATCTGAGATAGCAATTCGGAATTCCATCAGTTTGAGATTTAGATTGCTTCAGAACATATCAATTTTAGTCTTCCTTTTCGGTCTTTTGAAACATGAACTCACTTCCATATTTTCCACTGAGTATATCAAGACATCCACAGAATTATATTTGAAAGGGAGATTTACTTAAACGAAACTCGATAGCTTCATTTTTGGGAAAATTATTTTGTTATAAAATGGTCAAAATGTTATATTTTAAGACCTTTTTAACACTTTTATATCAAGACCCATTAGAGGGAGCCTTATTAATTTCTGGACATAGTAAATGAATGAAGTTTAATGTCTTAATGGTAGTCTTTTCTTTACCGTAGCACACAGCATTAGTAATATTACCAGAGCACACAACATTAGTAATATTATCCTATCGTCAGAAATATGTCTAATTACGTAAACATTTAGGAACCATATTGCACCTTCTATACAGCTAAGAGCAAACTTCACAGTTTTTTAATTAATACAATGGATGTGGAAAACTTTTTATCCTGATTTTTTCCTCATACAACTGACAAACAATTAAATAAGGGCATGTCCATGACTTAAAAATTAGGTTCGCTAATCTAATAAATACTGGTTGGTAAATCAGTTTATCTAATCTAAAACTAATCAGGTTTTCCAATCTAAGAAATAATCATGCCGCTAACATAAATAATAAAAAAATTACCCTCAAGCAGCCGCTGCCCTAAGATATATGACACCATAATATGCCTTAAGGGAGATTTGTGAGGAAGGTGAAACCTTATCAGAAAGACAACTCGAAAATATTCACGCATTATCTGGAGCTCGAACACAGGTCTCTTTGATCTTTAGCCGAGCGTACTAACCGCTGGGCCACCAGAAACAGTATAAACTAGAAATTATTAATGCTCGTTGGATGCTCTTTAAAATATGTTGTAAGATTCAGAGAAATCTTCCATTCTGACTCTAGCAAGTACAAAGAGGATATTTTCACTGGATCTGTTTTGTCTTTGTTATTTTTTATCAATGTCCTAGACAGGGTCAAGAGGCACTTATAAATTTAGATGTATCCTCTTGCAATATGACCCCTAATCTCTGGCAATTCTATTTATCGTAACATATATATTAAGATCAAAACTAATATTATAAAAATCGCAATTTCAATTGGGTAACTACAGAAAACCTTCGAGGATTTCCTGTTTTGTGGGAGACGTGTTCCAGTCATTGTTTTACGGTGCTAACATTCTTGCACGTAGTCCATCGTTTAATAGCAAAAATACAAATCAAGGTTTGCAGAAACATATTAATTTCTAATTTAATTATTTTCCTAATTTGAAACTAAACTAAATTTGAGCTTATATTTCTAATTTGAGCCAAGGTGAATCCAATGAGTATGTCCTTCTATGAGTTTGTTATGTCATATGAGAACCCAACACTAGCCAGAACTTACAGTTTATTACCTTCTTTAGAAAGTGAAATAAATTCTTACAGTGGATAAAAGGTGTTTTAACATTAGATTGATTTCCACATTGAAATAACTCGACTACATATGATTTAAAATATAACACAAAAAATTGCTTCCCCGATGTAGTAGGTTCGAAATCATCGTTTCTTCTTTGTTCGCAGAAACTTAATTTCGAATTTATCCTTCTTGAAATGTTAGTGTATATTTAACTGTGTATAGTCCGAACACAAAACAGAGATAAATGTATAAATTACCCCTGAAGCAGCCGCTTGTCATGCAGGTCTGACAGGAGATAGCTAATACTCCTTGAGAAGATCTGTTAAAGCGAAACCTTAGATGACTGACAGCACAGGAAACAAACTCACGTACCTTATTCAGGGCTTCAACCTAGGTCACTTTGATCAGTAGCCAAGCATGCAAGCTATACTGCGTCCGAGAAAAGTCAAAAGAGAGAAATTTAGCTAAACATCGGATAGTATTGCAATGATTAGAAACGAAATTAATCGCAACAGGATCTATAGCAATCCTGTTTCATTAGCGTTTTATTAAAAATTTTAGCACGTTTAATCTTAACATCATTTGAATAAATCATTTTAGTGATGTCTAAATTATCAGTAACCATGTGGATTTTTTTTTCCTTCCTGTGTCAGAATTTAACATGTTTTTTCTGATATCTGATATTAAAGGATTGAATAAAAATTAAATTTATTATTTTAAGAGAATTTTTTTGCTTAATAATGGTCACAAGGATTTCAAAGATATTCAGTTCAAAGATTGAGTTGTAGAAGAGGATCGAGCCGAAGCAGTTAGAAACTGTTTGAAGTCTACCATCAAGGATTTTATCATTTATATCATCACTAATGATTAATATTATCAGTTTTAGCGTTTTAACGAGCTCATACACCTCTTTCAAAAACAGCTACAAAATTTAAGATTAATACGGGACCATAATTTAAAGTCAAGCCATGGTCATGGATTAATATCACATATGATAATGGAACACAGAAGTAGAAACCATAACAGGATAATGGAGATCACATATGACTGACGGCTGGATTTCAGAGTCTGCTGAACACTTTTCCCTTCAGAATTAAACCACGTAACAGGGGTGTAATCGACATGAAGGATCAAAGGTTATCGTACTTTGTTGAGCAGTATTTTCGTAAATGTAATGGGCTATTTGGAAAAGTTAGAAGAAGCCCAAGGGTTCATAGTTGAATAGGGGAAGAATACTTGTTTTAGCCGTCCCGTGGCCGAGTGGTTAGCGCGCTTTGCTACTGATCTAAAGGACCTGGGTTCGAGCCTTTCCGAGTAAGGCATGGATGTGTGTATCGTTTTTCTGCTGAGGTCCTGCTATCCTCTCAGACCTTCTACTATGGCATATAAACTGGCAGGCTCCTGTCAGACCTCTGTGGCAAGCAGTTGCTTAAGGGGGTATTTAGTTATTTTATTTGCTTACTGTACATTTTGTAATGTTCACCCACTACATAATTTGTTTTTCTGTTGTTTTTATACATATTTATTAATGGTCTGAATATCACCTCATGTATTTGTTTCGATATCGAATTTAGTCAGGGGGCAAAGATTAGCATTCACTTCCTGAGATTCGAGATATACATTAAGGTGAAGGGCTAGCGGAAGTGCTACTACCTGCAGGCGTCTGCTTCAAGGAAGAAGGTCGGGCTTGGGTCCCGCAGAGATGGCACAGAAGTAGAAACCATAAAATCATTAAGGAACAAGTCGCCGAATGAAAACTTATGGACAAAGGAGCAAGAGACGAGAATAGATATCGAGACAAAAGGAGTTCAACTGGAGATTTTTAAGGGAAAGTTTCAGCGGAGAGAGCACGAACGGACGAGACCCGCAAGTATATACCCTTTTGCGGCACGTGGAGTTGCTGGCAGGCCAAAGGATAGGCATAGGGCAAGGATCCCTGTGGATAGCAGAAAGTGATCAACAAGGGTACGTTACTCTTCAAAGGAAGACGTAGAAAGAATATTAAGTAACGAACTCGGTGATAAGGAAAATCACGTAAAATACTAAATTTGTTGCGCTCTACAGAGTGAAAGTAGAATGATGTCACAGAACCAGGAAACAGCTAGCAGTCAGGGTCTCAGGTTGCGAAACGTATTTTAACCTCCTGATAAATTCCATATCTCTAGAGAAGCGGAAATAAAGATTTCCACTAGATTCAAAAGAATTAATTTGGTGCTTCTTTTCGGAACATCTTCTGAAAACGGAATTCTGTAAAAAGATTCGTGTGGGGGAAATAAGAAAAGCTATGAAAATACGGAAAGTGACAGATTCACATTCGATGGTGATTCGATTAATATACGAAAGAAACGATTCGAAAATACAGAAAGTGGCAGATTGACATTCGATTAGTGGCGATTCTCTCTTCTGTACACCGAAGATGGCTTAACATCCCTTACGACGATTGCGGTATTTAGAAGTCCATCGGGTAGAATCATTGCAACGATATAATACCCCCTTCCCGAAAAAATGTAAATTTGCATTGTAACTCAAATAACAAAAAAAAACCCATCCTTTTTAAGAGTAATGAATTTTATGTGATAGAGAATACCGTATATATATATTATATGTATGTTACATATGTATAAAAATAAACAAGTTACATCTCAGTCAGCTGCTTGTCAGAAATAGTAGCCTATCAGTATAATACGCCGCTGAGAAAGTTTTGCGAGGAAGACCTCAGCAGAAAGATAGCACAAGGAAAGAAATATATGTGCCTTATCCGCAGCTCGAATCCAAATAATTGACCAGTAGTCAAATGCTCTACCCACTTGGCCACCGGGACGGTATGCATTGCAACAATTGGGGGCACTACCAACTACCCTACCCACTCTAAAAACGACAAGGGAGTTAATAATGTAATTCCTAATTATATTACCAACTATTGTATTTAAGGGTGTTCTTAAGAGAGCATCAAAACGCGATACATCGCATAAAAAATAAAACAGTTAGAATTTATTACAGCGTTTATTCTATAGGCTAAAAAAAACTAAAATTTTATTTTCATTTCATATTTTAAGAAACTTTTGTCTTTTAATTATTTTTTTTCATTTTGTGCCATATCGTTTACTAATCTTGTTGAATTAGGATGAATTACATTTAAAATATTAAAATTATTACGTCTTCGGATTCTTGCACAAAATCTACTCTAAAGTATTATTTTCTTCTATTGCGCAAAAACAAAAGATACGCCAAAAGAGTTTGCATCAGCTCTTTTCTAAATTAAATAAGAAACATCAGTCTTAATTTCTTTACCTGCATATTTTTTCTCAGCTCCTCTGTTTTCGTTTGCTGGGGTATTTTTTTTATTGCCCTGCCGTTCTTTACCCAGTGTTCTCGCGGAAACTAAATTATTCACTTTGCCCGGCTACCTGGTTACTTTTAAATATGCCCGCAAATCCACTTTGTCGGTGCCATTTATCACTGGGATCTCCTTTGCCTCAGTGTGGGCTTTTGTTCTGGCAAGTTTCACTCTCCTATGCTAGGCGCGTTACCGCCGAAGTAATGGTGACTCCAGCTAAAAGTGCAGCCGACGTAGCCACCGGTAGACAAATCTATTTCATCCCCGCCCGTTAATACACGGGAGTGGGAGCTGCCACACCGACAGAGCTCGCGCAGGCTCAGTGAGCAGTAACGTATCTATATAACCACCTGGCTCTCACTCTATCCTTTATAAAAGAGTAGTGTGTGTCGTGAACTGGTCGAAGGAACAACACACCGATGCCTCACTGTTCCTTCATCGTACAGCTTCCCAGACACATAAGTTTGCCTCTGTGCCCGCTGGTAAACAGCTGTTCTCGTGTTGCCATAGGGATGCAGTACCATGGTAACGGAGAAGCTTTCTCGTGAGAGGCGTCGCAGCGCGTGCTTCCCGGAGCCGAGTGCTACTCTTAGCTCCCCGTGCTGCTGCTCCACCTCTTGCTACTGCTGCTCCTGCTCCTCCTCTTCCTCCCCACGTGTGAGGAACGACGCGTCACTTTCGCGGCAACGGCGGGTGCTTTCCCTCGGTGTGTGTGAATGAGACAGTGCTATGGTATAGGATGATAAGAACAAGGAAACTGTTTCTCCGTTTCGTGTTTGGGATCGCCGCCACGGTATTGGGTTTAGCATACACAGGTGAGTAGTCCTTACTGCATAGCGTTTACACAGTATCTTGACTGCAACGGGAAAATAACGAACTGCGATTTATGCCCTATTACGGAATAATCTCAGACATGAAATTAGAACTCATACATCCATAAGGATTTGTTTCACTATACGAATTATGTCTAACATACGAAAGCGTACACATTTAGGAAAGAGTTAAACATTTGCTTCTCGATATTCGCTGCAATCCCCCCCCCCCCCATAATTTTGAGCTTTACGCTGAATCGCTTACCTAAAGGGCTACATCAAATAACTGGTTGAAAAGCGAAATAGTGCATTTACTAAATGTTTACTAAATTGCTACATTGTACTAAATTCTATTACTCTACGCACGTTAACCAGCAAACTATTCACAACGAATAAGACGTATATTAAATTTCTGACTATTTCTTTATTTGTCATGACAGTGCCTAATTTGTCTCTTTTTAACAGCTACTCGTTGTTTCAAAAACTGCATTAACTGCCATGAAATTAAATACATAATAGGTAAAATTGTTAGTAGTGTATACTAAGTAAACAAAATTGTAAGAGGAGCATAATTAAATTATAAAGAGACTTCATCTATCACGTTTTAATCTTAATGACGATAAGATTACTGTTGTTTATGACATCTGTTTCACATGTGTTTCCCTAACCTAAGACTAACGGTAATTCTCTTGGAGAAGTGAAAGATTATCTAAAAATATTGTCAAAACTTAGTGATGTATTTAAAACTTAAATTTCTATTGATGTTAAATTCAGCATATACTACAAGTATTAACGAATTCCCAAGCAATTAAAACTTCTCACTGAACGCTTAATTTTATCTAAAGGTGTTGCTAATGCATAATATCATTTTGTACTCAAAATGCATTGTAAAAATCGTAATTAAAGCAAATAATAAAAAAAACATAATAAATACCTCCTCAAGTAGCTGCTTGACACAGAGAACTGACAGGAGCCTGTCAGTTTAATACACCACATAGTGAGGATGGTGGGTCCTCAGCAGATTTTTTGCCAACTGCACACGGTGTTCCCAGGTGGTCACCCTCCCAAGTACTGACCGCGCCCAAAGCTGCTAACTGAATACTTATTTATACATAACATAATTAGTTGTAAGAGAGCGTGAGAATATTCACTATGATTAAAATGTTTTTAATTTCATTAAGTGTTCTTCTGTATAGTTTTCTTTATCTAATATTCTGAGAAATTTTGATCGTTGCTAAAATCGTGTACAATGATAAATAAGGCATCAGTATTTTATCCACTTCCGTTTTTGCTCATAAAATTCACCTTTGCACAACTAGAAATCGATCGATATATATATATACATACATAAATTTTTGTGTTCAATTTTCTGTTAAAGGGAATATATGTCCTTCAATATTTTGATCTATTAATGTTCCCCTTTGTTATTGAAACACCTGCATTCTGAAGAATTCATATACCTAATAGTAACAATACTTTGGCCATAAATATTTACTTATATTTTAGTACAAAATTATAACTTATTTTAAATATTTATATTACCTAACTTTACTGATTGATAATAACCCGAAACATTTCGAAGAAATATGTACATCATAATACACAAGGTGGGATAGATTTTAATTTTCGCAATTCATACAGGGAATTAGGAGAAAGCTAAATTTCATATTTGTCCATCAATTACTTCTGCAATCATTATTAAAATTTATATATAGAGTAATGTTCATTTAGAGCACTTTCATATATATATACATATATAGTAACGGCTATGTATATGACAAGCCCAAAAATACTGTCATAAATGTGTGATTGAGCAGTTCAAGTTAAGAAACATGGGCTTATGTTACAATAAACAAAATTATTGCAATATTATTTGCATACTAATCAATGATATTACAATACCGTTTTTCGTTATTAATAATGCTTTTAATCTTTAAATTTTAACAAATAATATCCACTATACTAAGAATTAGTGATAATTTAAGTTTTAATATACTCTACTTTAAAAATGTCCATATTTTTGTTACAGAAAGCAAAAGAGTTTAATAAAAAGAATACACCACACAAATCTATACTAAATGACGTCATCTGTATTTTTCAACTAACTAACAAAAAAATATCAGCACACAAAGAATTCATCGACTTTGCAGCAATTTAATTTCTTGCACTAACTACTCTTAAAGATAATGACTAAATGTTCTCCGAATATACTTAAAACATCGCAATTAAAACTCTCCAATGAAAGTTAAGCGGATGCATTTACCGTGAAATACCTTAAAGTGAAGACTGCAGACATTGCGATTACAATTAACTGCTCAGAATGAAAGCAATGTAATACAGTATTTATATATCACGCTTACTACTCGTTGATGAAAGTGAAGGAGATGTGATTACATTATTCTATGACAATCTACTGCCAATTTCACAGTATATATATATGTATGTGTGTTACGTTTTATTACTTTCCCGCTGACGACTTGCTGATTGAGAAATTAAGAATAATCTTTGGGTACTAGTACTAGCTCAAAAAGTCAAAGCCCCATGCAATGTAGCATCCTCTTTGATTAAAAGGTAGTTTCGGGTTGGGTTGTTTTGCCTTTGAGCACACTTTTGTTCTCACAACAGGGTAAATGGGTCACAAGCACATCAAGGGTTGATTTGGATAGGGAAAGGACACTGGGGAGTTCTTAAGAGGATGGAAGGTTCTGATCTAAGCCACATAGCGGGTAGTCTTTATCTTAAGCAGAGCAGGGCACGATCTACGGAGCATCAATGGGGCTTTGTCCGCCTTCCTCCCTATTAGAATGCTAGTGAGAGTAATGGAGACAAAGATGATTAAACATGTGCATTTTACACATTTTTCAAAAAATTGTTAAAGACCACTGAAACGGGTAGGAAAATATTATATAGTAATGGAATTCCAGTTTGTTCTCCCTCCCTTTTACTTTTTTTGGCAAGATAGAGTCATTTGCCCCACCCCGCCTTTTATTTTTTTCTAGATCGTGGGTTGAGACAGAGTTTGACACTCCTGCACAAGAGACCATGGTTTTAACCTTCTGTATGAATGACCGCGGACTTTGAAAGCTCTCGTTATCATCTTTCTGATTGAGGGTAGAGTGGGGTTAACGGAAAATACCTCAACTCCGGTGTAATGGAGACTCAAAACTGGGGACATCAGCATTCGGTTACGAGACTGGTGGACTACCGATTAAGCCAATCTCTACCCCTCCCCATCCTCAACCTCAGCAATAGAGAACAAAAAGTAATAAGTAGAACCTACTTAATGTGGCTACTCCTTTCTTTATTCTATGAAAAAAATACTGTTTTCAGTATATATTTTACTCATTACTGGGACCGTAGAGATTCACTTTAAGACATCATTAACTCACACATAATCCTCCAACTAAATGCTCAGTTTTCTTAAGTTTATACCGAACTTCTGCTCTGAGTGACTCACTTTACGATATCTTTGAAATTATATTTGCTATGCTGTGAAGCTCACTGTAATATGATGTAGAGAAACGATAATTATGAATAATTGTTTTGAAACACGAGTAGTTTGATTCGTATCGTGTGCATAATCATTAATTCAAAGACCCTATGAACAATAATTTCATATCCAGAAATAAGTAAGCCAAAAGAATATCACAAACTGAATTATATATATATATATGTTATGTAGGAACTATGAAACTATCGACACTAAAATATAAACGCAAAAATGAAGATAAAAATAACTTCAGAAAAAAATGAAGGACCAAATATAAAATTGAACTCGAGCCATACCTGAGTTTATTCATAACATTAAAAATAAATTCCTTAAAATGGACAAAAACTTAGTCGCGCTTCCTAATATATTACGTTATTTTAAACACAATTTCATCGCCATTCCAGTTCAATGTACAATATTATGACTTTGGCAACCATTTTTTTTTCTCTTGTAATTTTCAAAGTTCTCACGCCTATACGCAAATATTAATATTCATATTTATGGAAATTTAATTTGTAAAACAGAATGTATTGAAACGATAAAAATGAATATATTTGTTTATTAATTTATATACAAATAATATAAAGTTTTTGAAATATTATTTGATTTATTAAAATATTAGTTGATTTATTAATTATATTAGTTGAATATTAAAAATTGTATCTGAATTTTAAGATAACTGGAGTCGTAATTAATGTTACAAAATTTATTTGACACATTACCTCTCCTTATTATAAAGAGCACTAGTTATAGTTCGGATATAACCTACCTCAGATTCTACATTCTCTTTGACACGTAATCGTGTCGATTCCTTTCACAATCTCGCCTCCAAATGGGAAAGGGTGATAGTAATGGCGCATCATATAGCTGAACCATATACTGAGTTACTTCAAAAGCTAAAGTGTTTGAGGTTTGACGGACTGAGTAGTCGGGAATTTGTGTAGCTAACCTTGTATAATATATTCATGAAGCAACACACGCGAAAAAGAAACCAGGTAAATAGAATAAAGCTACTACATTTATATTCGGCTACTTCTCATTAAAACTCAGAATCTATTCTACGTAAGCTGACAGCAAAGTTAGCAAGCTGCTATTGGTTTCAGCTCTGATCACAACTAATTATTAATAGTCATGCACGAAGAAACTTTGAATTTTACCAGGATTGAGTTGAAACCATAGTTTACGACCCTAAAATGTTTCTTAATCATTTTAATTCCTCTTCTAAATTCAAAATATATGTATTAAAAAAAATAACCACCATGCCGGACACGAAATCAGGCCACAAATAACTGGAGAGAACAGATAGGTAACTCTCATAGACTCCAATGAAGCGATCGCAACCTCCATGAATAATGCCCGAAATCTCCATAGAGCCTGCCACCAAAAAATCAGCAGCCATAGTTGGTTTCGAAATGGGGACCTCTGTATCAGGAGTCAGAAGATATGCACGACATCTAGGTTTTGCTTATGAATTTTTTTAAGTATGCTATTGATATTTCATTGTAAGCCAAATGTTTAACACATTGTTCTATTTTCATAGTTTCTTTCATAGTTTTTTTTTCAAGTTTTCCTCATATTATAGTAACATTGAGATTGTAGGAGCGAATATAAAAAATAGACAAACTATGATAATTTTACAGCAGGGAGGGCCAAACGTTTGGACTCTTCGATCGCCTTTTACGATAGAAAATCTTTCGTGATCGACCATAGTACATAAGCGATAATAATGATTTAACACTGCTTGACCAGCTAAGTTTTAACCTCCAAATTTGGCTAAATTTTTCGAACCAATAATTTAATGGAAGAAATAAGTAACTATGAATCCTTAAACGTTTAACGGAAGACCTGTACGCTATAACGTTTTCCACGTATTTATGAAACATAATTCCAACATTAGCATGGTGATAAATAAAGAATTATATGGTTATACTAGAATTATAATATACTTTATTAAAAAATCCTTTAAATCTAGCTGCATATTCGCACACAAACGCAAAATATCATCCGATTGGAATAAATATCCTCGAATTTCATTAAATTAAACGAAGCTCACCGAATACAAAGCTCAATAAATTATTTAAAAAAATTATCCCTTAAGCAGCTGCTTGCCACAGAGCCTGCCAGTTTAATACGCCATGGAGAATAATCTGTTAGGAAGGAGAAACTTCATTTAAAGTGTAGTGGTTAAGAGTGAAAGTATATTGTATAATCATTCTGATAAAACCTGTTTAAACTATGACCAAATATCCATACCTCACCCGGGGCTCGATCACAGGTCCTTCTGATCTGTAGCCAAGCGCACTAACAGACACCTGTAAAAATCAAATAAATGCATAATATCAAATTATTTCCAAAGAATGTATCGTAATATTATCACACCATACGCACAAAGAAATGCTGAATGAGTATGACACATGCAAATTGAAAAATAGTGGACCTCTGGATTTATATAAGTTAAAATATTTTTTTCCTCACATTAAAATTCTCAATTTCTTAACATATAGATTCTATAAAAAGTTCTAATTGTAGGCAATTCAGGCAAATTGAGTGGAGAGAATTCACAAGTAATCAGATAACTAATGAATGATTATAACACATCATCATCATCATCAAGCAGCCATGGGCTACGGAGGTCCAACCAGACCGTGCAATTTAGTTCTCCAAGCAAGTCTATCCTGAGCTACATCTACTGCATCTGGCCACTGCACACCAATTCTAACAAGGTCCTGTTTGACATTGTCTGCCCACCGCATCCTAGGTCTCCCCTTCTTTCTGAGGCCTTTAGGCACACTGTTCATAACCCTATTCGCCAATCTATAATTATTCATACGGGCAACATGGCCAAACCAACGGAGTCTCTCTCTGCACAATATGCTGCTTAAAGGAGGTTGCAAACTCCTTTGCCTAACCTCATCATTAGTTACAAAGTTGAACCACATAATGCCCAAGATACTGCGTAAGCATCTGGAATTAAAAGCATCTAGTTTCCTGTTATCTTGTTTACAAAGTGTCCAAGTTTCACTACCATAACTAACCCTAGAAAGAACCAAACTATTATACAGTCTAATTTTAGTCTTTAGGTGTATACGCCTATTTCTCCACACTCTCCATAGATTCTTAAAAGTCCCGGCAGCAATCCTATTCGTCTGTTAATCTCATGCCGCACATCACCATTATCTGTTACATAGCTCCCAATATAATTAAACTGTGACACCTGTTCAAGACTGCAACCATTCAGATTAACTGAATCACAGCCTGCCTGACCAATTTTCATCACTTTAGTTTTCTCTCTGTTTATAACCAAACCTACTCTACTACCAGTCTCATCAACAGCTCGAATGAAAGAGTTCATCTCATCAACATCATTTGCCAAAAGGGCTAAATCATCAGCATAATCTAAATCAGAAATTTTCGTATCTCCAGCCCATTTAAGGCCAAAATCTTTCCCTTGAAGTGAATTTCGCATAACATAATCAATAACCAAACTAAAGAGAAAAGGAGACAAAATGCACCCTTGTCGAACACCAGAAGTAATGCTAAACCAATTGCTACAAGCCTTACCAACTCTCACACACGACTCAGTGTTATTATAGAGAGCTTTCATTATGTTAACTAACTTGTCTGGTATACCATATGATTTCACAATCAACCACAAATTATGACGATCAACAGAGTCGAAAGCCTTTTTGAAATCAACAAAGCTAGCAACCAAAGGTTTCTGAAACTCTAAACATTTCTCAAGAATCTGCTTAAGTGAAAATATTTGATCCACACATCCCCTACCACTTCTGAATCCACATTGCTCATCACGCAATTGACTGTCAACCAGATTCTTAATTCTATTAAGCACAATCATGGAAAGAACTTTACCTGGAACAGAGAGTAGGCTGATACCCCTATAGTTATCACAAGAACTGTGATCACCTTTTTTGAAAATAGGGATAATAATAGCTCTGGTAAAATCCTTAGGAACCATGCCTTTATCATAAAAGATATTCAGAATTTCAGTCATCCAAGTGGTAACCGAAACATTTCCAGCTGTAAGCATTTCGGTAGTAATTTCATCTACCCCTGGGGATTTATGAAGTTTAAGTTTAGAAACAGCCAAAATAACTTCGGATTGTGTTATAGGGCCAACATTAAAGCCACCAATGCATCTATCATCATTGCAAACAATGGGAATAGAAGTAACCGCATTGTTTAGAACATCACTGAAATGCTCAGCCCACATAGCCATGACAGAATCCTCACCTTCTATAAGCTTACCTTGTTTATCCTTCTATCCCTGTATACCTGTCCGTTTTCTACCACACAAAACATTAACTATGTGGTACAGCTCTCTGCTGTTGTGCTGTCTAACTGCTTCCTCGGCTTTGTCAGCCAAACCATCAAGCCAAAGATTCTTATCAGCAGCTAACTGATCTTTTACACGTTTATTAAGTTCTCTGTAATGCTTTCTATTAGGACTAGTAGGGTATTGATTAAGGACATTCCTGCAGTTCTTTCTTTCAGAAATTAGCTCAAGTGCTTTATCACTCAGATAATTCTGGCTCTTCTGCTCCTTTTTTCCTAAAAGAGTACTGTTAGTGTCCAAAAATGCCTGTTTAAAATGATCCCATTCTTCCTCAACTTCAGTGGTAAGCATACCATGACTGTCATAATGACTAAGAAACCTATCATGGTAAGCTTTGGCTGTAACTGGGTCTTTCAGAGCTTCAGTATTAAAAGTAAATTTTTTAACCCTAGCACAACACTTTTTAAGTTTAAGTTGCAAGACACTTTTAACTACGTAATAGTCAGATCCAATTTCAGCTCCCCTATATGCCCTGGTATTTCTAACAGAACTAGCCCATTTGCTGTTAATTAATATATAATCAATCATATTCCTATGCAGCCCATCAGGTGAAACCCATGTGTACTTATGTATGTCGCGGTGTTTGTAATATGTGTTAGTTATTCTGAAACCATTGAGGTTACTTACCTGTAGGAGACGTTGCCCATTGCCATTGCAGCTACCAATACCAAAAGGGCCAATCACCCCTCCCCAAAGGTCAGAGTCAGTACCAACTTTGGCATTGAAGTCACCAAGAACAAGGGTAATATCTCCTTTCTTGACAGAATTCAAAATATCCTGAAGTTGTTCATAAAACCTATCCTTCTCATCCTCATCGGCATCCTCAGTGGGGGCATAACAGCAGATAACATTCAGGTCTTTAACGCCTGTCTGAAATTTTGCTGTAAGAAACCTTTCATTAATGCACTCATATCCTAGAAGAGCATCACTAGCGTGTCTGCTGAGAAGCAGACCCACGCCTTAGTGATGCTTATTGTCGTCCCTCCCTGAAAAGAGAAATTTAAGATTATTTTTAAGAATCTGACCTTTATCTGTCCATCTGGTCTCTTGCAAGCCGAGAATATCTAAATTATAATGGTGGAATTCTTGTGTGAGGACATCAAGAGAAAAAGCTCTGTGCAGAGTCCTCACATTCTAACTACCTATGGAGAGAAAATGGCTAGTAGGATGTTTAAAGAAACTATGTTTATTGAGAGAGGGAATGCCGACAATATCAAACAGCCCCCTAATCGCAGACATGGGGCAAAGACCCGTTCCCCCACCACTAAAGGCTGAAGCCATTTACACTGGAAGACTTTCTCCAATGTAGAATTTGACGATGCCAATAGAAGCAAAGAGTTCAGGTGCCTGCGATGACCTCTGCTCATAATTATCCACCAGCTGATAAACATATCCTGTGAATCTATTCACTTGGGGCTGTCAACCCACAAACAAACAGAAAACACAGCGGAAGATTTTCCCTCCACAGAAGCCCACCAGTGCAGCAAAATCAGGATCCATAATCAAGCTCAGAGCCATATATCTGTCCAGTCCAGTGGGTTTATATGGTCAGCACCAGGACGCTGTGTGGTTGACCACTCCTCAGCAGGGTAGAAAAAAAAAGAAAAGTAGCCATAGTTGTCCAGATCAGTAGGCTACACTAATTTGGCAGCCCTCCCCTTCCGTTCACTTCCACAAGAGAGTATCTCTTTTGAAAGGTACTAACGGTCTGCACCACGAGAAGGCGGGGTCGGACATTAGGTGCTAGGCCTGGCCGGTTCTATGCATCATCACAGGGGATTGGTGCATAGCTCTCCTTCCAGTGACTACCTAGCTACCATTTACAGACCCCATAACACATATATGTTGAAAAATATTGGAACTCTGGATTAATATAGGTTAAAATATTTTTCCTCACATTAAAATTCTCAGTTTCTAAACATATAGATTCTACAAAAAGTTTTAATTATAGGCAATTCAAGCAAATTGAGTGCAGAGAATTCACAGGTAATCAGATAACTAAGAAAAGTAGCAAATTTATCGAAAATATCGAACGAAATTTTATTACATAAAGCCATGTATTTTACTAAACCAATAAATACTCTGCATCTTGAATTGAATCGCAGTCTTAATTAGCTTATGAAAATGTCATGTATAATAACCTCGTGATTACTTTTTTATATTTATTTTTCTGTTTTTCACTTCTTCGCATGTACATACTTTTTTCCTCCACATGGGGAATGTTTGAGTATCTTTGCTTCCAGATATATATTTGGCAATATCTCCTACATCTAAGTTTTTTTCATATTTTACAGCAATATACATTAATGAACTAAGCCAGACTTCATCATATTATATTCATAACGATATAATCACATCATTGAGCATTAATGGTATAATTATTATATTGATATCACTTATATTTATACTGGAAATATTTTTATTTCTGTTTATTATTGATATTATTTAACTGATATCATTATATAATATTATTATGAATGTTATTATATTGCGTGGATATTACATATTGATTAATCACTAAACTAGTATATTTTTTACATTTTCAAGGTACAGAATTATTACAAAAAGGAAATTACTTAAGTTTACTAACCTTTTCTTGCCAAAAGTTCCATTACTACGATTTGTACGGATGCTCGCTAGACTTAGTCGAACTATAGCCTATAACACCTTTTCTTAATCTTTCAATCCTCTACGGAATAGAAAGCTTTACGGAATTGATTTTCTGTTAAGATATCAATCTTGAAATTGCAATTATAAAAAATGAAAAGTTTCCAATGCCTTAATTATGCATTTTTTTCAAAATTGCGTATAAAAATGTATCCTTGAAGAGGACTTTTTAATGACTTTTCACCGAGCCTAACAAAAACTATTACTCTCCTAAGAGAAAAGGTAAAAAACACTGGAGATTAGTTAGTTTTTTTATGGAGATCAAGATCTCAGCTTATTTATTTAACAAATTTTTGAAGAGATAAGTACAAAAACTCACAGTAAGAAAGTTCCAAATTTTCTAATTATTTGACTGAAATAAAGTCGTAGAGAAATGCATGAAGTAACCTAGAGTTAAACTCCAGACTACAGATGATAATCTGGAAAAAACATTAAACTCAAACAGATTCTATCTATTTTTTATAGATTCTTCTGTCTATTTTTCATAGTTTCCTTGTATTTAGACATACGAATTCACAGATCATCATTGATTTAATGATATTCATCCACTATCTAGTTGTTTTTAACTGATAGGAAAAGATGAGTATAAGAGAAAAAGTCGTCTTAATCCGGGTGGGATCTGAACCCACGATCTCCTGATGACATGTCAGGCGCACTGCTGGTTGTATGCACATGACCGGGATTGCTCTGAAGAAATAGTCTCCAAATACACTCAATACACAGTGATTGACCAGATGAAGTATAGCATAACATCAACAGTAGAAGAGAAAATGATCATCGGCCGGTAGCTCGTGGTCAGAGCACCTGACATGTCATTGGTAGGTCGTGGGTTCAGATCCCACCCGGCTCAAGATAATTTTTCCTCTACATCCATTGTATCCTATCAGTTAAAAAAACAGCTTAAGAGTGGATGAATATTCATGAAACTTTATAGTTTCCTTTAGTCTATTTTAACAGCTAAAAGGTAAATTTAGGAGACAAATTTCTTGCATGAGAGTTTGGCAAATTTCCGCATCCCTATATGTCCAACGATGCAATATCTCTTAGATATAGACAGTTTGTATTGTTCTTTATCATCCCATTATTGAAGGACAACACAACTTCCTCAGCCAAGATGTAATCCCTAACTATGAAAGAGGGAAAAATTGGCAAAAATTCCAAGTACAAAACTTTTTGTTTCTGATTTTAGCTATAATTATTACATTCATTTTGTTAATATCTATAATAAAAAATTTGAATATTTAATTGCACATATTTCGATCATAATGATTTGATTTTTCATCCTTCTTGTGCTGTCCTGAATGGGATAGAAATTGAGTTTACCGCATAAAGAAAGGTAATTGAAGACAGAAGGTTCACGATTGTCTTTATGACAGATGATACATACATGATCTATGTATGACACATATACCGTATTTCTTCGATTCTAAGACGCCATCGATTGTAAGACGCACCTTAATTTCAGCACCACCAACAGAAAAAAAAGCTTTGATTCTAGGAAAAAAAAACTCTAAATTATATTTAACAAATATTTTTATTATAATGGAATTCAATTTACTAACAATAATAGTACCTATTTATCAATAGGTATGTTATTCATCACTTCCTTCTGAATCAACATCAGAGTCTACTTCACATTCAGAATCTGATTCTTCTGAGACGTCTTTATCTTCATTGTCCCATAATATATCGTCTTCTGAGCCATCGAGAGTGTTAGTGATGCAACATTTTTTAACTGAGTGCTGCACTATTCTTTCTGGGATTAGCTTCCAAGCTGTGATCCCATTTCGCCAATTTCGATGCCGGCGCTTTTTTAATTTCTCCGGAAGGTGTCAGAGGAAGGTTGTCAGTCAACAGCCAGGTTCCTGCTTTCTAGTTGTCGCTGAGTGAGCTCCACTATAATGAAATAACGGTGGCTTCACTTTTGGAAAGCGCGGGAAAATATACACGCCACTTTATTCTCCAATGGAATTGGAGAATGCGATAACGGTCAAACTTGGAGGTGGGTTTTCCGCATAAAAACAAAACGTGTGGTACCGTGTGCAAAGCACGGGAAATTTGACAAAAAAAAACTGCTATTCTAAGGCGCCATCGATTCTAAGACGCACCCCATTTTTAGAGACGTTTATATGGGAAAAAAGTGCGTCTTAGAATCGAAGAAATACGGTATATTCTGTTAAAGAGATGCTTTGGAATGAATAATGTTGAAACTCTGAGCTGTGGATACACGTCGTTGAATTATTTTTTAAATACTAAGATGCTTACAAAGTTTAGTACAATATTATGATGTTAGCGTGGGTATATAGAAAAGTTGTCTTGAGCCGGGTGGGATCCGTACCCACAACCTCCTAATACGTTGGCACTCTCAGCTGAATTCAGGTAGGGTGACGGTCATTGGCTAGGTGTTTTGACGTCACATCACTGATGGTAAGCAATCTTATAAGAAGCATGCGTAACATAGATTTGTATTGACAGGAAAAGCAAAAATTACAATTTATTTTTTTTAGCTATTTGAGGTGTATGTAACTATCAGGAAAGTATTCAGTGTTTTGATATACACTCAGCTACCACTTTATTAGTTTACCAAGCCAAGAACAAAGGAATACACGAAAGAACGGAAAAATATATAAATCTTTCGTCTCAGCTGTCTCCGTTGAGACTTCACGCCACCAAACTGTCAGCGGCATTGGAACAACCTCGGTAAACCAGTCTTTTGGTCTCACCCTATCTATACTCATCCTGAGGTTTGGGTTGGGTTGTTTTACCTCTGAGCGGCACTTTTTTGCACACCATGGGCTAAATGGCCAGATCACATGGACCCCGAAGGCTCAGAGAAGGTTGGGGGAGGAGACCCACTGGAACACCTGTTGGGAGACAGATGGTAGTCTCCCGTCAAGGCCATCCAGCCTGTTCTTTAACGTGCACAGGGTATGGCTCTCTCGCACACGGGGCCACGGCTTAACGTCCCATCCGACGAACGGCGGCCTTTCCAAGCCCATCGGTGTCCCCTACTGACAGTGGGCAAGGCGGGGAATTTTGCGAGATAAATCTCAACGCTGACCCAGCTGGGACTCGAACCTGGCAACTACAGATTACGAGCCTGGCGCGCTACCGACTGAGCCACCCCCGTCCCTCATCCTGAGGTGTTCTGACCGCTGAGCTACCAGCCGCTGATTAGTAATACTCTATTTCTGATTGCCGAGGACGAGGAATTACCCTTCATTCTCGGAGAATCAGTTACTAGGACTCTGCATATGAAGGAACTTTTATTGCAGCTCTTCCCAGATTTGACTGCAATTATGGCTAGTCACGCTCCTTGCGTTATTTGACTGCCATTTGTCATCAGGAGGTGGGGATTTGGATCCTACCATTCTCAAATCAATGTTTCCTCTATACCCACGTTGGCATACAACGTGATAGGGTCAAAACTTTGTAACTAAAGAGTGCAGTAATATAAAGTTACTAATGATAATTGATGCTACATGCATATATAATAAATGGTACATTATCTGGCCCTCTGTGGGTGTCCCTGTCAACTAAAGTTTTATACAAACTAGGCTGTTTCTATTTGTTTTGCATTAATCCAATACTGTATACAACATCAGCAGCAAATAAACAATGCAAAGTAGTTTGGTATTTCTGGGATATTTTTCCCTTTTCCTGACTTTGTCACACCTATTCCTTAAGGTTCTTTGTTGTTTCTGTAAAAATATATTTTAGCAACGTGTAAAAGATTTTTATTTGTATTAGTGTGCCTAGCGTTTTATTTTGCATTTCGAATAAGGCAAGCCTCGGTGGAATGAACAGAACAAACTTGGTGGCGTGAATAGAAAAACTTGTGGTTGCTTGAACAGAAAAATCTTGGTGGCATCTGGTTTATTTAAACACATATTTTAGCATTTTCGTAAACTGTAGCCTAATTTTTATTGCTATTTCACGATTATTGAGTTTCAGTTTCGTTCTCCTTAATGACAAATATCGTTTAAGATAAAGTTAAAGAAATGAGACAAAAACAATATACAGATTATTCTAGAAGTTTTACACATATTGCATCCTTTTCGATAACGTCATGTTAAAAATAAACCTATTGAGTTTAGTAAACATCTACCTATTGATTATCTCCTATTGAGTTATCAAACACTCTATGCAAGCATTAATATTTACGAAAATTTACTATTTGGTTATGCTTCTCTTTTCTGTTTCTGCATAACGATTTCAGTTAATTAAAATACATTTTTCTCATCATTTTCCTGATTGCAACATTGCAACAAGCTTTTGCAGAAACATTCTTGATGTTTTCTCGAAGGACAGATTGTTTACAGCTTTTGAGACTGTTCTTGCAAAGGAAATTGAATCTGGTCACCAGTGTAGCTAATCCTCTTTTCATGGTACGTAACAATTCCCAGGTGATGGAAATAACAAACATGTCAAAGACAAATATCTCTCATAATCTCAAACAATCCGATGAAGATTATATACGATGAACAAACATAGAATGTAGTCAGAATAAAGGCAGCATTTTTTTTATCATTTGAATCACTCTTTTAGTAATAAGAAGAACGTGAGTATTTTTTTATTCGACAATCAGAACAGAAAAACAGATGACACAATCTGTCATGCTGTAACAAAAGAAGATCTAAAAGCTGCTGTTAAAATATACGGTAAATTACGATCAGGAAAATACGAATTGATTAGTTGTAAGTATTGTTATGATGATGATGGAATAAAAATATTACTAATGACATAAATGTGCAGAATTTAATTGGACTTGTCATAACCTGAAAAGATTAACTCCACAAAAAAGTTAAAAAATGAAAGTTTTTAAAAATATTCTGAATAAATTTCCCATTCAAACTATTCTTAACAACTGAATTAAGAAGTACAGTCTTTCAACCTAATCTATTCTAAAATTCTGAAAATATACAGCAGGTTGTGAGATAATCTCAGAATAAGAACCGTAATATGTAAATTGGAACTAAACTGTTTTACTTCTAACAAGCCGAATTATCTGGTGATTTATCAGCAGAAAGTTCCATATTTTGCGAAGTTCATTATTTCAATGATACATTGTTAGTAAAACTAAAATCGGTTTCAAAATTTATATAAACCTCAATAGTACCGGCTGCAGCCATACTCGAAGTAAGTCGTTGTCTAATTCATATTTCTGTTCATGCAATTTACATGTTTAAAATGCGAAATAACAAAGATGAATACCTTGATCAAGGATTTTCAAGTATCTTTCTTTTTGACTCATTCCTAGTCTGGATAATAAAGAGCCTTTTTATCTTGTGAATCTTTTTTTTTTCACATCTTTGATCGTATTAAAAGTCATACTAGAATATATAGAATGATACAACACATTACACTGTTGAATATAAGCTGTTATATAATATTAAGCGATAAAGTCAATAATCTTGTAGATCAACTAATTGCATCGAATATTGTCTTTCAGATACTTGCTTAATTGTATCTAGGACTTAAAAATATGAAACTGTGCGAATATAAACCGATGTCGTTAAAACCGACAAAACTTACCATTAAGACTTAGAATTTAAATTGTTGCAATTTGTTTTATTCCAGTAAAAAAAATGCCAAGCTTATAGACACTCCCTTGTGGACTGGAAATGTAAATTATCGTACATTGATTAGCTAGAGAAAAACTCTTTTCTCTTTTTCACATTTTCCACCATCTTAAAGTCTTTCTGAACCAGAAGGACTTTGTGTTAGTGACATTTTATCCATCATGCAGCAAAAAACATCGAATTATTGACAACACTATCCATCCAACTTCCTTAAAATGATAAATCACCATTAATATATTTTACTATTTAACAAGTTTTAACAATGCAACCTACCTCTGACCAACTAAACCAAAAACTCTTTTTAAGAACACCGAAACTAAAACAGTAAAAATTTAGCAGAATAAATATTGAATCTATTTGTTGCCACTGTTGAAACAAATCCAATTAGGAGATGAGAGTTGGTGTTTATAACGTGTGCAAATCGAATGATACTCTTTTTTGTGCGTGTAAATTGTAAATTTCTATCCATCATGATGTGCTTGTTGAACTCTAGTGATCTAGACGTCTTTATTCTTCTCCTACTGCTCTTTCTCCATCCTCTTAGACTGTTCTTGGAGAAATGCAATTTCGGGAGTTTCCTAAATTTCCATTTAAATTTATGCATGAGAAGATTAAGAGCTTTAAATGCAGGACCTACACCACTTGACAATCACAGCTGACACCAGCTTGCTAGCTTTCGTCGGCTGATTGCAGAATCTATCAGATTTTTGCTCTTCTTTCTTTCTCAATGAATCTGGGGGATTATAAGGAAGATCTTGACAATAACGATCCTCCAAGAGAAGGGCACTGCACTACACGCTTGGTGAGCGAATCATTCAAGCCGTTACTGTGGGAGGTTCTGTTGCACATATGCGACGGAGAATTACAGCAGCGTGTTCCTAAGCGGAATAAATATCTTCGTAATGTTGTCATCATTTGATAAATGGGGTAGTAAACGATTTTTTTTTTCAGAAATAAGAGCGCAACGTTGTTATGAATCTTTCGGCCAAATAATAAAATATTGTAATATTATGCTCTACTAACATTATTTTAAAATATTTTTCAAAGGAGAAGAATAGAGTAGAATTCAGTTCCTTCCTAGTTAAACTTTTAATTCCAACTCTAAATTACTGAAACTATTACTCAATTACACGTTACAGTAAAGTATTGGGAAAAATTAATTAAAAGCTATAAAATGTTTTCGATTAAACTGATAGCATTCGGGATATTAACTTTCTTAGTGTATGGTTCAAGCAATGCGATGATTGACACTGAAAAAAAATTTTAAATAGTCTTATTTTTCGTGGATTATTATTTATGATAGAAGAAGCATGAACCTGATAGTAATAGATTAAGTTTTCGAAATTGATCATGTCATGTTCTATTCTGTCCAGTGTGAGCATTGAATACTTAGTTTATCAGAGGCTATTTCATGTTTTGCATGATAAAATGGCTTTTAATATATATATTAAACCTTTATATAAGGTAGTTTTTAAGAGATATTCCACTGACAGCAATAATCTACCTTCTTTTCTGAGAGAAGTGTGAGAAATGCAACTTTTAAGATTTATGAATTAAAAAAACAAATGCTTTTATGTCGTATAATTTCTAACGAAATACTATTTGCATTTTTCCCATCATCCGCTAGCTGAAATAAAAACTTTTTAGGAATGAAAGAGTAGGTAAAAAAAACTTATTGTGAGTTTCTCATATGCGTCGTAGGCGATATGTGTTCTTCTAGTTTTTATCAAAATCTTTTAGATGATAAAAATAATAATTTTAGTAATAAAGTGTTTAATATTTAAAAATATTACAGGACAAATATCATTCTGATCCGTCACAGTTACTATTAATCGCTTTCTGCTATTATAAATAGCATACGAAATTTGACTTTTTTTTTTATTAAAGGTTGCAATGCTTCCATCCATTCATCCACATACATATATGCATGCATGTGCTCACTACATATTGTAAATAATGCAGTAAACTATGATGAGCAATGTTATGATGAAAATTGTATGGAATTATTAAGTAAAATATATGCTAATTTTAAAGGTTTATTAAAATAGTTAAATGCTTTTTTCCCGACTTAATGGATCTATTTACATGTTCTTGGAAAAAAATTAAGAATAATATAAATATACTATCTAATGAACTCTAATAGATATCAAATGATCGTTCAATGAAAATGAAAACAAGTATTAAATAAATGAGTGATTTTTAAATATAATATGTAAATCAACCAGGCTCAGGTTTAAAGTGAGCCTTCCAGCAGGGTAACTGATTTCATATGTGGTTAGGAGATCGTTCATATCGAGATTACCAAGATCTTAAAACTGTCTCAACGCTATCACATATGAAAGTTTACGACGGAGAGTTTTGGAAGACTTCAAACTACGCTAGGTTAGATAGCTTAGCCAGTAAAAAACTTGGCGCTAAATCTTCGATTCCAGACATTGATTTAAGTGACGGGTATTTAATAGATAACAACTTGTAAGTCTTCCAAGGATTATAAATGCAAACTAGCACATGCATCAACTAGAAGCCATAGCGAACTCAGCAACAACTGCGTTCAGTAAAGTTACTTGGATGCTGGAATCGTTTTCCAAATTTTAGCATATGATATATACTACCAGTAGTGATTGTATTACTTTTCCATGCAATACGAAGGAGAGACTAAATTTGTATAAAGGGCAAGAGACTAGAACCCAGAAAAAATATCTAAAATAACCTTGGAGTTTAACATGGCTCACAGATTATCCCATATTTTACATTCAAGGGATATTTTAGACGCTGCGTTATCTGCCAAATATCAAGGGAATTGCCATCATTCTGAAAACATTTGAAGAATAACATAGGAGTAGTAGTGTCATGTTTTGGGCATATATATCTCTGGGTGGTTGTACAGTCGCTCAAAAAATATCCAAACACTATGGTTGATTAAAGAATTCAGAAAAAAAGGTCAGTAATTTCTAAAAAAAATCGGTGCCAGATATTTTTTCTGAATTCTGTAATCAACTAAAGTGTTCGGATAATTTTTTGAGTAACTGTACTTGTCATTGTTGTGGACACCACCACTGCATTAATGCATAGAGATGGGGTTTGACTTTAGGTTGTTTTATCTCTAAAAGGCCCTTTTTGTACACAATGGACTAAATGGCCACAATTTTTGTACACAATGGCCAAGTCACAAGGATTCATAAGACTGGTGAAAGGTTGGGGGAAGAGACCCACTGGACAGCTGTTGGTAGACAGATGGTAGCCTCCCTTCAAGACCATCCTGCGTGTTCTCTCCCACACACGTAGCCATGGCTTGAAGTTCCATGCGACGGACAGCGACCTTTCCAACCCCAGTGGTGACACCTACTGACTACCGGTATGCAGACAGTTTACGGAGATAAATCTCAATGCTGGCCCAGGCGGGACTCGAACCTGGGAACTACAGATTACGAGCCTGGAGCGCTAT
The DNA here is from genome assembly GCA_038380435.1 of Ryuthela nishihirai. Taxonomy (NCBI): domain Eukaryota; kingdom Metazoa; phylum Arthropoda; class Arachnida; order Araneae; family Heptathelidae; genus Ryuthela; species Ryuthela nishihirai. The sequence continues at coordinate 15,819,533 of JAWZYU010000011.1, forward strand.
CGTCTGTGCCACCCCTGCCCCAATCCTGAGGTTCTATGCTTGTATTTATGCAGGTACAATATAAGAATATCATTCTGAATGATGATAATGTCCAACCTAATCGTTCCAGAATGGTAGAGCAATATCTTTAAGCGTACGCAATAAGCCATTTGGGATCATTGCTCCTGAATATATAGAGACTTCTTGCATTCCTCAACTGCCTGATAATATCTTCCAGTAGCTTAGATTGGAACACTGATCACCCTACTTTCGGATCTCCTAATAATATAATTTACAGCATTACATCACTAGAAATGCATGTATTACCCTCAGGAGTAATCAGAACTACTAATGAGGCTTTTCTTCCCAGTTCTGTTCTAAACGTTACATTTAATCCTAGTGATGATTTTATGATTCAGGAGTTTTAGCATTTTATCTCCTCTTTGGATTCTATTCAAACGCTTGAAGCTTCAATAACAAGTAATCTGATGCAACCATTTGTTGGTGGGTCTGTAAATTGTAGCTAGGCATAAACTGGAAGGAGATCTGTGTACAAATCCACAGTGACGATGCACAGAACCGGCCAGGTCTAGTACCTAATGTCAGACCCCGTCTTCTCGTGGTGCATGCCTTTAGTACCTTTCAAAACAGATATTCTCTTTCGGAAGGGAACGGAAGTGAGGACTGCCAGTTTAGTGTGGCCTACTGATCTGGTCATCTATGGTCACTTTTTTCCTTTTTTTCAAACCTGCTGAGGAGTGATCAACTTCATAGGGTCCTGGTGATGTCCTTTATCCCACTAGACTGGATTGGTTTATGAATTTCAGCTTGATAACACATCCTGGATTTATTGCACTGGTGGGCCTCTGTTGAAGGAGAGTCTGTCGCTGTGTTTTCTGTTTGCTTGCGGGTTGCCAGCCCTAAGTGAACAGAGGTACGGGATACCTTATATCAGCTGGTGGATAATCCTGATCAGAGGCCATCGCAGATACCTTAATCTCACTTAACTAGTTGGGCATCGTCAATCCTAAACTTGTGTAATTTCTCTCAGGTAGGTCTATGACTCTTGAAAAGGTCCACTTGAAACGGTGGTGCCTGAAGTTCTTACCAGATGGGTGGCTTCAGCCTTAGCAATGGGAGGATCTCAACACTCACTTTGCTAGTTGGGTATCACAATCCTAAACCAATCCTAAACCGAAGGAATGTTTCTCAGACAGATCATATGGCTCTTGAAAAGGTCCACTTGAAAAAATAGTGTCTGAAGTTCCTACCAGCATCGGTGACTTCAGCCTTTAGCGGAGGAGAAATAGGACTTTTCCGTTTGATATTGCTGGCCCTACCTCTCTCAATAATCCTAGTTTCTTTAAAAATCCTACTAATCATTTTCTCTCTGCAGGCACGTGGAACGTGAGGACGTTATATAGAGATTATTCTCTTGATGTCCTCACGCAGGAATTCCAGCATTATAACCTAGATATTCTAAGCTTGCAAGAGACCAGATGGACAGGTAAAGGTGAGATACTTAAAAATAACTTTAAACTTCTCTTTTCAGGGAGGGAGGATGGAAAGCATCTCCAAGGTGTAGGTCTGCTTCTCAGCCGACAGGCCAGTGATGTTCTTCTAGGATATAACTGCATTAATGAAATATGTCTTACCGCAAAATTTTAACATAAATTAAGGACTTGAATGTTATCTGTTGTTATGCTCCCACAGAGGACTCTGATGAGAACGAGAAAGATACGTTTTTCAGCCAGCTTGAGGATATTTTGAATTCTGTGAAGAAAGATATTTCTCCTGTGCTAGGTGACTTCAATGCTAAAGTTTGTGCTGACTCTAATCTTTGGGTAGGAGTTTTAGGCCCCTTCGGCATTGATTACCCCAATGGCAATGGGGGATGTCTCCTACAGATAAGTAAACTTAATGGTTTGCGAATAACTAGCACATACTTCAAACAACGGGACATTTATAAATATACACGGGTTTCACCTGATGGGTTGCACAGGAATATGATAGATTATATTTTAATTAACAGTAAATGGGATAATTCAGTTAGGAATAACAGGTCATACAGGGGAGCCGAAATTGGGTCTGACCATTACCTGGTCAAAAGTGTTTTGCAGCTGTAGCTTAAAGAAATCTTGTGGTAAGGTTAAGAAAATTAGCTTTAACACTGAATGTCTGAAAGATCCAGATAAATCTAAAGTATACCATGATAGGCTACTTAGTCATTTTGACAATCGTGGTTTGTTTACTGCTGAAGTTGAGAAAGAATGGGATCAGTTTAAACAGGCTTTTCTTGAAAGCAACAGTACTCTTTAGGGTAAAAGAGAACAGAGGAAACAAAATTATTGAGTGATAAAGGTATGGGACTTATTTCTGATAGAAGGAAGTTCAGGATTAATATGAATCAACACCCGACTAGTTCTAACAGAAGGCATTACAACGAGATTAATAAACGTGTAAAGGATCAGTTAACATCTGATAAGAATCTTTGGCTTGATAGCTTGGCTGACTAGGCAGAGGGAACAGTTAGACAGCACAACATCAGGGGGTTGTACCAGATTGTTAATGTTTTATGTGGGAAGAAATAGACAGATACATAAGGATTAAGCGATAAACATGGTAAAGTAGTTGAAGGTGAGGATTCTGTGATGGCTAGGTGGAATATATAAATTAGAATTTAGTTATGATTAGAATAATGATAAAGTTTGGGTAATGAGATTTTGATAGAAATGAAATAAGTTAAAACGCTCGGATATAGTTCACTACTTTTGCAGTGTAGCTGATTCAGTAAGAATTTATCTATAAACATTTCCTACAAAAATATATAAATAAATTCATCATGTTATCAAATTGTGTGGCGGCTTGTTTCTCGAAAAACGGTATTCTCAGAAATAATATGGCCTGCAGCTATATCTCGCATAGTGTGTGTACAGATTAATTTGGTATTAATGAAATCAGCAATGAATGATTCATCATTTAGTAGCATCATAGATCATCTTTCATGGTCTGCTTTAATGGAATTACACAATTATCTGCTTTACCTTATGAATGGCAGGCTTTAATAGAATAGAGTGAGGACTCATGTTGCTAACGAAAACACAATGATCTTAAGTCTTGCTGTCTGCGTGTAGAGCCATTTTTTACTATTTATGAAGGGTCAGGTTATTTTACCTCTGAAGGGCAATTTTTTGCACACAATTGGCTAAATGGCCAAGTCACAAGAACCCCGAAGGCTGGGAAAAGGTTGGTTGGAGGTGTACGGTTCCCCTTGAACAGCTGTTGGGACACAGATGGCTCCTTTGAAGACCATCCAGCGTGTTCTCTCCCACACACGGGGCCACAGCTTAACGTCCCATCCAACAGACACCGGTTTTTACAAGCCCATCGGTCTCCCTTACTGACAGTAGGCAGAGAAGGAAGTTTTGGGAGAATATCTCAACGCTGGCCCAACTGGAACTGGAAACTCGGACTGCAGATTACAAGCCTGGTGCCCTACCGACTGAGTCACCCCCGACCCATATAGGAAGGACAGTGTGCTAAATGATAATGCAAATAGCGCGAAAATTCAAAAAGCACAAAGATGCCTCTTGTGAAAATCATTCAGCTTGTGATTTAAGATATATATAAATCTGTACCAAATAAAACCTCTTTTACATTAGATGACGAAGTAATATCGCATCTGATGGTGGTCAACTTAAATAAAAATCGGTGCATTCTTTCAATTAAGTGCAGAAGTTGGGAAAATAATTAGATCTCAATGCCCCCAAGGTCAGAGATCTAAAGCGCAATCTTCCTATTGCGTATCTGGGAACTAAAAATTGGAGAAAAACTCTTTCATATATTTATTGGAGGATAGTTCATATACAAATATATGTCACCTATTGCAATTTTAGTCGTCTTATGGTCGAGTGGTTGGCGTGTTTAGCTACTGATCAAAGGGTCCTGGGATCGATCCGCGGGTAAAACATGGATGTTGTCTTGTTCTTCTGCTGAGATCTCCCCCATCCTCACAGATCATCTACTATGGGATATTAACTGACAAGTTATAGTAAGACCTCTGTGGTAAGCAGCTGCTTGAGGGAATATTTATAATAATTTTAAAACTAGACAGCTTCATATGCAGTCATTTTAAGTTGAGGCAAAAATATACGCGTCAAAATCATTTAGGGACCTTAATATGGTTATTAAGGGGCAGAGGGAAGGGGTATCTAGTCGGTAGCGACTTAGCTACCCCTTCCCTTCTGCCCCTTAATAGACTTGCAATTGTAAGACTTGCAATCTGTAGTTCTCAGGTTCGAGTCTGAACTGTGCCTGCGTTGAGATTTATCTCTGCTAACTCCCACCCTGCCCTCGGTCAGAAAGGGGACACAATGGGCTTGAAAGGCCGTTGGATGGGACGTAAAACTCTGGCTCCTTTGTTCAAGAGAGCCGTACACTGTACACGTTAAAGAACACGCTGGATGGCCTTCACGGGAGGCTATCATGTGTCTCCTAACAAATGCCCTGTTGGTCCATTTCCTGCAACCTTCTCTGAGTCTTTGGAGTCATTGTGATTGGCTTTTTAGCCCATTTTGGGAAAAAATATAATTGCCGCTCAGAGGTGAAACAACCAACAACTGTTATTAAGACTGCATGTAAAATGCGGTCGTGCTAATGTGGATTAATCTTGTTAGTCATGTTAATAGATTTTTCAGGTTTGAAGAAGTTACGTTGAAAATATAAATTTTGTAACATACTCTTCCTTAAAAACGGTAAAGACATCTTCAAAAAAGGCCCACTGCACCTACAAATATATATATACATACATACATACATACATACATACATACAAAATCCCCATACAGCCATCGGCTATGAAGGTCCAACCAGACTGTACAATTTTCCCCTCCAGACATGTCTATTTTGTGCTACCACTGCTGTATTTGGCCACTCTAGGCCAATTCTAGCAAGGCCCTGTTTGACATGGTCTGCCCATCGCATCTTAGGTCTCCTCCTTTTTTTGAAATCCTTAGGCACACTGTTCATAATCCTGTTTGCCAATCTACAGCTGTGCGTACAGGTAACTTGGACAAACCAACGCAGTCTCTCTCTGCACAACCTGCTGCTCAAAGGAGGTTGATGACTCCTTCTTCTAACCTCATCATTACTTACAAAATCAAACTACCTAATTCCCAAGATACTGCGTAAGCATCTAGAAACAAAGGCATCAAGTTTCTTGTTATCCTGCTTACAAAGGGTCCATGTTTCGCTACCATAACTTACCTTAGAAAGAACCAGACTATTATACAGCCTAATTTTGGTTTTTAGGTGTATACGCCTATTTTTCCATACTCTTCATAGCTTCTTAGAAGTCTCAGCGACAATCCCTGTGATGTTAACTCTTCGTTTGTCGGTCCCTCGGTTCGATCGCTATACGCGACGGGTGAAAGAGTCTTTCGGATAGAATCAAACGGTTTATTCACAATTGCAGAGACTCGATACTGAGGCTCCTCCCCAATAAATTGGTTCAACTTAGTCCTTGGTAAAACAATAACTATCCTTTATTTACATAAACTACATAGACTGATGAGGAAAAACACACTCGTCACTCATTTACTATGAATTACAAAACCAGCTTACTATCCCAGTTCAGCTGTTTTCCCGAGAGCCTACGTACCGCTAATACCAGTCGGCACTCACCAGCTTTTCAATTTTATGTCCTCACACTTTGGGAACTCGACCGGCTCTCCCGTTCTCATCGTTGCCAAACCCTTTCTTTTCTTTCTTCCGCTGCCTGACCACCTGGGCCGTCCGCTAGCAGTTGGGCGACATCCGTCCCTCGGGGCACTGCCCCTTCAATTAACTTTCCAGATGCCAGGACAGAGGCCTCCCCGTAGCATATGACTATTTTGGCGAAATCCAAAATAAATATACACAGCCTGAACAAAAAAAATCTAAAAAGGCCTCTAGCCTGACAATCCCTATTCTATTTACCTCATGACACACATCACCAGTATCTGTTACATAGCTTCCAAGATAATGAAACTGAGACGCAAATATCATTACACAAACTCTATCATTATTCTAATTATAACTAAATTCTAATTTATATAGAAATATTTTCATTATTTTTCATAAATAATATATATTAATTAATAATTTATGAATATTTCAGTTTTTTAAACAATGCGTGTACATATATTTCGACATATTACACAAATTACCTAAAGCTATACAATTTGTACTTGGATTGCTATTTTATAACTCAAGCACAGTTACTTGTTTGAATTAAATAGTGAGTATTATTTCTTTCTATCAATAAACAGTTAAAAATATAAAATTTATTTTACTTTTCAGATAATCAGTTCAATTCTTGAAAAATTCGAGAGTTAAGTATGATTTCAACTTATTCTTTATAAATTACCGTTTCAGCCGTTTGCAAGATTTTGGGTTCAGCTATTTTGACTTTGAGCGGCATTTTGTTCATTCAAAGGCTAAATGCTAGATAACAAGTACACTAAAAACTCAGAAAATGTTGAGGAAGGGATCCACAGAACAGCTATTGGAAACCTCTAGTAAAGGCCCACTAGCATGTTCTTAGTGTGCACCGGGTATGGATATTAATTCGATATACCTTTAGTATACATTATGTGATGCATTGGTAATATTTTAAATCACAGCACTTCAGAGTAACAACTTTTTGAACACTATTATGCTGTAGGTCATCGTGGGCATAGGTAAAAATAGTATTGAGCCTGGTGGAATCTGAACCCATGAAGTCCTGATGGCATGTGAGGTTCACTGACCTCTCAGCTACCGGCTGCAGACAAATTATCCTCCATTGCGGATGTTAAACCCCATCATTGTAGAATCTGCCACTGGTGGCTGATTCTACAATGCTACCAGTGAATGGCGTTGTCTATTTAATGTACTTACTGCAGTTATCCTAGGTTCAGTTGCTTTTACTGCAGTTATCCCATGTTCGGGCTCTCGACAAGACATGAGAAAATTGATTAAAAGTTTTTTTTTTTTAATTTTTATCAGTTATCCTCAATTCTTAAGCACAATTCTTAGGCATCTGTAGTACATTCATCTACTGTATTATAAATTATCTGTTACATTAGATAAGCCCATATTGTGACGGTTGCACTTTACATAGTCTTAATAAAATAAAAGTCTTTAAGTGATTTCGATGCGATTTAACTTTTTGGAGCCGTCCCGCTGCCGAATGGTTAGCGCGCTTGGCTGCTGATCTAAGGGACCTGGGTTCGAGCCCCGGGTAAGGCATGGATGTCCGTGTTGTTTTTCTGTTGAGGTCCTGCCATCCTCACAGACCTTCTACTATGGCATGTAAACTGACAGGCTCCTGTAAGACCTCTGTGGAAAGCAGATGCTTGAGGGAATTTTTTTGACTTTTTGACACATCATGATTGACATTGCTCCAAGAAAACGAAAAACTACACATCATCAACTACACCCGCAACTTACAGACGCATCAAGAATTTGTTTTCGATTTCTCATACACACACAAAATAACTACATAAATGATGGGAGAGTAACATGACTACGCATTTGAAATCGTAAAATCCAGTCAAAACATCTTCTTGAACTAAGCAGTTTATGCTACAACATAGAGGAAAGAACTCCAGTGTTCTTTATTTGAAGGATTCGATTATTCCAAATTTCTTGAAGAATAATAGAAACAGGTTAAGGTGATTAATAATATATATGTCTTAGTTTCGCGTTACCAGTTCAAACTAGCTTAACTATTGGAAAGTCATCATCATAACTCACTTTCATTTCGTTCAGCAGGTGTTTTTTCAGACTTTTCCGCTCTTTGAAATTTAAATCTTTCGCTAGAAATTCCGCACCTACTACTTTACTTTAAGTCGTTAAAAGCTCTCTTTCAATTTATCTTAAGTTCCATTCAACAGTTCTTTAAGATCATGATAGCGAAGTTAATTTTGTCGTTCTCTATAGTCTTTCTTTATAGTTCTCTCTATATTTCTTTCTATTACTTGAAGTTAAAATTTTTATTGATAATTTCGAAAAATGTCACTTCTTTTAGTTTACCAAAAAAGCCAGCTCTCAGGCAGAAAATGGATTTAATAATACTGCGCGGAATTATTGAACGCGGATATCTTAATACCATTCTCTCAAAATCTCTCACAAACACTTTTACGTACATAAGGGTACAATCTGCAGCCAAAAGTGGCAAGGATAAAACAATCCAGATTGAGAATATGGCGTAAGTTTATTTTACACAGAAACCTTAAACACAATTCTCAAAAAAAAATTCACATAAACACTTTTATGCACTAAAGCGTAAAGCATCCTGTCAAAACCAAGAGCAGCAAGGTAATCCAAAAACTTAATCATTTGTTACTTGAAAATAACTTTTAAACTTTTACTATATATATATAGTTCTGATGTTTTCTTTTGCAAAAGAAACTGTTAAAATGACTTCATAATAAAACTAGAAGAGCACATATTGTCTCTAGCTAATAGGGAGGCTTGTTTTAAAAGAGAATGAAGTTATTTATTGATTTTTGCACCCTTTAAAAGTGATAATTAGAAATAACGGATGATTGGGATTTTATTTTAATTATTATTTTATAATTACCTCTCTGTGGCAAGCAGCTGCTTGAGGGGGTATTTATTTATTATTATTATATAAAATAAAAAAAATTCTCATTTATTCCTAAAAATGAAAACATTCCTTTCCCACGCACCCCTGTGACTGCTGCTGCTATTCCCTGCTGGGTCAGCGTTGAGATTTATCTCCGCAAAATTGCCCGCCCTGTCCACGGTCAGTATCGAACACTACGGGCTTGAAAAGGCCGCAGTCCGTCGGATGGGACGTTAAGTCGTGGCCCCGTATGCAGGAGAGTCATACCCTGTGAACATTAAAGAACACGCTGGATGGCTTTGACGGGAGGCTACCATCTGTCTCCCAACAGCCATTCCAGTGGGTCTCCTCCCCCAACCTTCTCTGAACCTTCGTGGTCCTTGTGGCCTGACCATTTAGCCCATTGTGTGCAAAAACAGTGCCGCTCAGAGGTAAAACAACCAACCAACCGAAAAGCTGCTGCTAGTGTAATATGTACGTGACACTCTACCACCGAAATTTCAAATTTCTACTATAAATGGAACACGTGTAATATTTATCTCAAGTTTTACATTTTCCACACTTAGCGCTCTAAAGTGATGACAATGAAAATTACCTGAAGATTTGAGAAATGTGAAACTATTTTATTACTGCTTATACAACTGAAAAGGATATTTTTATCTTTTAAAATAAAAATAAAGTTGCGTTTTTTACCCTCTGGAGGCAAGTAGGCGAAAGCTCAAGGGGCGGGGGGTCAGGCTCATAATCTGCAGTTCCCAGGTTCGAGTCTTAGCTGGGTCAGCGTTGAGATTTATATTCGCAAAATTCCCTGCTCTACCCACCGACAGTAGGGGACACCGAGGGGCTTGGAAAAGCGCCATCCGTCGTATGGGACGTTAAGCCGTGTAGCATAAATCCATCGCTTGCAATAGTCGCTTAAAAGTTTATAATTTTCAACTTTTCTACCATTAGAATGAGCTTATTGAAACTTTTAGGGCACTCGAAAGGTGAGAATCGTAATATTTCATCAATACCTATTCAAGCCAAAAAATAATTTTTAATTTCTCTCCGAAAACAAATTGTTGAATGTGTACAGTTGGACAGATGGACAAAAACACAGATATCAAAGTCTGTACAACTTGTGCAGCATTTTTGTCGATGTCAATTAATCTCCACTGTCAGGGAAATTGCTATGAATGTTTCTATTTCCCCGAGGAAATACATTTTCAACCCATATATATAAACGAAACAAATTCGGCAGCTTATTGAATTTGTATACATATATACACATGTAAATGCAATAAGCCAATTTCCCTGTCATCACTAAATTTTCAGAGGTAACGCTACATATCCGAAGAATAAATTTATATCTGATTTCTGCATCCATCACTGAAGGCTATATATTATTTTTCAGTCGAAACACGCGATCAAATTACTCTGCATGGTTAGGTCGCGGCAATCATGCACCATTAAAAGACAGCGCGGGCGGCTAGCTGACCCGATCAACAAAGATAGCAAACGCTGAATCATCAATCAGGTCTTCTGTCAAGTAGTCACCTTCCCGTGAAAGAAAAGAAACAACTGCGTTACATAAGCATGCGGAAGCGAAGCCTGGGTGGGAGGGAAGCCCATATAAAAGAATCGCAGTTAGTTAAGCCATTCCTCTCCTGTTCTCAAACTTCACTAGATTCCTATTTAAACCTCCGTTTCATTATGAAGGTATAAGTTACCTATGTTTTTCTTTAAGTACATGAAGTGCGGAAACGGAACTGGATAATTTGCAGTTAATGTATTTTCGATAGCATTGCATATCACCTTTGTGCGTTTAGCACATATATTCCTGTTCCATTTCACATTTTCATTAGAGCTTCAAATCCGTCGCTTGCTGGTTTTTCTTATTGCACGTCGTGTGCTGTGTTATTTTTTTTAAATTCTACTCTGTAAAGAAAGATATGATGTCTCAGATTAATTCTTTTACCGAAATTCGTTTTTCAGTTATTAGTTTATTTCCAAATATTACGCAATTCCCATTCTTTGAATAATTGTTTATGTAAGCTTTAAAATGCAGTGAAGTTTCTTAGATTTTCTAAGGGTTTTTTTTTCGCTAAAAACACTTAATGTTTTACTTTTCCGATAATATCTGACAATGAATCAAATATTGAAATTCATTCATTTAATCAAGAGAAATAAAGTAAGAGACTAAAGCATAGCAGCTATTTGTAATAATAATTATTAGAAAAGAAAATTATTAGAAAGTCATTCATTATTAGAAAGTTCATCAACTAAGAGCTGCTGTGCTCTAATTGGGGATATTGACTAATGCTGTGCTTCTCAACCTTTTTCATGTCTCTGTATAGTTATTACTCGTTCACTTCTTTCAGGCTCATATATTACTGAGCTCACTTCGTCGCAGCACATTTATTACCAAGTTATTTTCGTCGCAACACAATGCGCATTTAAAAATATAACGCTATCCTTTTAAAAATGGAAAATGAATGTTATTTTTTCAAGAAATTTTCATATTTTTCTTTAAGAACATAATTTGAAAAACAGTCGGATTTCTGGTCCTTCCGAATTTTGGGATGCCGGATTCGGAGTACGTTACTGTAATAAATTTACAGGCTTCCTCTCCTCTGCTATTTGGGTTAAACTAGTACATACTGCATATGAGAATGTGAAAGACTAAATACGAAAAACGACATATGGATAGACGGACAGTTTGAAATTGTAAGTATACGAGGGACGTTCAAAAAGTTCTTGATATGCATTTGCAGAACAAAACCCATTGTACTTACCTCAACAAAACTTTTCCTGTCCTTCAAAGTACACCTCTCTGGCATCTAAGCAAAGTTGCAGACGTCTACTTCAATTCTAGGGTGCTTTGTGATAATCCTTTTGCAGAATACTACGAAACTCTGAATGAACGTATTTTACAAATTCTTCCACTCTAGAAAAACGCTTTCTTTTTAATATTTAAACAATCAAAAATCGCATGGTGCAAGATCGGGCCAATATGCAGGATGGGGTAGATTGGTCCATTCTGCATATGTAATTCCTATGATACTTTATTACTTCAACTTCAACTTTATTTTACAAATAAATATTCATTTGTTTTTCCTATAAACAACCCACAAGCTAGGCATTTCTGGCTTGTAATATTACATATTACATATATATATCATATTGCATTTACATATTATATTGCATTTACATATTATATTGCATTTACATATTATATTGCATTTACATATTATATTGCATTTACATATTATATTGCATTTACATATTATATTGCATTTACATATTATATTACATATTACATTTACATTACATTAAATAAATGAATAAATACGCCCCCCCCCCAAAGCAGCTGCTTGCCATAGAGGTCTGACAGGAGAAAAACAACACAAACATCCATGCCTTGAACACAAACATCCATGCCATCCATGAAAAACAAAACAAACATCCAAACATCCATGCCAACACAAACATCCATGCCACGACCGAGATCCCTTAGATCAGTAGCCAAGTGTGCTAACCACTCGGCCACGGAGCGGCTAACATAGAAATACACCTAGAAATTTAAACATATTAACATATACACATACACACATGAAAATTTTCAAGATATCTGTATTTTCAAATATTATCATAATTCAAATCAAAATAATTCGCAGTTTCAGGATGTAGGAAACATGACTGATCTATTTATAATGCTATGAGCGAGAGTGAAAAATATTACTTCCACCGTATGAGGCAGATTGGTTTCCCAATTTCCGACTAGATAGCGCCAGTGGGGAATTATTAAAAATGTGTGGGAATGCTTACATGTCACAATGTTGAAGAAAGCTTTTGATGGTCTAGCAGTTATGACGCAGATGCTTCTGGGAGACTTGATTGGTCGAATCTCAATGAGGACTAAACCAAATTATTTCAAGTGTTTCTTGTCAACAGGACAGCCCTGTAACACTTTATTACTGAATTATTTATAAAACTGTGAGCGAGAGGGACAAATATTTATTTCATCACAGGAGGAACAATTATATATCCAGTTTGGTTGCTCATTCTAAACATAGATATCGCCAGTGGCAAATTTAAAAAACATGCTTATATGTATCAATGTTGAAGAAAACGATTAATTTCTGATGGTCTAGCGGTTATGACACCTGGTATGCTTCTGAGAGACTGGGGGTTCGAATTCCACTCAGGATGAAAACAAAATTTTTCAGCAGATTATTTCAATAACTTTTGGAACTCCCTTGGTAATAATGTGACGTTAACGACAAAAAAGTAGAAAATGATATTATCTAATGAAATAAAATTGAATGTATTTGGTGTTTCGTTAACTCCAACTTTTTGCTGAAGTTTAAAAGAGCTAATAAGGTTTTTTTTTTTCTCTTCTCTCGCTACGGTGCTTTCTATTCTATTGAACTGCCTGAAAAACAATAGTGTGATGCCTTTCTCGCACCAGCCTTTTTTTTCTGCCTCAGCCCAACACACGTCCTACGAATGGCCTGTTATACCCTCCAGCTTTTGTATATATTCTTTTCAGGGTTTTTCTGTTTGGTTTCACCTTCTAAAGGTGGCAACCAGACGTTGAGGCTCCACATTTAGAATTCTTTCACACTCGAAATGGAAAACGAGACGTAAGGTGGAGAGAGAGAGCACTTTTCGTTTTTTCACAGAGTTAATGGCGTCTATCGCATTCAACCGATAACGAAGTACGGACACTGCCACAGTGACGAAACTTGGCTTCTTATCACCCATCCATTCGATTGGATGTCGTTGGAGAGATCCAATTCTGAAGGTTTTATTTTTGCCGAGGAAAGAAAAACCAGCAACATCTACGTCAGAATGAGAATAAACCTAATAGAAATTCAATTATCTTAGACATTCAAGGCTTCTGATTTATTGTAATCAGTGAAGGACTTCTGGAAAAAAAAGATGAAAATAAATGATAGACATTAAAAATGTTTGGAAAAAATTTGGAGAGGAATGGAAAGATATAGATAAAGTAAATATGGTGTTAAAAATGGCGAATGAAAGAGATGAAATGCTATTAAATAAACGGAAGTATTAAAGGATAAAAATAATATGATCTTTAAATGAATGGGTAATAAAAGATTAAAATGGAAAAAGAATAATTTTAAAAACTCGTTGTTATAGTTTAAAAATATTTTGCTTCTTACAGCAAATTAAAAATAAAATCCAAGGAAATGGCTAACCAAGATAAAGTAAAAATAACGATTTTGGGTTGTTTACCAAATTTTTGCGCACAATGGACTAAATGGCCAGGTCACAAGGACCCCGAGGGCTCAGAGAAGGGAACATACTGGGCAGATGCTTGGAAATAGATGGTAGCTTTCGGTCAAGGCCATACAGGGTGTTTAGAGAGCACAAGAATGGGTGCCATTCACACCGGGCCACGGATGAACGTCACATCCGACCAGGGGCGTATAGAGGGATCTATGGTTGGGAGGGAGGGGTAGAGAGAACGAAAATTTTCCAACTCGGAAATTCAAATTTTACCGATTGAGAAAATAAATACTTTACACAAATTTAATTATGTCTCCGTCAGTAACGTACCCGGAATTTCGCTCCGTGAGGGAACTTTAATATTTCGGATTGGTCGGACATTTCAATTTTTGTGTATTTGCAGTTTTATTGTTTAGAAGGCTATAAACTAAAGAATCTTCTGAAAGGTATTCTCTAATCTGATGGCATCCGTGGTTCGACACTATTTAAGAAATTTTTCGAAAGGTAAAAGCTACTTCTTTATTAAAATAACTTACGAATTCAGTAGAAAATAGCTGCAAATTATACAATTCCTAGATTTATTTAGTTGCATAGATTATATATTCTTTATTTCAACCACAATTCATTTTATGCAACATAAAATCAGTGCACCGAAAAGCAACTCTTAAATACTGCAATACTTATAAATGTTCGAAGTGGCGAATGCCAAGAAAGGAGCAGGTACAGTCGCTCAAAAAAGTATCCGAACGCTATGGTTGCTTACAAAATTCAGGAAAAAATCTGGCAACGATTTTTTTTTAGAAATTAATGATCTGGCAACCTTCGTGTACGGTACACGAAGGTTGCCAGATCATTAATTTCTAAAAAAATCGTTGCCAGTTGTTTTTTCTGAACTTTGTATACAACCGTAGCGTTCGGATACTTCTTTGACCGACTGTACTGTACAGTCGCTCAAAAAATATCTTTCGTGTCAACATGAAGGTTGCCAGATCACTAATTTCTAAAACAAATCGTTGCCAGATTTTTTTTTCTGAATTCTGTAATCAACCATAGTATTCCAATACTTTTTTAAGCGACTGTACCTTTATCTTTTTAATTTCCTAAATAAGTGAGAAAACGATGATTTACTGAAAATGAGTTTTTGTTTGCTGATAGAGAAAATCAAAGGGAGAATCCCTGATCTGGCATAGCTTATATTCCAATGCTGCTGAACTATAAAGATAATGGAGTGCTTCGAAAGATGCACTGTTTTTGTATTATACATGTTTATTTATTTATTTATTTATTTATTAAACGTTACTTTTCTCTGGGCATTGTATTGTACTTTTTTTTATACATGTTTAACATAAATCTTACAACACAGTTTATCAACTGGAGTGACAAGGACGTCAAAAAAATAAAAATAATTACATCAAAATTTGAAAATTGTGGTGTATTCACAATTTGTTTTTATTTTTTTTTATTTGAGTATACTTATAAAAATAAATTTTGCATTGTATTAATTCGATAATTTTTATTTAGGTGGAAGGTGCAAGCCATATTTTATTTCAAAAGTGACGTGAAAATAAAGGAACAAAACGGGGTAAAAATATAATTTTGCGAACAATTGATTTAAAGTTTCGTAACCTTAACCGTTAGGATCGGGATTTTCTCTTTTAGTAGTACCGCAGGCTCGAATATGTAATTGCCAAGTTCGAATTCTCACTATACCTTCATTAAGTTCTTTTTCCCTAATCTCCACTCTGGTCTCGGTGAGTCAGTGAGAATCATTGGGTTTAGATGATCACCTTCCGCCGGATGTGATGTTAAACAGTGGTCCTTGACAGAAGGACTCTTAGGAAAGAGTCCTTCTGTCTGGGACCACTGTTTTTGACAGAAGGACTCTTTCCTAAGAGTCCTTCCTAAGAGACATTCGTAATAACTGTCCAGTGGATCACCTTCATCCTACTCATCTCTGAGTCCTTCGTATCTTTGTGACTTGTCCATTTAGCACATTGTTCTAATTGATAATAACTAAATAAGTGATGATATCTGGATCATTAGAAAAGTAACATCCGAAATTTTCAGCTATTTTTACTTTTTGAAATTTGAGGGTTATGATTATTTTAAGTAATACAGCAGGAATGTTCTAAACAGAAAAGAAAGGAAATAGAGAAAAATCAGTTCATATGATATTTGTCGGTTGTCTTTTTTGAAGTTGAAAAAAAAAAAAACTCGGTGAAGCATCTGCTGGCTATAGAAGTCTGACAAGAGCCTGTTAGTTTATACACCATAGAGAAGATTTGTGAGCAAGGCGAGACCTCAACAGAAAGACAACACAAACATCCACGACTTATCCGCGGCTAAAACTCAGATTTGTTTTATCAGAAGCCAAGCCAAATTTGAAAATTTTAATTCGTTATATCTAAACTAAAAGAAATGGTTTCTAAATTAAACTGAGTCAAATGACTTAAATAGTTTATTCAACATGACTATGGTGATGAACGTGAGCAGCAATAGAATAAAAATCAAGGTTTCTCACTTTTTCACAGGCCTGAACAGAAAAATAATGAAAAAAGAAGATACTAGGTTATTCTTATCGCAAAGTTCTTTCTAAGCGATAGCTAGTAAACTTTTTTGTTTATCAGTTCCAAACTGTAAAATAGTACCTGAAATATCATAAATTTTAATTATAATAGTAACAATAGAACAGGAGAGCTATTTAACCTATCTTATTATATATTAAGATTATTCTGCGAGAAAATGGCATAGTTGCCTTTCATTTGTTCAGCGTTCAAGTTCAGAAATCGTGCATGAAACATCGCAAGCTTTAAATTTATTGATTTAGCATTAACAGCGGAATACCGCCCATCAAAGAACAACTATACACCATTTAACACTGAGAAATGTTCAAATGGTATTCGTCGTTTGCCTTACTAATAACTTTGGGTGTGGTTAGGAGATTTGAAAGGTAAGAGTTAAGCCAATGTGTCATTTCATAGATTAATCACAGTCACGTCGAAATTATTTATTTCGTTGACTATTTAAATAATCATACAAGTCTTTAAAGAGCATGAGTTCTAATTCGAAGGAATAAAGTTTGAAATGTTTTTGAGAAAAAACTAAGATGATTAAACGAAGAAACTGATGAGCAAAAGCAGTTCTTCCGTGATGTTTAATAAATAAATTAATGGGTTTTAAATCGTTTTCGAAATGTAATTTCTCTGGTCTGAGCTTTTATTTTCTGTGTTAATGAAGAAACGCAACACTAAAGCTTGATAATCTAACCTGTATTGCAAAATCCCTATTCTTCGTAACTTTAATTTTAAAAGTAATTTATATTTTTTTCGAATATATCACATTGAAAAAAGTAAATAAAAGGATCTTATACACCAATAGTGTGCTTTAATATTTTAACGTTCATTAATCATTTGATTTCAAAGTACTTTTTTGAAGTTCAAGAGACTTCTTGCGATTCTTTGTGTGATTGAAAACGTTGGGTAAAAATACAATAAATTCTTAAACGAATTAATTAAAAATGAACAAAACTTAATTCAAATCCTTATATTCACCTCTTTAATTTGCCAACTGCTTATCAAAGGATACTTGAATGAATTCATAATTGCGCAAATCAATAAAAGACATCTCCGAGTAGGGGCTTGGGATGACTCAGTCGGCAGCACGCCAGGCTCGTAATCTGCAGTTCCCAGATTCCAGGCCAACTGTGCCAACGTTGACATTTATCTCCGCTAACCTACACTGCCTTATTAAGAAAGGACACCGCCGATCATCGGATAAAACGTTATGCTGTGGTTCATGGTTCAGGGTTACTCTGTGCATTTAAAAAAAATAATTCTTGATGGCCTTGAGGGGATGTTACGATCTGTCACCTAACAGCTGTTCACTGAATTACTTTAACCAATCTTCTCTGAATCCTTGCAATTCTTGTGCATTTAGTTTATTGTGTGCAAAAAAGTGCCGCTCAGAGTAATACAATCTAATGACTCCTATTTACGAATGTCGAATTTAAAACATTCACACAAAACCGAAGCTCTATAAGATGGCCATTTTGACAATTCTGGCATATGAATGAAACCATTTATATTCAACAAATACAAATGGAAAACAACTCAAAATAGAACTCGTATAGAAATAGTACGGAGGCAAATAGTCTTGCAAATTAGCCATGTGTCTTGTAAAGTGATCGTGATTTTAGTGCGTACAGATGCATGCAAAGGACTGTTCTAATGATGAACTTATACAAACGGAAGAACAAAAGGTCTCATAAGAAGTGGCTGCAAAGGCATTGGTTGAAGCATCTAAAAGATACATATCCAACAAATAGCCATACATTTAACATGATTGAGGGGAGGTCTTATCACTGCTTAGGGAGCAAGGACCCAAAGGATACATATTGAAGGAAATGGTTGAGTCCTTTAGGATGATTGAGAGGACCTTTGTACTGCTTGGGGATCAAGATTCCAATTGTTCAAGATTTACCTCAGTCTCAGGAGCTATCACAAATGCTTTCAGTTACAAGGAAATTTATCGTAGCTAAAGAAGGCAGATGCCCAAATGTCCTTCGAAAAATATTTAAGGAAAAGAGCCTCCAAAGGAACTAATGATATCAATATCTACGGCCCTTGAAAGTGACAAGAGGTCCCTTAAATTGCTACAGAAGATGGTCTACCTCCTCATCCTTTTCTACTAAGACCTACCTCTCCTCATAAACGCTTCCAATTAGCAATGCAGCACCAGTATTCAAGGTAAAAGAAAAGATAAGTATTAAATTTAGCTGTTTTTCTTCTGCTTTTTTTCAGTATTAATGTTAAACTAATATTGTTTTATTCTATTATTTATTTAAATGTACAACCTTTTAGCTTTATTTTTGGTAAAATAGGCCTTTGTGGGTTGAATTGGGAATCTACCCGGAATTCACAATATTGTGTCTGTGGGAAAGTTACAAAAAGATGAATTCAATGAAATTCGAACAAATGACTTACAAAAGAGCTTTTGGCCATTCGTAACCAAGGGATCCTTGTGTCAATTTTGAGGCTCTTCACATATCTATGATCTGTCTCACCGGTATTATACCCTACTCATATGGGAGAAACACAAAATTATACTCTGTCTTAATCTTACTTGCATCAATAGAAACATACCACTCCACTTTTCATTTCATTTTTAAATCGATATTGATGATCCACATAGCTATTGAAATATCATTATTTTATCTCTGTCTTCAGACTATTCCTAACATATTTTCCTCAAGTCGATCATTGAAGACCAGTCGAGTTTGATTTCTCGACAATAGGCAGACTTTCATTGCGTATAACATTTCTAACATTTAATCTCGAGAAAGATACAACTTAACAGTCAACAGCAAGAGAGAGAATCAAATACGCTTTAAAAAAAATCCCATAACACCCTCTCTGTCTTACATGGCTAAACTAGGCGATTTAATAAGCGAACTTTATTTTCTTCTTCTCTTATTTTTCTATTAGTGTTTTCCAACAGACGAAAATAATGGAAAAAAAAATACGAACGAAGTTTACGGGAGAAAACGAGCACTTTGTTCTTCCTGAGTACGCTACAGGCGAATTCACGGTTGAATAATCTGATCCTTCCGAAACAAAAGAAGTGAAGCAGAAGAACGAAGGGGGAAGAATGAGAAGAAGAAAGAAAACACCTGAGAACTACGCTGTGCGTTAACGACGCACCTTCTTGTTTTCATCGTTGTCACACCGTTTTCTTTTAGGAACACAATGCCAGCCTCAGATACCCACGATAGGAAACCTTTTAATCACTTGACTCCACTTAGTACTTTAGGTATGGTAGAACATCAATGTGTATGTGTAAAAAAATGGTTGTAAGGAAAAAAATGGAAGCGAACTGCAAAGGAGTTAACAATCAGTGGTCATTTTTCAATCCTGAACCATCAGACGAATGAAAAGCTTCTTTCGCTAAATTCACAAGAAGCTAAGAATATTTCGTGGTTTATACGTGTTCCTCAAGATTAAAATTTTGTATGAATACTCGAATAACATGTTCGTTTCAATCTTCTTAAATTGTAGCATAAGCTACTGATGAAGAGTCTTAATGATCGGATTTCAAATTTGAAGTTTGTTTTTCTGCACATATGTGAGAGGCACCATCAAACATTCCGTTAATAAGGCTGTAAAAAGGACAATCAACTATTATAATGTCAAAGCAAACTGAAAAACTCCGCTAAAGCTGCACAAAGTTTCATAACTCTACATAATGATACTTGAAACAATTTTCATCATTGACACAAGCAGCGGTGTAATTAGAATTAAGAAAATTTGGGATATGAGGATATTCTTAATTTTAAGATTGGTACTATTATATTTTTTATGCAAATCAATTGCAAAGTACCTTTGCAACTTCAAACATTCAAAATTATTATATTTGTCTCACGACAGGGAATCAATAGAATGATGATAAAAAGAAATACATTAAGTTTGCAAATGCTCACTATGGTCGACGGAGGTGTGATAGAACTCCCAACGAAGTTTAATTCCATAAGAGTAGCATCGTCCAATGGACGATTCATTCAGTTCATTGATGCATTGCGGTAATGACAGGTGGTAAACTGTATCTTTGATGAAATTCTAAGACATCAACTGGGATTAGATCGCGTGAACAAGAAGGTCACTTAAGAGGGCTTTTAGAAACTGATCCTGCAATCTGGAAATTGCTCATTTGGACAATCTCTCACTTGTAGCAAGTAATGGGAAAAGGAGCTGCACTAGCTTTGCTGATTCAGTGGCCACAAACCGAAACACGCATTGCACTTTCTTTGTACCTGTGAAATCCACCGTTTCTGGTTTTGTCATAATAGAATGGCCACGACAATGGGCAATCCCATGGACATGAGTACAAACCAATGAAAACAAACTTGATGCGTTTCTTTTAATTATCAGTTTGTTTTCCTTTCGTGCGCAAATAAAATAGTGTTATGTATCTGAAGTCGTAAATCTGCTTTAAATTATCATATTATTATCATGCTTTGAACGTCACCCTAAATAAGCCTTATTGTAAAATACCATAAAATAACTAAAAAAAAAATTCTCCCATTAAGCAGCTGCTTGACATAGAGGTCTGACATTAAACCTGCTAGTTAAATAAGCCATAATAGAAGGTCTGTGAGGATGGCGGAACCTCATCAGAAAAATAGCCTTACCTGGGATTCGTGTAATACACAGAATGTGTGTAATACACTGAAGTACCCATTGAATTAGGGACAGGAGACGTTACCTGAATTCAGTACTGCAAAGTCCCGCATTTGATTGCATGCATGGCTGAAACTCTGGTCATATATAGCTGTCAGCTTTGGCTTCCCCAAGCATTCATCGTGAGAAGCGTAATGGGAAAGGTGTGGGATTTAGATGCATTTGACAGAGGGCTGATCGTAGGTGCCCGACAGATGGGACACTCGATCTCCGAAATTGTCAACAAACTTGGATTTTTTCGTACGACAGTTTCAAAAGTGTTCCGGGAATATGAAAATTCCGGCAAAAAAAAAACAAGCACCCGGACAAACTGCAAAGGAAAACCAGCCTTGAATGACGGTGGACTTCGCCGTCTGACCCGCACGTATGGACCGATAGGGGCCAGACATTATCTGAAATCAGCTTTCAGCTGAACGCGGGTTCCATCCGGGAAGTCAGTGCACGACCATATAACGCTCACTCCATCGTCTTGGCTTTGGGAGCCGCCGACCTACGAGAGTCCCACTTCTAATGGCATGACATCGGGCTCAACGCCTTGCCTGCGCTAAAGAACATCGAAACTGAACCATCGAAAATTGGCAACGGATAGTCTGGAGTGTTGAATCCCGATTTAAACTTCATCATACCAATGGGATGAGGGTATGGCGCCAACCCTGCATTCAGCTGATCCCGCATGTCAGGTTGGAACAGTAGAAGCTGGTGGTGGCTCAGTGATGGTCTAGGCTGTCCTCAGTTGGACGTTGAGGGAACTTTGGTACGTGTAGCGACACTCTCATGTGTTCTTAGAAGTGTACCATTATAAGTAAGTTTATATTATTAAAATCAAAAGAAATCAAGAAGAATAAAGAGTGCTATGTAATGACAAAATGTTTCAAATCACATAATGATCATAATATTATTCTAAAGCAAATTACCGTATTTAAAAGCAAACAAAACTGTTCATTTCGTAGACAAATAACGCAATATTTGGAACGATTGATGCAATTTTACCATATTTCTATAACCCGCGAAAGGAGGGGCGGGGGTGGCTCAGTCGGTAGCGCGCTAGGCTCGTAATCTGTAGTTCCCAGGTTCGAGTCCCAGCTGGGTCAGCGTTGAGATTTATCTCTGCAAAAATTCCCCGCCCTGCCCACGGTCAGTAGGGGACACCGATGGGCTTGGAAAGGCCCCCGTCCGTCGGATGGGACGTTAAGCCGTGGCCCCGTGTGCGGGAGAGCCATACCCTGTGCACGTTAAAGAACACGCTGGATGGCCTTGACGGGAGGCTACCATCTGTCTCCCAACAGCTGTTCCAGTGGGTCCCCTCCCCCAACCTTCTCTGAGCCTTCGGGGTCCATGTAACCTGGCCATTTAGCCCATGGTGTGCAAAAAAGTGCTGCTCAGAGGTAAACAACCCAACTCAACCCGCGAAAGGAACTGATTGATGATAATTTGCTTAAGATGCAAGTTAAACAACAAAACGTAGTTTTTGAATAGACATAAATTTTAAGCTGGAGTACAATAATAAGCTAAGCCAAAAAATTCTGAATGTATTGTCTAGAACTGCTGTTGTATACTACGAGGCTAAGGCAAAAGCTATTAAAAATCTGCGTCACTTTCAAATATAAGTTTTAAATAAATTCAATTTAAATATGCTTCATGTTTAAAACTGAATGCAGGGTGTTATAAAAGAAGTAAATAGCGCTAAGTATAAACTTATTTAATCTTACGAAATATGTATCTTAATAAAAGCCAAATCTCCGTCTGTATGGAACTCGAGAGAGAGGCAGCTGAGAAGATTATGCACTGAAAGTTATGCCAACGTCTTTGCATTTGAACAAATTCCGCCTTCCTCTAATTTAGATCAAATCATTTTTTTTAATCGAAGACTTACCAGCCCCATCATATGACGGATAATTATATGTAATCTATATATTACATAAATAGTTTTAGATTCACAGCTACCTGGATCTCTCAATTGCCTTCCTTTTGTTTTATTTTTCCGCTACTGCGTATAAAATATATATTATGTATGAGACAAGTGCCTGCTTCTGGAAGAAATATTTTGAGTTAAATGTCTTATGACACAATTGGTTCATGTAAGTGTTATGAGTTCTAAAATTATTAGGTCCATAGTGGAGGGTATATGGTGGTATATATCATAAGCCCAGGAACAACTAGATATTTTGGGGAGTCCAGCGAAAAATCTATCTCTATCAAAAACGGATTTTACATAGGTCTTTTTCACAATTAAGGTAGAAGATGCATGTATGTACAGTCGCTCAAAAAATATCCGAACATTATGATTGATTACAAAATTCAGAAAAAAATATCTGGCAACGATTTGTTTAGAAATTAGTGATCTGGCAATTTTTCTGTACTGTACACGAAGGTTGCCAGATCACTAATTTCTAAAAACATCGTTGCCAGATATTTTTTCTGAATTCTGTAATCAACCATGTGGTGTTCGGATATTATTTGAGCGACTGTACCTGATGTATCAAATTGAAGAATGTTACATATGATTTCGCCCGATGATTTCAAAGAGCTTTCTGCTAATTAATATACATCAATCATCTGAGGTAAGAAACAGCTTTAGAACAGATCTGTCGTCCAAACAAAAATAAATCTCTTGAACTCTTTTAACGTTGAGTTAAAAACAAATAGTGCGACTCCCTTACTGGTTAGGAATAGCTACTTTAGTCGTTTTGATAAATGGGATGAAAAATAGCTTAAATGTTTGCCATATATATGAATGATAAATGGTTAAGAATGAATCATTCTACACTCTTTGAACAATTTGCCCGTCGAAGCCGGTATACGGTATAAGTGGTTTATTTATCGTCGTAGTGTAATGCATCACCCATGCCAGTTGGCTAAGCCGAGTCATGAAGGAAATTAGAGGTTTCTAAATCTGGTACTATGAAGGTCAAGATACGATCTACGATCTACTAAATATTTACGTTACATAAGCGTATCAGAAATTTTCTGGTAATTCAATACTTTGAGCTGAGGACTACACGAAGTGTCCACAGAGGCACTCGCTTCAATCTTGTTCGGTATGACGGTAGCATTTAAAATGCAAATATACGTGAGTGCAAAAATCTAGTATCTTAAATAACGGGGAAAATTAACTTCATTAACTACTAACAACTCTCGAAGGTCTGGAGTTAAGTAATAAATATAATGAACATCATTTCTGCTAGTTCTAGCTCAACAAGTTTAATCTATAAATTACTTGAGATTGACGTTATATATTAATTTTCTAAATAAACATAGTGAGTGCCTGTAAGGAAAATAATGTTAATTACGTCTTCAGTAATAAAGTCAAAATTATTTTTAGATGGTCCCCATTTGCTTAGAGTAGGGGTTCTGAACGTGGAGTACGCGGTAAAATTTTTTGGGGTACTCTGTGAGAGCTCAACAGTCGCTAGATCTAGTAACAAAGTCAGTGTTTTATTTTATTCCAATTGTTATACTATAATTATAATTTTTTTCTATCTATACAAGGGGTACGCCAGTTACATACACATTTCCAGGATATACGTGAAGCAGAAAAGGATGAGAACCACTGCCTTAGAGAATCCCATTGGGGAAATAAAACTCATCCAATCAATCTCGATATTATGTATATACATAAATTAATATGCAATTAAATGAACATATTAGTGCATACTATTTGATATCTGATTTCGATATGAAACACTCGCACATAACTTGATTTGTTGGCTAAAAAACGCACGTATAATTGTTTCATCAACAATAACAATAGATAAGTTAACAAACAAAACTCCTGCGAAAATTCGATAAATTTGAAAAGTTAACTCCTAAAATACTGCTATTCGAATTATTTAATGTTAGTAATTATTTATGTGTTACTCTTGGAAAGAGTAACATTTTTAAAATAATTCGAATTAATTGAATCCAAAATATAACTCTTGGAAAGAGTAACATTTTGGTTTTAATTAAAAATATCCACATATATTTACAGCGTGATTTTTGTCACTAGTTCCCGTTTCCCAAATGACTGATACGACTATCATCTTATTCCATTCTTCCTCGCCAACATTTCTAAAATAATAATTAACAAAATCTGTATTTAATTCTTCAAATTGCTCAATTGTCTGGATTACCTCGAACTATTGATTCATTTGTGCTGAAAGAACTATGCTGATTGGTATGTGCTTTTCTCTTTCCACTTTGTTTAATCCACGCATTTAGCAAAGTATAAAGAAATAAAGGATATTTATTTTTTTCTTGGTTTAAACACCTTCCGAGTGATTTTATCTTTAAAACACGTCATTATGTTAAAATTTTGTCCCAAATTCTGAAATAACATCTCTGCCGTTTCCTTTTCAGTGGCATTGCTAAGAAACATTAATGCCACAGCATCATATTTCTTAAGGGAATATTCTTATTGCTTCCAACGTTGTTGGTAGAACTAAAACTAAGTGAAATAGACAGAGATGTAAAATATAATACACTACATTACTCCACATTTCGCCAAGAGAGCAAAAAAAATGTTAGTGCTTCGAGTTCTAAATAATTGCCCAATTACCTTTTAACGAGCATAAATGATTTCCATAATTTTTTGCATCAAACATCGCTGTAAACTGAAGCCTTTCGACATTTCAGTTGATTATAAGTATTCCAAAAATCCCTTTCTAATTTGCAGATAATTATGAATCTCTAGTACGTGTTATATATTATATGTATAGGCAGATACAGTACATGTCATACGAGTTGAAATAAAAGTTGGCATATTTTTTTAATATATTTCAGTAAAGTAGGTGTATTCAGAAGGTCAACATTTTTCTGTTTTTCGATGATTTTGATATTAGTTAAATGATTGGCATGCTTGAGTTGCTGATTTTTTCTGAGGGATTTCCTTAGAAAACATATGTTAGTAAACATATGCAATTTAGAAAACCAACTACTGTTTCAGTGTTAGAAACGAGATAAAATAGTCGATTTTCGTGTACATATTTCACTTATATATTTAAATAGTTATATACAGGCATTTGAAATTGTAAATTAAAACAATGTCTAAATTTAGCGATTAACTTTATCATGATCATTTCACGTATAAATTCCTTTTTTGAAGATAGAAGTTCAAAATTAGTTTCCCAACCATTTTTTTCGGAAACTAAAACGTTTATTTTAAAATACGGTTTGAAGGCTTAGCTTTTATTCGACATCATGTACTTTTGCAACAAATGTCTGATCTTAAACATAGTATATTACATTTCTGATTTGATTTGCAATGTTTATCTCATCATAACCGATCCTTTTCTATTGCAAAGAGAAATGCTAGCAAAAAACGCACTAGGCGTCGTTTCTTACAAGGATGGGGGAAAACTATTTATCCAGAGCAACAAAGGAAGCTTCCTTTGCATCGTCATCGCTATGGCTACATGTGCAGCCTTATGGAAATTTAGAAAATTTAGTTTTCTTTAAGCCAATTGCAGAAAAAAAAATATTCCATAAAAAATACCGTGCAGTGAGGTGATATATTTTCATTTTACTTTAGAGCACCGGTGCGAAGTGTACAACTAAACACTTCAGAGGCGGGTTGGGTTGGGTTGTTTTACCTCTGAGCGGCACTTTTTACACACCATGGGCTAAATGGCCAGGTCACAAGGACCCCGAAGGATCAGAGACGGTTGGGGGAGGGGACCCACTGGAACAGCTGTTGGGAGACCGATGGTAGCCTCCCGTCAAGGCCATCCAGCGTGTTCTTTAACGTGCACAGGGTATGGCTCTCCCGCACACGGGGCCACGGCTTAACGTCCCATCCGACGGACGGCGGCCTTTCCAAGCTCATCGGTGTCCCCTACTGACCGTGGGCAGGGCGGGGAATTTTGCGGTGATAAATCTCAACGCTTACCCAGCTGGGACTCGAACCTGGGAACTACAGATTACGAGCCTGGCGCGCTACCGACTGAGCCACCCCCGCCCCTCAGAGTCGGGTAATCTAAATAATAAAAGATGTCTGTCTGTGGGGCAGTTATAACTCATCGGGAATTCAACGTACACGCTCCAAATTTTCAGAGAATGTCTCTGGTTGTGGTCCGAATTTCAGTGCCAAATTTCAGGTCGAAAGTCTAAAAGGGCCATAAGCAAAAACTTGCCATAAGCAAAAATATTTTTCATGCTATTCCTACGGGAAACGAGAATCGCTGTCAAATTTACTTTTGCCATTTACTGCATTTAAATCTACTACCGTTGCCAGATCCCCACATTTCTAAAAGCATTATTGATGTGTTTCATTGCAACTAGGGACCTGATTTCCTAACCAAACATGGGGTCGGCCAGGGGGAACCCGCCTACGAAATTTGGGACCTTACGGCGAAGTACGTCGGAAATTACAGAATACCAAAATCTGACGAAATAAATATCTCGATCGTTTGCAACGGGATCTGAGAGCGCGCGTCGAGTCAGCAATGGCATTTGCATCACAGGGAAATTCTTTGTGTTCAAACTGTGATAAAATGTCAGGACGGGATACTCACAAAACTAATCTTTAGTGCAGGAAACAACAGAATATGCAGATTAAAAGTGAGTCACTATGTGTCACAATTTGTGTAGAAAGCAAGCCACGGGGCAAGTGGAAATCTGATTTTTAAACCAATCACCGTGGAGCGCACGGGGGACGCTGTGTAGGAATTTAGACTATGTGGACGAATGTCATGAGAACTATAAGGCAGCAAAATCTGTGGTAATGGAAATAAAAATCTCGATAGCTTACGGAGAAACTAAGTCACGGGTTATTAGAGAGCTCACTGACGTCAACAACGATCCAAGCAAACACCGGGCAAATTTCTTCGTCTTGAAAATCTGTGCTAAAATGTCGGGGGGGGGGGGGGGGGGTACTTGCAAAATTTTCTTTAGTGTAGTGAAAATAAGAATAGATAGATTAAAAGTGACACCCGGGCAGCGCCGGGTACCGTTCAGCTAGTGTTAAATAAAAATAAAATGATGTTCAGTATTCTGTATATGTACATGAGAGTGTTGCTGCTTGTTAATTTGTGTCTTTCCCATAAATATTTTATCTGAATATTAATTAATCTCGAAATTTCGAAACTCAGCAAGAGAAGCTCATTAAAAAGCAATGTAGCATGTGTTCCTCATCCTTAAGATCCTTAGATAACATTACACATGAAGATTACCAAAATTTTCATTTTGAAGTGAATTTAAATTTGGTATTTAAATTTCAAAACATTTGGTAAATCATTGACCGGATGATTTATACTGAAAATGAAAATTGTTTCGTGAACCTATAAAAACTGTTCCTCAGTTCTGCTTTAAATGAAACATTTCATGATATTTGAATATATTATTTATTTTATAATTTAATTTTTGTATATTGTTTTACTTTTTATAACTTGCTTTACGTTACAAACATACCGAGAGTCAACACTATAGTACTCGAGATAAAATATTCAACATGTCTATAACAGAGAACTGCAGAATATTAAAACGATCGATTTTAGTTTTCCATGTCATCAATATCAACGCAACGAGAAATGTTTAAAAAGCGAATTACCCGTCTAGCATGAGCAAGCGAATGCTCCAATTAACTGTCTATCTTTCGGAGTCAATAAACTATAGGTTTGTGTTTTACCATTTAGCGCTCCTTTATTTGTACATAGTGGGATAAAGGATAGGTCACAAGAACCACGAGGGCTCAGAGAAGGTTGGGGGAAGGGAACACATAGAATAGCAGTTAGGAGACAGAGGGTAGCCTTCCATCAATGCCATCCAGCGTATCTTTTAACGTGCACGGCTACCGGTCTCTGACGAACGGCAGCCTTTCCAATCTCATCGGTGTCCCTTACTGACCGAGGGCAGGGCAAGGAGTTTTGCAGAGATAAATCTCAATGCTGTCCCAAGTGAGATTCGAACCTGGTGCGCTACCAACTGAACCATCCGTGCCCCAATAGGGCACGTGTGACGCATAGTCAAATAGGCAATATAAATGAAGTTGAAATGTAATGTCTGTCATAACCCTCCATGTTATTTATACGAATACAACCGATTACGTAGATAAACTGAGTTTACCATAAAGATAGCATACCAGAAATGTAACGAGAGTGATTCATGCATGATAAATGAAAATGTAATTTGCTGTTGTGTTTTTTCTTATCTACTTTAACATTTCCTTTGAAGTTATGCTATCAGGTACGAATATTTTACATACATATGCATATATATATATATACTTTTTTTAATTTTTCGTGTGTAACAGATTAAAAAGAAACGTTAATTTGAAGATTAAACAGTTATTTAATCTTCCGAATTTACAGTTCAGATAGATCTAGTTTTAAAGTCTAAAAATAAAAGGTTCTAAGTTTGTATTATATTTTTGCCTACACAGACTACTATGCCCTTTCATAATTACACGATTTTATTCATAATATCGAATTATTTACTAACAAACTTTTTACATGAAATATTTGATCTATACTTTTGGGAGCTAATCATATATATTTCAATTCTCCACAGTTTTCCATTCTGTGGTAAATAACACTCTTAACTCCCTAGTCACTCCATGTTTGATTACTGGGGTGTCGACGCACTCCTAAATGAAAACACACTAATAATGTTGAGCACTGCTTGAATTTCTCTCAAATAGTCTGAAATGAATTAATTAAACATGATACCGATATCCTATTTTTCCTCTAAGGAGTTCTGTGAGCATATCTTTCATGATGAAATGTGCGGAATTTCCAGCCTGTTTAACTTCACGTTTGAACCTTTACAACTAAACATGTTATATATTCTATAAGTATAGATATAGTTAATAATACACCCCTGAGTACTGCAGCGCACATATTTGTTTAATCATCACATTATGCTGTACTGATATCGCAATAACTCTAAAAATTCACACTGAAATCGAGAATATGCGAATTATCGAACGATATTTCATTTTTTCAAATATGATGGTTGTCTGCGAGCATACCTAGAGTTCTCAAAAGTGCGAACTCTAGATGGGCACACTGAATATTCTCCTTTGTAAGACCAATGATGGCACAACTTCGTTGGAACAGCTTGCATATTCATTAAATTATCCCATCGTTCTAGACTAATATAATACCTCTAAAGAAGAGATCCATTCTGAGCTGTCAGGTCGAAGTGTGACGGCATTAAAACGTATTCATTTACCTAAGGTTGACAGTTAGTACTCGCTCGGGTATTCATTCAGACATTCAATTCGCCACGCTTGCTTATAGCATCAGTAGAGCTGCTATCATGCGCAGTTGGGCTGCACATCGCCATTCCCCTTGGGTGCTTTCAGTGCCAGAGGTACGACCAAAGAAAGATAGCGTTCTGGGATTCCCCTGTCTGTTCTCTCTAAGAAGGCTGCATCGGAGACAAGGAATCCGAAAATATGACCCGGTAAGTCGCAATGTGCCTACAGAAGTGCAATTTTATGTTTAAGCAAATATGATTTTGAAATAGAATAATGTTGTTTAAATCTAGCATTTGTATGTGACAAAATAATTCAGATAATTTGAAGTATGAAAACATATAACATCAATATTGTCATTATGCATTAAAAGACAATTTTCTTCAAAAATAAAATCATCCAAATGGTAACACTAAGATGTAGGATCTCAGTCAAAATCAAACTAAGAAATATTCTTTGTGAATAAATTTTATATCTGATAAATTTAAATTCAAACATTTTGTGAGTAATTTTTTCTTAAAATTTTTCTTCTCTGTTTAGTCTTAAACTTCCTCAACCTGTACTATTATCGTAAAATCTAACAAAAAGAACTGAGACTTCTAAAATAAATTCATGACAAAAAAAAAGAAAACAAAAATGCACGCATACGATATTGCTAAATATATATCATTGCATTTAAACACACTTCTTCTACTCCATACTTTTTTTTTCTTCCGCTTCTTGACTAAAACGGCTTTCACAATTTAGAAATGGATCGTCGTCAACGAGCTAAAGAAATAGCTCAGAAATTACCGATACTTTGCAGATGATTATTTGAGTGTGAACACACTGATTGCTCTCTCTCCTGCATTCTATTTAATGTCGTGGAAGTAAAGCAAAAATGGGATATTAAACACTATTCCAAACCATTACACTGTCGGCGAAATGGGGTGGAAGCCGATGTCTGCGAAGTATCTCGGAACTACGAAACGAGAAAGGAGAGAATAGCACGAATGCTTTAGGGATGAGACTTTCCTTTTCAGTGTTCGACATAGCTGGATTCATTTTTTTTTTTCTGATCTGAAAGAGCCTGTTACTTCAATATTATTTACGGCCTTCTATTATTCATATTACGCTAAGTTAAAGAAAACAATAACAAGGATTGTCAACTCTCCGAAATCTTCGTTTGCTTAAACGCTCTCACAGTTCATTAACATGTTTTAATGGAATGAAATGATGTAAATTGGCCTGTAAAATATTCCCTTGAGTATTTCGAAGAAATAAATCAACATGTTTGATCGTAGTACAATATCACTCTTATTGTTCTATAGTCTCTCTGAAATGAACAAGAGTGCCTGTCAATTGCTACCTAGTTATTTATTGCATATTTCCCCTGAAATCAAGGGGCGGGAGTGGCTCAGTCGGTAGCGCGCCAAGCTCGTAATCTGTAGTTCCCAGGTTCGAGTCCCAGCTAGGTTAGCGTTGAGATTTATCTCCGCAAAATACCCCGCCCTTCCCACGGTCAGTAGGGGACACCGATGGGCTTCGAAAGGCCGCCGTCTTTTTTCTCGTTAGGATGGGACGTTAAGTCGTGGCCCCGTGTGCGGGAGAGACATACCCTGTGCACGTTAAAGAACACGCTGGATAGCCTTGACGGGAGGCTACCATCTGTCTCCCAACAGCTGTTCCAGTGGGTCTCCTCCCTCAACCTTCTCTGAGCCTTCGGGTCCATGTGACCTGGCCATTTAGCCCATGGTGTGCAAAAAAGTGCCTCTCAGAGGTAAAACAACCCAACCCCTGAAATCAAAGGTTTTCTTCTGTTACAGAATAAATTACCGTTGCAACTGAAATAATATTTTAGTACTCATAGCTACCTGAAAGCAACAATATGCATATAAACCCCTCAACCAAATGGAAAGACATACTTTTGCACAGGATCAGTTATTTAAATGTCTTCATACGCCGAGTATGGTTTGAAGTTTAGTTTCAAACCTCGGTGTTCTTCGAAATATGCACAATATATATATATATGTTACTATTTTGACCTCTGTTTCGCCTATTAAACTCTCTAGGAAGTGAGGGGACATGGTATTTGCAGATGTAATCCTAGGGTTAGAGTGTTTTTTTTTTAAAGCAAATTTAATGCTCCTAATCAGGGCTTTGTATCAATATCTTCCTCCTCAAGTAGTTTCAGTCGGGAATTAGGAATGGTTTAGTTTGTTCGAGAGTTCCCCCGGTGATTTTTTTACTTTAGGTTTCGTGACACCTGTAGACGCCTGTGATTATCTGGACCAGTCATGGGCAACCGATGGCCCCTGGACACATTTCAAGTGCCCCAAGAATATATTGCTGCGCAAATTATGAAATTTGTATACTATTATTATTAAAGTACTTCTGGAATATATTTTTTTTTACCAATTGACCTATACGCTGTTTTTGAAGTAGTGTTCTTTATTATCACAAATTGAATTTACTACGACATAGACTCACGTTAAATCGTTTTGCGCAGAGCACTCGATCGGTTTTTTAGCTCCCGATTAAAGAGACCTGATCTTGACTGTGATCAAATAGACACTACATCAGTAAACGTTACAATTATGGAAGTTGATAGGCCAACATATAAAAGAAAAATTTGCGAAACTTATGGCTGCATTAAGCACACATTTTTTTTAATAAAAGGTCTCAAGACTCCGATTCTATTCTGCTTGCAAATTTTGTAATTAGTGAGGAAATTGCAAAATATTTCAAAACTTATTCTGATGGCGTTTTCGCAAAGGAGTACCTGGAAAGAGTTTTTGGTATGTTGTGTCTAGAAAAAAAATCATCTTGATAACATCAGTTATCCTTTAGAACCATAATAAGCCTTATCGATGAACTTGCTACCGATATAGAAAAATAACTTTACAAAGTTTACATCGTAATTTGAATATTTTTCTATGGCTCTTAATGAGCGTACCAATGTACCAACACAGTTAAATTAATGTTATTTGAGTGTAGAGTCGATATTAATTTCTATTAAAATTCATTTCATTTTTATCCAATTCTGCTGTTTACTTTAAATTTCTTGTATATTTAATCCTGTTTTAGATAAAAAAAATTATTGAGTAATTAACTTGGTTATAAACACATCTTGTTTACTCAGGGTACTGGATGTGGAGGAGGGGGTAAGTTTAGAGTGTTTAATGCTATATGTTTCTGACCTATGGCACTCTGAAAAATCTTCATATGGCTACCGACGATAATAGGTTGCCCATCCCTGATCTAGACCAACATTTCCCGATTAATGAAGGTAGTTAATAATATTAAGAAAAGTAACTGGTTGTCAAATTTACAAACGTTTACATGCGTTATGTACATATGTACATAAGCATTTCCGTAAGTTTTAATGGATCATTTCTGAGATAATGATGACTAAAACGTAATCTTCTAATGTAGCTGCGGAAATTATTTCAATGAAGTTTCCGGCATTTGGTCATTTTACGTTTAAATTCTTGTAGGATTCTCTCAATTAGCGGAACGGGAAGACGAATTGCCGATTTTTATTTTAATTGTATTTCCAAGTAGAGTTTGAATTAAAAAAAACTACCACAAAACTAGATATTTAGAAACAGCTAAATTTTTTTGTTTAGCAATAAGATAAGAATAATTTTTACACATGGTATTAATTGTTCCATTCTTAAAGTGTTTAAATATCATATATATATATAGAGAGAGAACAATATATGTATAATTGGCATTTTTTTTATCAAGTATTTAACTAGAAGAATGCATATCGCCACTGGCGCATATGGGAATCTCGTTTTCAAAGATAAAGAAAGTTTTGGTTTACCTACTTTTTCACTCCTTAAAAGTTTTAAATTGAACTAATAGATGATGGGGAAATGGAAGTAGTAGCATTTTATTAGTAATTTTACAACATGAAGAGTATTTGTCTTTAATTCCTTAAATTTAAAAGCTGCCTTCTTCATACTCCTCTGAGAAAAGTGGGCAGATTGTAGCTGTCAGCGGAATAGCACCTGAGACTCTACCAACGAAAGTTCAAATCTCTACCATAACCAGGTCAATTGCAACATTCGTTAAAAGTTTGCCGTTTCCACATTTAAGGATCTGTAACGATTAACAATACCTAGAATTTAAAAATGCGAATCAAAACATTTCATTGTCACTAATCCAATCGGAAAGAGTTTTCCAATTACATTTTAAAACAAAAGAGTTGCTTTTCCCACCCACTCTGGGAATAAGGGATGAACTCATTGCTGCCAATGGAAAATTCATAACCTTCACATGCCATCACCAAAATTTTAAATTTTTAGCATGAATGCATCATGTGAAATATTGGTTAAAAATTATTGCAATTTTTGAATTTTCCACTGTTTAGAGGGTGCAATTATAAATTTTGAGAGATTCGGTAAGTGAAAATCGCAATATTTCGTCAATACTTATCAAACCCACAAATATTGTTTAATAATTTATATACACAGTAGTATCAGAATAATATAACCACCTACCTAATTATGGGAATGGAGGTGGTTATATTATTCTGATACGACTGTGTATATAAAAGCAAACAATAATCTCCTAAAACATAAAAGATTCTCTTCCCCCTGAGGTTAAGGGATCAACGCATTGTTGTCAATGAAAACTTCACATTCCATCACCAAAATTTCACATTTCTGGCATAAAAGAATCATTTGTAGAATTCGTTTAAAATAACTTTTTCCACCGTTAGAAGAAATAATTGTAACTCTGTGAGATTCGAAAGTTCGAATCGTAATATTTCATCGATGCCTATCCAACCTAAAAAAATTGCAATTTATGTCTAAAACTGAAAAAAAAAATTGGAATTGCTGTGATGAATTTAATGAGTGATGAGTAAATATCGCACTAAAGAATCTTGCATGCTTGCCATCAAGATTCGTGAGAAATTGGTCAAGCTGAGGCATCAAGTGCTCCAATAGCTACTAAAGTGACGAGCCAAGTACTTGATAAGACTTAAGTGAAGACTGAAAAAGGCATCAAACATACAGCTGGAAGACATTAACTGTAAACATGTGCATATCAATAAGACTTTGAGAAAACGCTCTTAGTGTCTATTAGCTGTTCAAACCTACTTGTGTATTTTAAACCTCCGGCCGAAAAAGGACAACCTTCTGATTAGAAGGAATTCACAGTCACACAAAAATGGCTTAACAGTTTTAAGAACTGCTTCAACTTCAAAAACTTCTTTATTTATTCATTCCTTCTTCCGTCTCCCTCTCTCTATGTAATTAAAAATACTGGGAAATTATTTTTTGCATGTGTACTCTTCTGTACATCATTGTATAGATTATGCATCTAATATATATAGACGATTGCGAGTGAACTAAAATGTAATGAACCACAAACAATAAAACACATAATTTTTCAATGTAAAGAATTTACAGACGAAAGTAATAAATACTTCCGAAAACTCAGAAAACATAAAACTAATCCATTTTACTTTCAATCAATCCTTGAACCAAAAGAAAAAGCACTTAACCCCATTTACTATAACTTACTAATTAATTTTCTAAAGAACATAGACTGTTTAAATTCCTTATAAAAATATATAGAAAAAATTAATATAAGAAAAGATATGAAATCTATCAAAAGTGCCTGAATGAGTCTTCGGGGAAACAAGAGTTGTCCTTGAAGGAATATTCAATTGCTGATGTGTGATATGTATGTATGCGAGTGATTGACTGACTGCTGACTGAAGACAGACAGGGAATCAATCTAATTCTAACCATGATGCAGAAATGGTATAGTTCTAACAATTTGCACCTATGGGTAATTCTGGTCGTAAATCTCGGGAAAAATTCGAAATTTGACCTCCAATGTATCCTTTAAGGTCAAACAAAGTAGAGGTCAAGCCTTGATCAAGAATACTAGAAGCGTGAAAATTAGCGTTTCGGAGTGTTTTCTGATTATAGATGCCAGATACGTTACGAAATTTCGAATCCAGAGGATCCTTCGAAGTCAAAGATCAAATTCCGATCTATAGGTGCTAAAGAGTAAAAATTGGTTCCTGGGGGTATTTTAAGTAGTGCATCTTACAAGTGGTGTGGAATTTTGGATACGATCGGTTCTTCGAGATCAAAGGTCAAATATAAATCTACTGTGTTGGATGTATGTAAATCACATCTCACATGAATATTCCCCCGAGGAAAATAAGTAACCCCAGAGACTCATTCAGTCACATTTTGACTCATCATTTCTAATATTTAAAAATTATCTAAAATATTAGCTTTTCTGAGAAAAGAGACAAGAAGAGAATAAAATAGAAATGTGATTTTCTGTGATTTTCTGGGATGTTCGAAAATAGTTTTTAAGTTGAACTTTGAAACATTATAATTTTTTAGTTTGTTGAAGAATTCTTCTCTTTCATTTTTTAGTTGATTACGGTTAAATATTAAGTGTTCGATTGTTTGGGGAGAGTTGCAATGGGGGCTGTTAGGGGATGTGCATTTTTTCATATTATATAACATAGAATTTGTTAAAGCTCTATTAACTTTTATACGTGAAATAGCATTTCTTTCTCTCTTACTTAATGCATAGTTATGAAATTTTATGATTAAAGGAGTAATATTAAATCTATGCTATTCTGTGCGTTAGTTTCATACCAGATTTGTAAAATTAATCTACTATGTTAGTGGTCTAAATATTGTTTCCTGGAGGTATTTTGAGTTATATATGTCAGACATTTTGCCACATTTTGGATTCGATGGGTCCTTCGAGGTCAAAGATCAGATTCGTAAGACCGGTGCTGGAGAACTAACAATTGGTGAATAGGGTTATTTCAGGCGGTACTCAGCAATAAAGAGGAATTTTCAGATCCGATGACGTTCAAGGTCAAACGGGGGTAGGAGAGATGGACTAGAAACAGGAGGTGTCAACCGCACCGATTGATTTCTAGTTTATACAATTATTGTAGAGGGTTGTATAAACAAAAGTAGGCATACTGTGCTTTATGGGCGATTTACAGGAATTTCAAGAGTAAAATCCTTTAAGGTTTTGGTTTTGTGTTTGATATTTTTTTTGTTGATTTTCAAGGATAATATTGACTAGACACGATTTTCGCCTTACATGCTGACTTCAGAACCTAACCCTCGTAAGATGCGACTCTACTTCACCCATCCACATAATTCTACTCCTCTGTAGCAGTCGTTTTTGTGAAATTCCTGAACAGATCTGATTTTTTAGAGAATATGTATCTTTCAGTCCTCACACAGCACATCGATGATTTTTGCCCACTTCTGATGTCTTGCGTGACGACTTTGTGTGCTGGCTGTGAATCCACTTCACGAAGATTCTTCATATGTGTAAATTATCTTGGAACCGATT
Source organism: Ryuthela nishihirai (assembly GCA_038380435.1). Taxonomy (NCBI): domain Eukaryota; kingdom Metazoa; phylum Arthropoda; class Arachnida; order Araneae; family Heptathelidae; genus Ryuthela; species Ryuthela nishihirai. The sequence goes on from JAWZYU010000011.1 coordinate 15,857,103, forward strand.
CAAAGCTTATTAGCTACACTGCCACTACCCTTTACAGCTAGCTTAAAGAAAATGCAATGTTTTCATTTTGTCTTTTGTTTTATCTATCTATCTGTATCTAGGCATTCCATTTTTTGATGAAATATTACGATTCATATTTTCCGAATCATCCATGAAACTTTAATAGCGCCCTGTAACAGAAGGAAACTCTGGAAAATGCCAAACGTTTAATGAATGTTGCAAACGATCTGTTTATGTCAGAAATTAGACATTTTTTGAAGGAAGAAGGCCCTTCCCTACACAAAAGACGGAGATAAACTAGAAGCCATATTGAGCTTATAGTAATTTCTCATACATCATACAAACACTTACACAAGAAGTGGTCTTAGTAGTGAGGTACGCTAACCCCTATTACAATTAGACTCTGATTTTGTTGCTAGAGTTGGCAGCAATGAGGACCTTAACACTAGAGGGCACGGCAAAATGCATCGTTTTATTTTAAGATGTAATTTAAACTTGTTTTGTGTTTTATAGATATTAATCAAATAGTACTCCTTTTTCCTTTTTTTTTAATCATCCTTTAGTCTAATTCCCATTATTAGATTGAGCTAAATGCGGAAGCGAAAATTTCATTTCCGTGAAACGATCCTTCCATATTCTCGACTGATGATATGTTAGTATTCTAATTATCTTACCCACGATTCTGTTTACGACACATTCCTTGTGTTATTTCAATTATTATCTGTTTGATCTTTATGGGATTTTACGCATGCTTTCCGTTGACTTAATCCTCCAATATGCAGGAGAAAAACTCTATTCTGTGTATTGTGCATGACTACATTATGCTATATAACTGTAGCAATTGATAAATTCAATATTACCATTTGATTACGGAATTCTGGGACACCATTTCAGGCTAAGTACATACCTCGACTTTTGTTTTAAACGCAGCAGACTTGAAAGTTGTGCAGTTTGTCTGGCAAAAAGGTAAACCCCTTTAGAGTCTGTAGAAGATTCAAACATTTTGAATATTAGGTAGCACACTGGATCTTTTTGAAAAGACGTTGTCATTTACCTTAAACAACTCTCCTTTGCGTCCTTCTTAATAATCCTGATCTGAGAATTCGAGTATTCACAGCTTAGCGAATTATTTCATTTAGCACCAAAAGGTTCCAACTCAAGATCAAAACTCTACAATTATCGCAATAGAGGAAGTAATATGCAATGAATGTTTGCACAGATGTTTAATTTTACGTTATTTTTCTTCATTTTAACTCTTATTTAATCTGATTTTTTACGGGGAAAATTAAGTAAATAAATACGCCGCCTTTTGCATGGTTAGCTTAAAACACTATCTTCATTCTTATATTCAATAGGGAACGTTTTTAACTAATTCACTAAGGGTAAGAAACATTTGCTACTCCTACATGTAGAAATACTTAAAAGGTAAATCTGTATCAAAATGGGGCAGAGGTGGCTCAGTCGGTAGCGCGCCAGGCTCGTAATCTGTAGTTTCCAGGTTCGAGTCCCAGCTGGGTCGGCGTTGAGAATTATCTCCGCAAAATTCCCCGCCCTGCCCACGGTCAGTAGGGGACACCGATGGGCTTGGAAAGGCCGCTGTCCGTCGGATGGGACGTTAAGCCGTGGCCCCGTGTGCGGGAGAGCCATATCCTGTGCACGTTAAAGAACACGCTGGATGGCCTTGACGGGAGGCTACCATCTGTCTCCCAACAGCTGTTCCAGTGGGTCCCCTCCCCCAACCTTCTCTGAGCCTTCGGGGTCTTTGTGGCCTGGCTATTTAGCCCATGGTGTGCAAAAAAGTGCCGCTCAGAGGTAAAACAACCCAATCCAACCCTGTATCAAAATGCAGAAAAACACACCTAATCTCAGAACCTACGAACATACTTGATTGTGACAGTAACAATAACCTGAAAGAGAAGACAATAGAATTACGATTCATTAATAGTGTCAATGCCAAGGTAACAGCTATGGAAGGCTGATCGCATGCTAAGTAGCGGAATACTCCATACGCCAGTACCACTGTAGGGAATTTAATCCTGAAATTAGAACTCTCTCAGCGCGCGTGTCACATGCGACATGCCTCGAGACCACAACGCGTGATGCCCCAATTTTCGGAATCTGCCATTTAGTGTCAAAGGAAGTGAGGATGATGTTCATTGCCCAACCGTTCTAGAATTCTGTTCGTGTCCTTGCATTTCAAATGTTCGCGAATCTCTAAAAGTTATCTGAGATAATTTAAGATGCCCTTGCATAGGATTCGTATTATCAACATGATGAAAATGATCATATCGATTTTACATTGCAGTTTCTTACCGTGACTGTAAGTGAACAAAGGTTACACTTTAAACATCCTTCGGATTGATGGAGAAATTTCACTTAAAGGGAAAGGTTAACCTATTGAACTAGGCGTTCAAGTACTATTAGATCATCCATTAGAATACTCTTATAAATACTATATGAATAGAAGGCAACTGTTTGTGTAGTATGCATATTCAAAGGCCTTTACAACTTTTCTTGCATTTAATCCGTATTTGTTTCAAATCAGCTATTTTGAAAACTCAGTGACCCAATGAAATAGTTTTATACACAAATAACATTATTTTTTAATCAGTGCCTGTATACTTAAAATTGGAAACGTATATTGGAGAAAAACAAAACAGTTTTAATTAACACAGTATATTGCAAAGTAAAACGACTTAACTGAAATCATTATCCTCATTTTGACATAATGATATTCTTAAATTATCACGGAAATTTTTTGGAACATGAGTGGCAATTTTTAACCCGAAGTAGCAGAAAAAAAAACAATTTGACTTAAGAATCTTTTGATATTCAATTGGCCCACAGAACTATCTTCCAGAGCAGCTTCTAACTTTTCATCCATTAGTCATTTAAATTATCATCATCATCCTCAAGCAGCCATGGGCTACGGTGGTCCAACCAGACCGTGCAATTTAGTTCTCCAAGAATATCTGTCCTGAATTACATCTGTTGCATCTGGCCATTGCACAACAATTCTAACAAGGTCCTGTATGGCACTGTCTGCCCATCGCATCCTAGGTCTCCCCCTCTTCCTGAGACCTTTAAGCATATTGTTCATAACCCTATTCGCCAATCTATAATTATCCGTACGGGTAACATGGCCAAACCAAATCAGTCTCTCTCTGCACAGTTTGCTGCTTAAAGGAGGTTGCCGACTCCTTTGCCTTACCTCATCATTAGTTACAAAGTTAAACCAACTTATGACCAAGATACTGCGTAAGTATCTGGAATCAAAAGCATCTAGTTTCCTGTTATCATGTTTACAAAGTGTCCCAGTTTCACTACCATAACTAACCCTAGAAAGAACCAAACTATTATACAGTATAAGTTTAATTTTTAGGTGTATAGCCTATTTCTCCACACTCTCCATAGATTTTTAAAAGTCTCGGCAGCAGTCCTTATTCGTATGTTAATCTCATGCCGCACATCACCAATATCTGTTACATAGCTCCCAAGATAATTAAACTATGACACCTGCTCAAGACTGGAACCATTCAGATTAACTGAATCACAGCCTACTCGACCAATTTTCATCACTTTAGTTTTCTCTCTGTTTATAACCAAACCTACTCTACTACCAGTCTCTTCAACAGCTCGAATGAAAGAGTTCATCTCATCAACATCATTTGCCAAAAGGGCTAAATCATCAGCATAATCTAAATCAGAAATTTTCGTATCTCCATACCATTTGAGACCAAAATCTTCCCCTTGCACTGAATTTCGCGTAACATAATCAAAAAATAAAATTAAGAGAAAAGGAGACAAAATGCACTCTTGTCGAACACCAGAAGCAATGCTAAACCAATTACTACCAGCCTTACCAACTCTCACACATGACTCAGTGTTATTATAGAGAGCTTTCATTATGTTAACTAACTTGTCTGGTATACCATATGATCCCACAATCAACCACAAATTATGACGATCAACAGAGTCGAAAGCCTTTTTGAAATCAACGAAGCTAGCAACCAAAGGTTTCTGAAACTCTAAATATTTCTCAAGAATTGCCTGAGTTAAAATATCTGATCTACACATCTCCTACCACTTCGGAATCCACATTGCTCATCACGCAATTGTCAGTCAAGCAGATTCTTAATTCTATTAATCACAATCATGAAAAGAACTTTCCCTGGAACAGAGAGTAGGCTGATACCCCTATAGTTATCACAAGAACTGCGATCAACTTTTTTTTTAAAATAGGGATAATAATAGGTCTGGTAAAAATTTTAAGTACTATGCCTTCATTAAAGCGGTGCCGAAAAGTAGCATCTTCCGTGAGACCAGTTTAAATTATAAAAGGTGATTTTTACATTATGGGTGGTAATTTGCTCGGAGTTTGTTATTCATGAATTATGAACAAAAATATTTGAAACTTAATTCAGCGAAAATTCAGTTACTTTTGTTTTACTGAATTTATATAATTTGCGAAAAAAACTCAGAATTGGGAATCATCAAAATGTAACTAATCATAGAGCACAACGTTCAAAAAAATATTAAAGCTATCATTAATATCTAATAGTCCTTTATCCCTGATACTATTTTACCGGTAACTCTAAAAAAGTCACTAATCAGAGTTGGGTTGTTTAATCTCTGAGTGGCACTTTTTTTGCACACAATGAGCTGAATTATCAAATCATATACAACCAGATAAAGTTGGGAAATGGGATCCACTAGACTATGATTATTACCAGGACTACCATCAGGACAATCTAGCGTGTTCTTTAACGTGCCGTGTGGCTCTCTTGCTCGCGGTTTATAACTTTATAACCCATCCGTCAGATGATGGTCATTCCTAGCTTAGTGGTGTCACCATTCTCGCCGAGAGCGATAAAGGAGTTAGAGGATAAAGTCCTTAAAGGAAAATCAGTTAGGACTCGAACCATAGGATATCGGATTACGAGCTTGAGACGCACGACATCTATATGTTTAAACAATAGATTTGAAGTTATATTTGAATATCATTTCAAATCTATTGTTTCAACATCTTGACACAATTGAGCCAACCACAGCTTCTCAATTTTCCGAAATTTCACAAAGAGGAATTTTGTGAGATTTGTAGGACACGTTTCTTACAGAAATTGAATTCAGAAGTACAATGTATTTTTTGTTTTAATTTTTTTTTACTATTTTAATTGAATGTTAATTGTTTATTATAACGTGAATAATACTAAATTCAAACACCAACTTCATTAAATATTTCACTTAATCTTTTGTTCCGCATGGTTTTATTGAACCCAATATGCATATTTGCTTAAAAATTGTACATATGTTATTTTTTAAAATTTTTTCGTACAAGTTGTAACCTTTCTTTAGTTACTATATGATTCAGCATCATTTTCACATTTGTACTCTATAAGTTTTTTTGCCTTTCTTATGTTATGATGCATTATTATTTTAAAAGCATCTGGAAATTTGATTCTTACGTTATAATATCTGGCACTTCCTAGATCTTGATAATTTTGGCGGAATCACTTGTCGGAGTTTATATTATCAGTCTATTCTAGTTATTTGTTTTAGTTACGAACCCTTTTTAAACGATGTACGTTTAAAGCTGATTCACAGTTGAAATTAAAGTATCGATTGCCAAATTCATCATGGTTGAATGCATTAAAATATCACTTCAAATCTATTGTTTCAATATCTTCATCATAAAAAACGAATTCGTTTCGTTACCTCAGTTTGAAATAACCCACTACGGAACACAAAAATTCCTCTGTTCTTTGGGTGATGGCTAATTTGAGTGCTGCTTGCAAGAAAGCTGTAGCATATTCATTACTAAAAAAATACTTTATGTGACCATGATGTAAAACCCCTTTGAGTTGAAAAGAAAATCTAAAAGGATATTTTTGAAGGAAATCTGAGTTTTTTTTGCTGTTTTTCTGAGAGAAATCGTCATGAATTCATCACTTGTAGGTGATATCGTTTTGAATAGTGTTGAATCTCCCATGACTAAGACAGATAGGATACAGAAAAAAATTAAGGGCAGGATAAGTAGAGAATGTCCTTCTCTCTAGATTCGTCCCGTGACTAAGGTAATGATGGAGAAGAATAATACCGATATTACCAAACGTACGAGAAAACCTTGTTTGCAAATACAGTCTTCTAAGGAAAACAAATGAAACTTGGAAAACTGATATTTAAGAACATTTATAGGTATTAAAAATTTTAATTAAATAAATTTAATTTAAAATTTTAAATTAAAAATTTTAAGAACTTTTGGTAGGTATGAAAAAACCTATGCCTTATATACAACGTGAAAAGCTGAAGTAAAATCGTAAACTGTTTATCAAATAATTAAATCATTTTATTTAAAATCGTATCTTTTTATTTGCGACATTCTTCATATGACAGGAATAATTAATTTGCAAACCGAATAATCCACCCATAAGTAATCTAAAACACATTGCATACAGTTTCAGAGCTACATAGCTAGCTAAGCATTATTATACATTTTAAAACAAACCTAAAGGAAAAAGGTTCTCGCATGAGCCTCACATAACGTTCTTGACTTTCTTGTCATCATCGCAAGAGATTTTCAATCGAACTATACTGCCTGGACTTATCAAGAAATAACATTACGCAGTTAAGCTTAAAACGAAGACCACTTTCAGTTTAATCCTAACTTCAATGCAAACAATTCCGTACAATTATACCCTTTTGGGAATGAAATTCAACTTGACTTAAATATACATATTTAGTATCCCAAATATTTACATTTTTGAATTTCTCTTTTTCGTTTAAAACCCCAGGAAACGTTTCGTCCACTTTAATTTGACGATGACTGTATACACCAACCCTTCCCAACGGAAGGCAGCATAATATACCATTAGAATTCTTGTCTGCTGTTGGAGGCCATATATATACGCAGGCTGTATTTTTACGAGCTCCCATGCCCAGCCCCAGAGTTCCTGACTCTCTCTCTCTTTTTCCTTGACTAGCGGCGGGGCCGGCTTACAGTATACGGAAATAGGCCAGAATCGATCGAGAAGCGGTGAGGAGAAAGCAAAGCGGATAAGTACATAAGCATAGCTTGATGCAATCGGAAAACCTCTCCTGTTGCCATATATGCGAACCATAAAATATTATTTAACTTTGTTTTTCTGCGTCGCCATTCCATGCCATCAGATAAGAATTTCTTTTCTCCTTTCAAAAAGAAAGAGGGAGGGAGGGGGAAGAAAAGAAATATTGAACCTACATTTTCCGTTTTCTTAGCGCTGAAGAGGAAACAAGGAACTTTTCTGTGTTTCTTTTTTATTCCATCCATCCTTCTTTCAGGTTTTTTTTCTCCTCTATCTCACTTTTTTGTACCATCGTTAACTGTTAGAAAAGGAACGTGTTAGGTGACATATACTGGAAAAATGTCTGTGATTTTCTTGTTCTCAGGAAGCTCCAGGACAAAGTGCAAGACGGCTTACCTTAAAAAAAGACACAATGTTAAAAAAAAGCAGTTAAGGAAGAGACAATGAGAATGGTAGAGGAAATTAGAGATAGCCATTTTTGTTCGGAATATCCGTTTCTGCTTCTTTTATTTTCTCTTCGCTTTTGCCTTTCTTTTCATTTTCTTCTGTTGCAGTGACTGCATCACTTCAAAAACGATAACCGTGTTCATCACGAGAAGGGCGACGGTAGAAACTCGAAGAAATGATGAGAGCCTACTTGTGCATTGAGTAATGGTGTCGCCCGAAGAAAGATCGTGTAGGGAAGCCTGTAAACAAGCGCATTATTTTATCCGAGTGTACTCTGAAACGCGTTTCTCTTCTCTGATTCCACACTGTTCACTAGACAAAGAAAAATACAAAAGAAAGCGTGCTAGAAATATTTATCATTCTAAAAGTTAACGTAGTCAAACTGAAGATAAGTTGGCGCTGAAGTTGTGAGAAATTTGATGTAAACAATGGTAGCACTTTAATAATGTTCACGAAACCAATTGTTGCGATTACAGCGATGTTTACAATTCTATGGAGAGTGAGGCACACTAAGCTAAATTTAATTTCCCTATGTGATTCTAAACTGTAACTACGGCTGTGCTTTTGCTATCATCTATTGAGATATTGTTTCCAAAGAAAAACTATAATACGCTAAATTTTTGTTTATTTGAGATCTTTACACTTTTATGCAAGTTTCCCTTTAATTATATTTTGGTAGAAACAGTTTCTAAACAAAAGCAGGTTTTGTTTTATTCGGTTTAGATATAAAATGTTCTTGCTGAATCTGATATAAACATTAATTGAAATATCATCGTGTAAAAAATGTTATGGGGATTTTTATAAGACAACAGACTTTGTTTTATTCCACATTGTTTTAAAAATGAAATTGCTGCTGAACTGAATATAAACAGTAATAACAGGGTGTAAAGAAAAGTCTTACGTCAGCAAAATATTTTGAGAATGTTTTGCGTTAAGGACAGAAGAAAGTGATTTGGTATAGAAAGTTGTCTGCACTTTGTTTAACCTGCGACCCATTGTTTTTTCCAGTAATGCTATTGGTTGTCCAAAATATTATTTTGTAAGACTGCTTTTAAACAAGAACCAAAATTATTTTTAAGTTTCCAAAGTTTATGCATTTAGTTTAGTGAGAGCGTAAATAATCACATTAATTTATGCCCATTTTCCATTAAAGTCAAATTTAAATTTTTTAAAATAAATTTTGGAATGGAATGCAAATAATGAAACAAGAATTTTTTTCCGATGTTTTTGTGGTCTTTTGGCTCACGAGACTCCGTGTGTGGAAGTTTGGTCCAGAGATGGATTGTTTTACCTCTGAGTTGCATTTTGTTTTTTTGCTAAAATGGATAAGTCACAAAGATGTGACTCTTTGCACAGTACCACGACTTAAAGTCCCATCGGCAGGACGGTGGTCTTATTCAGTTTAACAGTGTTCTCCTTCTCACCGAGGGAAGAACTAAGATTAACAGTCTGTGGCATGCTTTTGCAGACACTAGCAAAATGTTATTTGAACGCATCATTTTTCCATAAAATAGTGCTAGTTTCAAAAGTATTTTAATGAAATAATTACACTTAAAAATAATATTTATTAAAACTATAGAATCCTCCAATTTGTTTGAATATGCATAGAAACCTTTGTCCCATGATATGCGGAACTCAAGCAAGAAATGTTTCCAGCCATATCACTGAAGAGCTTAAAAGAGAAAAATTTTAGCCTAGGCGAGTTGGGACTAGAACCTGGGAAAATCAGATTACGAACCAGGCGTGGTACCGACTGAGCCAACACCCTCAGCGCATCTTGGTGTAAGAAATCAACGGTAAATCTCTGTCTTAAAGTTTTTTGACAAATTTTTACCTGATCATCCATGTAGTATTTTCTCTAATAAGGGAGATACCGAAAACACGGCAATGAAGAACTTGTACACTCATAAGTGGGAAAAATCTGGGGAGGGGGTAAAGGGGAACATGTCCCTCTTTGAGAACTTTAGTAGGTGTACTGTTTGCCAAAATCATTAAATTTATGCATATTTCATGCACTTTTCATTTATGTTTTTTAAAAACCCCTAAAACGAAGAAGAAAATATAACACTGCAATGGAAATATAGTCACCTAGTCTCTTGCCCACTTTTTTCCCCCTGATAGATTGCGTCGCTTGCTCCCTCCCGTCTCCTTTATTTATCTAGATCAGGGTATGCTCAAAAATATGAGTAAAAATATCTTACATACATGAGAGTTCGACACGTTTTTGTTTTATGAAAATAAAGCGGTTTAAGTTTAAAATTCCTCTAAGCATTTTTAACAATACAAACTAAGTAATTGAATGATAAAACGTTTCATACCGTTGCTTTTTCTTTTAAAAAATGTTTATTTATTTATTGCTATTACATTTATATTATTAATTCATTTACATATATATTTCTACATTTATGCAGATGAACAAAGAACACACATTTTTTACATTTATGCAGATGAACAAAGTAGCAGTGCAGATGAGCAAGATAATCAGACCTCAACGTCAGTTGGAGGTATCAACACACACATTTGAAAAATATTGCCTCTCGAACACAGACTCTACCATTAAACCATGCAATCATTGTTATTTAAAATTTCTATATGAATCTTGATATTATCAGTTGCATAAGCGGCTTTATCTAACACAGTGGTTTGGGAGCTAGCTACTGTTTCAGTGTACATGCTTTTAGTATTAACTCTAGCAGAAACAGTGGTCAGCAATAGCATAGCCTAATTGGCAACAGAGGACTCCGTGTGAGACTATGAAACTGTGCAGTTGACCTTCGATACAGTCAAAAGTCAATAGACTATTAATCAACCAACGATCGATGAGAATGACAACCATCGATGAGAACCAGCAATGTATGAGAGTTAGTCAAGCGTCAACCAATGATGTATGAGAATTAGTCAAGCGTCAACCAATGATGTATGAGAATTAGTCAAGCGTCAACCAATGATGTATGAGAATTAGTCAAGCGTCAACCAATAACGAATTACAATTATGAAAGCGTCAACTACGCAGTTTCATAGTCTCGCCCAGAGTCTTTTATTGCCACTCATGCCTATAATGGTCAGTAAAGCCGACTTCTGTCTTAGTGGGTCATGTCCTTATACGAGAAGTCCTCTAGAAGCTAGTAATAATCTATGGGACTCTTCCTAGCTTCTATAGGGCTTCTGGTGTTTTTCGATATCCAAGTAAATAGTCCATTGGTAAAATGCCCCTTCCTATAGTAGTATTACACCATGCAAATGAAACCAGTGCATTAATCGAGGTGACGTCAATTTCACACTAAGTGATATTATTCAAAGGTAATTTTGAAAATTCTGAGCGATAAAATAAATAAATAAATACCCCCTCAATCAGCTGCTTGCCACAGAAGTCTGACAGTAGCCATTGTAGAAGGTCTGTGAGGATAGCGGGATTTCGGCAAAAAAACGACACGAACATCCACGCCTTATCTGGGGTTCGAACCCAGGTCCCTTAGATCAGTAGTCACTCGGCCACCGGACGGCTCGGCGCGATATAGCAGTGACTATCTTTGAATTGAACGATATAATTATAAATATAACTGTGTATAGAACATGCAATGGTGAATAGATTCAGCATTTTAAAGACTAGAAACAGCTTATTTTAATCTTTGAAGAATTTCCTTTTTCTAAGCTAAACAATGACCTTGAAATAAAAAACGATCAACCAAATTTGGAAATTATATAATTGGATCATATTTTTAATCTGGTCTGTAAATGGTAGTATTCACTGGAAAGAGAGTTATTCACTAATACCCTGTAATAATGCTAACAACAGTTCCAGCCTGGAAATTAAGTTCGAGTCCGCCTTATCGTGGTGCAGACCGTTAGTACCTTTCAAAAGATACACTCTCTTGTCGAAAGGAAAGGAAGAGGAGTTGGGTTGGGTTGTTTTACCTCTGAGCGGCACTTTTTTGCACACCATGGGCTAAATGGCCAGGTCACATGGACCCCGAAGGCTCAGAGAAGGTTGGGGGAGGGGACCCACTGGAACAGCTGTTGGGAGACAGATGGTAGCCTCCCGTCAAGGCCATCCAGCGTGTTCTTTAACGTGCACAGGGTATGGCTCTCCCACACACGGGACCACGACTTAACGTCCCATCCGACGGGAGGCGGCCTTTCCAAGGGTTGGGTTGGGTTGTTTCACCTCTGAGCGGCACTTTTTTGCACACCATGGGCTAAATGGCCAGGTCACATGGACCCCGAAGGCTCAGAGAAGGTTGGGGGAGGGGACCCACTGGAACAGCTGTTGGGAGACAGATGGTAGCCTCCCGTCAAGGCCATCCAGCGTGTTCTTTAACGTGCACAGGGTATGGCTCTCCCGCACACGGGGCCACGGCTTAACGTCCCATCCGACGGACGGCGGCCTTTCCAAGCCCATCGGTGTCCCCTACTGACCGTGGGCAGGGCGGGGAATTTTACGGAGATAAATCTCAACGCTGACCCAGCTGGGACTCGAACCTGGGAACTACAGATTACGAGCCTGGCGCGCTACCGACTGAGCCACCCCGCCCAGGAAGAGGACGGTTGCAAGATCAGTGTGACCTACTATCGGGTTTACTACGGCTATTTTTATTTTGTTTACTCTGTTGAGGAGTCTTCAAAAACACAGTAGTGCTGACCATATACCAACCACGCACTAGGTATGTTCAACCACACCTAGTGCTGACTATATATATCAACCTGAATGGAATAATGCCTCTGACATTGATTATGGTTCCTGAATTTATTGCACTGGTGGGCTTCAGGTGAGGAAAAATAATCCGCTGTGTTTTCTGTTTGTTTGGGGTTGTGTTTTTTGTTTCTGTTTGACAGCCTCAATTATATTACAGCCTGAATTATAGAATAGATTCACAAGATACGTTTAGTCAGCTGGTGCATAATCCTGATCAGAGGCCATCGTAGGTACCTGAACACTTGTTTCTACGGGCATCGTCAAATATACGTTGGAGGAAGTCTTAACAGTAAATATGGCTTCAGCCTTTAGTAGTGGGATAACAGGTCTTTGCCTCTTGCCTGAGATTACGGGATGTTTTATATTGTTGGTACTTCCTCTCTCAATAACCATAGTTTTCAAGCATCCCACTAACCATTTTCTCTCCACAGTTTCTTGGAATGTACACAGAGATTATTCTCTTGATGTCCTCACACAAGAATTGCACCATTATAGCCTATGTATTCTCGGCTTGTAAGAGACCAGATGGACAGATAAAGGTCAGATTCTTAAAAATAATCTTTAATTTCTCTTTTAAGGGAGAGAAGATGGAAAACATATTCAAGGCGTAGGTTTGCTTCTCAGGAAACAAGCTAGTGCTCTTCTAGAATATGACTGCATTAATGAAAGATTTCTTACGGAAAATTTTTCAGAGAAGCATTAAAGAGCTGAATATTATGTGCTGTTATGCCCCACTGAGAATGCCGATGAGAAGGATAAGTTTTGCGGACAACTTCAAGGTATTTTGAATTCTGTCAAGAAAGGAGATATTACCATTTTTCTACGCGACTTGAATGCTAAAGTTGGTACTGACTCTAACCTTTGAGGAGGGGTGATAGGACCTTTTGGTATTTGTAGCTGCAATGGCAATGGACGATGTCTCCTACAGGTAAGTAAACTTAATTGCTTCAGAATAACTAACACTTATTTCAAACACCACGACCCACATAAGTATATGCGGATTTCATCAGATGGGCTGCATATCCCATCTATGTTCATCAGATGGGCTGCATATCTCTTATATATGTGATTGATTATACAGAGTGTCCCAAAATTCACCATCTGTTTTGAGAAATAACAGGAATTTTAGAAAAACAACTATAAGACACTAAAGTACATGTATACTAAAGCAAAATCGTGTATTTTTTTAATTAAATGCATGAAATCAAATATCCCACAGTTTTATTATTAGATTCTATGTGCCGACCATCAATATCTCTATAGATCTCGAAACGATCAACTTCCAGAATGCAAAGTGTGTACTTCCTGAATGCAAAGTGTGTTTCGCGAAACACACTTTGCATTTCAGGAGTGATTTTTTGAACTGCTTCCTTAATACGATAACGGAGATCAGCTTGATTTCTAATTTTTCTACGCTACTCCTCAGATTTAACGAAACCCCAAGCAAAAAAACTAAGGGTGTTAAATCAGGTGAACGTGCTTGCCCATGGTTGCTCCATGGCCAATCCACCGACTGGGAAAACGGTTGTTGAGATACTCCCAAACCTGTATGGAATAATGACGGTACTCCATCTTTTTGAAAGACAACTGTGTCAAGAATACCATCAGTCAGAAGTTGAGGCTCAAGGTATTGATCAAGCATGTCAAGATACACGGTAGCTGTTACTATGTTCTCAACAAAAAAGAAAGGACCATAAACCTTGGATCTCTTCGTAGCAATCCATACATTTACTTTTGGTGAGTCTCTTTGCCATTGCATTCAGTTGGCTTTTGATTTGCCCATATGCGACAGTTATGTCAATTGATTTTTTTTCACATGTGTGGAAGGTAGCCTCATCGCTGATCATAATGTGGTTAATTAGATTTGCATTTTGAATTCGTCAATAATCATAGCACACATTTCTGCTCTTCGTGAATAACCATCTTCTAGAAGGTTGTGGAGTATTGGAATATGGTATGCCTTTTTCTTTAAATCATAATCATTCTGTGAAGAGTTGTTTTTGGAACTTCTAATCTTTGAAATCCGAACAGATAATTATGGATCTTTGTGAATGCATTGTCAATAGATTCGATTTTTTCCTGAGATTTTCTTGAACGACCAGTTCTTCTTTCGTCATGCACAAATCCAGTTCTCATGAATTTGTTTACTAAGTCACGAATAGCTTGATCTCTAGGACCTGTTTTATGAAATTTCCTCTCAAACTTTTCTCTAATTTGATTGTACTTCATGTCTTTTATTTTGCTTGTAAGAATGAAAACTCTTTCTTGTACATTCACCATCAATAACGGATCTGAAAATAAAAAAAAATGAAAATTAAAAAAGTCGTTAGTAAAATACGTTTTAAGCAATTTAAATGAATTGAAACATGCATTTTGTTTTAGTATGCATGTACTTTTGTGTCTTATAGTTGTTTTTGTAAAATTCCTATTATTTCTCAAAATAGATGGTGACTTTTGGGACACCCTGTATATTAAATAACAGCAAAATGGTCTAATTCCGTTAGGAATAGAAGATCATACGGGGGAGCTGAAATTGGTTCTGCCCATTACCTTGTTAAAAACGTCTTGCAACGTAAACTTAAGAAGTGTTGTGCTAAGTTTAAAAACGTTAACACTGTAGCAATTCTTTGAAAGACCCAGTTATAGCCAAAGTTTACCATGATAGTTTAATTAGTCATTATTTTGAAATTAACAGTACTCTTTTGGGTAAAAAGAAGTAGAGGAGGCAAATTTATTTGAGTGATAAGGCACCTGAGTTTACTTTTGAAAGAAAGAACTGTAGGAATATTTTTAACCAACATCCTACTAGTCCTAACAGAAAGCGTTACAAAGAGCTTAATAAACGTGTAAAGGATCATTTAACTGCTGATAAGAATGTTTGTCTTGATAGCTTGGCTGACAAAACAGAGGAAGCAGATAGATAGCGTAACAGCAGATAGTTGTACCAGATTGTTAATGTTTTGTGTGGAATTAAACTGACAGGTATACAGGGATTGAAGGATAAGTAAGGTAAGGTTATAGAAGGCGAGGATTCTGTCAGGCTATATCGACTGAGCATTTCAGTATTGTTCTAAACAGTGTGGTTAGTTCTACTCCAATTTTCTGTAATGATGACAGATGCAGTACTGACCATAATGTAGGCCCTGTAATGCATTCCAAAGTTATTTTGGCTGTTTCTGAACTTAAACTACATAAACCCCAGGGTAGATGAAATTTCTGCTGAAATGCTTAGAGCTCGGAATGATTCTGTTATCTCATAGCAGACTGAAATTTTGAATATATTTTATAATAAAAACATTGTTTCTAAGCTCAGTTTATTCTGGGATAATAATTTTCAAAGTTCAAGGACTAAGCTTTTCATGCAGTTACCTGTGGATTAAATGATATTTTTAGTGGTGATTTGACTTAGCGACCTGTATCGCAGCGGTAAATCACTAGATAAAATATTACTAGAAAGTTGGGATTCGTTTAGTTCAATTTTCTCCTAGTTTCAAACTGCAGAAATTATATTTCATAATGATATCCATCTGATCTTTAGGAGCTGGTCAGATCTGAAACTTTGCATGTATCCTGAGATCTACTATATGATCTACTCGTGGTCCTCCATCTCCTTCATAAGGGAAGAGAGATGCTCGTTATCTCAAGATGAATCACTTATACAGCTGCACGTAGAAACATCACGTGCAGCTGTATAACGTGTAGAGGCATCACGTGCAGAGCAACGTTGAAATTCATTCAGTTCTCCTCGACCCAATCAGTGAACCACCAGCAGCTGTCGTAACTGAGTTCGAACGGTCTATGGATGAGTTTTTTTTTTCTTTTGAAGAAGTACAGAGTTATTATACATTTCTGTGCATTTTTCATTTCTAGGCATCCATAAAATTCCCTCAAAAGATAAAAACCGGAATATGTGGTTAGACGGAGAACATGCTCTGGTTTTAAGCTTAAAAGGAATTTCGTGTATTTAAACAGGGTCGAATTACCGAAAATATTAACTAGAACTTAGGTTTGTCTAGTTGCCCATGTAACTAAATCAATGGTCTTATTAGAATAGTCTGCTATATTTTCAAAGCAGAAAACTAACAGAGAAATTAAAGAATTACGTAAGAATGCTCCTGCTAAAATTATTGTTTCGTTATTTGTCTTTATTGAAATATTTTGTACTGATACTTATTTTATCAATTATTATTTGAATAGTACATCACTGTTTGTATAATTTAATTAATAAAATTATCTCTTCATCGGCTTTAATATAACCAGCTAGAACGAAATAAATCATTCAAATATTTCTTAACTTTTGTAAATGTCATATGTTTATATATATTCTCATGGAGCACAATCGGAATTATTTTAAATATAAAACAATTACCGCTGAAGCAGCTATTTACCATGGAAGTTTGGCAGTAGCTTATCAGTATAATACGCCATGAAAAGATCTGCGAGGAAAGCGGAACCTTAGAAGAAGCAGAACGCCTGAAACAATCTCAGGTCCCTTTGATCAATAGTCAAGCGTGCTAACCACTCGGTCACCGGCAGGGTAAACGTACTTTACTATTATTTTAATTTCCCCTATTTTACCGGATTCTTTCGTTTCACCATGCTTTATTTTGTTAAATAAGGCTTTCCAGAAACCACATTTAGACATAAAAGTATGTGTTAAGTTAAAAAATAGACTTGATCTTTCTGTGGAAACCAAATCAGCTTACCAATCGGCAGAATTATAATAACAACAAATCATTAAGTAGGGAAAATTATCTAAACGATGATATATGTATGTCAAAATCACTACCTTTGTGATTGCTATTCTAAAAATAAATCTTCAAAACGAAACCTGGTTGTAGGAATAGTTTGTGGAGATATAATATCTGGGTAACCATTATTATTGGAATTAAGGGGTGTCGGGAGTTTCGGAGAAATATATCTCAAATTAGATTTAGTTTCCAAATATTTTTTGCGATAAGTACGTACGTTTCTTTGCTCTAGAAACTGATTAACTGAGGAGGAAACGTTCACTTTTCCTCACAAAATTATTTGTTTTAAAATTAACCCTCCGCACGAAATGCTCTGGAAAACCACGTGATCACTCTAATCTTAGCATAAGGACACGTCAAATGACGACACGCATGCTTTCCCTTCTGATTGATTTAGAAGCTGAACGGTGATTAGTTTCCTAAAGTAACAGTGAATTCTGTTCATATACTACGAGATCAAAATTATTTCTTTACGGCACAGCAGACTGAACGTTTCGTGATTCAGAAAGTATATACAGGTATCCTCCCACTTAAGTGATTTCGATGTTTGCGATTTCGCATGATGGCTAATATAAAAACCACCAGTGGGCAAGGCATTTCGAGGAAATCCTTTCCTCGTTAAATTTTATGTGAAAACTAAAATATAATCAATTAATTTGTCTAAAGTAAGAAACAGTTCTCGCAAATGACTAAAGAGAATGGAATCATGATTAATTGAATCGGCCACAGAGGTATAGCTTGTTACAACGCTGAGCCCGAAACCTTAGCAGAAGCTTTTCGCACATGACAGATTCCCATTTCACAAGAGCGACCACGACTGACAGAGAAGTTTATATTTAACAAGGGAGTTGCAGAACCTTGTCTTACTTTAAGGAACTTTACAAAGAGAAGATGAAGCATCTGAATCTGCTCTCGTAGAAATTTTTTTAAACATGAAACAAAGACATCAACTGATGATGATTCACATCCGTCAATTTCATTCTGAAAGCACAGTCAATGAATCATTGCTTCAAATTTCTTTCCATGTAAATGCTTTTTAATAAAAAGATTTGCGTCATAACAAAAATAAAGAGCAATCCATTCATTCTTTCTTTTTCTTTATTTTAGCTTTTTTTATTTCATAGCAAATTGTAAATAATTAGAAATAAGACAATTTCATGACGAAAAGCGAATTTACGCACATTTTCGGGAACTTACATTGTAACCATTATTACTATAGGGAATATAAATTTAATGTTGTGAGACCACTCTTTGGAACTCAACTATAACTTAAGTCGGGGGATATCTGTAGTCGAAAACGTTTTGAGGAAAAGTTTGCCTCTGAGAAAACATGACTTAGAGTAGGGGTTCTCAACGTGGGGTATGCCTACCTCTTGGGAGTATGAGATAGAATTTTTTGGGGTACGCCGTGAGAGCTCAAAAGTCGCTAGATCTAGTAACAAAGTTATTAAGTTGGCAACACTGCTACTGATTAATTTCTGAGAACTTAGTGACGAAGCGCTGCGCTGTAGTTCATGTCTGTACACGTTTGTCAATCCTCCCTTCCCTACCTTGAGAGCCGAACCTACCCGAACAGCTGATCGCTCAGTCAAAACATCCATTCTAAGTGAATGAATGTGCTTCTTTCATGCCATTACATTTTCAGCTTTATGTATTTGTTGTAATTTACCTGCGACTCAATCTTAGCAAGATAACCCCAACCATTGATGAACTGCGCAAGCGTAAACAAGCGCAACCATTTCACTGATTATCCAGTAAAATGTTTATAATTTTATAAGATTTGTTAAATTGTTTATATCATTTTTTGTGTTTATCGATATATGTAATTTATGAATACAAAATTTAATGTGTATATATATATATGTTTTATTTTACTTCCATTGTTATACTATAACTATATACGCCAGTTACATACACATTTCCATATTGGTACGCCAGTTACATACACATTTCCAGGGGGTACGTGAAGCATAAAAGTTTGAGAACCACTGACTTAGAGGAATCTTCGAAAGTTTCCCGTCCTTTGAATCGCATTGGTTGGATTTGATACAAAACCTTGATGCAAAACCATTTAGTTTAAGAGAAAAAAATCAACAGAGATATTTATAATGTAACAAAATCACTGCCTTTATAATTATTATTCACCACTCGAATGATTTAGTACAAATTGTTGAATATAAGCCCGAATCTAGAAACATATTTAAGGGAGGTCAAGTGACTGGATTGAAGTGACAGAACTTCTTTCCCATATACTTTTTTCAGATTTGATTTTTACAAATACGGCAATACTGTAGATGTTTTTCGCATATATTTCGCTTATTAAAATTCTTGAGAGAAATATGGCCCCTTGTTCTGCTTATATCCTCCCTTCTTTAAGTCTGGCACTGGTGGCTTCATAGGAACATTAAAAAGATACACAGATTAAATCCGAAAACAACAAATCACAACGCGTTTTAATACACTTTCCCACTTCCTTTTATCCTGATTCGACACAGTAGGAAGTCACCTATCCAGTGTCATTAGTCTCGTAAAAAGTGAAGTAGCGAGAGCGGACTTCATTTCTGTAATGTGTCTGGAAACGCATGTTTTCATGGCGACATGCCAACAAGCCAGTTACCGTCCCGGTTACGTCACACTAATGAACGTTGCCAAGTACCTTTCTAGGAACTTTGTTCAACTGCACTTTCTCTCTCTTCTTTATCAGATGCATGCTTAGAAAAAATATATTACGTTTCCCTGGAGTTTCGAGTTAACACAGGTCACGTGCCCTTTTCTCAACTGATCTAATATCCATTGCCAAATTCCACTTTATAATGCTGTAACTAGTGCATTCTAGGCAGGCTGGATACAACCGAAAGAAACTATATAGGGGGAGGTGTATTAACTGAACTGTAACAATTAACTGAACTGTAACAAGACTACTTAATTCCGCGGTTTTCATATATTTGAATTTCAGATATATATGCTGACCAAAAGTGAACACTCACACAAAAGAAGCAACAGAAATCAATCATTTTCTATAGCATGTTTTATATTTTTCAGTGATTGATTCTGAGGTTTTCGTATCTCTTTTAGGAAAACAGATGTGTCTTTTTTATTGTTATTATTGTTTTCTATAACATGTTATATATTTTTCAATGATTGGTTCCAAGGATTTAATTTTTTTATTAAAACAAATGTGTCTTTTTTTATTATTATAATTTTTTTCTATAGCATGTTTTATATTTTTCAACGATTAGTTCCGTCGTATCTATTTTAGGAAAACAGATGTGTCTTTTTTATTGTTATTATTTTTCTCTATAGCATGTTTTATATTTTTAAGTAATTCGTTCTGATGTTTTCGTATCTCTTTCAGGAAACCATATCTTTTTTATTGTTATTATATTTCACGCATTTTCAGCCGGAAATAATTTTTCTTTATCGGTTTACCAGTTAAGAGAATAAAACAGATTGAGCGTGAGCATAAATGATATACGTTCTTTGTATTCACAGCAATCCATCTAGCCATAATATTTTCAGAGAAAATGAAGTTTTCAGTTTTCTGATTTTTGGGTTGGATAGGTAACAGTAATATATATGTAAGGATAACAGTAATTGATATATGTAAGGTGCATTAAATCTTTAACAATAATAATTCGTACAAATCAGATATTGGAAAAGATAAATAATAATATATTGCTATCCCTAGAAAACATAAACAGCGCATTAATCTCTTTAATTAAAAATGCTGAATTTTCTTATCCCTTAAGGTTAAGGAGCAAGTAAGCTTAAGGTTAATGAGCTAGTGGACTATAATTTATTTATTGTTAGAATAAAACGAATATGAACATGTAAATAATTTACTGGTCGAGCGAGAGCATAAAACAAGTGTGAGAATAAATAATTTGTAGTTCCGGTTCGATTCCGAACTCTGTCCGAGTTGATTATTTTCTACTCTAACTTCCGGACTGTCCCCTCTAAGAAAGAAGACATTGTAGGGCTTGGAAAAGTCACCGTCCATCGAATGGATCGTTAATCCGTGGAACCGTATTCAGGAGAGCCTTATCTTGTGCACGTCAAAGAACATTCTGGATAACATCAACGAGATGCTTCCATACGTCTCCTAACAACTGTTCAGTAGATCCCCTTTGCCATCCTTCTCTCAGCCATTGGTGTCCTTTAGACCTGGCCATTGTATGCAAAAGACCATCTCAACCGGAATGTCTCTGGTTTTCTCTTAAGAGCGTTGTAGTATTATAGTCCAAATTGATTAATCTGCCTTGAAAATATTGATTTGTTCTCCAAACGTCTTCCCATTGCTTTTGAAATGTAGACAAAGAAAGTTCTCTTTCACCTATCAAAAGATGATTCAGTGATCTCTCCTGCAAGTCTGTAGTCTTATATGGTCTTCTACTTCTTGGTCGATCAGCAATCATTGAACTCTACTTGTATTTCTCTATCACCTTATGTACCTACCGTACTGTAATAGCAAAAACGTCTGTTAACATTTTATTTTGAGGCTGAGTGTCATGTCATAAAAGGAAACTAAAAGAACTATCTGCTTTACAAGTGGTACACTATGAACAATTAAAAAAAACATAATTAATTACTTACTATTTGTGACTTATTTACACTATTTGTGATTTATTTACACTATTTGTGAGTAATGTTAAGTGAGTTAACTGTTTTTGTACCTGCTACGTATGTTTATTTGGCGTTATTAAAGGCATCTATTTTAGGTTCGGGAATGGAGATATTAAACAAATTGAGATAGGTATAGAGAAGGATTTCCCTACAACTATCTCAATTCTTTAATCATATTTCTTCTAATGATCAAAACGTTGACACGAAATGTTGTCAGTTTAATATATTTCATTCCTGTTGAACATGTTAAGAATTAAACTATTTTTATTCTTATGTAAAACACAGGAATCAGTTACTGCTACCCTGAGTTCTGGTTTCATCTCTAAACATACCTATTCGTACACATAAGAAAAGAAAGAGGTGGGTAAAGTCATGAAATCAAATGAATATTTCTTAAGCAATGTGTTTTAGAAATCAAAGTAACAACCAGGTTGATTAAAGGAAAGAAAAGAAATAGTTTTCAGCTGTCTTTTTGTAAATTTTTCACAGTTCTTAATACCTATTTATACGTTTTAAAAAGAGATCCTTTTTTTTTAAAACGAATGCAATATTGTGAAGTATACAATATAGCATAATTTCTTTTAGAATCTTCATTTGATTTGATGACATTCACCCACCCCTTTCTTTTCTTATGTGTGCGAATAGGTATGTTTAGAGATGAAACCAGAACTCATTAAGTATACCTTATTAAATTAAGTTTTATATAGATTTTAAACATTTTGCAGCAGTTTTTAAAATAAAATATAATTCGAGGATGGACTCGACTCTAATTTTCTCACCTCATAAACAATACAAGATGTTCTTATTAGCAATGCCAAGAATCTTCTATAAGGATGCAAATATTCACTGTAGCTTATTGATAATGACTCAGTTGAACTGCTTGATAATCGCACCGCATCATCGAACAATGCGTTTCCCATAAACAATGGAGTGGCAAGTCTCCTTCAATACGTTTCTTGTCTAATCGTGGCTTATTAGGCTTAACCACGAAGAGCAAAGAAAAACAAGATATGACGACCAGAAAAATGTATCAATCAATCAACTGGGGAGCTCTACAACAAGTGTTTTGCAACGCAAATGTACCAATCTAAAATAAATTATGTTATATTGTATACTTCACAATATTCCAAAATTAAAAGCAGCCTTTTCAATTGCTCACTTCCATAAACTATGCATAATAATAATTTACGTTAGCAAAAGTACCGGTCTCGCCAACACGGTACCCTGAAAAAGGTAGTCGTGATATACAGGATTTGATGTACTGTTCGCGTTGATGCCAATTAGGTAGCTCTAAACAAAAGTATTAGTGAATGATAGTGCGAAGAGGTAAATATTAAAGTCGTATATGTATGGTGACATATTAATGACTAAAAAGTGCAATATAAACCAAATGGTAAATAATTAATTAATAACGTTTTTGGGCTTGCAAAGAGTTAGCTTTGCAGTTTTGCCTACAATTTACAAGTTTCTTAACTGCCCCATTATTGCAGCTGTTATGAATAGTGCCAATACTATAAGAAATGGATAGTCTCTTCTAAATAGTGTGTCAAAATCAGTCCATAAATAATCTTTACAGTAATCTATCGTTTTTCAACCTCATTCGGATTTTTCGTATAATTATGTGTTTTACGACCACTATTACGAATAAATTATCCATTTTGCAAACTTTCCGTTAATACACAATTGCGAAAAACCTCCCATTAATTCATATTCGATTGAACAAACTCTATATTATTTATGTAACTATTATCTGTAACAGTTGAAAAACAAAACGCATATACACATAGATGATGCATTAGCATTTACAATAAACCTTATCTCAAATACAATTAAACTTCAAGTGCACCGTTAATGAACAAGGAGTGGGCTGTATTATAATTAATATTTTAATCATTACTAAAGGACTCATATATTTATCAGAGTCCAGAATATTATGACAGCAGTAAACAAGAAAAATCGAATATACATAGCTCACTCAATTCATACCTTACTAAATATCCATGACCACTGGGCTTTTAGTTAGTTCTGTCGTGCTCGCTCACATCAATGCGAATCTCTTGGACCTGTCAGGACTTCCGACATTTCGCTCAGGGATGGCTAATAGATACCCGACATGAGAATTAAGGTAATTAATAATTCTCATTTGCAGACGATGACGACGAGGCTTTTGCTCAGTCTCTCTGGTAGTTCAGGAGTAACTAATGATAGTGTCAAACGAATGGAATTCACCGCTTCGACAAATTTATTTCATTTATCCCTCGAAGCCAGGTGCTAAAGCGCGGAGTCGTTCTAGGTCTACGATGTCTGAAAATGACACTGCTCAACGATAAATAAATTTATCGGTTATGTCACATTTGCTATTTGCATCTGGTAGCTTAAACATTGGAAAAGTTAAAGGGAACTAGTATTGAATTTTGTTAAAAATTGTTTCATAGAATTCTCACATGAAGATTTTGGAGAGAGAATAGGTTAAAATTTACATTCTTAACTGGAAGGCAATTTAGTTATGTTTTATTTCATAATTATAATTTGTTGATCTATAAGCAATGAATGTCAAGTGCAGAAATCTGGATAGTTAATCTTATAATGAAACAGGTTAGAATTTAGTTGATCGTAGGTTTGAGGTTAGCGGATTTGATTATTCTTGTAAAATATTTTGCTGCATATCTCGTTAATCTAGGCCAAAGGCGCAATCATATCGAGGTTGCTTTCTCCAGGCTGACTCCGATTTGATTTCGTATCAAGAAGCATATTTATTGATGTGCATATCAAAGTCATGGGAACCTATCACGGAGGAATCCGAACATTAGGAAGGCGAAACATTCAACTTCCTCCTGGAAGGAATAACAAGTGTAGTTAATATAATTTGCTCTAATTATCTAAGGGAAGCGACAACTCGATTGAATTTCTTTTTAATTATAAAAAGGGAAATAGGTACTCCCATACACAAAGGACTAAGCGAACCTAGAAATTCTCTCAGACTTGTCTTAGTTTCTCATACAACATGTTGTGTTTTCTCACACAACCTTCAGTGAAAACGTTCAATTTCCGATGGTCTTCGAACCTTGGATTCGTTCAATTTTCGATGCCCTTTAAAAAGTATTTCATTTATTCGATTAAAATACTTTTTTACATACAATCCTTTTCATAGAACAAATTACGGTCGTTCATCGATGAGCCACTGTATTCGGTTATATTTTAGTTGTTTTCCCATTTGGTGATAATTCTTTGTTTGGACTGTAGAGAAAATTCCTCAGGTTCGGATGACAGATAATGCATTGTTTTCATTTGTTGCCTCCCTTACATTTCCGACTCGGTGGCGGAGTGGTATCACGTTGAATCACGGGGACACTGTACAGCTATCGTATTTTTTTGGCTGGTTTGAGACGCAGTTTGTAACGGTTATGTGTTTGCATGTTGTATGAGAAACTAGAACAAGTCTGAGAGAACTTCTAGGTTCGCTTATTCCTTTGTGTATGGGAGTACCTTTTTACCTTTTTATAATTAAAAAGAAATTTAATCGAGTTGTCGCTTCCCTTGTATGGTTAGAGCGAATTATATTAACTATCACTTGTTTTTCCTCTAGTATTACTTAATAAGAAATATATTTTTTTTTACATCAATGTTTAATTCGACAGACATGTGAATGTACTTGTTTTACCATCCCTCTAACAACATTCGATCTATTTTGCCATAAACATAAAAGAGTATAATCTGCAGTTTATGCTGCTCAAGGCACTACATTTTGCTATTCAGAGAAAGTGACCATAGGTGAGAAGAAGGTATTATTGCAGTCGGACTGCTTCCATTTTAGTTTGTCATTTTTCTAGTGCTTCACGTAGCTCTCATTATTCGTTGCAAAACAGATCGTTTTTAAATGTGGTAGCTTCCTTAACTTTTACGAACATTGTTGAAAAATCAATATTACGTAAAGTGTATTTCACTAAGATCCTGTGACATTTTTACACGAAATGATTATTTTAGAATTTATAAATCTTTCCAACTACTTACACTATACGAATGATGTTGTAAATCGAAATCAAAACAGATTTGTTGAGACCTTTAATTTATCCTCAGTCATATGTTTCCATAGAACTTAAAAAACTCACAGAACTTCGAAAATGATTCTCCATTGGCAAAAAACATGGCTGTGATTGCTAATTAAGTGGCCACTGTGTTTCCAAAGGTCAAATCAAAGCTTCCTGTTATATTAATAGGATTGAGTTGGGTTGTTTTACCTCTGAGTGACACTTAGTTTTGCCCATAATGGCATAAATGGCCACAAGGATTCAGTTCACAAGGACAAGGTCAAAAGGACCCCGAAGGCTCAGAGAGGGTTGAGGGAGGGGACCCACTGGACAGCTGTTGGGAGACAGATGATAGCTTTCTGTCAAGGCCATCCAGCATATTCTTTAAAGAACAGGGTATGGCTCTCACGAAACAAAGAGCTTAACGTCCCATCAGACCAATGGCGGCCTTTCCAAGTCAATCGGTGTTCCTTACTGACTGCGAGCAGGACGGGGAGTTTTGCTGAGATAAATCCCAGCTGGGACTAAAACCTGAAACTGCAGATTACGAGCTTGGAGCGCTGCAATGCCTCCTATATTAACAGGAAGCTAGTTAGAAAGACCTATAATTCTTAAAATCAGCTTTTCCTGAAAAAATATCACGGGAATTGAGTGAAATACATCTGTCAAAATATTGATTTTTTTTTTCATCGCTGTTCATTAAATTAATGGAAGATGGAAAATTTAACCACACGCACTTAGATTTACACGGAGTTCGTACTTCAGTTTTAAATTAATTTAAACGCTATTAGCTCCTTAACGTGAAAACTTGATTTCCGTTACGGAGCTACGGCCGCTTTCTGGATTGTTAGCTGATATTGCAATGCAATATACAGAAGAAAAAAATATTAAATGTATAGTAACAGAAATAATACATTACAAAAGGTACTTTGACGACTATATACTCATATACAATAGACAGAAACGTGATATTGAGAACGTAGAAAAGCTATGTTGTGTTGGGTTGTTTTACCTCTGAGCGGCAATTTTTCTCACACAATAGACTAAATGACCAGGTCACAAAAAAAAAACGAAGTCTCAGAGAAGGTTGGGGGAGGGGACCCACTGGAACAGCTGTTGGGATACAGATGGTAGCCTCCCGTCAAGGCCATCCAGCATGTTCTTTAACGTGTGCAGGGTATGGCTCTTCCCCACACTGTGCCAAGGTTTAACGTCCCATCCGACGGACGGCGGCCTTTCCAAGCCCATTCGTGTCCCCTACTGACCGTGGGCAGGGCGAGGAGTTTTGCGGTCATAAATCTCAACGCTGACACCAATGGGACTCGAACCTGGAAACTGCAGATTACGAGCCTGGCGAGCTACCGACTGAGCTACCCCCTCCCCAGAAAAGCTATGAGTAGTGTATTTCCCAAAAACATTTCCCGAAAACGCTATGAGTAGTTTGAATTAACTTATGAAAAAGAAATTAACGATTAGCTCCCATATCTCGATATTTTACCACAAAGAAAAAGGAATCTGTATCACAACAAGTGTATATCACAAACCAACATCTCCATCCATATTTATACCCTTTGATTTGAACCAGTCACTCATTCATAAAAAAGCCGTGTTAAGATCCATGTTTATCAGAAACTGTAGGTATGCTAATACACCAAGATTATATCATAAAGAAAAAAACATAATCCTAAAAATATCGCGGAAAGCAGTATATCAGAGATAATTTAATAAAAATTTCAGAAGAGGGAGCCAAGATTAAAATGAATCTCAGTTCGCAACCACCTACAAGATAACAGAATAATAAAATTAAATATACCACAAGTATTCCAAATTTACCATGGTTGAAAAATGAAATAAATAAGGCCATTATGACGCATAATAGAAGAGTAGTAACAAGAACGAATCGAACCCTAATTAAAGAAATTAAAACAGATCGTAACAAAGTGAAACCGGTTGGAGGAATATATGAGGTTCTAGGAAATGAAACAGAGACTGGAAACATTATACCATATATAAGAAAAATTAAGAGGACCACTGAAGCCAGAATGAAGGAGCAGGAACGAGATATTAAATGTAATAAAGAAAATCTGGTACTATAATAAAAAAAATTAAAGGGGACTTCAGATTTTGAAAACGTTAGAATAGTATCAATACCAACTACAATTTATCATTTGGATATAAAAAAATACCCCTCAAGCAGCTGCTTGCCACAGAGGTCTGACAGGAGCCTGCCAGTTTATATGCCATAGTAGAAGGTCTGAGAGGATGGCAGGACCTCAGCAGAAAAACGACACATACATCCATGCCTTACACGGGGCTCGAACCTAGGTCTCGTAGATCAGTAGTCAAGCGTGCTAACCACTCGAGCTGAACAATTAACGATTTATAAGAATGAAGAAACCTGCATCAATGATGAAATTGTAATACCTCCCCTACCATGGAGATTATTGATAGATAAAGAAGAAGGAAAAATGACTACAAGGATGATGAATAGCGAACTCAGATTCAACAATAAGAAACTTGGATCCACCCCGAACACCAAGTGGACCGTCCAGCAGCAGTGACAGCACCTTCGCAGACGGAACTTCTTATAAAGGAAAAAACTTCTCAGTGCTGCACAATTTTATTTCTCACCTGAAGATGCTTTGGTGTAAACAAAACTCGTAGAGAAGTTATTTTGTTATTTTTGTGTATATTTTTAATTTTTATATCATCTAAAGTGAGTAAAAGTTTTGCTCCCTCGGACGAGTCAGTACTTTGTGTGTTTTCAGTTCTGCATATAGAAACAGGAATGGCCAGCAACTTAAAAAGGACTACCTGGAATTAATCGCCGCCGCTAGCGACGAAAGAAAAGAAATTCCTGGCGCACTAACGGAGTCATCTCGGCGAAGAAAATCTAATCCGAGAATTAAAAGATTTTTTATTTAGTTACGGAAATTATATTAATTGTAATAAACTGTTTGATATAACAATTATTTTCTAATTCTATTTTCTTTTTAAAAAAATTCTAATTACTAGGAGTGTTGTTCTTAAATATTGCAGCTGCCATAATTTCGATATTTTCTGGGGAATGAATATCTTTTAAAACTGTTTAATAACGGAAACAGTTTTAAAAGATATTCCGTAAAGAAAAACATATTATTTTTCCACAGTGTTAAATGTCGGAGAAGACCAGTTTTTTTTTCAAGGGTATTTGGAAGCCAGCAAAATGAGTATGGATTTTTTTTAAAAATCCGCTGCATATGTTTAACACTGCACTTTTTTGCGTAATTTCAGTTTACTGTTTAGAACAGTCACGCCTCTTCATTCACTTTGTTTCCATCCGCATTTTTCGCAGTGTTTCCAAATGTATAGGATTTAAGATAACTTGTAAACTTGTGAATTCATATAGAGTTGAAACTTCCTTATGTAAAATGCACAAGTAGTCACTGATAACGGAATAAAAAACTTTCTAGAAAGCTTTGTTGCATAAAATGTCGCTCTCATGTTCTTCGAATAGCGTCGCGTTCAACGAGACGTGCTTAATACTTTTTGTCCAGTGTCTCGTATCAGTCTTTGCGCACGCGCTCTGCTATCCTCTGGTTCAGTCAGGTTGACATACGACGCCATTGCTATAAGCGCAATATTTCCGAGTACTCCTTTTCTCTTAGCCATTGATGCATTTTCAGCGGAGATATGGCAGAAGCGAACAGGACACTTTGAGAGCAAAGAGGACTGCAAATGATCCAAAAATGGCCCAAAACTGGAATCTATGACACAGAATATCTAGATTCCGATTTCGTAGTGAGCACCGCTTGATGGAGGACGGAATCAGCCAGCCGTGTAAATCGCTGTGCTCGGAAAAGATAGCATAGAAACGAATAAACTGGATCTATGTTTTGGAACTGGGAATTTCGCACTCTTCAGAACATAGGGAGTTTTATATCGTAGTTATCCAAGTTTTAGAAAAAGAAAACGGATAGCAAGAAAAGGAATAAAGCTTTAATAGAGAATAGGTTCTGATAGTGCACAACGTAATAAATGTTTTTTTTTATCCGCAATGTGTGCACTATGTACAGTACGTTCGTGATAATAAATTATACTGCATAAACTTAGAGGTAAAAGATTATGAAAAGTGAAATTCGAAATTCCTTAGTGGGTGATCTTACATCCATTTCGTTGGCATGACCAGCTGTAAATAAAAATAAAAGTCACGACAAGAATACTTCATTTGCTACTGGCAGCTAGAAAGTAAAAGTCACTGCAAGAGTACTGTATTTGCTATTGGTAGCTATCAAAAACAATTATCACTTTAAAAATACTTATTTGCTATGTCAGCTACTCAGATTGTCTATAAATTAACAAGAAATTGTTAAATTACTCGTACAGTTTCATTTTCAAAAGAATATCTCCTCAAAATGTTTTCCTCTTTCGAGAAAAAATTCAAATCATTTGAGCTGATTTTATTCTAAAAGTGTTACCAATGCATACGTATGCCCATTAACACACAGAATAATTTCCAGTAGCGCTGGTAGCTGAATTTTCAGGTGAGGATAAAATGTCTATTTTTAGAAGCCTTTCGAGTATACAAATATCCAAAATTAAAAGTGCGTCGTGAATAAAGTTTTAAAAACGGTTCTATGAATCTAAAAGACAACAATAATTCTGTTCTAATTTGTGTTTGAAATATTAAGAAATGGGTATAGAGTTCAAGTTCAGTCTATGGAGTATTTGCATTAGGTTTTTTACGTTTGATGACAAAGCTAAACTGAAATTAAGCTCCTGTGGTTTTTGTGTATTGAAACATACAAGTAGTGGATATAAAAATGGACACAGTTCCATGAAATGTATATATATTCAATAGGGAGTCAGATTATTCGAGAAGTCAGTCACTTCTTAAATTACTTCTTATGAAAAGTTATTACTGAAGGTAATATATCAATTAAATCTGTCTGAAACTCATTTTCACCAAACTCAGTTTTTACTGCTGTGTAAAGCTGAAATAATTTAATCAGTTAAAGTAACTTAACTGTAAAGTTAATTCAAACAATTTAAAATTAGAGCAATAATCTTTATATTACTTTACTAAAATACATAAGCTTATTTTCAATGGTTTACATATTAAATATTTAAATTATCTCAATTTCGAATATTTTGCAGAACTAACGTTATCGTTCAATATTACAGCTATAGTGATGCTTTAAATATTTAAAAAATATTAGTGAAATTCAGGATTTACACAGATTTTATTGAAATCTTTCTCTCAGTCACATTTTTGCAGTAAAAAGCATATTTAAGAAGTTACTTGAACTTTAAAGAAGTTATCTGATTTCTTATTGACAAAACGTGATTTTATTTGCCTTCTTTTGGTATGGTAGAGTTGAAAGTTGAAAAGTTTGAAAGTTGAAAGAATGGTTGCTGTCATCTCTTCAGTTCTGGAGCCAAGTTGAAAAACTTTCCCTTTCATAAAATTTGCATGTGCGACATTCTCGCTATCCTTATCTTCAGGACTGGTGAACCAACGCTTTCATATAGGCTATTGAAAATAGTGACGTTTAATCGCAAAATTTACGGTGCTTGCTGTAAGGCTCAAGGGCTCAAAGCGAAGAAACAAGGAAAAAGAAACTGTAGCTCAGAAGTAAAACAACCGAACTATTATCTCAAATATTATGAAGTGTGTAAAATTGTATAAGTGGTTGTAAACTGCCCAAATGAACAGATATTTTCATATTAATGTACTCTATATGATATATTTACACATATAAAATATAAATTATATCATAGTTTGTAATTTAAATGTGCTGTAAGTACAGAAAACGCCGTAGAAACAGCTCGGTTCGATTGTAGATACAACTTGTTTAAATGCCTGATGATATTTGGAACGAAAAATACCAGAAAAAATCCTCAGACACTGAGAACTCCTGACTAACATGTTATAAATGCTAAGAGCTCTTCATTAATTAACTGCTACTGAAACCATCCAGAAGTGCCTGGGAAAGGCTGAAAGCTTAAGTAGCGAAAACTTTGATTTTTATCCGATCATGGTAGAAAGAAGGAAAATGGCTTTGAGCTAAAACTTTTGAGTCTGAAGCACTTTGATAATTACTGAACCCGATCTTAATAAATCAAAAAAAATTGTTATTCACACAAAAGAATATATACAGAAAAAGATGTCGCTAAGTATTTAGTTGGGTTGTATTGCTCTACCTCTGAGTGGCAGTTTTTTTGTACACAATGAAATAAATAATAAGGTCATAAGGATTCCAAAAGCTCAGGGAAGATTGGGCCAAGAGAACACACTGGACACTTGTTATGAGACAGATAGTAGCTTCTCGTCAAGACCATATAGCGTGTTCTTTAACGTGCACAGGGTATGGCTCTCACGCACAGGTAGCCAAGGATTAAAGTCCCATCTGACGGACGGCGCATTTCCAAGACCATCGGTTGTCCTGATGATGAGGGCAGAGGTGGAAAGTTTTGCGGAGATAAATCTCAATGCTGGCTCAGCTGGGATTCAAACCTTAGAACTGCAGATTACGAGCCCACCGCGCTACCGACAACCACCCCACGCCGGACGCTAAATATTTATTTTTTCAGTTTTTTGTATTAGAAGTTATTAAAAAATTTTACCCCTCAAGCAGTCACTTGTACATAGTTCTAATAGGAGCCTGTTAATTTAATGCATCATAGAGAAGATGTGACTAAGGTGAGACCTCAGCAGAAAGACAAAACAGAAAAGAAATTTCCATACCTTAACCGGGGCTCCAAAAACCAGCAGCCAAGCATGCAAACCATTCAGCCACCGAGACAGTGCAAGAGACCGATACATAATTATGATGTATACATGTTACATATGAATAATATTTTAATAGAATTATTATTCATGTTATTAGTTAATGTAAACATTGTTCTGACAGTTCGATTATTATGTGGAATGTTGTAAAGCAGGTTTTTTCTTTAAATTATTAACAGCACCCGATTTTCGGATTTTTAAAATGTCAATTAATAGAAGAGAATTTACAAAGGTAATTAATGAAGTGACACCAACTGTATTTTTAAGTCTTATTTATCATAAATTTTATAGGAGATTTCTATATAACAGATAATTAATATCTATAACCATCTAAATCTGAGGATGGGCCTAAAAGGCTTACTTAAAAGCATACCATAAAAGCATAAACCACCCAAGAAGCTAAATAAATGAAATAACTCAGCACAAGAGAGCTAAAAGGAGAAGCAGTCTCGAGAGATACCATCGTTTTATGTCTCTTGCACTTGTTAAGAACTTCATGATTATAATTTGAAATATAACATATAAACTCATTTGGAATATTAACTACGAACTAAAAAAATCTTTTGAGAGACGTTTAATGTGAGTGTATATATATATGTTCGATTCCAATCTATGTGTATATGCCGTTTCAAACAAACCATCGACCTGGGAGGGGATCAACTGTAGATGTGAGGATTTAGTTCTGTAAAGTCCGAACTTTATATATATTCGTATATAACAGCAGCTTATGGTCAGTTTTCAGGACTGAGTTTCTCCTAATGAGAGGGCCAAGCCGACATCTGACTACTTTCGCTTTTGACAGGATCGTATTAATATGATGATCCTATTTTAGTTTTTGATGAAGCAAAATACACAGATACTTTATAGGTTTTAGCCAATCAATTGGTTAGTTGAGAAGTTAAAAGTTTTAGGATTCTTTATAGATTTAATACAGAAAAGAATTGCAGCACTCATCTCAATATTAATCTTTTTTTTTCCATTTATCATACTAATTTTTCCAATTCATCCAGCTTCTGCAATTTGTCTATCCCAAAAAAGCCATTATCACACAGCTGGTGATTGGCATATAATAAAGATAGAGTGAGAATAGGGCCAAGGAGAGAGCCTTGGGATACTCCTTCTTCCATCTCTTTATTTTTAGAAATGTTAGATTTAACTTGCACCTGGAATATTATTTTGGTCAAATATGACTGAATGATACTGCGAGACCTGTAGGTGCCCCCATCTTAATAAATTTGCAAACCAGACCATCCGACCAAAATCGGTCAAAGGCCTTGGCAACATCTAAAAAGACAATGTCAACCGTCTCTTTCGTATTTATAGATTCAGCAATTTTCTCCATCACTCTAGAATTTGATGCACTGTGGATCTATTTCGCCTAAAACGAAACTGGGTTTCAGGCAAGACAGAATGCAAAAAAAAAAAAATTGTCCAGTCTGGTCAAAATGATTCGTTCAAAGGATTGGGTTGAGTTGTTTTACTTCTGAGCGGCACTTTTTTTGCACACCATGGGCTAAATGGCCAGGTCACAAGGACCCCGAAGGCTTAAGAGAAGGTTGATTCGTTCAAAGAGAGCAAGATGATTGGACGATAACTTTGGGATAATGTAGGGTCCTTATCCAGATTATGGATAAGCCGGGCAAAGACATTCTTCTGGATATCAGGAAAAATATGATTTTTAAGGAGAATAACTAATATCGACAAAGATATGTGATGGCTTTTTTTAGGAAGGTGACTCAACATTCTGTTTGGTATTTTATCTGGACCCGCTGCTTTATTTCGTGTAATCTTCTTCATGGACTGTATGGTATGTAATTCCGTTGGGGAGATAAATGGAATTTTTGATAGAGGAAGTTGTTCAAAATGAAAGAGTTCGTCTTGAATCTCATCAAAATTTCCTAATTAGAAAGATCAACATTTTCCACAAATTGCAGTCTGAGAGTCTGTAAATTCTTCTGAAATTTCAGCATCACTGAAAGTAACACCAGATTTTCCATGAATAGGTGAAAAATTGGAATGATGTTTTTTAAAGACTCTCACCGTTTTCCAAATGGAATTAATATTTATCGAGAGAGAAGTGACTTTCTTATTCCAAATATCACTTCTCTGTTAAAAGTAAGTCTTAAGTTTCTCTATCTTTAAGGTTCTGTCTTAACTCGTTTTTTAAAGAGTAGTAAAAGTCTTTATCTGAAAGGTTCCAGGTATTTTGCCAGGTGCGTCTGGATTTATTCTCTTTTATAAGAGACAAAAGATGTGAAGATAACAGATGATAATCTTTTTGGAGGTAGATCTGTGCTAGCTTCATTTTGAGAATCGTGTGAAAAAAACTGAAATATTCAATGAATTCATTTATGGATCCAATATTTGTAGAAAGGAAGGATTCAGAGGGTTTTTTTTTTCAATTACTCTACATAATTCCCAATTAATAATACATCTAGAACCAGTAAAGAAGTTAGAAAATGTCGACAATGTTAAAGAAAAAGTTATATGATCAGAATTAAGCTGATTCAGAACACTGAGTTCATAAGAAGAAAGAAAGTTGCTGTAAAGGTCTACATCTAAGACATCTGGACTATGCATGGTAAAATATAGGCTCATATGGGGCATCAACAATGATCCATTTCGTGATAGAACATTCTTTGAGCAATATATCACATTTACCTCCGTTTTACGAATGCCAAACTGCATTCTTGGCATTAAGATCCCCCGTAATAACTTAAAATCCTCATTTCCAAAGGTAGAATTTGGCGGTTTATATATCGCAATTAAATTAACATTTCCAATATTCATATCCGGAATGTAAATTACAGTTGTTTCTAAAGTTTTACGATTAGAAAATGTAATCAAATGGTGTTGGATGGACCGTTTGATAATAATAGCAGTATCCTCTCCGCTATTATGTAAACGCTCCGTTCTGTAAACGTCAAAATTTGGAAACCTAAGCTGATGAACTTTATCAATTTTTGCAATTTTCTCGAAGATGCGTCTCTCTCAATAAGACAATGACCGCCTGAGTTTCCGATATAAAAATTATGAACTCAGATCGGAAAGAATGCCATGACAGTTCCAGGCAGTGATCAGTAAGTGGTTTTTCTATAACGACTTAGCCATCTAGGTTTGGTAGCGCGCCAGGCTCGTAATCTGTAGTTCCCAGGTTCGAGTCCCAGCTGGGTCAGCGTTGAGATTTATCTCCGCAACAATTCCCGCCCTGCCCACGGTCAGTAGGGGACACCGATGGGCTTGGAAAGGCCGCCGTCCGTCGGATGGGACGTTAAGCCGTGGCCCCGTGTGCGGGAGAGCCCTACCCTGTGCACGTTAAAGAACACGCTGGATGGCCTTGACGGGAGGCTACCATCTGTCTTCCAACAGCTGTTCCAGTGGGTCCCCTCCCCCAGCCTTCTGTGAGCCTTCGGGGTCCATGTGACCTGGCCATTTAGCCCATGGTGTGCAAAAAAAGTGCCGCTCAGAAGTAAAATAACCCAACCCAACCCATCTAGGTTTAGTGCTGATATAAAGTGATCGAACGATTTCTTGATGAACTAAAAATTCCCTTCAAACCATTGAGAATGTTACCATCAAACTCTCCATTAATTGGAGGTAATGGATTAAACATCTGATTCATTTGTGGCTGGTTTTTGGAGACATTGTGTCCTTTATCATTTGGTTTAGGTACATTATTCCTTATTTAACGTGCCGTCGCTTTACCTGCAATTACATTAGCATATAAAGTCTGAGGAGTAACAAACTTTGTCATTGCCGTATTATTTTGTGCTTCATCAATCTGCTTTTCATCCAAAGTAGTCCCAACAGCTCGTTTGGGAAAATGAACACAACCTTTATAGTTGTCCGTGTGGTTTAGACCACAGTTCGCACATTTGAGAGGTGAGTCTTTTTTATGACGCGTGCCGTCCTTGGTGAAATGTTCATCGGCACATTTAACACACCTCGAGGCTTTGAAGCACCCACTCTGTGCATGTCCGTATCTTTGACAACGGTGGCACTGAGTGGGGTTCTTTGTCAATCTGTAGCTTTAAATCTTGAGTTTAAGATGAAAGAGGTCTGTTAAGTCATAAATTTTCTGGTTGGTTGCATCTTTTGGCAACTGAACAAGAAAAACTGGAATGGAAAGCTTGTTCCCGTCCACGTATCAGCTGAAAATGTTTTAGAACTGAATAACCCAGCCGTACGATTTACTATGAATTTCTTCACAAGTTAAATCTGAGTGTAGATTTTTCAAGATCACTTTAAAGTTATTTTCAGCCTTTAGTCTATATGTATGGAATTGCTGACCAGAGGCTTCAAAATGTTTTTACAAAGTCTCTAAAATCAGCAATATGTTTGGTTTGAATTCTCATTGAATCGTCAGAATTTTTAACTATGAAGCCATCTACTGCAATCAGCGGTAGTTCAGCGATAGTTAAATGACTGTCCATTGTTTTGGAGATCTAATAATAATAGGTGAGATTTTCCCCCTCTTATTAACACTTATAGGAGCTTACGTATGCCTTCAGAATCTCCCGTTTCTCGCTCATTGAAATTTAGTTTTTCCTCATCAAGATCGGAAAAGTCTATTTTTAGAAATATTATTATGTTCAGCTGAGGGTGAAACGGACCTTTTATGTGTCTTTTTAACCTTTTGTAGCCTTCATCATCCATATTTTGCTGAATCTGTGCATTTAACACAACAATGTTAGAGTTCTCACCACTGGGGGCAAAAGTGTCAGCGGTGGGCAAAGGGCAGTTGCTGATCTGGCAACGCTAGAGATCGCAGTCGATTTTTGGCATTCGCTTTAAGCATGTTCATTGATATCCTTCTCGAAGTAGAATTTCTGAAAGATGGTTTGATTAATAAAAGCATATATCTTCAATGGGAGACCACGCAATTTGTTCATAGCAGGGAGTTATGAACAACCATAACAGGGAGTTTAGAATCTCATTAGCATCATTTAACATTAAGTTTGTTTGAGACATGAAATTTGTGCTTTACAGTTTTCTGGTTGGAGGGCTTTCTCCCAGAACGGAGATGAGAATACATTCGTCCTGAATGCTAGATTCTTTATCAAGATAACTTTCCATGTTAGAAACAATGTAAAATATGACTAAAATTTTTCTTCTAGGCACTATATTTTAAATAAAAATTTGAACCACCACAATGGTAAATAAAACGTGTGGTAAATAAACAGTGGTAATAAAACGCACTGAAATTCACATAATTCGATGACATTGTTTTAAACTATATCTTATGTATTTTCATGTAAGATTATTATTCTTCTCTCCTGCAGATAAGCAGATGCTTTGCGGGTCATTTGTTTAAACTTTTGTATAACTAATATGAATATGAATAAAGATTATTATTATTATTATAAAAAAATGAATACACATAAATAAAAGTTTATTTTACTATGTTTGCAGAAAAATAATTAAAATATTTTAAGCTTTGAAAATAGTAAGTGTATAACTAAAGAGTACTCTGCATTCTACTGTATAATGTGTACAGTATACTAATGTATAGTACACTGTGCATGCTATTTAGAAATGCTGACTACAGCCTATGAATGCAATGTACAGTGATTGATAACTATAGCACACCAGGTGCGGCATCGTATACAAACCTGCAGCTGAAGTCTATTCCCACAAAGGGAAATAAACGCCGGGAGCTTCTGATATTATTCAGCAGCAATTTAGTAATCCTAAATCGCTATTGAACTAACCTACGGAGTGCAATGCCCTCAGTTACGGCTGATTCTCACTTGTTTGGATATAGGCACCATTATCAACATGTGGTATTAAAACAAGCCTTGGCTACCAGGCATGACAGCAGTAATAACAGTCAAATCAAATTCTAATCATATATCAGAATAAACGTGTAAACAAAAGAACATAGTCAATAATAAGTAAATAAAAGTCTCCGTTGAAGATCTTTATCCAAATAAGGTATGTAAGCAGTCAAATAACTACTTGGAACTATTTTCAAGTAGAAATTTTACACAATAAAATATTAACCCTAATTTTCATGGGAATTATGGTAAAATAATAAAGCTAAGCTAAATAAAACTGTTGATTAAGGGCTTCACAGGAGCTTCGTATATCCTGTCTTATCAAAAGTTGCTCATGAAGTTAAATATAATCAAAGTTAAATCTAAGACTTAGATTGGAGCAATCTAAAATGCGACTTGCATGCTTGACTGCCCAGCCCCCAACTCTCCTTGTCAGCCTTATGTGCTAGTTTAGATGGAATAAAAATTTCATTTTTTAATATGAACATAAATGTGGTTCTTATGAAAAGTGGACTGTCTCTCTATCTGGGTAATGGACTGAGTGATATTTGTGCTCTCATAGAGTGAAACAAGTATGCATAGAGGGAACTGATCAACACCTTATCAGTGGCAAATGTTGGCTTGAACATGATAGATGGTATGCGATTAGAGACAAATTTCACATGAAAGCATATGAAGTGAGCAAGTGCAGTACGTTGACATTTTAATATCACTATCAGGGTCTGATGTTGATTGAACTTCTGGACCGTGGTGACACCATTACCTCGAAACAATGTTGCAAAATTATGCGCATTTGAAAGTAAGCAACGAAGTTGAAGCACACAGGACTTTTGTGTAACACGATTGTTTTTTTTTTTGGCGTGACAATGTCTCCCCTCATACTGCCAATTAACAATATCAACATTGAAACAGGTTTGGTTGGGAATGCCTGAATATTCTTCCTGTAGTCCTGGCATCTCTCCTATTGGATTTTCTCCTATCGTATTTCTGGGTAAAACCCCATGAAATGAAGGAAGTTGAAATCAGAAGAGATGCAGTTCATTGTCAAAGATTTCTTCATTCAACAGCCAAAGCAGCGCTCATCATCATCATCCTGAAATTCCATCCATGGCTACGGAGGTCGCATGTTTCCAATTTCGCGTTGTGACAAAAGTCTCAACAATTAAGGCAAAAGGATTTACACTTTATTTCTTGTTTGTGCCATTTTCATTTGAACGACCCTTATATTTCTACAGCTAGATTCTGAACTTGTTTGCAAGAGACTGGAATTTACTGCTATATTAAGTAAACATTAGAATTTCAAAACTTTAACATGCTGTGAAATATACCTACTGTATATTTAACTCTTTCAGATATTTAACATTTCATCATGTATTTAATTCTTTTTAGAATTATCTTGTTTTGTTCTTTGAAACAAAAATACTAGAAATAATTCGTAGGCAATGACAATTTCTGACTAACATCGATATAAACGTTAATGGCAATTCGGTAATGTAAGAGAAACAATACTTAATGATGCTTATTATTTTCAATTACTGTAGACCTATTAAAAGATTGAATTCTTAATCAAGAGATCCTTCGCAATTGAAAGCAAACTGATTATTATAAATGACTGAGTCCAAGAACTAAAATGTAACTTTCGCGTAAAATAAATAACTATCACAGATGGTCGACTCAGTACTACTGCTTGCAGCGACACCTTTAGTAGCTGGCCATAATTCTCATTTTTCTACTAACCTTCAAAATGCGTGGCTGTCTTGCCTTGCAGTCTGTATCTGACTACTGTTACCTCATTTTTATTGCTTTGTACAAAAAGTACGAAATAGAAAGAAATATTTATTAGGATTATATAAGTAAAGTACAGAACAGTCTGAAATTAATTGCTGACATTTTTTTAAACCTATCTGCATAATTTTAATTAAATTATTATATATTATTATTATTTGTAATAAATATATAAGCTATTGCCCAGCAAAAGTGTTAGCACAACACCTCCTAACAGAAAGCCAGAGGACAAAATTTATGACGTCAGCCTGAAGTAGTCCTACCATACAGACAATTCTTTTGATTCTCATATTATTACTGGTAGATTCTGTGTTAATCTTTATACTAATGTTGTCTATAAAAATATTTTCTTTAGGAGAAAGTTTATTTGTATTAATTAGCATTATTATATTTGATAATAAATACGAATAATTTTCTTTCTAAATAAAATATATTTATATATAAACATCAGTATAAAGATTAGAACAAGAGTCCACCAGTAATAATATTAGAATAAAAAATATAAGAATTGTCAATATAGTAGGACTACTTAAGTGACGTCAAAAAATTGGTACATTGGCCTTCTGTGAGACCAATGTACCAAATTTTTGAAGCTTGCATATTTTGACGATTGCGTTTTATTATGTTTTACTTTATTCGTTCAAATCGAAAATATATCCTTAAAAATAATCAGCCCTTCCTAATGTTGCACCTGTTACAGTTACTACAATAAACAGATAATGTCTTCTTCGAAACTGAGGTGTTGGTTAGTATCGCTACTGTGCTACAATGAGCATACGCGAATTGCGTCTATATCTGTAAGCTATTTAATCTGTAAGTACTTCGAGTCCGCTCTATTGATGCAGACCTGCCCCAAATAATCTCTAGTAAAGTTTCAGTCTTAAAGAAGATATTTGAATAATTTCTTATATATGTTTTAAATAGCTCCAGTAAGAACTGATGAGGAATGCAAAGTAGTAGTTTTTCACTTCCTATTTCGTACTTTAGGCTCTCTTCAGAAACGCTCACATTTCAAGAGGGGGAGCAAGTTGGCCTAGTGGAACTTGACGAACTTCCACTAGATGACTAATATGTGACTCATGAAAAAATTACTGTTAATTACTTAAGTAGCGTTTAATTTATCATTTGATTAAAACATAAGATTATGGAAAATAATCTCGTCTTCATAATTCCCAGAGCTTAATGCCTAGAGTTGTGCGACTTCATTTTGCAGGGTGTTTTTCAGGAAAGTATCCCCAAGCGCATTCGAAATCTGACTATAAACACATCTTGAAAGAGTACATTCCAAAACTAAGAAATTAAAAGAAGCCAAATATGCTGGGATTTCACAATTGGCATTATTTTTGTAATAAATATATATCAACTAGATAGAATCTTTAGAATATATATATATATGCAGTTTTTTTTCTGGTACTAAGGCATTTTACTGCTATCGATTACACAAAGCTTTCCTCCATTTCTCTTTATCTCTCCATTTCTCTTCCTCTAAACCTCTTTTTTTTCGTTGTCTCCTTTTACTTGATTCATCCATCTTGTTGTCGGTTTTCCTCTCTTGTTCTTGGTGTTATCTGTGACCGTATCTTTTTCATTTCTGCCATCTTTTCTCATCTATTCTCTTCACTTATTCATGACAATTAGGTATATTGCTTTCGACTCTTCCTGTATTATATTATTCCACTTGTATTTCGATCACGAATTCAAATAACTCGCGCAAATGTATCTAATGCAATATTTTTCATGTATCGTTTTCTTCAGTTTCACGTACTGCATATTAAACTAATCTTTCAAATGTTGGTTTAGTAGACGTTCATTTGCATCGATCAGAGATATTATACACATGGAATGCACCTTAAGAAATATAAAAATATATTTATTGTCACTAATACATATGATTTATTAGATAGAAGTTTACGCTGTTTACATACTGATATGCATGATAAGTGTTTAAACGTGTTTCTTTATTTTCAAAACGTATACCGAAAAACTACTTGCTAACAACAATATAAAAGGGTAAAATTCTATGTGAAAGATATGGTAAACGCTTGTAATTTTTGTATGTTTTACTTTATTCGTTCAAAGCGAGGATCAATCCTTAAAAACAATCAGACCTTCCTTATCTTGTATCTGTTACAGTTACTACAATAAACAGATACTGTCCTCTTCGAAACTTGTGTAGTCCTAATTTGACTGACTGCATACACCAGAATTCGCTGTAAACCCTTTGTAAAACTAATTCTACTTATACAACTATTTTTGTCATCGCTTAAACGGAAGTTAAAATTGTATTGTTTAGCAGGAACTTCAGAAGCAGAAAGAAAAACCGACTAACATATGTTCAAAGCGTTTATCCAGATTCATCGACTTCACTTATTCAGAACGAGTGAGGCATTCACAGCAGCTTTTCAAAAAGATGGCTTTTTCTTGTTTTGCGCCATCCGTTTGTTTTACATTCGCTCTTTGTCTTTTGCTAATTCGTACCGAAAACGAGGAAACACGCCTTAACAAACAATTGCTCTTGCGAATTTCGCAAGAAGACTCTTATTTAAATTTTATCTCGCTATTATCTTGTCATTTTCCGATGCATATAACCGCCGAGAAACCATTACCTCTTCTGTTTTTTCCACCATCCATATCGCTCTCGCAGCACCATTACCCACAGTGCCTGTGACTGCATTGTCACCTAGTGTTGACAAACGACGACCAACCGACGTGTGAGATGGGCTGTTGAAGATCATATTGTGAAAATGTCATTAGCCATCACGCCCCAGCAATCTGGCAGCTATCGATCTGGACACTCGTTTGTTGTTGGATAACTGGGTGTCGCTACAGGAGCAACTCACTGCCTCTGTCTCAAGCTCCCACGCGATACCCGAGGAGAGAAACGGTTTTTGTGATCAGTAAACGCCTCGGCAAACGCACGATGGGACACTCTCTCCATCACACTTTCTCTCTCTCTTACTATCTCTTACTCTCTGCGTATCATGGTTTAAATTCGAAGACGTATGTTTTAGAGAACAGGGAATCGATCAGAACCTATTTAGATAAGAGAAGGATCCGGACTGGGAGTAATTTATTTCATCCATTACGAATGCACAAATACAAGCCCAAGCTTAAAGAACAAATCTGTGTTCGGCGCTTTCCAAGTTTATCAACAACGTTTCTTTTCTCATTTCCCTTCCTTCCGTGTCTCTTTTTCTTTCCATAAGTCTTCGCGAGTGTCATCAATACATAGAATTTTGAGAAGAAACATTACGAGGGAAAAGAAATTACAAGTAAAAGCATTAGAAGAGACAGAAAAATGTGTTACCGTTCCCTGTAGCTACCCCTGGCTTTGAACGCTAAAAACAGATGCTGCAGTTAAAGTTAGTTAGACTTCAGAGCAGAATGAAAAGCTTACCGAAAAGAGACTATGCAGCGAAAGTTACAATCGAGTTTAGGTAACGGTAATATATTTCTTTGAATTCATATCATCTAAAGGCCTTATCTCAGTGGGTAATTACTGATCACCCTGAGAGTTTTTGCATGCTAAGTATTTTGTTGTATTCTTAATGCTGTTTTGTAGAACAATTTAATTTTTTTTCGCATCCGTTTTCTAAAGAGAATATTTCTCAACACTTATCGAAGAGTTTTTTTTTTGTATGTGGATAAAGTTCTTAAGTGGATCATTTTAGATATCTATTGAGATGTCCAAATAGTGCAGAAAATAGGAATAATTAATCGAAGTAGTGTTCGGGAGTTTTTTATGTGTAATATCTAAATGAAGCCTTTATACCTCAAACACATTCGCAGCTAAATCACCTCAGAGCTTTTAAAACACAAATGGGGTTTATTTACATTTTTCAATTCTGCAATTTGCACTTTTTTTCGTAATAGCCTGTTTGAAACAGAAAGTTCAGGTTTTAGACAAAGTGCTCTATTTAAGATCAGCTCTCAGAGGAATAAACAAGAGACTAAAGGAATTTTATATTTTTTTCGTTTCAAATATTTATATTTTAAAGATAAAAGGAGAGTTACAAATATTTTGCTTTTTGGAATTATGTGAATTATATGCAACAAATTCTTTGATATATATTTTAAAGAAAGAATTGAATATTCACAGAATTAAAATTTGCTTGTCTATATGATATTATTTAAAAAAAGGTGGTATTAATTAGTATCGGTTAAGAAATTATTTTTACGAAGTTTTTATTTGCGCCATTTCGTTTCGCCCACAAACGGAGGATCAGGAC
The DNA here is from genome assembly GCA_038380435.1 of Ryuthela nishihirai. Classification (NCBI taxonomy): domain Eukaryota; kingdom Metazoa; phylum Arthropoda; class Arachnida; order Araneae; family Heptathelidae; genus Ryuthela; species Ryuthela nishihirai. Next base: position 15,901,266 of record JAWZYU010000011.1, read on the forward strand.
TTGGAACTCAGACCTTGAAGAGGGCGGACGTATTTTTGCTTAGTTCCAAGAAGTGAAATTTTAATTAGCTAAACTTTTACTTAAATTGCCTAATAACCTTGAGCGAGATCGGGTATCCAACCCCGGTGGAGCCCTTTGTCGGCAGGATAGGTTAGAAATAGCTTAATATTTTATTTAAACTTTAGTATATTTTTAGGATTTTAGTTATTTCATTTTGAAATCTCTAGATATTTTGTGAATTGCAGTCTTTTAACTGCATATTTTATTGTTCGCTCTTAATATCACTTGGAGATTAATTATATATTTTCTGTTTCTGACAATTTTACAATTCTTACGATCCCTTGGTTTTTTACCAATTCAAGCGTCCAAAGATTACGGTATTTGAAACTCGCTTGTTTTACTTTTAGTTGTGCTTTTTCGAGTGTGGCATGGGGCATTATCCTGGTGTAAGAAGGCACTACTAGAGAGGAACATCGTTGCCATGAAAGGATTTACCTGGTCTGCAATGATGTTTAGGTAGATGGCAGACGTCATAGTTTCCTGTAAATGAATGACTGGATCCAGGATTTTCCAGCAGAACCCGGCAGTCCACATGGTGCAACAGGAAACGTGATTCGTCGGACCACACGACTTTCTTCCAAGCATTCAAGGTTCAGTTTTGCTGCTCACGTGCCCATTGCAGGAGCTTTCGATGGTGAACCGAGGTTAGCATGGGCACTTGGAGCGGCCTGCGACTACACAGTCCCAATTTCAACAGGGCGCGATATACCGTGTGTTGTGACACATTACTTTCGTCACCAGCATTCAAATTACGGGCGAGTTGCGCCACAGTATACCTTCTGTTGGCTCGTACCATACAGGATAGCCTTACCTCACCTCTAGCATCGATGAACCGTGATCAGCCCACACCTTGCCGGCAGTTCTGATTTCTCCCTCCGCGAACAACTTTTTGCGTAAATTCTCTGACCCAGTCGTCTGGCTATTACAACTTGACCTTTGTGAAACTCACTTGTCCTCTGCCTTTCCCATCTGAAGAACAAGAATAACACTGATTAACAGAACTCAGTATTAGCTGTTGTTTATACCGTTTCATGACCTTAACACGCGTTGTAGTTTACCTGGAGTTGCTTCGATTTGTATAAAGACGCGCTGGTCATAATGTTTTGGCTCTTCGGTGTATATATATATATATCTTCTCAGTGATAAATGGTATCAGAAAGTTCAATCCTTTGCTAAAGAGAATTGAACGCGGCATAGCGGTATTACGAATGAATATTTTTTTTGCATAGATACTAATAAAATAGTATTACTTTCGTTTTTCGAATTATCCATTAGTTCAAATTTCCACCGTCAGAGGATGAAAAATTCGGCAAATGACAAGCTCATTGAAAACGAGCTTTCTATATTCACCAGAGGAAATACGTTGTTGTTTAATTTTGGTTGGTGGTGTATGGTGTAGGGTTATTTGTTCTTAGTTCAGTAAATACGAAACTTTGGATTTCTTTCACAATATATTTATGGAAATGAATTTTAGACATATGACAAATGGTATGAGAAATTTCCAATCATCTGCTAAACAGATTTGAACACAACATGGTTTATAGTGAACAAACTCAGTAAATGGAAAGGGCCGGCTGCGTTGGATTGTTTTATTCATGAGATACTCTTTTTTGAATACAATGAGCTAAATGGCCAGGTCACGAAGATCCTGAAGGCTCTGAGAAGGTTGAGGGAGGGGACCCACTGGACATCTGTTGGGAGACAGATAGTAGACTCCGGTTAAGGCCATATAGCGTGTTCTTCAACGTGCACAGTGGATGGCTCTCCCGCATTAATGTCCCATCAAACGGACGGCGGCCTTTCCAAGCCCATCGGTGTCCCCTACTGACCATGGGCAGGGCGGGAAGTTTTGCGGAAATAAATTTCAACGCTGGCCCAGCTGGGACTAGAACTTGGGAACTGCAGATTACAAGCCTGGCGCGCTACCGACTGAGTCACCTCGGCTCCCAAAAAGGACCGGATATAGGGGAATGTCTGAAAAGGTGGTACATGAAGGCCTTCCTCCATTTAGAGAATTTTATTGACAAAATGGAAGAGAAAATGGTAAAAGCATATATTTCACAACCCAATAATGTACCCAATGTGGGGTGGGTGGGTGGGTGGGGGTGGGAAGTTAAGGTTATACCTCCTCTCTTAGACTCAAAAATGTCATCGCCCCACTCCATTGGAGGTTTATGGTTACGCCACTTGCACAAAACTTAGTTGCAACAATATTTTTGAAAAGTAATTAGAATGCAAAATAACGATTAATAAATAATGTGTTTCATATACGAATGCATATAATTAGGGTTGAGTTCATACTTTTATCTCTGAGTATCAATTTTATGCATATGACTGAATGGCCGGGTTAAATCAAAGGCTCAGAACTGTGTTGGGGAAAGGGCTTTTTAATGTGCACAGGGTCGAATTCTACTGCACACATTGTCACAGTTTAAACTTCCTTCCAAAGGGAGTCAGTTATCCTAAACCTAGCAGTGTTCCTCTTCTCGCGAAAACAGATTGTTAATGACGAAAATCTCAAACCAGGCACAGTGTGGACTCGACACTAGAAACTTCGGTTACTGAGTCAGGGTCGTTATCGATTGAATCAATTATTTTTGCTTCTAAGTTATTAAATGAAAATATGTTTTATAATCAAGGTAAGAAAAATATTTCAGTTACTCTTTGGTTATCGATGCAAAAGGATGCAAATCTTGATTTGTTTTTGTCTTTCTCAACCGCTCCGAAAATAAGGTAACTCCGGACCTCTGGTGCAGTCACATAATGCGATTCAGCGTTAGATAAAAGTTTCTCTTCTTGTAAATAACATTTATGCTTCAGATAAATGGCTTGATAATTGCATTATCGGTTTCTTTCAGGATGCTTAAATTCCGAGCATTAAACATTATGTGAAAAAATCTAATGAAATGTAGCTGTTAAAAACAAAAGTATTGCATTTCATTACTAGTTTCGGCTTTTTATGCTTCATTCTGAAATTTACAGTATATTTATGCACCAGATTTGTTCAGAAACTCGTGATTCCCACCCACCAAATCCTGGAAAGCACTATTGCAAAAAAAATAATCGGAAGCTTGTTGGGTATTCATGTTTCGATAAGCTTGTTTACGGCATCGCCGTCACCACAGATACGTCTACGCATTGATGATTTTTCCGCATCTCTTCACAAACGATGTGGCAATTCCTTTGTCTCGTTACTGAAGAACAAAATCGATTCGCCGGAAAACGGCAGAAAGCCCAATTCAGAGTTTCCAGAATGTTTTCACTAATGAAAAAAAATGCAATTTTGTAGAATAATCTGTTAATATATTATATATATTAATTTTAATGGTGTTTGAAAATAATTGGAATAATATAATTTTTTAGTTCATGTGCATTTAAACATTTCACTGAATAAAATAATAGCTATTGAAATAATACTATGCGAATGTCTTAAATATAATATATGTAAAGAGAAATATTATTTTGTGATGGCTGTTTGTGTCGTTTTTCTGCTGAGGTCCTGCCATCCTCTCAGACCTTCTACTCTGGCACATAAACTGGCAGGCTCCTGTCAGACCTCTGTGGCAAGCAGCTGCTTGAGGGGGTATTTATTTATTTTTATTTACAGTTGATGGTTCCTGCATAATTCATCAAATCAAAATGAAAAACCTTGAAAATGAAACCAAAAAAGCAAAACCTTGACCCCCGAGGCTGCATCAAAATATTATTACAACCAATGTGTTGAAGAAACAATAGCTATTTTATTCAAAAGTAAAGTTATGAAACAAAAAAATACGAGGGAGTCAGATAATAAGGTTCACTATTTAATTTATGCCGAGGGCAGATATACACCGAAGACAATATGCAAAAATATCCCCACATACGTGTATAACTTTTCATGTAGTCAGCAGACTTGTTCAGATACTTGCCGTAACGGTTGATCAATTTATCGATGCCATGCCACATAAGGACGCATCCTCTTCTAAAGCCGCTTTATGACTTCCTCTTTGACGGCGTCATTAGACGACAAGTATCGTCCTCGGAGATGTTTCTTCAGTTTCCCAAACAAGCAAAAATCCGACGACGTCAGGTACTGTATGGTGTGTGGTGAAAAATGGCCCACCGCCAGGTACTGAGATCCTCATTCAATACAATCATACGACCGTTTTTAAACTCATGGCACTATTTCATCACATGTAACACTGGCAGAACATCTGAATTGTACACAGTCACAAGCAGTCGGTGGATTTACAACGGATGGTCTTCTGTGCCCACAGAAACCAAACTGCTCCAATCTCCAGTTTGGTACACACTTGCAATACCTTCGCTATATTTGCTCTGACTATTCGCCTCACAACACGAGTATGTAAAGTGTTGACTGATGCCACTTTGTGGCAATATTTGGTATTAATATGGCGTGATGGCACAGCCTTAGATGTTGGTCAGTTTGGCGGCAAACAAATTGGCAGGCAACTTTCTGACTTAGCCGTCCTGTGGCCGAGTGGTTAGCACGCTTGGCTACTGATCTACGGGACCTGGGTTCGAGCCCTGGGTAAGGCATGATGTGTGTGCTGTTTTTCTGCTGAGGTCCCGCCATCCTCACAGACCTTCTGCTATATCATGTTAATCTGACTGGCTCCTGTCAGACCTCTGTGGCAAGCAGCTGCTTGAGGGGGTATTTATTTATTATATTATTTCTGACTTACCTTCGTAATAAGATATTGACAAATTCTATACAAAAGAATAATCACAATAAAAATAAACATACTATTTTGAACAAAGCAGCAATTATATATATATATATTAACAATAATATTAACTGGTATAAAATTTATAATCTCTTGAAGCGCGTTATTAATTGCAAAATTTGCCTTAAAACAACATTCAATTAGCTAAGGTTCGAAAAATTCTATTTTAAGTTTTAGTCCAGAATGTCACACATAATAAAAAAAATGTTCTACATAAATACGAACTTGAATCAAATACATATGATAGTCCCTTTGTTTGTTTCACTTTAGTTGGTTTATCTGTCGATTCTGCACAGTCCCTTGTTGGATAAAGAACTTTTTTTTAGAAGTTTATACTTACTAATTTTTGTACATTAATCTTGAAGATATATAAAATTAAAAGATGAGTTGATTGTCAAATAGGGCAATGTAATATGTAAAAGATGCGATCGATTTCGTCCTAACTATTAGTACTTCACCAGACATACAATAACTAGATATTACATTATAGAGCATAGGTAAATTTCAAAGTTCTAATTTCTGATTCAAATTGTAGTTGTACAGAGATGAGAGGCAGAGTCATGCAGAATGATATGCACGGTCAGCTGTCACGGGAGGTATAGGTGATTGTTGGAATTATGGTTGGTTGATCAATTTTTGTTTAATAACTTGTGGCAAAGAGATATTATTTCCGGAAAATTCTGTAATAGAATTTTCCGAGCACGATTAGTTGTTTCCAAGTTAGTTTCCAAGTAGGATTTAGTTGGGCTTGGTCGGTATTACAACAATAGTTCTTACTGACAAAAATTAGTGGATTTTCAGTAAACGATAATTTGAAGATGGATGAAGGACTGCTGGTAATGAAAACTTGATGAACAGAGGTTTAGTTCCTTCAAGAATAACAGTATATGAAAGAGTTGTAGTAGTTTGTATTAATTTCATATTTCTTTCATGTTCCTTTAGTTTTTCTTGGAGAGTTCTTTTAGTTTGTCCTATGTAGCCGAGTCCAGTCCAGTAGGTTTATATGGTCAGCGCCAGGACCCTGTGTGGTTGACCACTTCTCAGCAAGGTAGAAAAAAAAGGAAAAGTAGCCCTATTTGTCCAGATCAGTAGGTCGTACTAATCTGGCAGCCCTCCACTTCCGTTCACTTCAACAAGAGAGTATCTCTTTTGAAAGGTACTAACGGCCTGCACCACGAGAAAGCGGGGTCAGACATTAGGTGCTAGGCCTGGACGGTTCTATGCATCATCACAGGGGATTGGTGCATAGCTCTCCTTCCAGTGACTATCTAGCTACTATTTACAGACTCATCTCTAGATGCTTACGCAGTATCTCGGGCATTAGGTGGTTCAAATTTGTAACTAATGATGAGGTTAGGCAAAGGATCTGCAATCTCCTTTAAGCAGCATATTGTGAAGAGAGAGACTCCGTTGGTTTGGCCATGTTGCCCGTATGGATAATTATAGATTAGCGAATAGGGTTATGAATAGTGTGCCTAAAGGCCTCAGAAAGAGGGAGACCTAGGATACGGTGGGCAGACAATGTCAAACAGGACAGTGTTAGAATTGGTGTACAGTGGCCAGATGCAGCAGATGTAACTTAGGACAGATATGTTTGGAGAAGTAAATTGCATGGTCTGGTTGGACCTCCGTAGCCCATGGCTGCTTCAGGATTATGATGATGATGAGCCGAGAAATTTGGAAGAACTGCAAGAGTCTGATTTAGGGTAAGTAATGGGTACAAGATATACACCACCTGTGAGTGAAGATGTATCTTCACTTGTCGTGTTTCACAAGAGTTAAAACTTTGGTAGGAGATTTGATAGGCACTTTGTAACTGTAATTTTTTATAATATTGTTGATGATATTGTTGATGGCTGAAAAATGTAAAATGGGTGAGGTATATTTTACATTTTGAGAAGAGTTATCTTGAAGACGGAAGTTGATTTTATTTCTAGTGGAGAGATCAGTTCTTTTTATGAATTGCTGAGGATATCCTGCATCTTGACATAGAGAATATATAAAGGAAAGTTCTTTATTCAAAAAATATTTGTTGCTGTAGACTTTATAGGTAGAGATAAGTGAAGATCTGTTGTGAGATGAGTTGAAAGCTGTTTAATTAATGATGGTTTTCTATAAACTGTGGTTTGAAAACTGGGGTTAGTGCGATGAATTAATATATCCAGAAAAGATATTTTTTTTGTTATTTTCATAGGGAACAGTAAAATTTATTGAGTTGTAGGCCTGATTTAATTCTATGAAAAATCCATTTAAGGCAGCTGTAGAATATTGCCAAACAAGAAATATATTGTCAATGTAACGTTTCCACGGTAATGGTTGAAGTCTCTTTTAGCTATTACTTAATGTTCAATGTCTTGTATAAAAATAATAATTAAAATTAAAATTGATAAATCAACTGTAGTGAAACAAACAAAACGACTATTATATATTTGATCAATTTTTTCACTGATATATGTTAGTGTTATACGAAATTGAAATTTGCCATATTTGGTTAGAAGATAGCCACGTTTTTTAAGATTTTCAATTGGTGCGCCTTTATTGAAAGTTAGCATCTCCTAGTTTCGTGTAACGAGACCATCCTTTATTGTTGAATACATAATCTTCCACATTTTTATCTCATGCGATTAATATATAAGTTGATTATGTCATTACATATTTTTGTAGAGCTTATGTTCTGTCGGAATTGTAGGGAAATTTTAGTTATGAAGAACATTTTTTTATTATGTATCAACAATTCTGCATCAAAACTTCAAGTATATCAAAATGCATGTAATGACAAGTCTACACTTCACAATAAGCTGCAAATTGTGCAATGAGAACTGAATACTTATGGTCAGGTCGATGATTTAGTTTATGCATCATTGTATACTTTGTTAAAAATCTGACCCATATGTTGTGAAACCTGTTACATATTCTATTAAGTACGCTAACATATTTTAATTATATATATATATGGTGGCATCTGTACGTTATATGTTAGCCGCAGTTCTGAATCAACAATTTTTAATGATCATTTAAAATATTGTATAAGACAGGATCTAGGGTGTCAGGATGATCAAACCATCACTCCCACCACCTCAAACACATGCTTTCATGAATTATTATTATGAATTATTATTGTCATTATGTTTAGCTAGCTTTTATGAAACGGGTGCGAAAAAATAGTAAACATACATTACACATATTTTTCAAGAATACTTTCTTTAAAAATTTGAAATAACGTAGCACAATAATCCCACGATAATTTTTTTTCTGGTGTTCCAGTGGGTTCTCTTAATATTTTAGACACTTGCCTTTTTGACAAGTGACTGAAATATCATCTCCGTATTAGATAGTAACCTTTGTTGAGGGTTATATGTCTTTTACCACTTATTTATGCTCTTTGGGGCATTGTAGCCTTAGTTGCTGATGCACATAAAACCCCAACCAACCAACCAACCAACCAGATATTGGATCAGACCCTGGATTTCCGAAGGTTTTGAATTGATGAAACGAAAATTTCTCCTCTTCTCCTTCCGTAATTTGCGTCCACTTCAATGGTTTGCTTTTCACCCATTGTTTCTTTCCATCCATTCATTCATCATTAATTTCTACACCATTATTTTTATCTTTGGTTACAATTTGCTTATACAAACATTTCACAATAAATTTCCAAAACTCTGCATTTGATTGGCTTACACCGTTAATATGCGTATGTTGAAAAACTTATTGTCGTTACTTTTCTGTTATTCTTTCTTTATTTATTTGAAAAAATGTAGAATATGGAGAGTTTGACTGACTCATCGAGAATTTTAAAAATTAGGTATTTGATATGTAATTCTTTCTCAGTTTAGGATAATTTGGGACTCGTAAAAGTAAGGATTTCAAATAATTGTCTTCAAGTAACGTCTTTTATCGTTAAAATTCTGAATTTAAAACGTCATTCAACATATTTTATCCAATATTAAATATGAAATATCGCCTGAAATAATAGTGTACTTCCTTTTAGGAAAAGCGCATTTCGTACCATTATTAATAATCTCTCTTCAACTTTTTGTTTCTTCCAACTTAAAGAAATTACCCCAATTTAAACAATCATCTTCATCTCATCTGAAATTAACTACAAAATTCAGTTCAGTTTTAAGAAACCTGACATTTGTGTCTGAAACAAAAAGTTCTCTGATAGCAAACGACTTATGAAATATTAAGACTACGTTGCAGAGAAAATTCGAATTAATCAGTTTTCCTTCCTGATCTCTATAAATCCAAACTATCTGGAAGGAACCAAATAGTGCAAAGGAAAAACTAATATCAGTGTCACTAGCAACAGTGGAGCAAACATTTGTATTAATGAAGAATAAGTAATTAAAAAGGCATTAAAAAAACTCCAAATAACAGCGTGAAATCTTCCAATAATTAGAAACAGTATAGAACAAATGTTTCTTATCTTAATCAAACAAATCGGAGCAAATTCATTATCTCTTTCATCAAGTATTGTCTTCTTTCTTAGCAGACAAATATGTAGTAACCAAAACTTATTAATATTTTACATCCGCTAACTCCAAAACGGGATGAAAGAAATTTCTTATTAAGAACGGGGAGCTTGTCGTTTTAACTTCGACAACCGGTAGTTATTTTTCATCACTTGTCTTTCTGACTTTTGTCATGCAAATAAGAGGTAATCGATGCTGCAACCGTCAAGTCTTTTACGCTCTGCCCAACTAATTCCCTCGTGTACCACGATGTTCCTTGCGACAGACATAATCGATGACACGCTGTTCAGAATTAATAGAGTCTGTGTTATTTATAGGTATCACATTTTAACAGAAAATTATTCAGAAACGGGCGGACTTTTGTCAACTTCTGTGACCGCTAACCGAATGCCTGCAGCGTCGAATTCTCTAGACCGAATAATCGGTAGCTATTTTGCCTGAGTTAGGAAACTGGATGCTGATGTCGCTGTTTCCACTGCATTGACAGAGGAGAAGAAAGGGAGGGGCATAGGAGAAAAAAAAATATGTTGCTCCCTCTTTCACGTTTGATGTTCTTTTTGTGAACTTGCTGCTGAAGCCAATAATCGAATTTTTAGTAACAGAAATTCTAATGGAGTTTGAAAAAATACAGAAGTAAATAAAATTTTTCTTTTCTGAAACTATTCCAGCCGGTGTTTTTTTTTCTCGTTTTTTTTAGACTTGTTATATTCAATTTTAATGTTCGAATGGAGAGTCAAACAATAATTGCACATTTGTGTGCAGTGTTCTACCTAATGAATTAAAATAAACATCTGTAATGTTTGATCGTGTTAGAATAAAAATATCGTTAAGAAAGGTTTGGATAATGGAGTGGCTAAACTCACCGTGAGTCATACTGGCTTTCACGAAGATCAGCGAACAAATTGGAAACAACGACAATAATGAAACTGTTAAATTATTTCGCTTCACTCAATATTTATATGCCATTTACCAGCAATCCAGATTTCCATAACATCAATTTAAATTTTAATCATATTAATCAAAAGCGAGCTGACTGCTGATAATTATTACCTATGTAATAAATATTTCCGTTTAGTTCTAAACATTTTTGATATGTTTACAAGACATATTTGTCAAATCTGATATTTTTTAAACAATATTTACTTAATTCAATTCAATACAGTATACACTTACTATTAAAATATTAGAGATTATCCAAGTTATGTCAGAGGTAATCTACCTTCGACACTCTATAATTTCTAAAATATGCATTTATTGGCAGCATGCAAATGAAGATAAATTGAATTTCATAATCAAATACTCTTTAAATCTAGATTTTCAACAATGTCCATTCTATATTTAAAGAGTTCGGGAAACTAAAATATTTTACAATATTAATGTGTGAAAGAATTTATCTCACAAATTAATTAAACCTCAAATAATTATTTTTCAAATCATTAAACAAAATCATCATATTATATAAGAGACATAATTCCGGGCGGGAGAATGAACGGATAAACGAAAAAACGGACGGAAGAAGGATTGACTGACACGCGGTTCTTGTACGTCCACGATATGACATTATCGGTAACAGAAATGTCCTGTTCCTCATGGCTCTGTGGGTACTTGACCGATCGGTCACAAATTTGGAATGTTTGTCCCACTTAGATATAATCGTGTTGGGTTAAGAGATCGAGTTTCTAGCTGACGTGGGTCGGGAATGATCCCTCTGCTAGTGTCAGACATTTCTGAGGACACTGTCGTCGCCTACGTTATGAATGGAATACTACGTTATCGAACGACAGTTTTGAATGGAGTAGTACGTTGTTGATTGGAAAAATTCTGAATGAACTGACATTTCCCCCCAAACTTTTGGCGCGAAAAAAAAAATGCCAAATGACAGAGTTTAACTAGTAAATATATATTTTTTAGACTTCTTCCTAATGATTACTTAAGCATTAAACAGTTTTGAATGATTTTTATAAACTTGAACTTTCCGTTGTTAAATATTCCAGTTAAACATTTTAAATATTTCAGCTTCCACAATTCTTTGAATACTGAAAGCGTACAGTTTAAAATCGAGATTTATATGATTTCGTTATAATCTTTGTCTGAGCCACATTTTCCCATTAAATTGATAGTTTAAAAGTTAAAGAAATTAGATTCTAATTGATATAACATGGAAATTCCCTAATAATTTGGTAGGGTAATATAATTTTTCTTTGCTTTTTCAGATTATCAATCTGAGTATTAAAAACATGGTATCCAAGAATATGTGAAAATCTAAACCTACTCAGACTCATTTAAATTCACAAAATTAAAAAATGTTACTAATAAGATGCATCCAAAGAAACTGGCTCTCTCGACACTGAAAAAATTGTATGGCAAACGGCCATATCCGAACATTTGAAACTTTAATGATCATCGCTTCTTACTAATGAAAAATAATTATCCTAATATAAGAGACATAGCTTAATTCGAGGATTAATCATACGCATTAAAATATCATTAACCCATTTATGCCAGCTGAGTCGATAATGACCCACTTTCATAAGATTTAAATTGAAACTTTTCTACAATAATTTTTCTTATCTTTGTCGTGCGATAAGGATAACTCCAGCTTTAAAAAAAATAAAAATAGAAGAACAACTTTTCATATCTGTGACAGCATGATACAGTAATTGTGTCGTTCCCGGAACAGAGAAAAAAAAAAGAATGGATAATTCGAAAGAAAAAAGTATACTTCATTAGGATTACTCAAGTGTGAAGAGTTCATCACCGTTTCCAGGATCATTACTGGCCATCAAAGTTACTTGAGTTAAATATTTGTAAAATTTAGCACTTTTTTATGTGGTAATCTTTTCACTCTTTCTCAAAACCTATATTTTTTTTTACTTCCGAACAGCCATTGCAGCCCATAATTGAGCAATAACAACTTCTACTCCAACAAGAAAAAGGTTCGTAAAGATAGCAGTTGAGATAGTAAAAAAATGACAAACAAACATAATTCTGCCTTCTGGGAAATATCTTAATACACTTGAAATAACGTAGAGAAGGCATCCAGATATGCGTATAGTAAGTTCTGAACCTACATGGTTATTTCATGCCGAAGGTTTCTGTGTACCCTGAAAATCGTGTAAGCCCAACCATTCTAAATTACGTACACATACAGTATATATGTGTATGTGTATTTTGACATATACGTTCTTTTCAATGGACAGTTAAAGCTAAAAAAATAGTGCTTATACAAGTATTAAGAAATTGGAAATTTGTTAAACATGTATGAACAGTGCATATTAAAATAACAGTTTTAAGAAAACTAATAAGTATTTAAGGGATCTGGGTTGTACCCCGAGTAAGGCTGCCATCCTCATAGACTTTCTACTATGGCGTATAAACTGACAGACTCCTATCGGAACTTTGTTATAGGCAGCTGCTTGAGGGGATGTTTATTTTTAGTTTTTTATTAATTTTCTATAGATAATATAATATATTTTACAATAAAAATATATCATAACTTAACGTACCATACTATAATATATAAATCTTGAATATCCTTTACTAATGACCGTAGCCGTTGAAGTACCTAAACTGTTTAAATAAAAACATGTACTAGTATATCGATGTAAGTCGGGGACTTACTAAAATTGTTATGGGAGAGCTGTCCCGTGGCCGAGTTGTCAGCGTGCTCGGCTACTGATAAAAGAGAGTGCATTCGAGTCTGGGTAAGGCATGGATATCTGTATTGTCTTTCTGCTGAGGTCTCGCCTTCCTAACATATATTCTCTATTGCATATTAAATTGGCAAGTTCCTGTCAGACCACTGAAGCAAGCAGCTGCTGGAGGAGTAATTATTTTTTATTTATGGAAGCATCGATTTTTTTTTGGCTAAAATCAATCCTACCTTTAGAGTGAAAGAACTCCGATAAATTTCAAAAGTTGCCATCTGTAAGATTGCATGTTCTTATTTAGACTTTTCTGTAACAGTCATGCTCAGTGCAGGTTAAAAACATGCTGAATAATATTGGTAATGTTCCCACAGAAGCCAGTGGACCAGTTCACCAGTCTTCTTCTAACATCTGTGAACTATTTAATCTAGTCATTTGGTCAATTGTTAAGCAAAACAGTGTCACTCAGAGGTAAAATAGCAAATCCATTCAACTCACGATATACTCAAATTTAGATGCCTTCGGTTTCACGAAAATGTCTATATAAAATTAAATTTTATAGTTTTTTTTTGAATATGTTCCAAAAGTTAACTTTATGGTTACAGCATCCCTTGTTTAAGATGTCTGCATAGCTATACATAGGTATCATCTTGCACAAATTTACGAAATGAAGTTTTTCGCCATCTTTAAGCTATTTACTGAATAACGAAAGATATGATTTGTTTGCTGCTATTGATTATAAAATATTGCTTTTCTACCTTTTGGTCATTTCTGTATTGTGTTTCAATCTGCAAAGTGCAAAATCACTTTCAATAACAATCATCAGTCTGAAAATATCAAATTTTAAAAAATGGAATGATATTTCTTATGCATAAAAACAAATGTAATACTTGAAAAACAATCATGAATTCCGGCTCTGAATTTACAGGCCTCACACGTCGTGCGTATAACATTTCGTTTTGATAACCAAGACCTCCATCTAGGGAACAATTCAAGGGAAAGTCTCAGATATATTCCACGACAAAATATATCCTGCAAAATAAGCGAACAAATCTTATTCTTACGAAGGTTTCTGTCATATGCCGACATATATTTTTCACTTTACCACCGTCTTGACGTTTTGCACAAACCACTTGAACTACACATCGCAACACATTGCGACAGAGCAACCTCTTGACACATAAACAGTCTAACCTCTTGACACATAAACTTATTCTTTTTACACATAAACTTTTTCTTTCCTTTCATCTGTCCTCATAGAATAATACAACGAATAAAATCTTTCCTTCCTGTGCTGCTTTCAATACTGCCACGGCTCGCACGCAACAGAAGCACTTTATTTGTGGATCGTAAAGAAAATCTGTTATAATGTAGTTCGAGAGTTCTGTGTCACGTTCAGCACACTCAGTAAAGGAAAGGCAAGGAATGTGGTTTGCGAAAAACCATCTCAATCCATTACGAAAATAACTAGGGGAGATAGTGGCACAACTTAATTAAATTCTTCCCATCTGCGGAAGATTCCATTAACAGATCAAATTTGTAAACGAGCTCATATTCGTGAACATGCTCTCAAATTATAAAGTTAAGAGTGACTTATTCTATGAAGCTTTCATGTAAAATTAAAGCAATGAAGTATCCAAACTCATCACTAAGACTAATCAATAGCGACAGACCACTTTTTTTTCATCTTTACTCTTCAGTGCACTTTTCCCTCACTGTGTAAGCACACCAATTATTGATTGAATAGTTCAAAGTCAACTCATCTGTTTTAAATATAGGAATTTATTAAAATGATATCCATTTGAATTTTTGTTTTTAATTTAATCTAATGAAAAAAAAATCTTTTGGTAAATGTTTACCTGTACATTTTCATTGCTTGCTGTGAGTTTTAATCACTAGCATTATCCGAAATAATACTTTCCTCTCGATAAATATCTGTGTCAATGTTGTTTTAAATAGTCAGATTATGAACTCGTTTTCTATTGATCATAATTTTATCATCATAGATTGAATTTCTCAAATAGAAATATTTTTAAATGTATAATTGTTTTCATCAAGGACCAATGTTAAAATTTTCAGAATTAACCTATTATGAAGCCTCAAACGCGTTGAATAAATCATTTGTGAATATTTTATTAATAACGATCAGGATATGGGGATATACAATACATATTAAGCGTTTTAACCAATGCACCAAAAACTGCAAATTCCCAACTAATTTTCCATTATTTGAGTCTTGTCAGTTTCAAAATTATACCCCTTTAAATTAGTAGAAGCTGTATATTGTCAATCGGATCAATTCCAGAAAAAGAAGTGTGACCGAAGATACAGTGTTTTTGAGACGCAGTGGCCGATGATTATTAGTACCACACATAAATGAAAAAGGTACTATTAATAACACCAGTTATATTAGACCAAGAATGCACACTGACATTCCAGAACAACTCAACTCAACTCGAACCCGAGAACTGCAGATTACGAGCCTGGCGCGCTACCGACTGGGTCCCATCATCCTGATGCAATTGTGCCTTGTGAAAGCTAGGATGCATTGGACAACCTATCTTTTACAAGGAAATATAATGTTAATTTTTAGCTTTAAATAAGTGTCAATAATTTATTTCATTTAGTGAGCAAGGCATCGGACCGAATAGAATATATTACTGCAAAATATGTTATCCCTCCCACAACCATTACACGAAGTGTTAGTGCTTAATCATCAACCATTTCGTCCAAAGAACCGGATAAATTTTCAATAAATATATTATTGGAGAAACGATTTCACTTGAATGGGTTGAACGTTTGTTTCTTTATAGTAACGTTTCTACTTGCAGGAGTGAAAAATGCAGCTTGGGGGGGGGGGGGGAGAGGGTTTCAAAGGCAATGGAAAACATTATTTAAATCAACAATGTATTCGAAACATTATGCAATATATTCGGTCATGTTACGGTTGGAAAACAACAAGCAGTGTCGTTTATTTTGGGGGTAATATAGAACTTTGGGCCTTGGACACAATCTTCTGGCCACCTCATATACGCTCCTCTTCAATGTAAGTCTCTGTTACCCTCTATCTTTCGCCTTGAAAAAAAATACATATGTTATAATTTTTAGTTACACCTACTTTAGGGAGAGTAGACATTGGGAGATAATAGATCAATCTTTTATTTTTGCGTGTTCGAAATCTTGTACTGATTTTAGTTATTTCTTCTGGTAACATTGCTGACAGCTATACATTTCTTATTATGTTCAAGAGAATAAAAATAATAAATCTTGAAGTATTTCAATTTTAGCGCATCTAAGCGGTGGTCATGTTCAACGTATTTATTGCACAATTCATAAAAATATCCCTACACACACACATAGGAGAACTTCTTCGTCACAACTGTTTAAAAGATGTAGTAACAATATTTTAAACTATGCTGATTTTACTTAGCGCAATGGAGTGGCTCAGTCAGTAGCCCGCCAGCTCATAATCTGCAGTTCCCAGGTTCGAGTTCCAGCTGGGTCAGCGTTGAAATTTATCTCCACAAAACTCCCACCCTCCTCACGGTCATTAGTAAACACCTATGAGCTTGGAAAACCCGTCGTCCGTCGGATGGGACGTTAAGCGGTGGCTCCTTGTGCGGGAGAATCATACACTGTGCACGTTAAAGAATACACTGGGTGGTCTTGTCAGGAGGCTGCTATCTGTCTCCTAATAGCTCTCCAGTGGGTGTCCTCCCTCAACCTTCTCTGAGTCCTTAGGGCCTTTGTGACCTGGGCATTTAGTCCGATGTGTGCAAAATGTGCCGCTCAGAGTTTAAAGAACCCAATTTAGCGCAAGAGAAACAGGTAACCAACTGACTGTTCGTATCTTTAAGAGATTAACTTTGGAAAATTCTGTCGGAAAACGAAAATTATCGC
The DNA here is from genome assembly GCA_038380435.1 of Ryuthela nishihirai. Lineage (NCBI taxonomy): Eukaryota > Metazoa > Arthropoda > Arachnida > Araneae > Heptathelidae > Ryuthela > Ryuthela nishihirai. The sequence continues at coordinate 15,918,072 of JAWZYU010000011.1, forward strand.
AGCTGTGTGTATGCCTTTAGACAACTTGCGCAGAATCTTTGAAGTTCATTGTAAACCGTCTGAATTCCGGGAACTCCATTTCAATAATTCAGCGGGTTCACTTGAAATCTTGATGTGCGATCATTGTGGACCTCAAAAGCCATATATTATAATGTATACATGCATGATACATCTTTAAGAATTTCATTGCCAGCTTTTTCCTTATAAAAGTTTAATCACATGCTTTCAATAAACACTAACGGGTCCGTAAAATCTAAAAGAGTTTCAAAATAAAAACAGATAAGGGCTTTAAATGATACATTCGCCTAAATACCTCACACAGACTAAACTCTCTTCGGTTTACGCTAAAACTGCAAAAATGACACAGATGTTCAGTAGTAAAGTATCACAAAAAATGTCCTGTGGACATGGGACTGATGGAAAAGTTAGGTGAAAAAAATTTCACTCACGGAAAAGAAATATGTTATACAGAGTTGTGGCTTTTATGAATCGCTAAATTTCTAAAAAAAGCTTAGTTGCTTTGTGCATTTATAATATATGCATATCATGTATTGTAAAATTGTTCTCCTTATAATGATCGAATGGATATTGTAGAAAAATTTTGCGAAATGCGAAATTCATTCTCGTTGAGACACCCTTGAACGAAATGACACATATATCCTTTTACTGCATATGAAAATCAAAATCTCTCAAATATTTCATTCGTCATCAGTGTGATCACACAGAATAAAATTATTAATTTGTCTCGATCTTATAACTGATATCAGAAAAGTTACAGAATAGGAATTTATAAACGGAAAAATATGATCTATTGTTTTATGGGAAACACAATTATTTGAAGTTATTTCACATTACGTGAGGTAATCAGCGACCTCAGAAATTCGTTTTTGAAACTCAAAATGTCAGTATAATTGATGACTACGGATTTCAGTATTAGCAGGTCATCACCACTTATGCTATAAATTCTGTTAATTTTCTAAAACGATGGGGACAAAATTATAGGGAAGGTAGAAACTATTCTACTTTAGAAATGGAAATCATTGAGAAGCCAGCCAGTATTTCAAAAATCAGTGTTACAGTATTATCACTCATCAATATTCTAAATGGGAAACTGTCCTTTAAAAGAAAAGTGTATTTTGAATGCATATATTCATCCTTTATATTTTCTCAATTAACACAGATATTTTTCGCCAAATGGTATTCGGCATTTTCCCTCAAGTGTGTTAAAGAAAACAATCAGAATTAGGTTGTTTGTGTTCCTAGAAAAGTTAGAGTAAGTCGAAAAAATGCAAATCTAAAAGGTTTTGCTATAGAAACATTGATATAATGTTGGTTAAATTCTTGACCAAGAATCCGATATAAACATTTGAAAGACATGAATACAAATAACCTATTTAATCAACTACTAATTGGGGCGAAGGTTGGTTCAATCAGTAGCACGCTTAATCTCAGGCTCATAATCTGCAGTTCTCAGGTTCGAATCCCATTGTGAAGGCGTTGATGTTTATGCCACTAACCTCTTTCCTCTCTGCCCTTGATCAGAAAGAGGGCACCGATTGGCTTCGAAATGCAGCCGTCTGTCGGATGGAAAGTTAAGCCGTGGAACTGTGTGTAGGAAAGCTATATACCCTGAACGTTAAAGAATACACGGATGTCCTTGACGGGAGGGTACCATCTACCTCCTAAACTTTTTTGCTTACCCCTTCTCCCACCTTTTTTGATATCTTGGAGTCCTTGTGACCTGGCCATTTAGCTCATTGTGTGCAAATAACTGTCGCTCAGAGATAAATAACCCAATCCAACTACCAATCACATGACGAATTCCTATTTTGCCCCGTTTCCCAAAATGAGGTATGTAGAGTCGTTCAAAAAAGTATCTGAACGCTATTGTTAATCACTTCGTGTCACGTGACACGAAGGTTGTCAGATAACTAATTTCTAAAAAAATTGTTGCCAGATAATTTTTCTGAATTCTGTAATCAACCATAGCGTTCGGATACTTTTTTGAGCGACTGTGCGCAATGACTGTTGTGCATGTAACACAACATTCAATAATTATTTTGCGATTTTACTGACTTTTAATAATTTGATAATCTGGGTTTCCCACGATCTCTTTTCTTGGGAATAAATCAGGAAACAAATTTATGATAGTAATTATAAAGTTAAAATAATAGTAAATGCATGCAATCGACTAGTGTGCATTATATATTATATTAGTAACGTTTTAAATCACAGCCCTACATTCTAGCAACTTTTTTATCATTTTAATACTCTAGTTCAGCATGGACATAAAGGAAAAATTGTCTTGAGATGGTTGGGATCTGAACTCACTACCTCCTGATGATATGTTAGGTGCTATCGTTTCTGACTGTGGGGGTGGAGGAGTTACCGGGGATAAATAGCAATGCCTGAACAGTTCGGATTCAAATCTGCGAACTACAGATTATTATCCAGGTGAGTTACTGATTGGCATGCTATCAGGAGGTCGTGAGATCAGATCCCATTGGGCTCAAGACAATTTTTCCTCAATGCTCACCTTGACCTAGAATATAATAGGGTTCAAAATGTTGTTCTATGTAATCGATATATGAAAATGTATGAATTTTACGTGTTTGTGTGGATTTAAAGCTTATGTTTCGTCACGATTTATTTCACTTTTGTTTTTTTCTTGTTCTTCTTTTCAGTTACTACATCTTCCCCAGAGGTTTCTCCTGAGCCAGAGTTTGCCGAGCCCATCCCAAACATCACCGTTTCTGCCGGCCGAGATGTGAGTCTACCGTGTGTTGTAGACGATCTTGGGACTTTCAGGGTAAGCTAAGTAGCGATTATGTAGTGTTTGTTATTTGATTTTCCCCAGGAGAACAAGCAAATGAGATCAGTGAAATCTTCCTTGAAATCCGCTACTTCAGGAAAGCCTAACCATTTAGTATTTGAAGCTTGGTTCTAGGTGTTCTTAAAATTCTATTCGGTTTGCAGTTATACACAGTTGCAGCCTAAATTTAACACGAAACTTAAAACTAATATAATTATCAATATAGGCTTTTTTGTTTTTGTATTTGTTTCTACAAATACAAATCTCGCTTATCTTTTTAACGATAAGGGGACTTATGAACTTTTTATAAACGTTTTTTCAATGGAAAAATAAATAAAATTTTTAAATGTGGGACAAAAAATGCGTTTTTTAAGAGCAGGGAGCGTTCCTGTTGACGTCATTCTGATACTTTTTTATATGATGTATTCACACCAGGTAATGAAGTAACTATTATGTGTAAATTTCGTTTGTATGACTAATGGCCATTTCATAAACAAATGTGCTCATTAATAAATAAATGTCCATTTCATAAACAGACGATTGCCGATAAAAAAGAAATGTTCGTCCCATAAACAAATGGTTGCCGTTTATAAATAAAATGACTATTTCATAAACGAATAGCGATCGTTAATAAATATATTCACATCTAATAAACATTTAATAAATATATTATATCTTCATAAACGAATAGTGATCGTTAATAAATATATTCACATCTAATAAACATTTAATAAATATATTATATCTTCATAAACGAATAGTGTATCCTGCTGCACCAAATGTACCACGTTGAGGGACAATAAACGTGTTTCTAACGAATACGTGTACGTAGTCAATAGCTCCTTTGTCAATCGGAATCTTGAAATACAATTATTCACTTTTAATCTGCATATTCTGTTGTTTCCTGCACTAAAGGTAAGTGAATATCCCCCCACGACATTGTATCACAGTTTGAACACGAAGAATTTCCCGGTGTTGCAAAGTCATTGCTGACTCGGCGCGCGCTCTCAGATCCCGTGGCAAACAACTGAGTTACTTATTTCGTCAGATTTTGGCATTCTGTAATTCCCGGCGTACTTCACCGAAAGGTCCCAACGTCGTAGCCGGGTTCCACGTGTCCCGACCCATCTTTAGTTAGAAAATCAAGTCCATAGCTGCAATGGAACGCCTAAATAATGCTTTTGGAAATGTGGGGAATATGGCAACGGCATCAGATTTGCAGCGAAACATTTAAATGCTATTTTAAATCTTTACTTTCATAGTTAGGGAGCAGAAAATGGCAACAGTAAATTTGATAGCGATTCTCGTTTCCCGTAGGAATAGCAAGGTAAATTATTTTAGTTCTAGCAAGCCCCCCTCTTGGACTTTCGACCTGAAATTTGTCACTGCAATCCGGACCACAACCTGAAACATTCTCTGAAAATTTGGAGGGTTTACGTTGATTTTCCGATGAGTTATGGCTGCCACAGACATACAGACAGACAGCCTCACAGACAGACACACAGACAGACATCTTTTATTATATAGATGACTGACTCCATAGTATCCCAGCTAACACGCTGAAAGAGTACGGCTCTCTTGGTGTTCGGTATCTCGCCGGGAGAGCACTTGACATGTTATCAGGAAGTCGTGGATTCGAATACGACTCTGTTGAAGACCAAGATTTCGCTTTAATTCCTAAAAATGCACTTGATCGAATCGTAGTCTACAAGCAATGAGGTTTTGTTTCAGTGAGAAAAAGCCGTCCTTACTAATGCAGCCTTTTTTAATATTATGATGTGAAATCCACATAAATGAGAAGCTGGTCAAATCAGCTGAAGTTTCCTCGCTAAGTTCTAGACTCATCAGATTACAAGAACCTTTTTCAACTCTTAGCATGATTCTGTTAATTTACCTAATTGTGTGGTATATAACGGAGAAAATATCGATGTCGCAAAACCTATATTCTCCCAACAAGGGATGAAGATTTTGGTAACGGATTTCCAGGATAATGGTCTATTTGCCTCAAGGAGACCGCATTTGGAAATTTCATTTACATGTATGTTATAACTGATCGAATATAACACGCTTAATTCTGGTTCATATCGTAATTAACGTCTCAATAGATTCCACGTGGACAAATTTACTAGTACAAGACTGTAGAAAATAAAATACGAAACACATAAAAATATACATTATTGTGAATTCAATCAGATATCATTTTCTTTTTTTAATTATCATTACTTTATTAACTACGAGCAAAGGTGACTACGAAAACAATTCTACCAGCAAAAGCAGCGGATAAATTTAGGTGTAGTTGAATTAAACTCTTCATGAATCGCTTCATGAAAAATCATGCACATGATTGTTACACGCTTTGTGATAAGCGAGAGTTGGCTCAATCGATTGTCCGTCACACTTTAAATTTGCAGTTCCCAGACTCCAGTGCCATATCTGAGATTTAACTCAGCTAACTTCAAACCTGCCCTCAGTAAGACAGGACACTAATGGGTTTGAAAGGCAACTTTCAGTCGGAGAAATATTAAGCTGTGACCGTACCAGAGCTATAGTGCATTAATCATGTTTTAGCAGTTGCCATGTGAATGCTAAAACACACTGGATAGCCTTTGACGGAATGCTTCCATTTGTCTCCCTATAGTTGTTTACTGGATCCCCTTCACCAGACTATTCTGAGCTGCTGTGGTCCTTAGCCCATTGTGTGAACCAAAATGCAGCTCATAGGTAAAAAAACCCAATCACACACTTTGTGAAACACTACCAAGACAAAAAAAAAAGACTTGCGCTATGAAAACAAGAAAAAAAAAAGAATTCCACTTTCCTTAAACATTTCTTACATTCGAATTAATTGATCGAGTTTGTAGAAAAAATAATAGAAAGATAATATATTTTATGGAGTGCCAATTTACAGATATAAAAAAATTAGAAGAAAACAATTATAATTGTATACAAAACTTTCGAATAATAAGATCATTTAAAGTAGTTCTTGAATTAAGTTTCTCATTAACGTTAAAAAGACAAAAAAATTAGTTGAAACTGGGCATTTTAACTCGACAAACTAAACGATTACATAAAGACACTATTTCTTTTATATAACCGTGAACATTGTTATAGCGTATCACGGGAAACGGTTTCTTTTAACAACAATTTATCGTCAGCCAACGTTACGTAATATTAGTGAGCGAGAAGTTGCTCTTAGACACAACGTTATCGAGAACACTCGAAGAATGTCAGCCACGCTGGCAATGTGTGAGATGTGCCGGCGCTTCAACGTCAGCAAGAAGAACGCGACGTGGACGTCGCAGTCACGAAAGATGTCCTCTCTAGACTCAGCATTGGAGGAAAAGACGTAGGAGGAGAAGAGGACTGCTTTTTTTTTCTCCTTTAAACATAAATCAAAAGAGTTGGGAAAAAAAAATGTTTATCTAAGATTTAAGCTTCTTTTCGTTATGCAGCCATAGTTATTATGTCAGAGGAAAAGAATTAGTCCCTTTTCATTTATAGCAGAATTTTTAAAGATTACAAGGCAACAGATTTTAGTTCACTGTATAACTTGTAAGTTTTAATAGAGTCCGATTTATTGAGGATAGACGATTTTTAGATCTTGACTAAACATATTCTAGTCTCCTGGACTTATCATTTTTGTAATGGAATTTATCATTTTGTAAGTAATTTAAAACCTCAAGGTGGCGAAATGAAATTTTGTTGTTTCCCCTTAATTGAGATTGATTTTGGTGCGTTAGTTGGCAGACCAGTGCAGAAGAGTTGCTTGTTTTCAGAAGATTACTTTTATCCATGTTACACACTAACACAAAAAACAACTTTTTTCATCTAATTCTGAAATTTATGTTAATCGTCTTTATAACTGTATGTCGAGAGAAAAGTATATCATATTTTGAGAAATAAAAAAATGAATAAAGTGGTAAGTTAAAGGTTTGAAAGGCGCATTTGTTGGAGTGTTTATCAAAATCGAACACAGTAATGCGATATTGGCTTTGTGAGTATCCGTTTCGCCGACTACAACTTTTACACGGAAAGTAATCTGTATTCGTTGCTCGTTCAAAAAGAATAAATTTTAGTTGAATATTCCAGAAAGGAAAAATAAATGCTTGAAAGTGAAATGAAACATAGCCGGAAAATGCACTCCTGAGGAGATAACTTATTCATGATTGAATATTAATGTGTAATAGTATGTTGCTCTAAATCAACGCAACCAAATCACAATTTAGCGATGTGAATAAATGAAAAAGAATAGTAGCTGTTGACAATACGAATCTATTTGTACAAATGTAGATAATTATAGGAAAAGATATGTCTCTTTAAAAAAATGCGTGACTTCAAAGAACATTATACTCTTCATGAACTTCGGTATTGATTACTTTTCCCTCTAATAATTTATTATCCTTTGTTTTTATACCTCGCATGACATTTCAGTTACCAAATAATATTTGCTTAGGAAGACATAAAAATGTTTTTTCGATTACATTTTTTAAAATTTGATTATTCACAGCTATCTCGCAAATTTTAGTTTTAATCTTTGCTCTATTATAAAAAGAAATATCTTGTATCCTAAATATATTTTTCTCCTTCTTTTTCTCCATGTTATTAGCTTTTCACCTGCAAATCTCTCCGGGGATTAAAATTAATGTATGCTGCTGTAAAAGCACCTTTCGATCACAATTACTACCCAAGACAATTGCGATGATGGACTCTAAGATATATATTATATCTATATTTGATTCCCTTTGAAATTCACGATGATCTTAAATCAACGAAATGGATCAAAAGAACCTGAGTACATTTCACCGCGGTATGAAAAATAAATTAAATAACTTTTAGAAACAACAAAATGCTGTTAATCTTCAACAACTCATTCGCCATAGCATTAACGTTGATGTAAATGCTTTCTAAAGAAGTAACAGCAAAAGTTTTAATATTATGACTCACTACATATTTGAATATTTCACATAAACATATTCGATTTAAGATAACACAATTGAGAGATTTTCGCAACAAATTAAAGTCACTCGCTTTTAGTATGTTTATCTTTTTAAAGATAAAAGTTTCATGTAAGATTATTACCAAGATCTGGATTAAAATGGAGGCAATTAGTTTTAATCTGCTGGCATTAATCACATGTTTTCGGCATTCATCGGCGCAATTGTCTTGGTCTACTACTTCCCTTACTCCCTAAGGGAGCTAAAGCCATTGTCCACAAAGCTTATCTGTGGGAAACTATCTGCTTCTGCGAAATACATGAGAGTCTTATAGTCAGTAGGGAACAGCAATAAGTCCTCAGGGTTTCATTGCGTCAAGCAACTTGTCAAGAGAGTCATTTGCATTAAGACGAACTTCCTGTTTGCATTCATTCAAGAGAATCGTTGTCTCTAATGCCTAGACACGAAATATTTCCGTTTGTCATTTTCAGTCTTGAATAGCCTAGTCTTTAAAAGCTAAGTGCATGTCATTAACTTCCTCCCTAACAGCTAGGTAAATGTTAACTGAAAAGAACGAAACCCAGTGGAATAATAAATTACGATGCCAATAGCGCATTACGCAGCTTCCCGACGTATTCTTTTAGAGAATGTTATCTCACTTTGGAGACTGTACACCTGAATGGGTTTAATGTACGACCTTGCACCGCTTTCTCTATTTAGCTACTTCCGTGTTTCTTCAGTGAAGTTAATGGCTTTTTGCTAATTTAAGATTTTTATATATCAATATGAATTCTACTCTTTAATATGATTTTTGGGCAAAATATTTACGGAAGACGTTATAAAAAATATTCAAACGATTTAAACCTTCTTTAAATATAACCATTATTCCCAAAGTTTTCGATGGATTTTTTTCCTCTTGAATAGAACTGCGCAATATTTTTATTTCCAGAAAAAAATTTAATGAGTTTCAACTTGTTAAATATATTCAAGCTGTTAGCGATTATGTTAAATTAAATTTATCATTGTAGTCGTTGGTTAGTTGGTTGGGTTTTATGGAGCAAAAGAGTCACTGTAATCAGTGTCCGAGACATAACTATTGGGTATAATAGTTTCATGTAAATATATTTGTTTAGTGTTTTGTTACGGACACAAAACACTAAACAAACATATTTACATGAAACTATTATCTAGCCGTCCCGTGGCAGAGTGGTTAGCGCGCTTGGCTACTGATCTACGGGACCTGGGTTCTGAGCCCGGGGTAAGGCATGGATGTTCGTGTTGCTTTCTGCTGAGGTCCTCTGCCATCCTCTCAGATCTTCTACTGTGGCATATAAACTGACAGGCTCCTGTCAGACCTCTGTGGCAAGCAGCTGCTTGAGGGGGTATTTTTTTAGATTGTGAAAGAACGTTTAATTGGAAGATTGTTTTTTTCTATTAAAGGTATCACTAAACCAGTCACCTGGCTTAGTGACTCAAATCTTGTAAATCGACCTTCAATTTTGTAATTAACTATGATTTCATATAGTCTCTGACGAATATGAATGCTTATTTTCGGAGAAAAGAAAGTTTTTCTATTTTCCTTCTTTGTATCGTTTAACAGTATAAATTCGAACTAATGGATGATTGCGAAAATATTCATTTATTTCTTCAAGTAAAAAAAATGCATTTTACTATCCCCAGGGGTTAAATGATCAAATACACTGTTGTCAATGTAACTACTTTGACCACCACACTATCGATACAATTTCAGATATCTACTATAAATTAATCTTTTGTAATATTTGTTTGACTTTTCCAACTTAATCCACTGTTAGACGACACTATTAAAATTATTAAGAGGGTCGGAAAATGCGAATTTCAATATTTATTAATACTTATCGAAAAGAAATTTTAACCTAACTGTATAAGAAAAGAGTTGAATATTAGAGACCGAGAGAATATAGACAGGCAGACGACAAAGTGAAAACATTAGCTCATTTTTTGGGGGACCTAGCCACCAATTAAAATTTAAAAAAATTAATTATTAAAATGGAGGCAATTAGTTTTAATCTGCTGGCATTAATCACATGTTTTCGGCATCAATCGGCGAAATTAATTTCAAAATAATTAAATAAATTCATCGGCGAATTTCAAATTTGGCAAATTTAAAAATTGCCAAATCTAATTATTATTTCAAAAAGAAATAAAAGAAAACTGTTTTTTTTTCTTTTCAAGAGTTTCGGATTTCAGAACAGCTAAAAGAAAGAATCACTAGCATCCAAAACAATCACATCAAATGTTGAAAAGGACCAGTCTCATAAAGCGATGAATAAAAAAATCTAGAATATCGCATCCTAATATCCAGTCCAAAGGAAAATGATTATTATTTCCTTTTGGGACGTTAAGTGATGAATTAGAAAATGTGCCAGACTCGGAACTTGAAGCGTTCAGGTTCGAGTTTAATCTTTGCTAGTACTGATGCTGAAAGCTTTCTGCTCCGCTTGAAAGCAGAGTCTATAATTGCTTGTAAAGGCCACTGTCGCGTCGAAGGATAAAGGTATGGGCCTGGTTAGTTTCATTAGGTTGGCTGCCTTGCAGGTTATCTATAATAACGGTAATAACTGCGGGTAAAATCTGCTATACGTAATGCGTACGATAACACCAGGATTATTTGAAAGATTAAAATATATAAATTGAAGTAAACTACAATTTCTGGAAGAAATATATTGATTTGAGCTAATCATATTGAAAAGACAAATAATTGACAGATTTTTAAAAAAAGCAGAAATGGTGTATTATACATGACGTCCACTGCTTGCATCGACCTTGATCGACAGATTGAGTACGAATTCTAATATTTAAAATATGCTTTATGTACATAGTAGTAGAAACTAGACGTTTTCCTGTCTATATGAGAGATATTCTGAAAACATTTTATTAACTGAAGTACGGGTTAAAAAATACTTTTATTACGCATTACTTTCTCTTGGTTTATAAATTTTGTAACATTTTTCTAAATTATCTTAACCTTATAGATAATGTTAATGATTATTCCTTTGTTCTAAGAAATGTATCATTCATGATTTCAGTGTGCAAGACAACTAAAATGTTTTTATGTTTGTCTTAGTTAATCATCGATGCTTAAAACTGAGAACGACTCTACTTACTACGCAAAATTTTCTTTTTCTCTATTAAGTCACTTTAACTATTAAAAATGGGCTTGGAAAGGCCGCCGTCCGTCGGATGGGACGTTAAGCCGTGGCCCCGTGTGCGGGAGAGGCCTTGACACGCTGGATGGCCTTGACGGGAAGCTACCATCTGTTTCCCAACAGCTGTTACAGTGGGTCCCCTCCCCCAACCTTCTCTGAGCCTACGAGGTCCATGTGACCTGGCCATTTAGCCCATGGTGTGCAAAAAAAGTGCCGCTCAGAGGTAAAACAACCCAACCCAACTATTAAAATGTTAGTGTTATTATCACACAGACGTGTATTAACTCGAATGGTGTACTGAACATCTTAATGACTCAGAATTTGTGTAAATATAAATGCAAATGTATTTTTCAGTATATAATAAAATTATCTTTAAAAAAACTACATAGACCACTATGTAGGTCTCTGATCAATTACATTGCTCTGCATTGTCAAATGGCTTTTTACTTCTGAAAAATTAGGGCCTTCGAATGGAAGGGTATTTGCTTAGGCTGCTCAAAGACACCAATTAATATTTACAATATGCTTTATGCACATAATTGTATCAACCACTACTTAGGTTTCTGACTAATGACAATTCTCTTTCATTGTTAGGTGGCTTTGCACTTTTGGAACACCTTGGCGCTGAAAGGCTCCAATTATCACAAATCGCTGAACAAAGAAAATAAAATGGTTAAAAGCCTAATCGAACCAATCTGTGTACGATCGCACAAAGCTGGTAAATACAATCTGCAGTTCAAAGTTTCTTCTGTTTCGTCACTGCAGCATTTCTGTACATGATGTATGGATGGGCCCATGGATCCTGGCAAACAATTAGGATGCGCTGCTTCCTGCAAAACAATCTCACTAATATTTTTGATGTAATTGGAATAAATTATATCTACAAGAATGTCAGATAAGTTCTTATATATCAAGCCCGGATCTAGAATGAAATCGATGGTGGTGGTGGTGGGGGGGGGCAAGATACATTTCCAATGCAATATAACATTTCCCACTCCGTTTTACAGGTCTTTAAAAACTTTCTTGAAAAATGCATGAAATATAAATAAGTTTAATAATCTTTGCCTCTATTAACTTGCTAGCATTCGTATCATTTGCGTTATTATCGATTGGCTAAATTAGTATAGTTGGCATGTCATCGACTAGGAGACATAGAACATTACCGATTGGTTACATTAATATAGTTGTCAAGTTAGTAACTTGTCATATTAGTATAGCTGACATGTTGCTGATTGAGACCTGGAATATCCAAAACCTCACATATTCCTGAACGCTTCCACGTAAGTAGAAATTTGTCATTTTGTTCCTAAATACAGATATTGTAAACACAGTAATTGCACATGAATTCATTGCTTCTGGGAGATCTTATTGGCGAATCTCTAGAGTGACTAATACAATTGTTCATTTCTGTCATCTATAAAATAAATGTTCTCGCGGGTACCACATGTTATTAGCGCCAATTGCGGGTTACTAGCCATTGTATTTGCTTTCTTATTTTTTTCATTCTCATTCAACTTTTGTTTCTTGCCCGAAAGGCATTAAGAAATGGGTTTCATCATTCCTTCATGGACAGTTTTATGGCTACGAAAACAAACCCAGACGTATTATTTGGGTACCAAAAGCAGAAACTTTTCCTTTTCTCATTACTTAAGGAGAGGTAGACACTCAGTCGTTGCCGAGAGCCGTCTCTGGAAGCAATGATGATGAAACGTGGTGTGACTGACAAAAGCGAAATTAGTAAGAGTCCGCACATTACATTTGTTCCTTGGTTAGACGTTACTTCTAGCCCTTTTTTAGAAATAAGTTGCTTTCGGAAAACTATGGAAAGTTGTTCGTGGGAGAAGATTCTGCAATATATAATAAATGCATTGTGTATACCATGTGATTCGCAAAATAGTGTTACGACAGATGAACGTGCTGCAATAAATTTATGATAAACGTCTCATGAACGCTCGGGTATGCTTCTGCGTGAGAATTTACATAACCAACGAATTGGAACGAAGAACCTAACTGAAAAATAAGAAAGATAGAATTGTTATGTTGGAGTTGTTGATATGTGAAAGGGGACATAGTTAGTCTCACACTATACACGATAAAATGGTTAAAAAAGAAGTATTTTATGTGGTGAGTGCGCGAGAGGTTAATTAGTTTATTAGTGAATCCTTCTAATGAATTAACAAGGAAAATAAGAATGGTTTACGCCTGAAGTGAAAGTTACACAAGGGACATTGACAATAAAAAAATGAAGAGGTAAACGTTAGTCGAATAGACAGAGCTAGTCTTAACTTTTCTGTAGGAAGAGATTATTGATTATTACTTGATGTAGATAGTATTTAATTTTGTTTATAAGAAGTGGTATTATTGTTGCATATTTGTTTAAATAAGATTTACTGTTCATCGAATGATATTAGCCTTGTTTTTTGATTTGGGTGTGAATAGAAATAAGATAATGGTTTTTTCTGAACGTTTATCTTTATATTGATAGTGATTTTCGTTCCGGTTCACTTAGTTTTGAATAAATATTTTCATACATGTTTTTGTAATAAATTACATTGTTTTATAATTCACACTCAGTGCTCAGTCATTTAATTTGTAACAGTAGGGTATTATATCACTTATATAAAGATATATCATCTCTCTTTAATATAGAGTTCTCTGTCTTTAATATAGAGATAGGAGAAGTTATAAAATTGATCAAGAGTGTATTTTTGCATCTAATGAATGCTTCGGAAAAACGAAGTTGCCTCAAACAGTTTTCGTGTCAAGGCAAAGAGATGTGTCAGTGAATGGAGTTTGTATATTTTCAAATATATAACGAAACGGTGATCCAGATCCTTCTTAGAAAAAACCATTTGCACCAAACATCCTAAACACTTGTTTTGGGACAACTTTCTCTTATAATCAAGGAGAAGATTTCGGTATAACTATGACGCTGCTGAGATATGCTGACATTTTTGAGAATGATGTTAAGTAATCAATTCGATATTGATGTAATTCTTCTGCTCTCCAATTTTGATCTTATGAGTTTGATATTATCGACTAAAACATTTCTCAACTCGAAATACCAGTAATATAGATGACTGTTTTAAGAAACCAAAATTTAAAAAGTGATCAGTTTAAAAGAATGGAGTAGGAAACAAAATACTTAAAAGATACGACTTCTTAACTTGCTTGGATATTACTTCATGATGTAGATGTGTTCTCTAAAAATTTTTTAACACAATAGGGTAAATAATCCATATGTTTATTTTGATAAAACAATGCCCTATCGCAGTCTGAAAGGGAACATTTAAAATACTTTTAGCATTGGGAAGCCTAAAAATTTTAATTGATTCACCCTGATAATAGTCCTTCGCAATCAATTTATTTTTCTAAAATTATGCAGCATAGGTATATGTGCCAAATTACAATGGAGGACGGAAAAATATGTCATTGTACGTATTTCCATGAGACACACATTTCAACGAACAGTTTTTTATTTCGAGACTAAGCGCGGGTCAAAGGCGTTCCAATCAATCCAACGAGAATTTCATATTTCAGTTTTGTAATGAAAAAATGTGAATCATATTCCACCTGTGCAGAGACACTCAATTACAGCCCATTCAATCACACTTAATTGTCAATTTTAACAAAACTAAAGAGAAGTAAAAGATCGCTAGTCGGGAAGAAATTAATGAATAATGCCATACAATTTACATGAAACTAAAATGTAGTGTAAAATTTCAAAAAGAAAAAATGTTAAGAAATACGTGAATCTGTTCGATGTTTTAACAAATAACCCTACAGTAATGTATAAATATAAGTGTACGTTATTTAACTAAAATTTTCGAAGTTCCCCTCTTTTAATTATAGCGCTTTCTATAGAATCGGCTTATACACTCTTTCTATAATAGAATATATTTCATCACAGGAGGTGTACACTGTTTTCAGTGGATGAAAACATATGTGTTGTGTTGCATTCTTTAAAAAATTACTCAATAGTAGCAAAGTAATTGAATCAGGACAAAAGAAATTAATTGTAACCCCTACAAAAAAATTAAGCTTCTTAGAAAGAAATTAAAAGCAAAATAAAAATTGCAATATAATTAGATGTACGTTACCGTCTTTCCCTTAAATAAAAGAATGCAACATTATCTTCTGCAAATTAAATTACATTCCTTAGTGACTTAACTCGCATGACGTGTTCAGACGCTATCAATTATTTTAGTATCTGCATATACAAGACTTATTAAGACTCTATTAGAGGGGTTTTTATTCATCGTTCCTTGTAGAAGAGCATACTTAAATGAAAACTGAAAAAATAAAATACACAAAATAAAAATCTAAAATAAACGGAAAGGAATGAAATCTGTCGTCTCTTCCTAAATGTACAGAATTCTCAACTGCCTCCACATAGATTGAGTTTTCTTGATTTAATATCCACCTTATGACAGAGAAAAGGAGCTGGCGATAGAGAGAGTAAAGTTATGGAAGGCGTTCGTGAACTGCAAGACAGGAGTGAAGACGTAGACTTAAGTGATCTCCGTCAAAGAAGCGTAGGGAGTGGACGTCTTTGTCAATAACACATTATAGAGAGCTCTTGAAGAAAACAGGAAAAAAGAGGAGAGAAAGAGATACGGTAGATAACTTCCAGCAAAGTGGCTATGGAGGTAAAGCCAAGGATATTTTTCTTCGAACTTTGGAAAAGGATTCTCTGAAATGTAATCGGAAAAAATCCGTTAATCGCATATATAAGAACTGTTCCAGCATCAGGAGTTTTAAGTTTAAAAAAAAAATCACCAGGATATAAAATAAGAATAGAACGATTAAAGTAATATCGGTGAAGTCGTATTCAATATACATTAAAATTATATTTAATTATTTTGGTGGGATGTGGTTTTTAAACGGTGATCCATTGATTTCTTGCATGGATGGTTAAATGACTTGTTGTAAGTACTAGAGACAAAAGGTAACATTCAATGATTAAAGTCATCCAGCTTTGCCCTTTTACTCCACTCATAGTGTAATTCTAACACCGAAAGATATCTCAGTACCCAACCTAGCAGATGGCTGTTTATTGAAGTATATCCTCCATGTTTTCTAAATCGGCGGTCCCCAATCTTTCTTTAGTTGCGGAACACTTAGAAAAATGTTACAAAGAAGTTGAGGAAAACTGTATATCAATTTTGAACATATTTTTCATGAGAGTCTGTAACTCAGAATACAGTAAGAGAGATGTATTTGAATTACGTGAATACGCATTTTAACGATATGAATAGTTTAATTTTAAGTTTAAAAATAGTTTGCAAACACATAAGACTAAGAAGTTTCCTAGAAGCTATATTTAGCGTTTTCAAGAATTTTCGTATAAAGACATTTCTTACTAAGGACCTATGTCACTGCTGTCTACTTCCTCAAAGAGAACTAGCACAACACACAAAGTTTGACCTGCTGGAATAGTAGCTAGCTCTCTAACCATTTTGCCAGTTAAGGCTTTATGAAAAATAATGTATACAAAATATTCTTAAGGCAAATACAAATTTATACATAAATGCAAATTTACAAAGCGAAAAATCAAATATGGCTATCATAACAGCATAGGTTTAATTTATTAGTAAGAATAAGGCAATCATTCCCCACTAAATATAATTTTAATCAAACTCTCGCCCAAGTTTCAGAATAAAATAAAAAAAATGCCTTACCTTTTAAAATACAGAAAAAAGAATGAAAAATGATCGATAACAAAATGTCTTACTCTAACTTATTTTTTCACCATAATATAGCGCCTACTGTTGGATACGACAATGGCTTTTATTAATGAGAACCCTGCGCTTGGCCTGCCAAAAATTTTCAATATCGGGCTCCACATGATTAACACCGTAGACCACCTACCATGGCGGACCATAGGTTGAAAACCAAGAGTAGAATTCAGAATGTATAAGAAAAAAACCAAACGGCTAGAGCTATAAACACCGAAACAACATATTAAAAAAACTAAAATTCAGAATGTATAAGAAAAAAACCTATACGGACCATAGGTTGAAAACCAAGAGTAGAATTCAGAATGCATAAGAAAAAAACCAAAATAAACTGGAGTCAAATACGCAGTAGTTTTTGCATGATATTTAGTGATCCGTAATAAAGGTAGAGTAAACCAAATAATAAATTGCTTAAAATTACAACACGATGCAATTCCTCCAAATGGGAAAACCAGGAAATGATACTAAATCTCTCTAGCTCATCAACAATATTTAGAAATAAAAATTAACAATTATCAAATTCTATTATATACATTACAATCCTTTAAATACTTTAAAAGAAATCTATAACATATTTTATTTTAGTTTTAACTTTTTTCATTTAAAAATTTGAGTTCAAATGGAATTTCTGTATTCAAACACTTCTCAAGGAATCCAAAATTCCGTCTTTCTTTCTAAAATTTTGCCTAGATCAATAAAACATGATTTATGCTTTCTTCTAAATTTCAGTAATGACACAAATTGCTAGGAACTTTCTTCATTTTAAAACGTTTTCCTTTAAATTACACAATCCAGTTCTTTTTCTGTTAATTTTAAACATGTCATTTTTAAGGAAGGTGAAAATGACTGAAATTTGTTACTTTAGGATTTATAAAACAACTTTGGTGAAATTTTAAGGAAAGTGTAGAAGTCAAAATATATTTGTAGCTTTTCTTTTTGGTAGACTTTAATATTACATTTTACTGTATTTAGTAAAGTTGGAGTGATTCGATTAATGTTAAGGATAAACGGACACATTAGAACACTGTCGGAAGATTTGATGGTATTATTTGTTATTTACGATTTTTTTCCTAAATTTCCTTTTTTGGGACAGATTGTCGAAAGAGTGCCATTCGCCGTTACAGTCTAATTCAATTTCCATCTGCTTCCCTGTCTTGAGAAATTTCTTGAAAGGAAACAAATGAAATAAAGACATTTGTACCAAAACTGGTCAAGCATAGCAAAAATCTTTGGTCCTACTAGACCATTGAAAGCTTCTTGTTTATGGTTATGCTTATTTGTTTATTTATGTATGTTCATTACGCAGAAACTCTCGAAACACTTGGATTTTAATAACAATTTAGTTAGAAAAAAAAGTTCGTTTTATCACCTCTTACTCCTCTCCACAGAACAGAGCTAGAGCTATAAACACCGAAACAACATATTAAACCAACTAATATTTGATGGACAATATTTAAATAGCTCGGCATGCTTTTGTATTGTCTATATATTCTCCTTTACGGTTTCTCCTTTTGGAGATGACGTAATACCAATGATATAGTAAATTGCAATTTTCAGAATAAGTTCCTTTTTTGCAAATTCAGAATAATTTCCTTCATGCCGTTGAGCGGAGAAGGTTCAGTAGGTAGCGCTCCAGGCTTATAATATGCAATTTCCAGGTTCGAGTCCCACCTGCGCCAGGGTTGAGATTTATCACCACTAAACTCGCAACATCCCCCCTCTCAACAGAAGGAGAGCTATAGGCTTGGAAAGCCTGCAGTCAGTCGGGTGGGACGTAAAGCAGTTGCGCCGAGAGCGGGAGAGCCATACCCTGTGCACGTTAAAGAACGCATTGAATGGCCTTGATGGGAAGCTACCATCTGTCTCATAACAACTGTGCAGTGTATCCCCTTGTCCCCACCTTCCCTGAGCCATTGAATCCTTGTGACCTTACCATTTATTCCATTGTGGGCAAAAAGTGCTACTCAGAGGTAAAACATCACAACCCAAACAGCCTCCGTGCAATTACTAAGGTAACATGGTTCGTAAGAAATCCCATTATCTGCAGAGATTGTAAAATGTTAATCTGATTAGTGATCAAATAAATGAACATGCCGAGATCTTCGCAAAACTTGAGCGTAATTCATTATCTCTAATTCGCTTATCTGGCAGTGGATTTTAATATGTTGAATTCTCGAAGTTTTTTTACAGTCGTTTTTTCTTTCTTCATCTGCCTCTTTCGAGAGTTGTCAAATTGAGAGTAGTGATTTCTTTACCACTGCTGAACCAATAGTGTATTAAAATGGCCTGTTTGGTTGCTATTAATATTGTTGTCTAAAAGTTAGTTTGTAGAATATGTAACCATCCCAAATAATGTTTAAAATATTGGTTATTTTTTTTTTATTTGATATTGAGTATCTCTTATTTCTGCTGTCAATTTGTTCATACGGATGAAAAAATTACGTTACGACTTGTACCCTAACAAAAAAGAAGGCAAGTAAGGTAGATATTTCCTTTTTTGCAAAATTCCAGCGATAAAAGGTTAAAATATTTTTAATTAATTAAACACTATTAGCTCCGTAACGTGAAACCTTGATTTGAAATGTAAAAATAAATAAATAAATACCCCCTCAAGCAGCTGCTTGCCACAGAGGTCTGACAGGAGCCTGTCAGTTTATATGCCAGAGTAGGTCTGAGAGGATGGAAGGACCTCAGCAGAAAAACGACACATACATCCATGCCTTACCCGGGGCTCGAACCCAGGTCCCTTAGATCAGTAGCCAAGCGTGCTAACCACTCGACATACCTTTACAGAATTCTACGCATACCATACTTTCATGGGGCGGGGGTGGCTCAGTCGGTAGCACGCCAGGCTCGTAATCTGCAGTTCCCAGGTTCGAGTCCCAATTGGGTCAGCGTTGAGACATTTCCGTAAAACTCCCCGCTCTGCCCACGGTCAGTAGGGGACACCGATGGGCTTGGAAAGGCCGCCGTCTGTCGGATGGGATGTTAAAACGTGGATCCGTGTGCGGGAGGGCCATACTCTGTGCGCGTTAAAGAACACGCTGGATGGCCTTGACGGGATGCTACCATCTGTCTCCTAACAGCAGTTCCAGTGGGTCTCCTCCCCCAACCTTTTCTGAGCCTTTGGGGTCCATGTGACCTGGCCATTTAGCCCATGGCGTGCAAAAAAGTGGCTCTCAGAGGTAAAACAACACACAACCCATACCTTCCTACGCAGGCTTAGATAGCCAGGCGCCAAGACACCTTTGTCAAGGTTTCCCTCGCCGAGATGACTCCGTTAGTGGGCCAGGAATTTCTTTCCTTTCGTCGTTAACGGCGGCGATTAATTCCAGGTAGTCCTTTTTGAGTTGCTGGTCATTTCTGCTTCCATGTGCAGAACTAAAAACATACAAAGCACTGACTGGTTCGAGGGAGCAAATCTTTTACTCACTTTAGATGATATAAAAATTAAAAATATACACAAAAATAACAAAATACTTCTCTACGCGTTTCGCTTACTCAAAAACATCTTCAACTGAGGAATAAAATTATGCAGCACTGAGAAGTTTTTTCCTTTATAAGAAGTTCGTCCGTCTGCGAAGCTGCTGTCACTGCTGCTGGGACGGTCCACTTGGTGTTCGGGGTGGATCCAAGTTTCTTATTGTTGAATCTGAGTTCGCTATTCATCATCCTTCTAGTCATTTTTTCTTCTTCTTTATCTATCAATAATCTCCATGGTACGGGAGGTATTACAATTTCATCATTCATGCATTTTTCTTCATTCTTATAAATCATTAATTATTCAGCTATATCCAATTGATAAATTGTAGTTGGTATTGATACTATTTTAACGTTTTCAAAATTTGAATGAAAGTCCCCTTTAATTGATTTTTTTGATAGTACCACATTTTCTTCATTTTATTTAATATCTCGTCTGTGCTCCTTCATTCTGAATTCAGTGGTCCTTTTAGTTTTTCCTGTCTGGTGCAATGTTTCCAGTCTCTGCCTCAACGCTTAGAGAAGTATTTTGTTATTTTTGTGTATATTTTAAATTTTTATGTCATCTAAAGTTAGTAAAGCTTTTCTCCCTCGAACGAGTCAGTGCTTTGTGTGTTTTTAGTTCTGCATATAGAAATAGGAATGACCAGAAACTTAAAACGACTACCTGGAATTAATCGCCGCCGGTAGCGACGAAAGGAAAGAAATTCTTGGCACACAAACGTAGGCGTCTCGGCGAAGAAAACCTTGGCAGAGGTGTGGTACACGTAGAATTCTGCAAAGGTGTACATTTCCAAATCTAGGTGTCACGTTACGGAGCTAATAGTATTTAAATTGTTTTAAAATTAAAGTACGAACTCCGTGTAAAAGAATATAGAAGGCTAATATATATATATGGCAAATTTTTAGGGAGGTCTGAAAGGGCTTTTTTTTAAGTCACATAATATTTCTATTTTTTCCGGAAAAAATGCTAGCTACATAATCTAAGGTAATCTAACAGTATTTAAATTGTTTTAAAATTAAAGTACGAACTCCGTGTAAAAGAATATAGAAGGCTAATATATATATATATATCTGGCAAATTTTTAGGGAGGTCTGAAAGGGCTTTTTTTTAAGTCACATAATATTTCTATTTTTTCCGGAAAAAATGCTAGCTACATAATCTAAGGTAATCTAACAGTATTTAAATTGTTTTAAAATTAAAGTACGAACTCCGTGTAAAATAATATAGAAGGCTAATATATATATATATATCTGGCAAATTTTTAGGGAGGTCTGAAAGGGCTTTTTTTTAAGTCACATAATATTTCTATTTTTTCCGGAAAAAATGCTAGCTACATAATCTAAGGTAATCTAACAGTATTTAAATTGTTTTAAAATTAAAGTACGAACTCCGTGTAAAAGAATATAGAAGGCTAATATATATATATATCTGGCAAATTTTTAGGGAGGTCTGAAAGGGCTTTTTTTTAAGTCACATAATATTTCTATTTTTTCCGGAAAAAATGCTAGCTACATAATCTAAGGTAATCTAACAGTATTTAAATTGTTTTAAAATTAAAGTACGAACTCCGTGTAAAAGAATATAGAAGGCTAATATATATATATCTGGCAAATTTTTAGGGAGGTCTGAAAGGGCTTTTTTTTAAGTCACATAATATTTCTATTTTTTCCGGAAAAAATGCTAGCTACATCATCTAAGGTAATCTAATAATAATGATTCGAATAGAATAAAAATTTAATTAATTGTTTATTAATAACTTATATTTACCTCCTCCGACTGAATTCAGATTCTAATGTGTGTATTTTGGAAACAATGGGAAAACATTTTTTGCTTGTTCTGAATATTATAAAAATAAGTTTTAAATATTGTCATTTGTGCTTAACTTTACGCGAATCTAACATGTATAAAAAGTAGTTTAGAGACTCGAAATATGTTTCTTCTTCTTATGCAGCATTTTCAGAAAATACTCTGCCCGCCTAAAGTACTCCACTTATATGTATATCTCCCCGCTATTAAGGCTAAATTATCACATGTAAAATTTAAAAATTGATTAGCTTTTTCACATTTTGAACCACTGTGCATTGATAGTTTTTGTGTATTTCCGTAATTAAACCAGATATCGCGAGTTGTACATCGGCCACTTTTTATAAATCCCATTTTTTTCCATGATGTAAAAAATAAAACTTCTTTAAAAGAAAAATATTTCTTCCGTAAAGCAATAGATAGATTATTCACAATTAACGTTAAGAATACATAAACACTTAGAAGACTGTCGCAAAATGTGGTGGCGCTTGATTTACGATTTCGTTTTTTTTTACCTTATTTTCTTCCTTTCCCCCTAAATTTCTTTGCTAGGACAGAGTGTTGAAAGGATGTCGCTCGCCATTACCTTTTAATTCAATTTCTCTTTTCTTCCGAGTCTTCAGTTATTTCTTTCTTTAGAGGTGGCGTCTTTATGCGTTGTCGGCAGTAGCCATTGCCTCTTCTTCGTAATGGGTTGAGGAAAGGAGAGGCAGGCATTTTTGTAGTCGGATGATAAACGTTGGTTTCTTCCTAGTAATATGGTATGATGTAAATGGTTTGGTTAGAGTGTCATATATCGTTGTCCACTCACTTCTGAATGATGAATTAGATATTCTATTTACTTTCTCTGCTTATCCAAAAAAAGGGAATCGCATAGATCTCGCAAAAGTTTTAAATTATTTAAGGTAAGAAAAATAAACGTTTGTTTGTTGCTTCGAAACCCCTTTAATGCAGCAAAATTTAATTAACTACTAATTTAATTAATTTTAAGTGGATAAATTCGTTAATCGAAGGTAAATCGAAGGAAAAGAGAAATCTAGACATTGATCGAGAATGTGAATTCCTCAGGGAAAAATGGTGCTGAATATTTAATAATTCATATTTATCAATGGGTTATATGTGTCATATTCATAATACCCTGTTGAAAAAGTCTTGTTTTTGTGTAAAATACATTTTATTTTCTCTCTTAGCCACGTAATGGAGCTCTTTATATGTTGAAAGCCATACAAACCGTCAGACGCGTAATCTGCATTGCCCTAGTTCGAGTCCCAACTGTACCAGAATTGACCCTCAACTTGCCTTCAGTGAGAAAGGATACATTGATGGGGTTGGAAAGTCAGCCGTCCATAAGATGGGGTTTTAAACCTTGTCTTCCTGTGTGAGTGAGCCATATCCTACGCATGCTAAACACAGGCTGGATGGTCTTGAAGGAAGGCGTCTATCCATCTCTTAACAGTTGTCCGGTGCAGCCTTTTTCATCAATCTTCTCTGAGTTCTTTGGAAATTTGTAGCCTGTATATTTAGCCCATTGTGCGCAAAAACAACTGATGTTCAGAGGAAAAACAACTCAACCAAAATACCACACAAGTGTCTACTCGCATAATACATTAAAAAAAGAAAACTGCTTTAATGCATCGGAATGACTTTTCATCCAATTATGGTTTTCTCACATTTTTCACAGCACAGAAATCGATAACATTATGTTAATTAATTTACGATATGCACTTAATTCGATCATATTTTCTAAGTACGTTAAAAGTATTAATGTTATTCTCTATCTATTAAAAACTCGGAAAAGGTTACATTTAAAAAATATGCTTTCTTGTAAAATTGAAAAGCTACGCTATCAGTGAACAAAACTGAAAGTGAAAAAAAATGGAAATATCCATATTTGTTATTGTTCACTGATGACGGACATCTGTCTTTGCTGTCAAAAGCTTTTGATTGTTATCTGAACTACATTGCCGGTCATTAAAAGTGCAACACCAGGAAGAACTATCAGATTGTCCCGAATTATGCAAGATGGGTAGCCCATGGGAGAACATGTAAATGATTCAAAGCGCAGCAATACGCACATCATGTGTGGTAGTAATGCCCCCTGAAAGTAGTATAAGAGCAGATTACAAAGAGCCGGTGTAAAACACTGGAATTGTGCTTGCTCGCAGTTCTTGCGCGCTAAATGATTAAGTATGCCCCGTCGAAGAACACGGCATCCACATGGCCAGGTTTCCGACTTTGATCGAGGGAGAACTATGTAATTATGAGAAGGCGGATTATCGTACCGAAACATCGGTCCCTTGTTGGATGGAATGCTGCCAGTGATGAGAATATGGCGTCAGTGGGTAGAGGAGGAACGAACTCACCGACATGAGAGATCTCAACGGCCTTGTCACACAAACGAACGAGAGGACAGGCATCTTGTGCGCATGGCTTTGAATGATCGTACAGCCACATCAAACATCTTAGCTCAACAGTTAGGGTGTGTTGCACATCAACCAGTGTCCGCACATACGGTTCGAGTCGTCTGCAGCATCGGGGTATCTTTGCTTGGCAGCCATTGCTTCGGCTACCATTGAATGTACAACACAGGCGTATGCGACTGCAATGGTGCCAAGGACGTTCTGCATGGATGTGCGAATAGCATCGCATCGTCTTTTCAGACAAATCCCGCTTCATATGCAGCACATGATGGACGAATCCGTATCTGACAGTACCACGGCGACAGCTCAGTGAGACATGCATGATGCAGTGCCATACAGGTCTGGTCCCTGGTGTTATGATATGGGGTGCCACTGGACTCCACTCAGGCACGTGTCTCGTATGCGTTACTGGCACTTTGAACAGTCAGCATTAGACTTCTGAGGCGTTGGAGCCTGTGGTCGTACCTTATCTTCGGGGTCTCTCTGGTGCTATTTAAAAAAAGGACAATGCCTGACCACACGTGGCATGCATTGTCCAACAGTTCCTGGATAGCCACCATGTGACACTTCTGCCTTGGCCTGTGCGTTCACCGGATCTGTTCCCAATTGAACAGGTCTGGACCATGATCTCAGACAACTAGCACACCAGCAGCTGCTACAACAGATGAACTTTTGCTACGTATCGAAACTGCATGGACTGACATTCCCCAAACACACATCCGACGTCTCATCCTCTCAATGCAGACCGTGTAGCAGCGGTTATTGCTACTCATGGTGGCTACACAAGATACTGATTTCTTTGTATTCCACAAGTCTAACCGATTTTAATTTGTAATAATTTGATCCTTGTAACATAAGCTATGTATTCACTAAATATGGCTTTGATATCTCTTGTCTTTCTTCGTATGCACTTCTAATTCCAGCAGTGTATATATATATATTGAAAATAAATTTTCATATTTAAAACTTTTAAAGCTTTCAATTGAAATATTATTTCATAAAAATACATAACTTTATATTGAAATTTTTATTACTATTTATAATAGTTTTTTAAGCTGACAAATCCTATTTTTTAAACAAAATTACCCTTATGAGGAATAGCTCATTGATTATCTTATAATGAACTCATATAAGTTAATCCCCGCTCTTCCCTCGGTCATTACGGGGACACCGATGGGCTTCGAAAGGCCGCAGTCAGTCGTACGGGACATTAAGTCGTGACTCTGTGTGCGGGAGAGCCATACCCTGAGCACGTAAAAAACACACTTGATGGTCTTGATGGGAGGCAACTATCTGTTTCCTAACAGCTGTTCAGTGAGTCCACTCCCCCAACCTTCTCTGAGCTCTCGGGGTCCTTGTAACCCGGCCATTTTACCCATTGTGTGCATGGCGCTCAGAGGTAAAACAAACCAACCTATATAGGTTAGTGATTTATGCAATTTGCTCTCTATTTTATCGATACATTAAATAATTATAATGTTGTTTCTTACTCTTTTCATTAGTTGCATAATGTTATTCAGGCAAATAATTCGTATATTATATAATATATTGTGCCATGTAGCAAAATTTATAATTTAACAAATGATATAAATTATATTTAACGACATACGATAGGTCCTTAAACTGCGCCTAAGCTCTTTGATACTAATCATTTATTAACGAAAGTCACTACGATTGAACAAATTATTTATTTCGCTAAAGACAAATCATATTTGTTTGCATATTTTGAATTTCTTTCTTTCTTTTTTTCTTGACCCCCTCACCTCTGGGGTAATATAATTCCTCATTCACTGGCTTTGCTAAAAATGCAGATTTTTTTAAAAACTAAATCCATATGTTAGTTCTACTCAAAACGTAAGTAATGGAAGTACATATGTATATTTTCTGTGACCTTGCAAATTCACACAATCTTTATCGTATACGGATTACATCTAGTTATTACATTGACCCTTCATTCCGAACTAAAAAAAATTTTTGAGTACATCATATATTCATTTCTTACTGCATCAGTACGTGTTGCTGTACTAGGCATTAACTTTATATCAGTGATTTCTAAAGCTTGTTAATATCGCGACCCCCTTTAATTTGTCAAAATATACTTCATACCTTGGATTTCACCAGAATTTAAAAGCCCTTTCTTTGTGTTTGCCAGCATTCCTGTGATCCTAAGTAACTGAGTTTCCCACTTTTTTTTAATTTTTTTTTACGACATATAGGACAGAGAAGAATCCTAGAAGCTACTCCTAGCTTTTTACAGGCCTTCTCATACAAGGACATGCCCTACTACGACCGAAATCACTGCTCTAGTTAGAGCTAACACAACACACAAAGTTTGCCTTGCTGGAACAGTCGTTAGCTGCCTAACCACTATACCAGTTAAGGGACACCTCAGTCTCTACAAATTCGGACCTTAATTATCTAAATTTGAAGCAAAACCATAGGCTTACCAGTTTGAACCGTCATAACTGTGTCGTACATTTGTAAATTTCTGCAGCTTTCCTACATTATATCATCGAATGTAGATCATGTCTTAAGTAACCTTGTTGTTTAGTATTTTTTTGGTGTTCATAAGTCATTTTTCGGATATGTATTCTTCAAAACTGCTTTAACCTCTTTCAAATGATGTTGAGAAAAATTTGCTTTTGCTGAAATAATCATCAATGGATTCAAGCTACTTAATTCCAATTTCTGGTAGTACATTGATTTTAAAACACAAACAAAATTTTTAATATATATATATAAGAATAACATTTTTATTGACAAATTCATAGTTTTAATATTTATTACGAAACTCATCTTCATCACAAAGCACATTAATCCGATCAAATCATCAAATAACTAATATTCTAACAGACAATAAATATGATATATTGATTAATACTTGTGAATGTATATTAATATGTATATATATATATACATTTTACATATAAAATGGTAAAATGGTAACATATGTATACATAGCATATATATATGGTATGTATACATATGTATGCTACGTAAAAACAATTTTGTACACCATCACCATTTTTCCAATAAAAAGCTGTAGTACAATGCAAATAAATGCCATAAGTATGCATCTTCAGCTTACGCAACACCCTTTAAATGAATAAAGCTATTCTCTTGAAGATTCTTCCAAACCATTCAAAAAAACTAGCAATTGAAGCATTATATACCAGAGTATCCCTTGATTCCTGCCGAAAGTATTACATTCTGCACGACTTCGAGTGGAACAACGAAATGCATTACTTTTGCATATCGATCAGATAATTCGCCATCTCTTTTCTCTAAGTCCTATCCGAGAAAAGAGTATCTCTTCGCTAAATGGTCTTTCTCCACCGTTCTTAATGGCGCAGCGCATCAACATCGAGCAGGAAACGTTACATTTTGCCATTGTTTGAGTCTTATGACTCCAAGAATCCCAGCAATTTCAGTAATCAGCAAAAAAGCCATTCGTTTTGGCTTCTTAGTAGTGAAAACTTCAAAACGGTATACCATACTAGGGAGATTTAAATCTTAGAAGAATAAAGCATTTCCTTCTCCTGTCATGATCTAAAGCAATTTTATCGTCTAATGCGAATCTGTAAGTTTTCTTTTCTGGGGGGATGGACCTGAAAACTTACGAAATGTTCCAAATTAGTTCGTCCTGCTTGCTCATACGCTAAGAAGAATTTTCTATTTACAGAAAAATTTCGATATAGCATATGGCGGAGGATCATGGATGTGTATATTTTATACTGAAATTGCTTATTACATAGCCGATAAAGAGAAAAATAATCAGATTCTTAGCTTCTGGGTTGGTATTGCTTAGTATAGTTTAAAGATGATTACAAGATAACATTTTCACTTTCAATACTACCAAACAGTGCAGTGTACATACCTAATTTATCATTATGTAAAATAATATTGTTATTACATACACTATATGCATTCTTGAACACCATCTAGCAATCATTTCTGTATAGCTTTGCGAAATCAGATATTGGACTCTGTTAAGATAATGATGTTATTTTATGCAATATTAAAGTAAAGGTTGTTTCAGTTTTGTAAGTCTATATGTTACCGCTAAAGTTATTTAGAGATTATCTAGGTATTGTGCAGATTAACTAGGGTGATCCGTTAACGTGCGGAAAATTGTTTCATTTCTCAAATTACCTAGGTAATCTGCAAATTACCTGGATAATCTGCACATTACCTACTAGGCACTCGTTAAAGTGAAAATGAGATCTTTGCTGGAACAACAGGAACGTTTCTGCACGCTTAAATTAACATAATGTTATATATCTAGTGTCCGAGAGTAGAGTTGAAACCAGGGTCATCCCTCTGTCAACATGAATCAGTCGTCCGAATTATAAAAAACGCCCCCAAAATGAGCAGGCCAAGTGAGAACGAATCATTTTAGTGATTCGTTATCAAGAATGAATCGCTTTACCGATTCGTTCCCACTTGGCATCCGTTCATCCTGGGCGTTTTTTATAATGTGGACGAGTGAATCACGTGACACGAAGATTCATATTCAAGAGATTCACCACTATGAGAGAAACAAACTTTTGAACTTTAACGATACGGAAGCCGTTAATGTGCACATTACCTAGGTAAAATTCGGAAAACTTGATTCCGCACGTTAACGGAGCAAATCAGTTAATCTGCAGATTAGCTAGGTAATATGCACATTAACGGCTTTCGAGCTTTAGCGGTAACATATATATATAGCTTTCAAGACACCTTTATTACATACATTAAGGTTTTTCATCTGTTGCACTAATATATTGCCTTTTAAGTACTCAGTGTTTAAGGAGTTCATTTATTCATTTTTGTTTCTCGAAAATTACACTCAACCTGCTGTTCTACATAGATAAATTCAAATAGAAACGTTCCGGCATTTCACCACTATTAATGTTAAATACGTAATTAACCGTTTTTAAAAAAAATGCAGATAGATATTTAAGTGACGAAATCACTTAAATCGACAGCAAAAATAGTCTTTAGCCTTTAATTTCAAAATATGAAAATTAGGAAATCCAGTTATCTCGAGTGAATATAGAATGCTTATTTTCAAAATGGAAAATATTTGTAAGTTTTCAAATTTATCGACCTTTAACGCTGAAACCAGATGGACAGATAAAGGTCAGATTCTTAAAAATAAGCTTAAATTTCTCTTTTCAAGGAGGAACGATAATAAACATCACCAAGGCGTGGGTCTGCTTCTCAGCAGACACGCTAGTGAGGCTCTTCTAGGATATGAGTGCATTAATGAAAGGTTTCTTACAGCAAAATTTCAGACAAGCGTTAAAGACTTGAATGTTATCTGCTGTTATGCCACCACTGAGGATGCCGATGAGGATGAGAAGGATAGGTTTTATGAACAACTTCAGGATATTTTGAATTCTGTCGAAAAAGGAGATGTTACCCTTGTTCTAGGGGACTTCAATACCAAAGTTGGTACTGACTCTGACCTTTGGGGAGGAGTAATAGGCTCTTTTGGCATTGGTAGCTGCAATGGCAATGGGCAACGTCTCCTACAGATAAGTAAACTCAATGGTTTCAGAATAACTAACACTTATTACAAACACCGCGACATACATAAGTACACATGGGTTTCTCCTGATGGGCTGCATAAGAATATGATTGATTATATATTAATTAACAGCAAATGGGCTAATTCTGTTAGGAATACCAGGTCATATAGGGGAGCTGAAATTGGATCTGACCATTACCATGTTAAAAGTGTCTTGCAACTAAAACTTAAAAAGTGTTGTGCTAGGGTTAAAAAATTTACCTTTAATACTGAAGCTATGAAAGACCCAGTTATATCTAAAGCTTACCATGATAGGTTACTTAGTCATTATGACAATCATGGTTTGCTTGCTACTGAAGTTGAGGAAGAGTGGGACAGTTTTAAACAGATTTTTTTGGAAACTAACAGTACTCTTTAACAAAAAAAGGAGTAGAGGAGACAGAATTATTTGAGTGATAAAGCACTTGAGCTTATTTCTGAAAGAAGGAACTGCAGGAATGTCCTTAATTAGTACCCTACTAGTCCTAATACGAAGGATTACAGAGAGCTTAATAAACGGGTAAAAGATCAGTTAGCTACTGATAAGAGTCTTTGGCTTGATGGCTTGGCTGACAAAGCTGAGGAAGCAGTTAGACAGAACAACAGCAGAGAGCTGTCATCATCATCATCATCATCATCATCCTCAAGCAGCCATGGGCTACGGAGGTCCAACCAGACCGTGCAATTTAGTTCTCCAAGCAAGTC
The DNA here is from genome assembly GCA_038380435.1 of Ryuthela nishihirai. NCBI lineage: Eukaryota > Metazoa > Arthropoda > Arachnida > Araneae > Heptathelidae > Ryuthela > Ryuthela nishihirai. Next base: position 15,948,710 of record JAWZYU010000011.1, read on the forward strand.
TGTCCTGAGCTACATCTACTGCATCTGGCTACTGCACACCAATTCTAACAAGGTTCTGTTTGACATTGTCTGCCCACCGCATCCTAGGTCTCCCCTTCTTTCTGAGGCCTTTAGGCACACTGTTCATAACCCTATTCGCCAATCTATAATTATTCATACGGGCAACATGGCCAAACCAACGGAGTCTCTCTCTGCACAATATGCTGCTTAAAGGAGGTTGCAAACTCCTTTGCCTAACCTCATCATTAGTTACAAAGTTGAACCACCTAATGCCCAAGACACTGCGTAAGCATCTGGAATCAAAAGCATCTAGTTTCCTGTTATCTTGTCTACACAACGTCCACGTTTCACTACCATAACTAACCCTAGAAAGAACCAAACTTTTATACAGTCTAATTTTAGTCTTTAGGTGTATACGCCTATTTCTCCACACTCTCCATAGATTCTTAAAAGTCCCGGCAGCAATCCATATTCGTCTTTTATTCTCATGCCGCACATCACCATTATCTGTTACATAGCTCCCAAGATAATTAAACTGTGACACATGCTCAAGACTGCAACCATTCAGATTAACTGAATCACAGCCTGTCTGACCAATTTTCATCGCTTTAGTTTTCTCTCTGTTTATAACCAAACCTACTCTATTACCAGTCTCATCAACAGCTCGAATGAAAGAGTTGATCTCATCAACATCATTTGCCAAAAGGGCTAAATCATTAGCATAATCTAAATCAGATATTTTCTTATCTCCAGCCCATTTAAGGCCAAAATCTTTCCCTTGAAGTGAATTTGGCATAACATAATCAATAACCAAACTAAAGAGAAAAGGAGACAAAATGCACCCTTGTCGAACACCAGAAGTAATGCTAAACCAATTGCTACAAGCCTTACCAACTCTCACACAGGACTCAGTGTTATTATAGAGAGCTTTCATTATGTTAACTAACTTGTCTGGTATACCATATGATTCCACAATCAACCACAAATTATGACGATCAACAGAGTCGAAAGCCTTTTTGAAATCAACAAAGCTAGCAACCAAAGGTTTCTGAAACTCTAAACATTTCTCAAGAATCTGCCTAAGTGAAAATATCTGATCCACACATCCCCTACCACTTCTGAATCCACATTGCTCATCACTCAATTGACTGTCAACCAGATTCTTAATTCTATTAAGCACAATCATGGAAAGAACTTTCCCTGGAACAGAGAGTAGGCTAATACCCCTATAGTTATCACACGAACTGCGATCACCTTTTTTGAAAATAGGGATAACAATAGCTCTGGTAAAATCCTTAGGAACCATGCCTTTATCATAAAAGATATTCAGAATTTCAGCCATCCAAGTGGTAACCGAAACATTTCCAGCTCTAAGCATTTCTGTAGTAATTTCATCTACCCCTGGGGATTTATGAAGTTTAAGTTTAGAAACAGCCAAAATAACTTCGGATTGTTTTATAGGGCCAACATTAAAGCCACCAATGCATCTATCATCATTGCAAACAATGGGAATAGAACTTACCGCATTGTTTAGAACATCACTGAAATGCTCAGCCCACCTAGCCATGACAGAATCCTCACCTTCTATAACCTTACCTTGTTTATCCTTCAATCCCTGTATACCTGTCCGTTTTCTACCACACAAAACATTAACTATCTGGTACAGCTCTCTGCTGTTGTGCTGTCTAACTGCTTCCTCGGCTTTGTCAGCCAAACCATCAAGCCAAAGATTCTTATCAGCAGCTAACTGATCTTTTACACGTTTATTAAGTTCTCTGTAATGCTTTCTATTAGGACTAGTAGGGTATTGATTAAGGACATTCCTGCAGTTCTTTCTTCCCGAAATAAGCTCAAGTGCCTTATCACTCAGATAATTCTGCCTCTTCTGCTCCTTTTTTCCTAAAAGAGTACTGTTAGTGTCCAAAAAAGCGTGTTTAAAATGATCCCATTCTTCCCCAACTTCAGTGGTAAGCATACCATGACTGTCATAATGACTAGGTAACCTATCATGGTAAGCTTTGGCTATAACTGGATCTTTCAGAGCTTCAGTATTAAAAGTAAATTTTTTAACCCTAGCACAACACTTTTTAAGTTTAAGTTGCAACACACTTTTAACAAGGTAATGGTCAGCACGAAATTAGTAAAGATTGGCTATTTTCATTTCAAAGCCTTTTTGTGCGTTGACCAGTGTATTCAGTTCAGTGTTTAAAGAGTTATTGCAGAGTCAGAGTCAGTACCAACTTTGGCATTGAAGTCACCAAGAACAAGGGTAATATCTCCTTTCTTGACAAAATTTAAAATATCCTGAAGTTGTTCATAAAACCTATCCTTCTCATCCTCATCGGCATCCTCAGTGGGGGCATAACAGCAGATAACATTCAGGTCTTTAACACTTGTCTGAAATTTTGCTGTAAGAAACCTTTCATTAATGCACCCATATCCTAGAAGAGCATCACTAGCGTGTCTGCTGAGAAGCAGACCCACGCCTTGGTGATGCTTATTGTCGTCCCTCCCTGAAAAGAGAAATTTAAGATTATTTTTAAGAATCTGCCCTTTATCTGTCCATCTGGTCTCCTGCAGGCCGAGAATATCTAAATTATAATGGTGGAATTCTTGTGTGAGGACATCAAGAGAAAAAGCTCTGTGCAGAGTCCTCACATTCCAACTGAAGAAGAAACGGTTAGTAGATGGAGAGAAAACGGTTAGTAGGATGTTTAAAGAAACTATGTTTATTGAGACAGGGAATGCCGACAATATCAAACAGCCCCCTAATCGCAGACATGGGGCAAAGACCCGTTCCCCCACCACTAAAGGCTGAAGCCATCTACACTGGAAGACGTCCTCCAATGTAGAATTTGACGATGCCAATAGAAGCAAAGGGTTCAGGTGCCTGCGATGACCTCTGCTCAGGATTATCCACCAGCTGATAAACATATCCTGTGAATCTATTCACTTGGGGCTGTCAACCCACAAACAAACAGAAAACACAGCAGAAGATTTTCCCTCCACAGAAGCCCACCAGTGCAGCAAAATCAGGATCCATAATCAAGCTCAGAGCCATATATCTGTCCAGTCCAGTGGGTTTATATGGTCAGCACCAGGACCATGTGTGGTTGACCACTCCTCAGCAGGGTAGAAAAAAAAAAGAAAAGTAGCCATAGTTGTCCAGATCAGTAGGCCACACTAATCTGGCAGCCCTCCCCTTCCGTTCACTTCCACAAGAGAGTATCTCTTTTGAAAGGTACTAACGGACTGCACCACGAGAAGGCGGGGTCGGACATTAGGTGCTAGGCCTGGCCGGTTCTATGCATCATCACAGGGGATTGGTGCATAGCTCTCCTTCCAGTGACTACCTAGCTACCATTTACAGACCAGAGAGCTGTATCAGAGAGTTAATGCTTTATGTGGTAGAAAATGGACAGGCATACAGGGATTGAATGATAAACAAGGTAAAGTTACAGAAGGGGAGGATTCTCTCATGGCTAGGTGGGCTGAGCATTTCAGTGATGTTCTAAACAATGTGGTTAGCTGTACTCCCATTGTTTGTAATAATGGTAGATGCATTGGTGGCTTTAATGTTGGCCCTATAACACAATCTGAAGTTATTTTGGCTATTTCTAAACTTAAACTTCATAAATCCCCAGGGGTAGATGAAATTACTACTGAAATGCTTAGAGCTGCGAATGTTTCGGTTACCACTTGGATGACTGAAATTCTGAATATCTTTTATAATAAAGGCATGGTTCCTAAGGATTTTGCCAGAGCTATTTTTATCCCTATTTTCCAAAAAGGTGATCGCAGTTCTTGTGATAACTATAGGGTATCAGCCTACTCTCTGTTACAGGTAAAGTTCTTTCCATGATTGTGCTTAATAGAATTAAGAATCTGGTTGACAGGCAATTGTGTGATGAGCAATGTGGATTCAGAAATGGTAGGGGATGTGTGGATCAGATATTTTCACTTAGGCAGATTCTTGAGAAATGTTTAGAGTTTCAGAAACCTTTGGTTGCTAGCTTTGTTGATTTCAAAAAGGCTTTCGACTCTGTTGATCGTCATAATTTGTGGTTGATTGTGGAATCATATGGTATACCAGACAAGTTAGTGAACATAATGAAAGCTCTCTATAATAACAGTGAGTCGTGTGTGAGAGTTGGTAAGTCTTGTAGCAATTGGTTTAGCATTACTTCTGGTGTTCGACAAGGGTGCATTTTGTTTCTTTTACTCTTTAGTTTGATTATTGATTTATGTTATGCGAAATTTATTTCAAGGGAAAGATTTTGGCCTTAAATGGGCTGGAGATACGAACATTTCTTATTTAGATTATGTTGATGATTTATCCCTTTTGGCAAATGATGCTGATGAGATGAATTCTTTCATTCCAGCTGTTGATGAAACTGGTACTAGAGTAGGTTTGGTTATAAATGGAGAAAAAACTAAAATGATGAAAATTGGTCAGGCAGGATGCCATTCAGTTCATCTGAATGGTTGTAGTCTTGAACAGGTGTCACAGTTTAACTATCTTGGGAGCTATGTAACAGCTACTAGTGATATGCGGCATGAGATTAACAGACGGATAGGGATTGCTGCCGGGACTTTTAAGAATCTATGGAGAGTTTATTGAAATAGGCGTATACACCTAAAGACTAAAATTAGACTGCATAATAGTTTGGTTCTTTCTAAGGTTAGTTATGGCAGCGAAACTTGGACACTTTGTAAACAAGATAACAGGAAACTAGATGCTTTTGATTCTAGATGCTTACGCAGTATCTTGGGCATTAGATGGTTCAACTTTGTAACTAATGATGAAGTTAGGCAAAGGAGTCGGCAACCTCCATTAAGCAGCAAGTTGTGCAGAGAGAGACTCCGTTGGTTTGGCGAAGTTGTCCGTATGGATAATTATAGATTGGCGAATAGGGTTATGAACAGTGTGCCTAAAGGCTTCAGAAAGAGGTGGAGACCAAGGATGCAGGAAAAGACAATATCAAACAGGACCTTATTAGAATTTGTGTGCAGTGGCCAGATGCAGCAGATGTAGTTCAGGACAGACTTGATTGGAGAACTAAATTGCACCATCTGGTTGGACCTCCGTAGCCCATGGCTGCTTCAGGATGATGATGATGAACGCTGAAATTTAAAACTATTGTGAGAATCCAAAAAGGCGACTAGTAATCTTATTTAATACTTATTCAACACAAAGAAAATTATTCATTATCTTACAACAGGCCTGCCGTCTCGTGGCGGAGTGGTTAGCGCGCTTGGCTACTGATCTAAGGGACCTGGGTTCGAGCCCCGGGTAAGGCATGGACGTTCGTGTTGTCTTCTGGTGAGGTCCTGCCATCCTCTCAGATCTTCTATTGTGGTATATAAACTGACAGGTTCCTGTCAGACCTCTGTGGCAAGCAGCTGCTTGAGGGGGTGTTTTTTTTATTTTACAACTGGCCTTACCACACCTCGTCTCACTGCAAAATAATTTAGGGCTCAGATAACGAACCATTAATATATACTGAATCTAGAGGGCTCGAAAGGCCTAGCATTCTGGCGTAGGAGACTTAACTCCCAATTTTTTACATTTTGACAAACATTTTAGATGAATAAATAAATTACTTTTGTAATTTATAGTGTTTGTTAAAATATATATATATTTATGTTTGAGATATTTTCTTGATTTCTTAAATAGTTGTTATGGGGGTGCGTGCCACTTTTTGCTGATAATAGTGGTGCATGATTAATTAAGTGATAATAGTGGTGCATGATTAATAAAGTGATAATAGTGGTGCATGATTAATAAAGTGATAATAGTGGTGCATGGTTAATAAAGTTTGGACACCGCTCGTCTAAGAATGTCGTTTTTGGAAAACGGGATATAAATTTAATGTTTTGATTGATGATACATACGCACCAGACTGCAAATGTAGCCTGCAATACTGGTTATGGATGATATGGAGGAATTTGTATTGTCCTAGCCTCATTCCTTCATCCTGCAATGGTTCATACAAAGGAACCCAAAGCTTATAATCTTAGCTGAATACATATTAGTCACCATTACCTTAGCTCAAGTTTTTAAAATATCTGAAACAGAATCAGGAGATTTCGATTGCGGAATGACTATTGGATGAACTTTCATTTCTCGTCTGTGTAATACATAATTCGACTATATTGGTAATATATGTATATTTTGATGCGCTATTACATCTCCTTTTTGAAACATTAAACAGTAAATTTATTCAAGCTAGTACCCGGTGGACGGCAGCTGGCCCTGCACGGGTTCCACGTTTAAACTGTAGATGCTCTTTTTTACTGCACTAAATATTAGTTTTAGTTACGACACGTTAGAACAGATTCAACACGAAGAATTGTCCGGTGTTGCTGACGTCAACTCGCGCTCTCATAGCTGGGGGCTTCGTTTCAAACTATCGAGATTTTTATTTCGGCAGAGTACGGTATCTTGTGGTTCCCGATCTACTTGACCGCACGTTCCCAAATTTCGTACAATGGTTCTCCCAGCTTGACCCCGATGTGGTTCAAAAAATCAGATCCCTTGCTTGCAATGGAACGCCTTAGAATAATGATGGTTTTGAAAATGTAGGGAATCTGGCAATGGCAGCGGATTTAAATGTTAACCCTTATGTTCACATTAGGGAGCAGTAAATGGCAACAATAATTTTGGCAGTGATTACCGTTTCCTGTAGGATGCGCAATGATAAATAGTTTTCTTCCAGCTTCCCATGGCCGAGTGGTTAGCGCGCTTGGCTACTGATCCAAGGGACCTGGGTTCGAACCCCGGGTAAGGCATGGCTGTTTGTGTCGTTTTTCTGCTGAGGTCCTGCCATCCTCTCAGACCTTCTACTGTGGCATATAAACTGACAGGCTCCTGTCAGACCTCTGTGGCAAGCAGCTGCTTGAGGGGGTATTTATTTTATTTTTTTAGTCCCTTTTGGTATTTCGACTTTAAATTTAGCACGCAACAACCCCAAACATTCTGTGAAAATTGGAAGAATCTGCCCTGATTTCTTGATGATTTATGAATGTCACAGACACATAGATACTTTATTTTATTATTATAGATTTTACTTTCACTCATCGTTATGTTTTCATAGTTTATAGAAGTCATTATAAGAGTGCACACTGTATCTCTTATCTCGATAATATGGAGTGGATGAATATTTATATACAAGTAGCACCGCAAATGATTGCAGATTTCCCACTTTCAATTATATTCTAAGCATAAAATAAAGCAGAAGACCAAATAGGACAGTAAAGTTATAGTTGAAGATGTTATTAATAATTATGTTCGACAGCTGAGATGTAATTAACATGAAGAAGCATGCGTTAATTACCTTTAACTGACAGAGCTAGCTTATTTCGAAATTAGTTTATCTCTGTAAAGCGATTTAGATTTTGCTATGAATATTTTCTTGAACTTGATTTCCTTGGTTGCAAATAACCTTTAGTTCATATAGACCACTAATTTTTTATGATGTGATGTATGCGTCATGAAACAGCGCATTAATGAAGAATAATCTGACAGTTGAATACGAAAACTCGACATTTCTGATCAGAGAGAGGCAAACACGAAAACACCATTCGTGTCCCGAATTTTAATAATGTCTATATAAATTTTAAAATCTGCATATTTTAAAAAAGCTGGTCTTAATTTAATAAGATAAAAATGTGCAAAAAATTGTTAAAATGTAGGATATCTATGAATGTGCTATAGAGTATAATGAATGAAATATGTGACTAACTCTGAAGATGTGAACTAAGTATTCCACTGCGAAGACCCAATCTTCAGAACTTAGGCTTCATACAAACTGATGAAATTCTCTAATGATAATCGCATGAATACTGGAGAAAACGGAGGATTTGGTCTTAAGTGCATGGATCAACAGTCGAGTTCGAGGATGATGCATTAATTTTTTAACATACGAATAAAAATGTTTGGAAATACTAATCTAGTGTGAAAAACTGTTATTAATCAAAGCATGAACAGTTTATCAAGGTTTTTTGTTTAGTGTAGTTTTTATTTTCAGGTAGCGTGGATCCATACTGACAGATACACCCTCCTGACCTTACAGAATAGAGTTATTACCCGCAACTCTCGATATAAGGTGACTCATAACAGTCACAGAACATGGTGGCTGCACATTGCTGATGTCCAAGAAAGAGATCGAGGTGAATACATGTGCCAGATCAATACATCCCCGATGAAAAGTCAAGTTGGATATATAGAAGTTGTCGGTAAATAGTTTCAACGTATTATATTGCATATGCATGTTAGTTATATACACTTTTAAGAGCGAAATTTTATATTTTAAAATATATCTGAAAATATAATCTTTTGAGATATGTCTGAATCTTCTAGTTTGTGAATTTACAAAATTAAAACAATTAAAATTCGAGACAAAAAGCTTGTACTTATGTTTCAAATTCACTATTTTTCATATTCTTACTACAGCAAAGTTTTGGATTTTGCTAAAAAATAAAATGTGAATAATATAAATGGTGATAATGCATATTGCCTATAAAAATAATTTATAATCACTGTCAAATGGAGCAATAAAGAAAAAAGCAAAACAAACTAGTGATGAAAAAACAATTTAATATAGAGAAGTCTATTTGGTTTTCTCCATATTTCACCATTTGCCAAGGATTAAATATTTTTTTTCTAGCAGCTTATATTAAATACCATAGGAGTTCCCAAGGAGAATGGAGGAGAAGAATATTTTCCCTTATAATTTAAAATAAATCTATAATATATTTTTGGTAGTTTGTGTCTTTCTGTGGTTGATCGAGAATTCTAAATTGTAAAACTGACCACTAATTTCAGTACACAGAAACTTTAATTTGTAAGAAACTAAAGCAACATATGGGTTTGATTCTACTTTCCAAGAAACTACTTTATCTTTCGGGGAAAAAGCCCTCAACCCCCAAAATATTATTTAAACAATATGAGTTAGAGCCAGCAAAATCTCTATACAGTTTCGTCTTATCATAACTTAAAGCAAATTGACAATTTGTATTTCGAAGCTTTCTTCTGCCATAAAGAAAGGTCTGGAAAAACATGAGGAAAAAAAACGGATAAAAAGTTTCTAAGAACCACCAAAATCTGTGCTTATAATTATAATTATATAATATAATAATATTATATGTGCTTATAATAATTAACATATTATAATATATTATAATATAATAATATTATATGTGCTTATAATAATTAACATATTATAATATATTATAATATGTGTTCTCTAACTTAGCATAAATAAATAATAATAAATAAGGCAACGTAATAATAAATAAGGCAACGTAAAGATTTTGTCATCCAAACTTTTTTCATCCCTCTTATAGAGGAAGGGAGAAAAGAACGTTTCTAAAATGTTAATAGCTAGGAAAATTAAATTCGTTATACAGATTGTTCTTATCAGAATTTAAAGCAGCATAACTGCATAAGGATTTCCTCCATAAATATCTCTACTCGTATTAAACGTCTCCCCAAAACATGGGAAAATAGCTTTTTCTAAATCATAAGAGCTAAAACCACCAAATTCAGTATACAGATTTTTCTTGTTACAACTTCAGACAACTCAAGGGTTTTGGTCACAGAAACTTTCTTCCCAGCCAGAGGAAAAAGTTCTTCTCTAAACCTGGGAGAAATGCGCAAGCGATTTATAAACGAAAACTTTTAACATGAGGTTAGAAGATCATAGGCTACTCAAACTGATCCCACCTCTCAAAAAACGGAGAGTGAAACTTCATGGGAATCGATAGTAACATAAATAGTAAGTTTTTTACATGGGGAGTGTAATCTAATATACACTTTAGAGTTCAATTGAAATAAGGATTTGAGCAACGCTGGGGAAATATTCTAGCATTTGATACATCAAAGAATCACGACTATGTTTATTGTGCAGGGCTGCACTATATTACTTCTGAGTGGCTCTTTATTACCCCCATGGGCTACATGGCCAGTCACAAGGACCACAAGTGCTCAGAGACTGTTGGGAAGAACCACCAGCTGGAAGACTCTCGTCAGGGTCATCCGACGTTCCATCTGACGGACTGCGGCTTTTCCAAGTCCATCTGTGCCTTCTTTCTGACAGAGAATAAGGTGGGAATTTAGCGGAGATGAATTTCAACTTGATCAGTTGGGACTGGAACCCGGGAACTGTAGATTGTGGACCTGGCAAGCTACCTAGTGAGACACCCCCGTCCTTACTGTGAAGGTAAAACGATATTTTAATTATTCCAAACAATGCAACGATAAACATCGTCATATCACCTGCATCTAGATGGCTAACCAGAATTATCCGATCAAAGTTTAAATAAAACCAAATATGAATTGTATTTTTTCATTATCCTTACAGCTTGCATTTTCTTCTGTGACCAATTGTCACGTGAAAAACAATACGAGAAAAAGCAAAGGAAAACAGTGAAGAAAGCAATGACAATATCCTCTCTTAACTCTCGTAGATGATTGATCAGATCATCGAGAGAAAGCTGGATTGGGGTGCTTTGGAACGTAGCACGTGGCTCCCGTCAAGCTATCAGAAACATTCAACGCTCCCTACTCCTTTCATTTCAGTCGTTTGGATGTTTGCCAAGTAGACCTGCCTTCGTCACCGAAATGATGATGGGAGCGTTTAGGTCGTGCCAAACAATTTAGGTTAAACAAATATAACTGAAGCGAAGAGGAGTAGGCATCCCTTCCCTCCCTCCACCCTCTTCGGTTACGAGCCCCGCCCTACACTTCTTTGCCTTCGGATGATGAGGCGAGGCTGTTGCAATGATAAAGGCGCCTCTAAGCGTTCATTTTCCACGGAAGATGTAGATCGATCGATACCTTCTAAGCCTACAGCATCGTACAGGACGGTAACTTGCTCCGTTTGATCAAACTTTACCTATAGACGAAGAGGGAGCAGTTTTTATCGTCATATGGCAAGTTTTCTCAAGGTGTGTTCCATATATATTTATGCTACACTTTGTATCAGACATAAAAGATGTAAATGTGTTCAAATATATGCCGTTGGGATATATAAATATCAATATAGTGTCCCTCAAGTTTAAATAGGTAACTTCGAAACTAATGTGATATTTATCATGGAAACGCACTATTAACGTCGGAAATACCTAAGCCAGCATTTCTCATTCAAACTCTATTCATTCTGTTTCAGTGGATGATTCTATTGCACTCAGCGTTTTTTCAGATACTTTCGGTTCTAACATCTCCTGTTAGATGACTGACGTTAGTGGATTTTTTTTAATTCCCCGCGATATAGCTCTTTAAAATGAGGAAGAAAATGAAATGTATACTGCAAGAAGGACAGAAGACAATTTGAAACAACGGATCAATATTTTTCTATAATTGCCCAACAACTATCTGCTTGCCACAGAACTCTGACGTGAGCATGTAAGTCCAAGAAAAGATATGTGGGGAAGTCGAGACCTCAGAAGATAACGATAAAAGAAACGTATATGCTCTTGGGAAATCTGGTCCCTTCTTGTCAGTAACCAAGAACGATAAGCACTCTGCCACTGGAACGATTAAACGAGCTACAAATGGAGGCGATAAGATGAAGATAGTACTGGAATGATCACAATATCTCCCTTTTCCGGATCTGACATTTATATATGCTGCACCCTTACTCAACTTGAAGAGACATAAATGCAAATGAATGAGATTTCGTCTAAGAGCAGTCGTTTATTTTAGCAAATATAACGATTTACTTGATTTGTTTTCACATTTTCATTTAGGATATGTTTCCTTAACATATACTACGTCATTAAAAAGGTCCACGAGGAAGATTAATCCTCAAATTAAGATGAAATAATGCAGTATTATCTTGGAGTTAAACCAGGGTGTTAAACCCAGGAATCTTTGTTCCTCAACCAAATAATTACGCTACACTTTAGATTATTTTCATAATCGCTTTTCATATACAATTATCGATTTGATTCTTCTAGTATTAAATCTTGAGGAATGTAATATGGGTAAAACAAAGCCAGATGAATCTGTTTGTTATATTGTTAATATCATTTATAGTCTATTATTTTATTATGCATCAATTTTAATAGTTTTCCACATACCGATTAAAGAACATAGCGGTACAGTTTCGGTGGAACAGAACTGTAATTTCTCATAATGCGAATGCAGTCGACCAAGTTCACGTTGTTACACTTAGTACACATGGGGATACTTTTACACCGCTGAAAGAGAACGGCTCAGAGCGAAATAATAACTCGAACTTTTGATCTCCGAAAGTAGTTTCAAAGTTTCCTCAGCAACAGTTTCCTGCTATACGAAAACGTGTTCTCGACCGCCATCGTGGGTCTGAGAGTTAACATTGCCAGATTTTATATTTTTTCCTTCTTCTTCTGACACTGCAGCTGCCTACGTGCCTGTGACGCAATTAATTTGGAGTTCCCGCCCTTATGGGTCGAAGGACAAACAAAAGCACTTCTAGGTACACGAAGTGGAAGAAGAAGCTGTTTGCTGTAGCGGAGAGAAAGAGAGAGAACTACCGGGAGAAAAAGAAAAGAGAAAAAGAGTGGGAAAACTTTAGTAGTAGCATTGGTTTCTGCTTCAATCTGTTATATCCTGCTTTTAATGAAAACATCTGGGAACGAATTTGTTCGTGCAGAATGTGGGCTGCTGAAAAGCATGCCATTCGATATTTAGAACTTATTATCAATAAACACCTGCCTGCTTTACTTAGTCCGCAAAGGTGTAAACTGATTATTAAATAAGAAACGTTTAATTTTTTACCTAAATGAAGCAATCGAATTACTAATCAGTCGAATTTAGTTAAAACTTTTTGTTGTGTAAGTGTCTTTAAATTTTGTCTTAGCTTTTGCACTGTACCGAAATTGCTTTTAAAATTAATTTTCTAAGAGCTATAGATTAAAGACGTTCGTGACAGAAGTGGAAAGTGAATGCGATTTTGACGCTGCTCTTTAATTCACAGCCTAAAACGATAAAGTTCAAGTAAAAATAACGCCAGCGGTATAAGCAGAATGGGATAGAGAAAAAGAATTTAATGTGACATTCAATAGAATGGCTTAAAGAGCTGAAAACCCTTTCACTGTTGAATAAGTAGGTGACTTAAAAGAAGTCCGAAGGGAATTTCCAATAAATTGCAACCATTTAATACGAATTATCTTCCGCATTTTACTGTGCTTAGTGTCGGAGTGCCACTATATATTAATTAATTAGTTTAAGACACTATATATTAATTTGCTTAAATATTTGTTCTTCTGAATAATTGTCTCTCAATTTTCACTTGGTTAAAATTTCTAAAATTTTGTAGTAATTAAGCAAGTGTGAAAAAATCCTTAATCACACTCGAAATCTACTGCGCCGAAATAATGATGCAACTACTTAGAATGTTGTTCTACCAGTTGAGCTAATTATATTTAGTTACTACGGCTCCCTTAAAGGTGGTGGTGACTCAGTCAGTAGTGCGCCAGGTTCGTAATATTCAGTTCCCAGGTTCGAGCCCCAACCTGGCCAACGTTGAAATTTATCTCCGCAAAAGTCCCCGCCCTGACCACTGTCAGCAGGGGACACCGATGGGTTTGTAAAGGTTGTCGTCCGTCTAAGGTACGTTAAGCCGTGCCACTTGTGCGGAAGAGAGCCATACCCTGTACACGTTAAAGAACAAGCTGGATGGCCTTGACGGGAGGCTACCATCTGTCTCCCAACAGCTGTTCCAGTGGGTCCCCTCCCCAACCTTTTCTGAGCCTTCGGGGTCCATGTGACCTAGCCATTTAGCCCATGGTGTGCAGAAAAGTGCCACTCAGAGGTAAAACAACCCAACAACCCAACCCGGTAGGATTTTGTTATTGTATGAACCTGGAAAACTAGGAGTAGATTTTTTTCCCTAGGTGAAGCCCATTATAGCGTCTATTGAACTTCTGTTAAGCTGATTCTGTGATAAAATTATATTAGATCAGAACATTCTTTAGCATAAATTAGTACCGTTTATAGATTTTGCTATCTATTCAGCGTACTGTAAATCTACTCCTGGAAAATAAACGTTTGTGTTTATAAAAAGAAATAATTACAATTCCCTTCGAAATGTATACAGGGGTGTATAAAAAATTAATCCTCATTTTTTAGGATTTTAACATTCTACTATTTAACTGTTTCCAACAGCAATTTTATTAAATAACAGATTATATTTTCTTTTCTATACAAACTTTTACTTTTAAATAAACGTTAAAGAATAATTAGTTAGGTGCGTAGAGTATTACATCAGCGCTCAAAATTAAACGATAATAGACCAAGTGTGCATAACTCAAATGCTTTTCATCAACTATAATTAAACGTACTGTGGAAAAGTATTATGATATGACTGAGTAACACTGAGTAGACACTGAGTAACAGCAAGTTAGATAATGGCAAATTCGATTAATATGCATGATTTTTGCATATGAGAGCGCCAATTCCCTAACGGAGGTTAGAATTCTGGAGCGGGAGAGTTGAGGTGCGAATTATTAACAGACCTAGAACTCATTGAGCGGGTTCTTCTATTCTTGAGAAGGTTGATGATGAGGTTTTGTGGAAATAAATCCCACTCCTCACCAAGAGCAGATTTTAGCTCTTGGGGATTGTGGGAACAGGCTGGTATCCTGTAATTAGCTTCCACAGTATGTCCCACACATTCTGAGTTACATTTAGGTACGGGGATATTGATGGCAACTCCATCATATGAATATTTTCGCTTTCAATGAAATCGTCGAACACAGGACCTCCTATGGGAACAGGCATTATCGTCTACAAAGGTAAAATTAGAGCAATAGAATCCCTGAAGATTGTAGTCTCTTTATTGCTGAGCAGTCAGAATGCCTTCCTGAAAGATATGAAGCACTGTGCAGTCAATAATAACGATAGAATCCCATTCCTAATAACGAAATCTGCAAATAAAGCACTCAACGACATTGTCAAAGCTGCTTTCTAGAGTCAAGTGGCTGCTTGAGGGGGTATTTATTTTTTTTATTTTATGTTTAAAATGCTTAAAAATTGGATTCGTAATTGGACGTTTACAAAATGTTTCCCGTTATTTTCTTTCGGTATTATTTCTTTCATGTTTCCGTTAAAAGTATTTTTTTTTCTCTTTTAAAAGGTTAGGTATTTTTCTACCTAATTGTACTGCGCAAAATATAATGTTAAATAATTTGCATGTTTGTTCAAATTCGTCTTATATTCTAACTTCCTTGTGGTTCAGAAATATTAACTACGTTTACAATACTTTAGAAATATAGGATCTGTGATAATCATAGATTCTAGGTTGGTTTAATCCTGAAGTTTTACCTTTGAACCGCATTTTCTTTGCTCAACTCTAACCCAGATAACAAGAATTCTAATTCATAGAATTGAGACCCGCTGGCCAACTGGTGGGGGCAGATGTGAATGTACCACGGTTAGCATACAAAAACGTAACCTCCTGAACATGAAGTATCCTTTAATGTGTTCATCCAAAGCATTTCACCAGTCTATTAATCTATAAAAATGATTTTTTTCTCGTCACTGATATATATATAAGAAGAGGAAACTAAAACTCTCTTTTCAATGACGATGTTTATTTAGGCAGATCGGTATTAGGCAATTTATGTCATATGATCAGAGCACTTTCGGGTGGCTCTAATGCAGCAACATATCTTCAGAGATATACGTATCTTAAGCAATTAAACACGCTAGCTAATATTTTGGTGGTTTTATACTAACAACAATAAATTTGGGATCTATTATTACACATCACAGCATATGTATGTAACTATTTTGAGTCTGGTTCTCAAAAGCTTTTTCAATATGCGTAACAAGTCGAGTTTCTTTCGATATTGTCCAGATATTTAATTTCACCTTGGACCACTAAGTGTAGAGTGGTAAGGCCTGGGGATCAGCATGTCCATTTCGCGGTCATACATTGGCTGCAGTTGCCGCTCGTTGTCGTTGAGTCGGCGGTCACACTGCTGTCACCTCCTTCGTGCATCTGTCTCTTGTTCACTATTGTTGCCTCATGGTAGGGCCGTACTTACGCATAAGCTGAATAAGCTGCAGCTTAGGGCGCTCGCAATATGAGGAGCTTCAAAAAATGAATTTAAAGTTTTACTGAGCCATGTAAAAATATTTTAATACTTAATGTATTGTGCAAACCCTGTTCATCATATCTGTAGATATATATGCATAACGTTTTTACGTCGTCACTTTCATGTTTGTTTTTTAAACTTCCCTTCAATCAGAATAGTAAATATATACTATATTTCAGCTTTCGAATTTTTGGGGCCTCTTAAACTTACCATAGTTTAGGGCCTCTTCAATTTGCGTAGCTTAAGGCCTCAGAACATCAAAGTCCGGCTCTGCATCATGGTTTTCCTCTCTTTTATTAGTATTCAAAAAATCAAAGGATCCTACTTGAGTTCTTTGGAACTTCCTTAGTCGGCCACAAAATTATAGGAATAGTCGTTATACCAAGAGATCATTAAGTTAGTCTACGACCATTGCAAGTCCACCTGTATCCCTATTTTCTCCAAAGATATATCTGTCTAAAATCTTGAAATTGACGTAGTTCATATTTAATCATAAGGTTGTGTCATCTATAGCATCATTTTATATCTGGAATTATGTTAAATAAATTCTTCCTCAGACGGACACTTGAAATGAGGATACGATAGGATCCTGCGAAAATAAATTGCTGCAAAGATATAAATAAAATAAATAAATATCCTCTCAAGCAGCTGCTTGCCACGGAGGTCTGACAGGAGCCTGTTAGTTTCTATCCCATAGCAGAAGATCTGTGAGAACGGTGAGCCCTCAGGAACTCAGGTTCCTTTGCCCAGTAGACAAGTGCGCTAACCAACACTTCACGGAAGTCCAATCTAATAAAACTTCATGCAGACACAGAAATTGCGAAAAAATTCAAACGAAAAATTGCCAAATGACTGAAATTAGACTGTAATGAACTTCGCTATAAATTTTGATTAAGGGTGCACTCAGTCCCCGCTTAACACAAATTCTGCTAACATAGAATTTTAAGTAGGGTTGGAATTTCAACAAATACGACTGGCCGTTCGATTCAACACTCTCTCTCAACTACTTTTATATATCGTTTATATTATTGCATTCATTATATAAGACACTGAATGCTTTATTGTCTCACATATATCACCTATCTTTTCTCTTAAATTCAGCCCTTCCAAAATTATTTTTAAAATTTTTAGCTAAAAATTAGTTATTATTATAGCTGTTTTAAGAGCTATAATATGTAGTTTATGTAAATGACAACGACATTTTTATTGCAGCTAACCGTTGACATAGTATGCATATAAAATTTTACACTGATTGCTTAAAAAATATAACTCACCATTTATAGAGAAGAAACGTTTGTAAACATACATTAGTCATCTTCATAATCGAAAATCATCTATATGTACCATGTGTTAAAATAAAACTGCATTCAGCCGTGTTTTGTTTCATTACCTTCATAACACAGTTTCTTTTTCCCAAAAACGAGTTACATTTATGAAATATGCGGAAATGATGAATATAAATCATTAAACAAGGTATAGTCGTATTATATAAATAAAAATAATTGAAAATATATCAATCAGGTTAGGATTCTAGAACGCATATCCCCTCTCCCCCATTTCACATCCCTTCACATGAGAAATTCGTTTCTGGCTAACACGATTTTATTTATACGAATATTTTTAAGAACGCCTTTGTCATGTTAGTTTGAAACGGTATATATTGACTTCAGGTATCCTATCTACATTCTGTTTTACTTAAATAACCATTAAAGGAATAAATTTTTATAAGGTTAACAATTGAAATTGATTCTCTGAAGAGTAAAGCACATTTCTCCGTTCTTTAGATCAGCAAATACTTTCTCTTTTTACTTTAGAAGTAATATATTTTAAAGTCAATGGCTCAAAGACAGTTCTCAAGTCTCCTTGAACAAATTCAAAGAAAGTCAAACACACTCTATTCGCAAATCCTTCACTTTCTCTTCTCCTCTAATATATTCCTTTTGGAGGAAAGTCTCATTGAGTTTCTCTTACACGACTTTTACAGCACCGTTTGTAAAAATTAGTTTCCCTGTTATCAGTTGTGTACTTTATGGTTTTAAATTAATTATATAGCATTTTCAGACACAATATAATTAGAAAGTTAATCGAGATAAGCAGTAGAGCTATTGGATAATCTTCCTTTGATACCCATCCTAATAATAAGAAAAATCCAGAATCTCCATGAGATTTTCGAGAAAGTAAACATATTTTCATATATTGAGTGAATGACATGCTACAAATTATAATTTCCCTGCAGGTGTGATAAAAGCAAATTATCCCCAAGAATGTTTAGAAAAGGATTTTGTTATAATTATTATTACTCGATAATCAGGAAAATATCGCATTTGTTTTTCTCCATGTGTTATGTTTACATAAACTAATTGTTTCTTTATAAGTACAATTTATAATTAATAATGGTGATACATATATATATATTGCAAAGTCACTGACTCTATACGGTCATCAAAAATAAACTCGATTAAACTTGTGGGGAAAGAACGTTTATAACGCACAAAAAAGATATTGCACTCTACCCTGGTAGAGTGCGTTGATTTTCATAATTAAAGGAAACCGTGACGTTCTGAATACACAGCTAATGGAATGCGAAGTATGGAATTTTATGGGATTTAATGGAATTTAACTAGTGGAAATAAAAGTCAGAAACCTAAAGCACAAGTCAACTGACACAATTGGACAACCAAATTGACACTACCATTAACAAAGCTTACAAATTAGTGGCAACCAAATTGACATTGCAATTGACAAAACTGACAACTCAATTAACGCAATTCATTTTTGAGTACCAATTGTGTAAACTGCATATTGCAGTGTCAGTTGGCTTGAAAATTGTGTAAGTTAATAATCACAATCTCAATGGACTTTTGAATTGTCTCAGTTGTGTAAACTGAGTTGTCATTTGCATCAATTACAGTGTCAATTGAGTTGTCATTTGCATCAATTACAGTGTCAATTGAGTTATCATTGCATCAATTAGAGTGTCAATTGAGTTGTCAATTGCATCAATTACAGTGTCAATTGAGTTGTCACTTGCATCAATTACAGTGTCAATTGAGTTGTCAATTGCATCAATTACAGTGTCAATTGAGTTGTCAATTGCATCAATTACAATGTCATTTGAGTTATTGATTTCACTGTCAAGTCAGGTGTCAAACGTGTCAATTTCAGTGACACTTGATATTTTGATTGTGTCAATTGCAGAGTGAATTGAATTGTCAATTGTGCCAATTGCAGAGTGAATTGAGTTGTCAATTGTGTCAATTGGAAATGACTTCTCAATTTTTATCAATTGTGTTTTGAATTATGTCAATTGCAGTGCCAACTGAATAATCAAATTTGTCAATTGCGCTGCTGATTGAATTGTGAATTATATCAATTGCTCTGTCAATTACAGTGTTAAATGTGTCAATTTCATTGCCAACTGAATTGCCAATTGTGTCCAATACAGTATAGCTGAGTTCCTAATTGTGTCAATTGCACTCTCAATTGAGTTGTCAATTGTACAAATTGCAGTGTCAACTGTGCTACCAATTGTATCAATTTCAGTGTCAATTATGGTGTAAACTGACTTGTCAATTATGTCAATAGTTTTGTCAATTGCGGTGTCAATTGACTTGTCCATTATGTCAATTGCTGTGTTCATGGCGGTGTCAATTGATTTATCAGTCATGCCAATTGCAGTGTCAATTGATTAAACAATGCTGTCAATATCTGTGTCAATTGACTTAACAATGTTGTCAATATCAGTGTCAATTGACTTAACAATGTTGTCAATATCAGTGTCAATTGACTTAAAAATGTTGTCAATGTCAGTGTCAATTGATTGTCAGTTGTGTAAATTGCACTGTTAATTGGATTGAAAATTGTGTCAATTGACTTGTTATATTTGCCACTTGCAGTATCAATTCAGCTATTGATTGTGCGCATTTCAGTGTCATTTGACTACTCGATTACATCTATTGCAGAGTCCATTGACTTGATAAATATGTCAATTGCAATATGAATTGAGTTCCCAATTATGTCAATTGCACTGCCAATTGGGTTGTCAACTCCAGTGTAAATTTCATAGTCAATTAACTTGTCAATTTGTTAATTGCAGTGTAAATTGATGGGTCAGTTTTGCCAACTGCAAGTGTCAATTGGCTTGACAACTGTATCAATTGCAGTGTAAATTGATGGCCAGTTTTGCCAACTGCAAGTGTCAATTGGCTTGACAACTGTATCAATTGCAGTGTAAATTGATGGGCCAGTTTTGCCAACTGCAAGTTTCAATTGGCTTGACAATTGTATCAGTTGCAGTTTCAATTCAGTTTGAATTGTGTCAGTTGCAGTGTCAATTGAGTTGTCAGTTGGGCTAATTACAGAGTCAACTGAGTTGTCAATTGTATCAATTGGAGTGTCAATTTTTCGATTGCAATGAAAATTGCAGTGTCAATTCACTTGTCAATTGTGTAATTTGTAGTGTCAATTGAGGTGTCAATTGTGCCAATTACGGTGTCAATTGTGTCAATTGCAATACCAATTGACTTGTCAATTGTGTCAATTAAAGCGCCAATTGAGTTGTCAATTGTGTTAATTGAAGCGTCAATTGAATTTTCTATTGTGTCAATTGTAGTGTCATTTGAGGTATCAAATTTGTTAAATCCCTGTCAATTAAGGTGTCAATTTTGCCAAATGCAATGTCACTGGAGTTGTCAATTACAGTGTCAATTGAATTGTCATTTGTGCCATTCCAATGTCAATTGACTTCTGAATTTTGTCAGTAGCAGTGTCAATTGGCTTGACAACAGTTTCAATAGCAATGTCAATTGAGCTTATATTTTTGTCAAATGTACTGTTAATTCAGTAGTTAATTGTGTCAATGGCAGTATTAATTGAGTTGTCAATTGTGTCAATTGCACTGATAATTTGGCTAACAATTATGTCAAATACATTTTCAATTGTGCTATCATTTGTGTCATTTGCAATTTTAATTAACTTGCGAAACGTTTCAATTGAGTTGTCAATTTCATCAATTGCAGCGTCAATTGACTTGTCAATTGTATCACTTGCAATGACAATAAAAGATAAAGTTTATTACATACTGCAAAATATATTTACATAGACTCAAATTATTAGTCATTATCAGATTCAATATTCCACTCGAGTTAATACTCGTCTGTGGGATAATAACACGAACATTTGAGTTTTCAATTGTGTAAATTGCCGTGTGAATGGAGTTGTCAATTTTGTGAATTGTAGTGTCAATTGAGTGGCCAATTGTTACAATTTCAGTGTCAATTGTATCAGTTCCAGAGCCAATTGAGTTTCATTTCTGTCAGTTGAAATTGGAGTTGCATCAATTGGAGTTTCAACAATCAATTGGAGTTCAATTCTGTCAGTTGAAGTGACAATTGACTTGACAAATGTGTCAATTGTAGTGACAAGTGTAGTTGTCAATTGTGCCAATTGCACTGTCAATTGAGTTGTCAACTGTAGTGTAAATTTCACTGTCAATTGATTTGTCAACTGTGGTGTAAATTTCACTGTCAATTGATTTGTCAACTGTGGTGTAAATTTCACTGTCAATTGATTTGTCAACTGTGGTGTAAATTTCACTGTCAACTGGCATGTAAATTTTGTTAATTGCAGTGTCAATGGACTTGTCAATTATGTAAATTACCGTGTCAATTGACTTGACAACGGTGTAAATTTCAGTTTCAATTGAGCTGTAAATTGTGTCAATTGCAATATCAATTGAGTTGTCCATTTTTTCAGTTCGACTGTTAATGTGGTTTTATAGTTGTTTCAACTGCACTATCAATTGTGTCAATTAAAGTGTCAATTATGTCAATTGCAATGTCAATTAAATTCTCAATTCCATTAATCGAAGTGCCAATTGAGTTGCGTATTGTGTCAATTTTAGTGTCAATTGACTTGTCAATTGTGTCAATTGAAGTGCCTATTTGCTCAAAATTTGTCATTTGCACTGTGAACTGAGTTATCAATTGTGTCAAATGCAGTGCCAATTGATTTGACAACTATATTCTGTCAATTGCAGTGTTTTGTCAATTACGTCAATTGCAATATCGATTGTGGTGTCGATTTAGTACTGAATTGAATGATTTGCAGTGTCAACTGAATGGTCAGTTGTGCTAAATGCACTATTAACTGGGTTAAAAATTATCAACTGCACAGAAATTTGAGTTGCACTTTTGTCAATTGTGCTGTCAACTGAGTTTTCTATTGTGTTAATTGCAGTGCAACTAACATAACTGTTGTGCCAATTGCATTATCAATTGAGTTTCCAATTGGAGTGTCAATGGACTTGTCAACTGCATCAGTTGCAGTGTCAATTGACTTGACACATGTGTCAGTTGCAGTTTCAATTGAGTTGTCAATTGTGTCGATTGCAGAGACAATTGAGTATTTAATTGTGTCAATTACATTGTTAATAGGGATGTCAATTTTGTCAAATATGGTGTTAATTTCATTCATATATTTGGCAATTGCACTGTCAATATAGTTTTCAATTGGATCAATTGATTTGACAACTGCATCAATTACAGTCAACTGAGTTTCCAATTGCGCTAATTGCAGTGTCGATGGATTTGCCAATTGTGTCAATTGCAGTGTCAATTGAGTTGCCAATTTTGTTCATAGCTGTATCAGTTGACTTGACAACTGCATCAATTGTAGCATCTCTTGAGTTGACAGCTGCATCATTTGCAGTGTCCATTGAATTTTCAATTGCGTCAATTGCAGTGTCAATTAAGTTGTAATTGTGTCAATTATAGTGTCAAATAAGTTGTCAATTTTTCAATTGCAAGTGTCAGTTGAGCTGAAAATTTTGTCATTTGCTGTGTTAATTGCAATTTCAATGTCAACTGAGTTGTCAACTGTGTCAATTGCACTGTCGATTGAACTGTGAACTGCAATGTTAAATTCACTGTCAATTATCTTGTGAATATTTACTGCAGTATCAGTTGATGTTCAATTTTGTCAACTGCAGTGTCAATTTCAATTGACAAATTGAGTCACTTGACGAGAGTTGCGAGTGTCAATTGCAGAGTAAATTGAATATTTAGTAATGTGAATTGTGCTGTCAATTGAGTTGCAAATGTGTCAATTACAGTTTTAATTTGCTCAAAATTTGTCATTTGCACTGTGAACTAAGTTATCAATTGTGTCAAATGCAGTGCCAATTGATTTGACAACTGTATCAATTGCAGCTTCAAATGAGTTTTCATTTCTGCCAATTGGAATGTCGATTGACTTTTGAATTTTGTCAATTGCAATATAAATTGAGTTGTCAATGGTGTCAATTACAGTGTAAATTGACTTATCAATTGCGTAAATTGTAGTGTTAATTGAGCTTTAATTATTTCTATTACAGTGTCAATTGATATTGAAACTGAAAAATGCAAATTTAAAGAAAATGTAATATTGTATCTGTAATGTCAATTGCAGGCTCAATTGACTTGTTAATTGTTTCAGTTGCAATATCAATTGATTCATCAATTGTGTCAATTGTTCCATTTACTGAACGTCTGAATTGCAGTGTAAATTGTGCTGTCAATTGCTGCAATTGCAGTGTCAATTGACTGGACAAATCTGTCAATTGCACTGTTAATTTGGTTTGCAATTGTGTCAAATGCATTGTCAATTGAGTTGTCAATTATGTCAATTGTTTCAGTTACAGTGTCGATTGTATTGTCAATTGTTTCAGTTGCAGTGCCTAGTATTGTCAATTGTTTCAATTGTAGTGTGAATTCCGATGTCATTTGATTTGTCAATTGTGTCAATTGCAGGGCCAAATGGCTTGATATCTGTGTCAATTGAGCTTTCAGTTGTGTCAATTGCATCTTAACTGAGTTGTTAATTGTCTCAATGGCAGCATCCAATGTTAATTGCAGTGTCCAGTGTCAATTCAGTTATCTATTGTGTCAATTTCGGTATCATTTGATTTGTCAGTTGTGTCAATAGACTTGTCAATTGCCTCAATTACAGTGTCAATTGACTTGTCAATTGTGTTAAACTTAGTGTCAATTTCACTGTTTTGGGTTCACAATTGGGACAATTACACTGTCAATTTATTTGTAACTGTGTTAATTGCAGTGCTAATTGAGTTGTCAGTTGTGTCAATTGCGCAATCACTTGAGTTGACAATTGTCAGATGCGGTATCAATTCAGTTATCAATTTTGTCAATTGCAGTGTCAGTTGACTTGACAATTTTGTCACTTTCAGTATCAATTGATTTGTCAATTGTGTGACCTGCAGTGTCAATTAAAAATCAATTGTTTCAATTGAAGTGTTAGCTGATTATCAATTGTTCCAATTGAAGTGTCAGTTGATTATCAATTGTGCAGATTGATTATCAAAAATTATCAATTGTAGTATCAATTGACTTGTTAATTATGTTAATCTCATTGTTAATTTAGTTGACTTGTCAATTTTATCAATTCAAGTGTCAAATGATATGTCAACTGTCCCAATTGCAGTGTCAATTGAGTTTTCAGTTGCGCCAATTTCAGTCAATTCCCTTGTCAATTGTGTTAATTGGAATGTCAGTTGAGTTGGAAAATATGCAACTGCAGTGTCAATTGATTTGTCAATTATAATGCCAATTCATTTCTCAACTGCAGTGTCAATTGAGTTGTTAATTACTTTAATCACAGTGTCAATTGAGTTGACGATTGTGTTAGTTTTACTCTTAACTGATGTGTCAATTGTGTCAATTGCAATGTCAATTGACTTGAAAACTATGTCCATTGGGTTTTCAGTTGTATTAATTTCAGAGTTATGTGAGCTGTCAATCGTGCCAATTGCAGTGTCAATTGCGTTGTAAATTGTGTCAATTGCATTGTCAACTGAGTTGCCAACTTTGTGAATTTCTGTTTCAATTGACGTCTTAATTGTGTCAATTGCACTGTTAATTAGGTTCATAGTTTTGTCAAAAGACTTGTCAATCGTGTCGATTACATTGTCAATTGAGTTAATCGTAGTAATATCTGAATTGTCAATTGTGCAATTGACTTGTTAATTTTGTCAATTGCAGTGTCAATTGACTTGACAACTTTGTCATTTGCAGTGTCCATTGGGTTTCCAGTTGAGTTAATCGCATTGTTAACTGAGTTGTCATTTGGATCATTTTTAGTATTAACTGAGTTGTTAATTGTCTCAGTTGCAGTGTCCAGTGTCAATTTCGACATCATTTGATTTGTCAATTGTGTCAATTGCAGTGTCAACTGAGTTGTATTTGTGTAAATTTCAGTATCAATTGAGTTTTCATTTTTTTTCAATTGAAGTGTCAATTGAGTTTTCAATTTTTTTCAATTGCAGTGTCAATTGAGTTTTCAATTTTTTTCAAGTGCAGTGTCAATTGAGTTTTCAATTTTGTCGATTGCAGTGTCAATTGAGTTTTCAATTTTTTTCAAGTGCAGTGTCAATTGTCTTGTCAACTGTGTTAATCACAGTGTCATTTGTGTTGTCTGCTGTGTGAGTTGCACTGCTAATTGGGTTCTCAAGTGTGTCAATTAAACTGTCGATTGAAATGTCAGTTTTTCAATTGGATGTCAATTGTCTTGTAAATTGTGTCCATTTTTTAATTGCAGTGTCAATTGAATTGTCAATTGTATCAATTTCAGTGTCAATAACTTAACAAATCTGTATCAATTGCAGTCTGACTTGCGTTTTCAGTTGTGTCAACTGCATTCCTAATTGAGTTATCTATTATGTCAATTGCAATGTCAACTGGATTGTCAATTGTGTCAGTTCCAGTGTAAACTGAGTTATTAATTGTGCAAATTTCTGAGTCATTTGACTTGTCAATTGAGCTTTGAATTTTGTCAATTGCAATGTCAATTGAGTTGTAAATATTATCAGGTGCATTGTCAAACGTTTCAGTTGCAGTCCCAATTGAGTTGTCAATTGCACTGGCAATTGGATTGTTATTTGTCTGAATTGTCAGATTATAGTGATAGGCGTATACACCTAAAGACTAAAATTAGACTGTATAATAGTTTGATTCTTTCTAGGGTTAATTATGGTAGTGAAACTTGGACACTTTTTAAACAAGATAACAGGAAACTAGATGCTTTTGATTCCAGATGCTTACGCAGTATCTTGGGCATTAGATGGTTCAACTTTGTAACTAATGATGAGGTTAGGCAAAGGAGTCTGCAACCTCCTTTAAGCAGCATATTGTACACAGAGAGACTCCGTTGTTTGGCCATGTTGCCCGTATGAATAATTATAGATTGGCAAATAGGGTTATGAACAGTGTGCCTAAAGGCCTCAGAAAGACGAGGGAACCTAGGATGCGGTGTGCAGACAATGTCAAACAGTGCCTTGTTAGAATTGGTGTGCAGTGGCCAGATGCAGTAGATGTAGCTCAGGATAGACTTGCTTGGAGAACTAAATTGTACGGTCTGGTTGGACCTCCGTAGCCCATGGCTGCTTGTTGATGATGATAATATTTGCAATTGTCTATTGGAATTCGAATTGTGTCAGTTTAGTGTCAACTGAGTTGTCAGTTTTGTCAATATCTGCATCAACTGACTTGTCAGTTTTGTCAATATCTGCATCAACTGACTTGTCAATTTTCTCAGTTGTAGCGTCAACTGACTTGCCAATTGTGCCAATTCAGTTGTCAATTGTGCCAATTGCAGTGTCAATTGACTTCCCAACTGTGCCAGTTGCAGTGTCAATTGTGCCAATTGCATTGTCAATTGACTTCCCAACTGTGCCAGTTGCAGTGTCAATTGAGTTTTCATTTGCATCAATTGTGCTGCTAATTGAATTTTCAAATCTGTCAATTGCGATGTCAATTGGAATGTCAATTATTTCGACTTCTGTGTCAATTGATTTCCCAATTGTGTCAATTGTGGTGCTAATTGAGCTGTGTATTGTGTCAATTGCTGTGTTAATTCTATTTCAATTGTGTCAATTACATCAATAACAAAATTAAGATTCAGTTCTTAATTTTGTTAATTGTACTGTGAATTTTGTTCTCAATTGGGGTAATTTTATTGTCAATTGTGTCAATCGAACTGCTAATTGGATTCTAATTTGCACCAATTTAGCTGTTTAATTTGTTTTTAATTTTGTCAGTTTCAGTTTCAATTGAGTTGTCAATTGCAGTGTCAATTCCTTTGTCACTTGCAGTGTCAATTCCTTTGTCACTTGCAGTATCAATTCCTTTGTCACTTGTGTCAATTACAGTTGACTTGTGACGTCAGTTGATTTGTCAGTTCTCTCAATTTAGATGTCAATTGCACTGACAATTGGTTTTCAATTTGTGTGAATTGCCTTTTCAATTGATGTGTCAAGTGTGTCATTTACAGTGCCAAATTTAGTCGAAAATCTTATCGATTACAATGACAATTGAATGGCCAATTTTGTCAATTGCCCTGTGAATTGGGTTCTCAATAGTGTCAATTGACTTGTCTATTGTGTCAGTTGCAACATCAAACGAGTTCCGAATTGTGTCACTTGATTTGTCAATTGTGTAAATTGCAGTGCAGGTGAGTTGTTGATTTTGTCAATTACAGTGTTAACTGAGTTGCCAATAATGTTAGTTGCACTGTCAATTGTGGTTCCAATTTTGTCAATTGCGTCAAATGCAGTGCCAATTGAGTTGTCAATTTGATCATGATTGTGTTTATGGTAGTGTCAATTGAGTTGTGAATTTTGTGGATTGCACTGTCAATTGGGTTCTTAATTATGCCAACTTCAGTGTCATTTGACTTGTGAATTGTGTCAATTCCAGCGTCAATTGAGTTATCAATTTTCTCACTTGTAGTGGCAATTTATTTGTCAATATTTTAAATTGCATTGTCATTGTTCAATTGTGTTAATCAACAACTGAGTTGCCAATCGAGTTGTCAATTTTGTAAATTGCAAAATTGTAAAGTCAATTAGATTTTCAAACGTGTCATTTTCAATGTCAATTGTTCAGTTAGAGTGACAATTTTCTTGTCAACTGATCTGTCAATTGATTCAATTACATAGTTAACTGAGTTGTGAAATGTTTCAATTGCAAAATGAATTGAGCTATTAATTGTGTCATTTTTGTTGTGAATTGCATCAATTGACTTATTAATTAAATTAAATACCCCCTCAAGCAGCTGCTTGCCACAGAAGTCTGACAGGAGCCTGTCAGTTTATATGCCACAGTAGGAGATCTGAGAGGATGGCAGGACCTCAGCAGAAAAACGACACACATATAAACTGTGTCAATTATAATATCACTTGATTTGTCAGTTGTGTGTATTGCTGGTTATTTATGTTGTTAATTGCGTTAATTACAATGTCAATTGAGCTGTCTGTTGTATCAACTGAGGTGTCAATTTTGTTGTCAACTGTGTCAATTGTGTCAACTGAAATGCCAATTTATTTTTCAATTGTGTCAATTTCAGTGTGATTTGTGTCGTAAAATGTGTCAGTTTAATTACGCTGCTAACTGGGTTGTCAATTGTGTTACTTGAATTGTCAATTGTGTCTACTCCAATTTCAATTCAGTTATCATTTTATGAATTGCAGTGTTAGTTAGGTTGTAAATTGCGTTGTCAATTAGGCTTTCAATTGGCTCAATGGTAACCCAACTGACAGAGTTGACATTTCTGTCAGTTGGTTTGTCACTTTTCAGTTGACACTGTCATTGACACAATTGAAAAATCACGATGCAATTGAACTTATTGACAACTCTGTTGACACTGCAACTGACGCAAAGAACAAAAGCAATTGACGCAGCATTGGACACAATTAAACACTCAATTAACACCGAAATTAACATAACTATCAAGTAAATTGGCACTGCAATTGACACAGTTTACAAATCAATTGAGAATGCGACTGTCAAAATTGTCTATTGAATTGATACAATTCACACTGCAACTTAATTGCTATTGCAATCAAATATCGACAATTCAAGTAAAACAATTGACAACTGAACCGATACTGGAATTGACACAATTGAGAACTAAATTGGTACTGTGATTAACACAACTGACAAATCAAATGATACAATTCAGAAGTCAACTGATTTGCAATTGACGTAATTGATAAGTCAATTTATTCAACTGACACATTTGACACAATTGCAAAGTCTATTGATGGTGCAGTTGACACAATTGCAAAGTCAATTGATGGTGCAGTTGACACAATTGCAAAGTCAATTGATGATGCAGTTGACACAATTGATATAAGTGACACTGAAATTGTTACAAATGGAAACTGAATTGATACTGAAATTGATGCAATTTACAAATTGTCAACCGAATTAATATAATTGACACTGCAATTTACACAAATGGAAACTGAATGGAAAAACTTGGCAGTGTAATTTGATACCCGTGAGAAGAAAATTATCACTGTAACGACACGACTTGCACCCCATTTGGCAGCTCAATTAGCACTATTCACAACGTGATAACATCCCAATTCGCAGAAGTTCCAAATCTGCTCACAAGCATCGATAATGTGCATGTTATAAATACTACGAAGTCATTGTCTTGAACTTCGGAACTCGGCACCTTTGTTACTTACCATTTATCCAACTGTACAATGAAACGTTCCGCTCCACAGCAAAACAGTCTAATAAAGTAAGGCTGGTAGCTTAGTAGCAATTACTTTCCTTACAACTCTTAAATCAGAATATATTCGATATTTTCTTTCATCTTCAAACTGAGTTGCTCAGTAGATGACTGGAGGATACAATGGCGCAGTAGCGTTCCTGGCTTCCAGACCTTCATTAGGAACAATACAGTTTTTGTTTCGATAATAATACTAATTCATATTTTCCAAGTTCACGAATGAGTGAAAAAAAACGACTTTAAGCCTTAAGTATGAAACATAAACATAATTGGCATAAAATTTTTTCAAGTAATTGAATTTGGTTTTGTTATTGCAGCCCGGTCTCCTCTGCTACAAACTGCATCCCTGAAAGAAAAAATGACAAATCCCCTCTGGAGTAGCTATATTAGTATATCACAGAGCAGAAACCCGGAGTATTAAATAATAAATAAGGGCTAATCCTAGCACTGTGCTCCGTTTAAGTCAAAGACAATGTATGATCTATAATAAAAGAATACTTTTTTTGTAATCTGTTAACTTTTCATAATCCATAGGAGCTAGTAGCGTAATTGTAGAAGTGCATGAAAAAGTGTCGGCAACAGTGTTTTTGATAAGAGACTTTCGAAATAGTTCAGCTCGATTTTTTTTTAGAAAAAAAAATGAAATATTATATTTATTAACTTTATCGTCTATCTGTCACATATAGATATTAATTTATTTGTTTTTACAGATAAATAAAAAATATTTTTTGGGTTGGATAGGTATTTATTTATTTATTTCACGTTACAAAAGTTGGATGGTCCTTCTGCAGGATTACCCATAACATATTTATGAATATAATAAAAAGAGGATACATAGAGCTATAAGAAAATTATTATGTACATTTTTTCAAACCATCTTAATAAAAAGTTTGACATCAATTTATTTCAGTCTTCAATTTTCTTCCATCCTCGTATTTTACCTGCTAATTCTGAGGGAATTTCAGTTATTACAACTAAAAAAAGAAGATTTGAGTTTATATTATCCTGGATTTCCTGTTTTTTAAAAATAAAATTGAAGGTTTGAAGACAAATATTTAAATTTTTTTTCAATTCTAGTCCACAGAGGGGTTGAAATCAAAAAATCAAAAATAAGAGATAACTTTTTTTCTGTTCAGTTTCAAAAGGATAGTTTAAAATAATGTCAGCGCTAAATTCCTGAATCCCAACATTTTTCTAAAGAATTATTTTTTTTTTCCTTTGAGTATCATATTGGACGCAATTTAATAAGATACGATGGACATTTTCAGGTTGTTTACAAAAGTTACAATCGGGAGAAAAATTATGATTGTGATTGAATCTAGTTTGATTTAACATAGCTGAATTTGTCCTAAGTCTGTGTAAAATTTTTATTTGAAATCTAGGGTAATAGATAAATTTTAGGTAAATTTTGCGATAGAAAAATTCTGAAATTGTTTTTAAAGAAAGCATGATTTTGAAAGAAGCGCTCTATGAGTTGTAAATTCTAACGAAATAAATTCCCTTTTAACATCGAAGAAAAAAGTATAAATGTCACTGGTAGAAGTGAGATAGTGAGCCAATTTTGCTAATGAATCAACAAATTCGTTCTCTGGGATCCCATTGTAACTGGGTATCCATTGAATTGTGATTTTATTTTTATTATGTTGTTCATTTTGTGTGTTTAAAGTTAAGAGAGTTGATATATAATAGTTATAATTTTAATATAAAAATTATAGTTGCAGAGTTTGCATGGTTCCTTTGGAGTCACTAAAAATTACTCTGTTAGAATTAAATAGATTTAAGGAGATTCATTTAAAGGTTTCAATTATGGCAAAAATTTATGCGTGTAAAATTGTTGTATTTAAAGGAAGTTTAAATTGTTTATAAAAATCATATTGTGAAGCATAAAAGGCAGCCGCTGCTGATCCCGATTCTGAAAGGACAGATCCGTTAGAAAAAAATTTAATTAAGTTTTCATAGTTTTCATAATTTTGACAATTAAATAAAATTCGCTCTGTTTCTGCAGACAATTTTTTTTAATTTAAAGAAGGAATTTCCAAAATAATGTTGGATCTAATATGTGTCCAGTCAGCAATTAAATCGAAGATATCCCATATATTAAAATATCCCAATTTATTGTTAAGCAAGTCTATCAATTTTGGGTTATTTTATTTAATTTTATAATATGGTCCATTTAGAAAATTGAAATACAAAGGATGTGAAGGAAGTTTACAATGTAGTCTAAAAATATATTTGATAAGAAGAATTTTGTGTCTAATTTCGAATCGGGGGATGGCTGACTCAGAAATTACGGATAGGTTGGATAGGTAATGGGAAAACTTTACGATTTACATTTTCAGAATCTCCCAAAAGCTATAATTGCGCCCTCTAAGAGTGAAAAAGTTGCAAAATGGCAATTTTTTAACGAATTATTAATTATAGCTATTCTTTGGCTTTTGAGTGATGTATTTCTGCAAGGAATTTAAAAGTTTGGTGAATTTATGAAGTTTGAATTGCAAAGAATGATTTGCCCCTTTACCCCCTGTAGGAGTAGGAAAGCGCAATATTTTTGTTTTAAGAGGAAACTATTTTTTTTGGAGGTGGGGGAGATTTGCATAAGTATTGATGGAATATTACGATTCACACTTTTGGAACTTGCAAAAGTTTAATTGCGTCCTCTAATGGTGGAAATTGTTTTCAGTTATCCATTAGTTAGAATTACTTTTGCCATAAGGTTTAAAAGCTGTAAAATAAGGAATTCCGTTCTTTTTGAAAACGAATATGTTATATTTGCCGAAGTCGATATGTGTTGTTTTAGTTTACTATACATTTATGATTTTTAATGCTCTTTGCCTTATTACCAAAGGATTAATTTTGTAAATAGGCATCAACAGCCATTTGAATGGTGTACGACAATCGTTTTGATGCTATCGCATATCTTTTTAAAGTGTTCTTGTGATACAATTTACTGAAATAATTAATACACTTTTCTTTAGAGAAATTTAAAAGGACTAGGGAACGTTTTGTGCTAGAACACAGTTATATAATCTATGTCTCACTTGTTGGATCCAGCGCTCAAAGCATGTTTTGTCCGGCTACTCCATCGAAGTTAATGAATGCAAATTTCTTAGCATAGCAAAAAAACTAACGCTAATTTATGTGTTCTTTGTTCTTGCAGAAAAATTGTAAGAAAGTTTGTGAATTCTTCAGTACTTTATAAATTCACGGAGTTTTGCTCATGGTTGATAATTGCAGCTTAAAACGAAACTGAGCTGTTATTTCGATGTTTTAATACTACTTAATGTATTAAAGCATAAATATAAAATTAACTTGTGGTTATAATGTGTAGGTCATGCCTACACATTATGACCCTCAAGTTTATTTTCTGAAACCATCTGTATTATAATTTAGAAGTTTGAATGAGCGAAAGCATTTTTAAAACAGTTTTAATCAATGAGTTAAGTGAAAATACTTTGAAAATATTTTAACGAAATCTTTCTAATAAACTGAAATTATGGAGATGTACGAATGCACAACAAAATAATATCTTTTATTTCAAAAATATATACTAGTATATTAATTTTGTTGAACGTTATAATGGCTGAAGTATTTAATAGTGTTGTAAAATAAACAGGAAAATTCACACTTACTCAACTCAAAAACGTTAGTTAAAAATGTATTGGTCACACAGAAATGAACCAAACGTTTCTAAAATGTCTGATGCATTTATTAACTATTGTTTGTTGTATGTGGGGAAAGGACAGATATTGCATTGTTAGAGATATATTTGGTTTTAAAAATATGTATTTTTGTGTCCTTATTAACTCTTGAAAGTTTTTTATAGTGATTAAACCAGGCTTCATTGTTTAACTATTTTTTGGCTTTTGAGATTGGCGTTTGTCACATTTCTACTGCATTTGTGCTTATTTTGCATTTACTCTATCATGGGAAATTTTGCTAATACTAATAAATGTCAAAAATAGCTTTATTCTAAATATTTATTGCGGGTTTTATACTGGTTGAGTTCATTATTCTTAATAATCTCTTTTCGGTATTGGCCGAGTTAGAACTTTGACCGCAACGTATATAAATTAATAACTAATTGTACCTAAATACCAAACATAGAAGTATAGTCACTTTCATTTTGTTATTAATGTGTTTAGCTTCTTGTTTGAGACTAATTTCTGAAATTGGTAGTCAAAACCATGCTACTGATTTCAAATTAAAATATTTCTACATTGCTGAAACAGTTATATATATTTTAATACCAGTATCTAACATCTGTCACAATTAGTAACATTTTCAAAATACGCATTTCCCTCCATGCGTATAAATGGCCTCAAATGTCTTTTTTTCCTTCTTTTCGTCTGAAAATGAAGTTCCTCCGCACATAGATGAAGAGCTAACAAGTTCGGACACGGAAGTCCGTGAAGGGGCGGATGTGAGTCTCCGCTGCGTGGCCAAAGGGTCGCCAAATCCGGAAACCGCGTGGAGACGGGAGGACGGGCAAGAAATAACGATTGGAAGAAAAAAAGGTGAGCAGCTCTTATCGAAAAAAAAAGAAATGTACTCTTTCAGTAAATATTTCGCACACAAAGTATGATTACTTTAGCTCTTAGGTTAAAAACTGTTCAATTGTACAACGTTAAAGTTCTTAGAATTAAAATTTGTATGCATTTAATATTTTTCTGAATGTAAAATTACTTTAGAAAACTCAGTCTAAATTAAATGTCCAGTCATTCAAATTTCTCGCTGAACTTCAGATAATGTGTATGTTGGAAATATTACATATTTCGCTTTCAGTTTTTATATATTTCTTTTGATTAGTCAATCATATGCTAAAAGAAAATTGTTGTAAAAATGAATGCAAAAGTATTTTGAAGGCTCATTATCTACAGTCTGCATTTAGAGGAATGATTAAATAATAATAGTTCTCGGAACATGATTTTTTCTCTCAAAACATTTTGATTATAAACACATCAAAATCTAATAACAATATTCACGACTGGAATCATAAAAATATTAGGCAAATTAACATTAATTGAATATTATGCTGTAATAGAATTGGCAGTACACAAGTAAACCATGATTAATATCATTTGAAGACGAAATGTGAAATACAAAATAATTACAATTTCAACTATTATTAATGGACCAAAAAAATGAAATTGCCATACTGTTTTATTTATGTACATAAGTAGTATACCAATCATCAATTAGATGACGATTATTTAATTCCTAACATAAGTTTAAAAATAAAAAAAATGAATAATTAATTATGAGATATGATGTAATGTCCAATATAAGCATTCTGAATTATGACGCATCTTATTTTAAGGATAGTGAAATTTTGAAAAAAAACCTAATAAGTTGCATGCAATTATGTCATACAGTCTAGAGCAAAAATGAAATTATTATTCTAAGAGCACGAAATTATGTTTTTAAGTATAGTTATTATCATTACCGTCACTCTAAGTGCACAATTCTCTCTCTAAGCCAGAGGATTCGACTGCACCACAGTGTAAATACTTCAGATTTATCTATGCTCTGAATTGACAAGCAATATATCGAATCTGACTCATTTCGTTTCCTAGTACCAAGGAGTTTTTGGTGCATAACTAAACATTGTTTCTCTGAAAGTTATTTTGTGCAACTCCCAAGCGATACGTCCTATCTGAT
The DNA here is from genome assembly GCA_038380435.1 of Ryuthela nishihirai. Classification (NCBI taxonomy): domain Eukaryota; kingdom Metazoa; phylum Arthropoda; class Arachnida; order Araneae; family Heptathelidae; genus Ryuthela; species Ryuthela nishihirai. The sequence continues at coordinate 15,984,026 of JAWZYU010000011.1, forward strand.
AAAATTCAATATTTAATCACGATAAGGAATTGTGGTTTACTAGCTTGACTCAACTGCGATAATCTCACGCGAGTGTGGAGAATGTAGTCATGTTCAGCAGATGATGAAATCGTTAGAAACAAAATTTAGGTTTATATTTTAGTGCTAATAATATATAATATGTAAATAATAAAACAAAATTATAAATAATTATGTTTTGCATATTAATATATTGAGAGGTAACTGATTTATTTCCTACATGACTACATTTTGAGCTCCATTCACTAAGCAAAATAAGGGAATGAGGCTCTCATATTTTCATTGTACTTTAATTACCGATATGTTAGATAAAATACAATATATATTTTCGTTGTAAGTGTGTTATCTATACGTTTGATTCATAGAATAAACAACTTAAAGGAATAAATGTTTTTGTACTTTGTGTTTTAGTTCCGTCACTGAAGAGCGTTGAACTGAATATCACCAAAGTTGGAAGATTGCAAATGGGAGCTTATCTATGCATAGCTTCCAACGGAGTTCCTCCTTCAGTTAGCAAGCGCATTGTACTCAATGTCAATTGTAAGTGATTAATGCGAGATTTTGAAAATTGTTATCAATTTTAAGGCCTAAACATTTTCTGACTACTTGCTTCTATTTCATCTAATAACTAAACTACTAATTCATATATATTCTGTACACAATTCTGTAGTCCTGAAAGAAAGAACATAAGTCGGTATTTTATTTTTCATCGGAAAGGTGAAGTTTTGTTGTAGCAATTAGGCAAGTGTGAAAAATTCGACCTGTCCGCCTCCCAGACTCGGGATCTCCTGGTTCCCAGCCAGTTGTTATACCATTTGAGCAAAGTATTTTGGGGCTGAGGATTTACACTTGCGTAAGAAAGGTTTTCATAGTTATATTAAGAAACTTTACCATGAGATTCTAAGTGTCGGGGCGCTCATGTCTGTTTATACGGACGAAAACCAAACTTTTATAATCACATATCAAGTAGTATTATACTTTGGGTTATTCACATGCACAGCATGGAAGCTCTGCATGGAAACAACCTCTCCGCTGTAGGCCTGCAACTAATTTGATACGAAGAAAGGAATCTCATTACAGTGATAATCGTTTGTGTCGTTATAGTGATTGAATGTACATTACAGTGAGTGAATCGTTGTTGTCATTACAGCGATAATTATGCACGTGTTAAAAAAATCTACCCGTCCATTTCTTCTTCACACTTGCCGACGGGTACGGACGTTGTCATGTTCTAACAACTTAACATGTCAAAACAACTATTTTACTTAAAAGTTCTGGGCACTTCTAATTTATTGCCTGATTTCAAATGCCCACAGTTTAAATGCCCCGAGTTCATGTTATCACTTCGGTTCAGAAACTCAATCTATAGCGGATCCTGATATCAAATTACCGTCATCATATGGAACATTGTTCCATTTTAGATGCTTCTAAGCGGAGTTTACCTGGAAAACGTCTATCAAGTTTAAGCAATATTTTCCACTGATTCTGGTATTGATAAGTTCCTTCTACGTAAACCCGTTTCTCTGCTAAAGAACACAGATATCACGTAGTATGTTACACAGATATAGAAATTGTTCACTTTTAATTTCAACGATCAATATATATCACCGTTCGAACATCGTAAAAACACTGAACATAACTTTGCACCACGAATTAAATATGCTTAAAAACATTTTCCCTAGGAGGCATGTAGAACCGACACTTGAATATTACCAAACTCAATTGTCAGTGAGTTAATTTAAATATATTTTATGGTTAGAATTGTATGATCATAACTGACTTTTACTTCAACCTTTGTACACGTATATGACGTCATGACACTGTAACACTTTCGAAATTTCTAAAGACAAAGTTATTCAACATTTGTCAGCTAATGTTTTACAGATTACTTTGGCTTTTTAGCAATATAATTAATTGAAAAGTGTATGGTTTCTCTGTAACTTCTCCCTGAATCAAATGTTTAATCTTGCTAATGTATCGAGAAATACTTCAACATCACTTACACTAATCTAGTAATTGCGTCTTTGTGTAAGTTGATTGGGCTGTTTCGTTGACTCCCAGATATTTTTTTTGTTCTACTTCGGCTAAATCGCATAGGTCACACAGCCGAGGAAATTAAGTGCGTTGTCACTAATTTGAAATGTGCGATAACCAAGGAAATAAAGCGGTATGAACATTTCCAACCTAGAAAAATAGAAAGCTATTTGTTTTTGGCGTAACTTGGAAACTAGAAACAAGGAAAGCAATCGAAAAAGCAGCATCTTCATCAAGGTCGAATTTAGTAAAATATGTAAAAGGGTCGGAGATAAACGAAAAGATATTAATATATTCTGAACTAGCTTTTTTTAATTTTTTAAATAGGTTAAGGATATATTTCATCTTATTAAAGATTCTAGTCCAGATTAAGCCCTGATGGTAATTCTTAAGTGGAACATTTTATTCTTGAAAGAAAACATTTCTAATAAAATATTGCATACGTGAAAGACAGGACATGGTATTTGTTCCAAGTTTGGAAAATTTTTCCACAGATATTACTACTATCTTTCATTGACATACGTGATAAAGTTTGTTAGAGTCTAAATACAAAGTCTGAACGATATAATTAACTCTGCCTTTATGTTAATCCTAGCTTAACCAAGTTTGTCATCTCAGTAATTTATTAATTATACTAAAGGAATTTTAAAACTGCCACAATAGGAAAATTAATCTCATAGTACTTCACTGAAAAAAATAGGAACAGCAAAGATGCAGGTTACTGCTACACTAAGGCGAAATTGACCAGAATTCCATTCGGTATATTTATTCCAGAAATTATTCTCCCAATGAAATTGATACAATTTCCGTTCAAACGCCGCTAAGAGGTAAAACAACCGAATCTCAATCGTTTTCATCTAGTGGCCTTTAAAAAATATTATTGTAAGATATGCGTAATATACTGTATACGTAAGATTTTTGTCTCCATTTTGATTATTCAAATTCCTAAATCGCTTCACTACTACGTTTTAGGACTTCTCTTTCCAGTAGAACCCTCATCAATAGATAAATAAGACTAGGATGCCCAGATTAATGGTGCAGTATCATAAATTTCAGATATGTAGGATTAGTTCCTGACCGTTTAAAAGCGTTGAAATCTTCTTCTACACTCTTCGTGACTATCTTACCATTAACATAAATAGGTAGTACGGGGCTGGGGAAGTCCCTCCCTCCTCAAAAACTGTTCGAAAAACAGGAAAATTAATTTAGATTATATAGCATTAGGTATACCAAAATTTAATGTCGTTTATCCGTAAGAAATGTAATCTTGTTTTTTTTTTACGTTTTCTTTTGTTTTCCGAAGCACATCATTTATTTTTATTCATTGATATGAAAAGAAAATATTACATTTGTTTTTAATAATGAATTACCCTTTCTTCGATATTAATACAAGGTTCACTATTCTCCTGTTTTGTTGAAAACCTGCTGGGTACACTCCAACTTACGTTTGTTGCCACAACAGTTAGGGGTCTCATTCCCGGTGTCTGGCACAGATGTCTTGCGGGTGTTGCTATTGTTGGGCAGTTGTCTCCTGCGCTCGTTGTTATCGCTGGTCTTTGCAGTGATCACGGATCAACAGTGATCCGAAGCGCGTCCGTATATTTCTTAGCATGAAGTAAAATTTTGTCTACTTTTTTGTGTCTGTGGTGTATCAGATGCCTTTTGTTGATTGTTCATAACATCGAACCGCTTCAGAGCCGTACCATGAACCAGTGATAGCAAAGAGCGCAGGAGACAACTTGCCCAACAACAGCAATATCCGCAAGCCATCTGTGCCAGAGACTGAGAAAGAGACCTCTGTGGTGGCAACAAACGTAAGTAGGAGTGTGCCACTGAAGGTTTTCAAGAAAACGGGAGGATGGTGGACCTTATATTAATATTTAGAGACCCCGTATTATAGGTTTAATACCCTTTCTTCGTTTTAATTTTAGGCATCCTTAATTATATTTTATGGTCGCGATTGCTACATTCGCAGCAACGCTGATTAATGAACGGTCCGATCTAAAAATGATACTACTCGTAACCGTTTTTACATCTCCCTAATAGCAGATATTGCTAAATATAATTTTAGAGCATAATTTGCAGTTTTAATTATCGGTTTACCCTGGGTTATACTTCCTTAGGCATTTTTCTACTCTTTATTTTAATTAAAATAATGAATACAGTGATTCTGATGTCATATAAGAACATTGTTTAAGCTTAATCAATGCTAAATAAATAATTTCAGAAATTGAATGTTCCTGATTACAGATGGATAACAGATCAATTTCAAAAATGCAACTAAATTAAAAGTGGCCGAGTGATTAGCGCGCTTGGCTACTGATCTAAGGGACCTGGGTTTGAGCCCCGGGTAAGGCATGGATGTTGTGCTGTTTTTCTGCTGTGGTCCTGCCATCCTCACAGACCTTCTACTATGGCATATAAACTGACAGGCTCCTGTCAGACCTCTGTGGCAAGCAGCTGCTTGAGGGGGTATTTATTTATTTATTTATTTATATCTCTGCTGGTGAATATGGGAAGCTGGTTTTAGCAGAAAACTAATTTGTCATTTTCTCTGCATTCTCTAATGGTTCAAATTCTAAGAAATGGATGATTCAGAAAATGCCAATGCTGCCATTTCATTAGTATTTTTGTAACATAAAAAATAATTTTTACTGAAAAGAAGACCCCCCTTGTCCCCTTCTCACCGAGAGCAAGGTGGGGGTTTGCAACAATAATTTTCAACGCTGGCGCATTTGGGACTGGAACCTGGGAACTGCAGATTACGATCCAAACTCTCCCCCCCCCCTCAATTTCAACGCTAACATATCATAATATATATAAACAGAAATGCATACCGCTAAACCATTTTATAAATCGTCCTATTACTGCCTATAGCATACTTAAAACTTCATAATTAATTGATACTAAATTAAAATCTTAATAATTAATTGTAATAAATTTGGCTGTTCTGATTGAGATTTGAATCCAGGTCTCCCAGTACTATGCTGGGCATCATAATCGCTAGACCACCAGAAGCTGACCATTTCTCCACCTGAGTCCGAATCCCAGTCAGGACAACTCATTATTTTAAAACTAATTATTTCAAGTGTTTCTTTTCTACAGAATGTTTCCCTGTGATACTTTATTACTGAATTATTTATATAACGCTGTGAGCGTGAGTGACAAATATTACTACCATCATATATGGCGGCTTGGTGCCTCATTCGTGATAATAGGTGGCGCCACTAATGAATCAACAAAATTGCAGTAATGCTTTTATGTCATTTGGTTGGAGGAATTGTCAGCTTCTGGTAGTCTAACAGTTATAACGCCCGTCATAATTCTGGAAGACCTGGGTTCTAGTACCAGTCAGTTCAACTAATTGTTTCTTGTATACAAGGCATTATTATATGATATTTTATTGCTAAAATCTTAATGATATTTGGAGTGAAAAATAGCAGAAATAATTCTTAGAAACTTGCGTGTTTTGTAGTAACATCATAAGAGAGAGAAAAATGCCGACGGCGCTGATTTTAAATTACTAAAAATTAATCGAAAGGTCATCAAATATCATTAAATCATAATATCAATTTTTTTCGCAATTATCAATAAAAAGTAAGAAGATAAATTGTTTCCTTTGATTATAACTTCAAATACAAGGAAACAATTTAATTTTCCTTTACACTTAGTTTTTATTCACAATTTGGACAAAAAAACTGAAATTTAGGTTATTACTCAGGTTATTACTGCCTATAGCATACTTAAAACTTAATTAAAAGTCTTGTCTACAGAATGTTTCCCTGTGATACTTTATTACTGAATTATTTATATAACGCTGTGAGTGTGAGTGACACGTGTGAGCAGTATAACGCTGTGAGAGTGAGTGGCTTTACCTCCCATTAGTTAGTTATAATTAACCACCAAACAATTCCCATTAGACGTATGGCGGCCTTTCCAAGCCCAACGATGCCGCATTTTGTCAGAGGGCAGAACTGGTCTTAGCGGAGTTAAATATCGAAGAGCATATAATGTAATTATTATAACATCGGTCAGCTCGAGCCTTAATTCATCTCTAGTGGGTAGCCATGGTGATATAGCTGACATGTATAGTGACGACATAGAGTGAGGAAGCATCAATCAATAGTAAATTCACAGATTACCTGTACACATAGAATGTAAGAAATAATTTGGCAGAAAAAAATCCATTCAATTCACAGCGGAACTCCTTTTTTTCTGGTCAAATTATATAAAATTAAGGTAAGGGAAGGTTTTGACTCAGGCCTCCCTGGACTCTAATTTTTCTAGCTTGAAATAATGATACAATAGACTCTCTATTATCCGGGATCCGATTAACCAGGATGTTGAAAAATAATGTATACCTCAAAATAATATTGACTACGAAAAAGCGGCCGTTAAAGTACGATGCGGCAATAAAAGATTTCACGCAGAGAAATATTCGCTTGAAGGCGAATGAAGGGAAAAAGCAAAAAAAAAAATAAATAAAGCAAGGACATGCTACGATATTTTCTAAACCTTTTGAAGGTTTTGTGCGTTTTATATGGATGGTGGATTTACCAGGAATTCGATTATCCAAATTTTAAGCACAACCACTCTTCTTCAAAGGTTCTGAAATGAACAGTGCCTAGATTGTCTGAAAAACAAGCTGTGATTTTATTTTACCTAGAGCAAACCAATACTCCCCTTCTCTCTGTTGTCATCTTCCATCCCCCCATACATACACATAACTCCCACTCCTCGCGGATTTCGCAGTGACAAGCCATAAAACCATAAAGGCTACTGCTACGCTACTACACTATGGGGAGCTCACAGGCAGTGCTAAAATCCCGCATTGCCCTCGGTCAGTAGGGGACACAGTTGGGATTGAAAAGGCCGTTATCCTTCGGATGGAACGTTAAAGAAGTGACCCTGTGTACGGGAGAGCCATACTCTGTGCACGTTAAAGAATACGCTGGATGGCTTTGAGATAGGAGGTTACCATCTGTCTCCTAGCAGCTGTCCAATGGGTCCTTTCCCTCCAATCATTTATGAGCCCTCGGGGTCGTCATGGCCTGGTCATTTAGCCCATTGTGTGCAAAAAAGTTATGCTTAAAGGTAAAACAACCCAACCCGAAGTACACGGACAGACACCACGTGTTTGAGTCTTCCATCCCTTAAACTGGGAAAGTACATTTTCTCCAACTGCCAAGTTTCGATGGAAGGCTTACTAGTATAGCATTATGTTGTATAAGTAAAATATATAACTAAATAGTGAAGTTCTAAAACCTGGAATGAGCTTTTCTCAAAAATAATCAAATGTTACTTATAAAATTTTGATTTTCCCCGTTTCATGTACGTTTCCCTTCCCTTCTGTCATTTAAATTTTCCAAGAAGAGTAGGTTCTCTAGCTCCTTCCCCGAGATCTCATCTTTGTGCATATTTTTCTCATAATTTATTTCAGATGCAAAATGTTATTTTCAGAAACTGCTATCTTGTACCAATATATGTCGATGTAGTTTAATTGCTCAGATAATTTACACAATTCCAGTATTTGTGTAAGTTCTTTGAATCATGGAGTTATCAGAAGTATTCATCTAATGCTTCTAGGTAGTCTTGCTTTTGTTCCACAGCTATCGGTCCTCTCTTCTTCGCGGACGACGGGTTGAAGAGGTTTATTTATTGGATTACAAGCCACAATGGCACACTCTACTAGAAGAAAGAAAACGTGTTCGCAGATCTAACGTGAACGTCTGGCTCTACTCAAGACCACGAGGAGCAAAGGAGACGCAAGGGATTTCTTTTATGAAATACTCTTCTGCTCCTTTTATGGGGAGATCAAAATAATTACTCAGCGTTGCATACAGTTATCAACTATTTGAATGACTGGAAAGTATACTTTGTGGTGGTTAGCAAAATATTGATTGCTTATTAGAATATTGATTCCTAATATAAATAAGGACTAACATAAAATAATGGGCAGCATCGGAGTATGGCAAATTAATAACAGAAAATTAGTTTCGAGGTGCAAGATCTAAAACATGGGAAAAGGAGATAGAAAGAAAATTGCCAGTTATTACTTGCTATGATAGTTAATGAAAGAAAATTTAATAAAATTAAATAACGAGCATGGGTTGAGTTATTTTACCTCTGAGCGGTCTTTTTGTGTACACAATGGGTTAAATGATCAAATCAAAAAGACCAAGATGCTCAAAGTTGGGGTAGGGTAAGGAGACCTACTGGACATAGGTAAATACATGGATGAAAGCATTCCAACAATGATGGTGCAGATGGTGTGAATCTTTAACGAGCACACGGAGCCTCGGCTTTACCTCCCATTAGACGTATGGCGGCGTTTCCAAGCCCAACGATGCCCCATTTTGTCAGAGGGCAGAACTGGTCTTAGCGGAGTTAAATATCGAAGAGCGTATAATGTAATTATTATAAAATAAACATAAATCACCCAGGTATCACATTAAAATCAGTATCAAGTAAAATGTATTATACATTTGTAAAACTGAAATTATGAATGTGGTATTTTAATTGTTAGCAAATGAAGTAATGAAATGACGAAGGGTGCTACGAATATTGTGATCTACATATAGGTGTGACGCAAGGAAAAAATTGTGAATATGGGTATTCCTCATCAGGCCCGGATCTAGAAAAAATATCGAGGGGGGGGGGGGGTGCGGAAACACAATCGAGCTGGAAAAATGTAGGGGAGGGGAGCAAGATATCGGATTTACAATGCATTATAACATTTTCCCCTTCGTTTCTCAGGTCTTTAAATTATTTATTGAAAATTGCATGAAATATAAATAAGTTTAATAATTTTTGCCTGTATAAAACCCTTACTATCATTCTGATAGGGTTAATTATCTATAGAATATGGGTTAATAAGTGTAGCTTCCATCTTCTGCATTCTGCATAATGGTTCAGATTTGTGGCCTGATTGGTTTTTTAGCGGAGTTACTGAGTAATATTTAACAATAATAGGAGGATATAAATATGTTGCTTTAAAATCATTTAATTAACTAGGAAAATGCCCTAAGACATGAATAGTGTAGGGTAAGCACAGTAACTAAAGGGATGCGCATATGACAACTGACATTTCGGCACTTCTCATATATGATAGGTCAATGTGTTATGAATCACTTGTTAGATTGTTTAGAGTAACCTTATTAATGTCGTAAAAATACGTTTATATTTTACTTACAAATATTTGTTTAATTATAACAGAAATATAACTTCTTTTGTTTCCATGGACCCTTTACAATAGCAGTTTTTCTGAATTAATTATGAACATGCTTTTAATTTATTCTAATGAAACATTTACCGTGTATGTGGAATGAACATAGGGCTATAAGGTCTTAACCCCATAACATCAAAATCTTTCATGTAAAAGCGATTGTTTTGAATAATTTTCTCTCTATCTCACGACAACGTGTGTTGTTTGCCCCATAAATGCTTAAGTGGGATATTTGGAATTCAATGCACTCCTGCTAGCTGTAATTATTTAATGTATGAAGAAAATTATTTAAACATACCTCTTACTATGCACGGCCTTTTGCCGACCCCTGCTATCATCCTCAGATAGGTAGTTTGCATTGTGGTGTTGATCTCCTGGAGTTTTGCCTCATCTCGGGAAATTCCCTTTAATGGTAAGTTTCATTATTATACTTTGCACAGAGCTACAGAATCATTACATAAATTCCATCTTATGCCAACGGAAGGTCAAATTAAAAATGTAATAGCTTATAGAGTAACCTTTTTATAGGAATGTGTTTGAAAGTAATTAAAGATCTCATCTATTTCATCTAAATCTAGACTTAGGGCAAGATTCATTTAATATTTGAAACGTTATGGACGCTGTAATACTTTAGATCAAACATTGCCATTCATAAGAATTTATCTAAGAAGCTAATCGGAACACAAGTGATAATTGTTTTTATCAAGTCTATTATTCAATATATGCAAGTTTTATTTCAAGCTTCATTAATTTATAAGAAACGTTTAAAGAAGTACAAGTTTTAAGGAACAGTGACACACAATGTTTAATATTCAACTGCAATAACTCTTGAAACACTGAACTAAATACACTGGTCAACGCACAAAAAGGCTTTGAAATGAAAATAGCTAATCTTTACTAATTTCGAGCTGACCATTACCTTGTTAAAAGTGTGTTGCAACTTAAACTTAAAAAGTGTTGTGCTAGTGTTAAAAAATTTACTTTTAATACTGAAGCTCTGAAAGATCCAGTTATAGCCAAAGCTTACCATGATAGGTTACTTAGTCGTTATGACAGTCATGGTTTGCTTACTACTGAAGTTGAGGAAGAATGGGATCATTTTAAACAGGCTTTTTTGGACACTAACAGTACTCTTTTAGGACAAAAGGAGCAGAAAAGACAGAATTATCTGAGTGATAAGGCACTTGAGCTTATTTCGGAAAGAAAGAACTGCAGGAATGTCTTTAAGATCAGTTAGCTGCTGATAAGAATCTTTGGCTTGATGGTTTGGCTGACAAAGCCGAGGAAGCAGTTAGACAGCACAACAGCAGAGAGCTGTACCAGAGAGTTAATGTTTTGTGTGGTAGAAAACGGACAGGCATACAAGGATTGAAGGATAAATAAGGTAAGGTTATAGAAGGTGAGGATTCTGTCATGGCTAGGTGGGCTGAGCATTTCAGTGATGTTCTAAACAATGTAGTTAGTTCTACTCCAATTGTTTGCAATGATGATAGATGCATTGGTGGCTTTAATGTTCGCCCTATAACACAATCTGAAGTTATTTTGGCTGTTTCTAAACTTAAAATTCATAAATAACCAGGGGTAGATGAAATTACTACGGAAGTGCTTAGAGCTGAGAATGTTTCGGTTACCACTTGGATGACTGAAATTCTGAATATCTTTTATGATAAAGGCATGGTTCCTAAGGATTTTATCAGAGCTATTTTTATCCCTATTTTCAAAAAAGGTGATCGCAGTTCTTGTGATAACTATAGGGGTATCACTCTACTCTCTGTTCCAGGTAAAGTTCTTTCCATGATTGTGCTTAATAGAATTAAGAATCTGGTTGACAGTCAATTGCGTGATGAGCAATGTGGATTCAGAAGTGGTAGGGGATGTGTGGATCAGATATTTCACTTAGGCACGTTCTTGAGAAATGTTTAGAGTTTCAGAAACCTTTGGCTGATAGCTTTGTTGATTTCAAAAAGGCTTTCGACTCTGTTGATCATCATAATTTGTGGTTGATTGTGAGATCATATGGTATACTTAACAAGTTAGTTAACATAATGAAAGCTCTCTATAATAACACTGAGTCGTGTGTGAGAGTTGGTAAGGCTTATAGCAATTGGTTTAGCATTACTTGTGGTGTTCGACAAGAGTGCATTTTGTCCCCTTTTCTCTTTAGTTTGGCTATTGATTATGTTATGCGAAATTCACTTCAAGGGAAAAATTTTGGCCTTAAATGGGCTGGAGGTACGAAAATTTCTGATTTAGATAATGCTGATGATTTAGCCCTTTTGGCAAATGATGTTGATGAGATGAACTCTTTCATTCGAGCTGTTGATGAGACTGGTAGTAGAGTAGGTTTGGTTATAAACAGAGAGAAAACTAAAGTGATGAAAATTGGTCAGGCAGGCTGTGATTCAGTTAATCTGAATGATTGCAGTCTTGAGCAGGTGTCACAGTTTAATTATCTTGGGAGCTATGTAACAGATAATGGTGATGTGCGGCATGAGATTAACAGACGAATAGGGATTGCTGCCGGGACTTTTAAGAACCTATGGAGAGTGTGGAGAAATAGGCGTATACACCTAAAGACTAAAATTAGACTGTATAATAGTTTGGTTCTTTCTAGGGTTAGTTATGGTAGTGAAACTTGGACACTTTGTAAACAAGATAAGAGGAAATTAGATGCTTTTGATTCCAGATGCTTAGCAGTATCTTGGGCATTAGGTGGTTCAACTTTGTAACTAATGATGAGGTTAGGCAAATTAGTTTGCAACCTCCTTTAAGCAGCATATTGTGCAGAGAGAGACTCCGTTGGTTTGGCCATGTTGCCCGTATGAATAATTATAGATTGGCGAATAGGGTTATGAACAGTGTGCCTAAAGGCCTCAGAAAGAAGGGGAGACCTAGGATGCGGTGGGCTGACAATGTCAAACAGGACCTTGTTAGAATTGGTGTGCAGTGGCCAGATGCAGTAGATGTAGCTCAGGATAGACTTGCTTGGAGAACTAAATTGCACGGTCTGGTTGGACCTCCGTAGCAAATTTGTCGTTTGGCTCTTGTTTAGGAGAGACAGAGATGGTCATGTATAAACGACTCAGTCCTCATTGAGTACATAGATAACCATTTCGCAATGTTGTATTTTGAATTGCATCAGCCCGCCAAACACACAACCCCCTGAGATATTGCATCATTGTCTGATGCAATGTAGTTGAGTCATGACATCACGGTTTTACGATCGCGGAGAAAAGACGTTACAATCTTTAGTTATAAGCGACGTCTCGTAGGGCGAGCAAGTCTTTTGAGCGACTCCCATTTATCCCAGAGTCATAAGTACAAGTGATTCTTGCAGTTTTAATCCAGAAGTAGTGATGCCTCGTAACTGTGTTAATAGTGCAGATACATTTTGTCAAATTTGTGGGAAGGTGAAGTTTGCAAGCCAGAAAAGGGCCCTCACTCCAATAGCGAAAGCGGCGTATGAGTTTTATTTTCGATACAAGATAGGGAACTAGGACAAGTCATGGGCCCCACACATATTCTGCAGAACGTGTGCAAGAAATCTTCCGAAGTGGCTGAAAGCGAAAAAGTGCCGATGCCGTTTGTTGTTCATATGATTTGGAGAGATCCCAGCAATCACGTAAATGACTGCTACTTCTGCATGGTTCCACCTGTTTCTGGAGGCATCACAAGGAAAAATAAGTGGAGAATAGCGAAACCGAATATGCAACCTGCTCTCCTACCAGTTCCGCACGGCAAAGGCCTTCCCATTCCCGAACCTCCAAAAGAATTTTCCATCGATTCAGACGATGAGGAGGGAGGCGAAATGACGTAGGGTTCTCCACAGCCTTCGGTGTCTAATGATGATCCATACGTCTGCCACTGTGCGTCATCTGCGCCACACTTTCTCACCGAGGAAGAAATGAACGATCTTATTCGCGATCTGAAACTGTCCAAGCCCAATGCAGAGTTACTTGGGTCAAGACTTAAACAATAGATTCTTCTCAAAGAAAATATCTGAGTGACTTCGTTTCGAACTCGTTATGAGCAGTTTGCACCTGGCTTCAGAAAGGAAGATGACCTTATGTTCTGCTCCAATATCGATGGCCTGATGAATGCCCTTGGAATCAAACATGACACTCAAGAATGGCGACTATTCATAGACTCCTCGAAATTGAGTCTTAAGGCGGTGTCGCTGCATAATGGAAATCGACTTTCATCCATTCTGGTCAGACACGCTGTCTATATGAAAGAAACCTACGGCAATTTAAAATAGCTGTTGAACTATCTTCAATACAGCAAGTATGGCTGGCATCTCTGCTGTGACTTGTAGCTAGTGACTCTGTTGATGGGTGTGCAGCTGCGATATACGAAGTACTACTGTTTCTTATGTGAATGGAACAGCCAAGTAAATACTTTGCACTACGTGAAGTGAAACTGGAACTCAGAAGAAATCTCTGAAAGTTGGAGATAAGAATGTGGAACATCCAGCACTGACAGAAACGCACAAAATCCTGCTACCATCCCTATACATCAAACTCGGTGTTATGCAGAACTTCGTAAAAGCCACGGGCCGGACTACATCAGCTAAGTACTTGGCTGACAAATTCCCTCGACTCAGCAAAGAAAAAATTAAAGAGAGTTTTTGTGGGTCCTCAGATCCGCGAGCTGTTCAGACACCAGATGTTCGACAACCTGCTTCAGGGTGACGAGGTAAAGGCTTTTTTTCTTCTTCGAGAAAAGGCGTTTCGTCTGGTGTCAACTAAATTTCTCGAGATTGTCAGGGCTGACACCTGCAAGAAACCGGTTAATGACATGCTATCTCTGCATCACAAACTTGGCTGCAGTATGTCCTTAAAGTCAACTTTCTCCATTCCCATTTAGATTTCTTCCACGACAACTGTGTCATGGTTAGTGATGAGCACCGTGAACGTTTTCACCATGACATTGGAACGATGGAGAAACGATACCAGGGAAACTAGTCCACTTCAATGTTGGCTGACTACAGTTGGACGCTCGCCAGATGATTCTGAGCAGCTGAAGAAGCAACGGGTAAAGTGACGTCGATAGTAGAAGCGGAGTTTTGCCGATACATGTCATATGCACGTATTATACAATTATATAAGAAACTATTGTGGATTTCTGAGAAATCCTAGTCAATTTTGAATTTTCATTGTTGTTCAGTTTGGGTTGGGTTGTTTTACCTCTGAGCGGCAATTTTTTGCACACCATGGCCTAAATGGCCAGGCCACAAGGACCCCGAAGGCTCAGAGAAGGTTGGGTGAGGGGACCCACTGGAACAGCTGTTGGGAGACAGATGGTAGCTTCCCGTCAAGGCCATTCAGCGTGTTCTATAACGTGCACAAGGTATGACTCTCCCACACACGGGGCCACGGCTTAACGTCCCATCCGACGGACGGCGGCCTTTCCAAGCCCATCGGTGTCCCCTACTGACCGTGGGCAGGGCGGGAAATTTTGCGGAGATAAATCTCAACGCTGACCCAGCTCGGACTCGAACCTGGGAACTACAGATTGCGAGCCTGGCGCGCTATCGACTGAGCCATCCCCGCCCCTTTGTTGTTCAGCACCTTGAAATATTTAAGAAATGGCTATTTTTATCTCAAAGGCATGACTTTTATTAAACATTCTTGCCCAGTGATATTGCTGAAATTCCAAATAAAATTTTGTTAATTTCATTAAGATTTCTCATTATGCTATTCTCATTCCATCAACAAGTGTATTATTTTAAAGCTAAGCTTTAAATTTGTCTTCTCATTGACACAATATTGAAATTCTCAAATGATTTGGTAGTACGTCTCTAATAGAGGTAAAGTGTCAGATCCCTTTTTGTATCCCCATTGGGAAATTTACCCTAAAATAATCCGCTATGGTCTTCGTTGTGAAACATTGTCACTATTACAAAATGTTTTCTTCCCATTGTATTTTCCTTTTAATTTTCTCAATAGTAGAATTGGAACGGTGTTTTCAGGCAGACTAGTAATATAAATTTAAACAATTAATAAATTTGTCCTCAAGCAGTTGCTTTCCACAGAGGTCTGAGAGAATCCTATGAACATAATTATGTCATAAAAAAGGTATATGAAGAAATCGATATTTCAACAGAAGGGCAGCATAAGAAAGGAAGCTTCTTGCTTCCAACCCGGGTCTCTTTGATGAGATACAGTACACTACCCACTAGGCCACCTAAGAGTCACTGCATAATATAGAAGAATCTTCAGATTAGAGAATTGCTTTGCAATAAATTGCTCTTCTTAATTCAGTTTTCTCTCTGTGGTTTTTAACATCATATTTAATTCCTCGTGAGAACCTGATATATGGTATTTAATGACTTATATAAGTGGAATTGTGCTTATGAATTCAATTATTAACTGTTACGATTTTTGATTTCTATGTAAATTCTGTTTCAGTATTAATATATGTATTTCATTGAAATTAATATTTTTTTCTAATATGTTTTCTGTATGTAATATATGAGAGTACAATGTTCTATTTATTTCTTCAGTTGCCCCTATGGTGTGGATTCCCAATCAGTTAGTAGGAGCTCCCGTAGGTACTGATGTCATACTGGATTGCAATCTTGAATCTCATCCACCATCTGTAACCTTCTGGACTCGTGAAGGCGGTGTCATGGTGCTCTCTAACCACAAATACGACAGTGTGCTCATGCCCTCGCCTCTCTACAAAGTGCAGATGAGACTCAGGATAAAGAACTTACGTCCTGAAGACTTTGGATCTTATACGTGCGTTGCCAAAAATTCTTTGGGAGAGACTGAAGGAACCATACGATTATACGGTAACTAGCAACAAATATTATTATTAATAATAGAGGAATGGTTTTTAAGATTGAGCATATTACAACGATGGAAAACTATAATTTTATTTTCAAAAGCACTTTGCAAAATATTTCTTCAATGTCAATGCAATTCTTTACGGATTCTCTGCAAAGCTCAATTTCGTAGTCCAAAAGCAGTTCGTGAAATCTCTAGACAACTGAAAACGAACTATGATAATCTCTGGATAACTGACAGAAAACCGTCTGTGAACAACGATGAGAGTTTGAAGATGGGTCACTGGAAAGAGCTATATTTATTTATCTAAATGTGAGAGAGATCAGAGATTTTTTTAATGTAATATTCTGATTCTATATTCTGAATTTTTTGAAAAACCAAAAAACGGTTTTCCAGTGAAACGTATACTTTGAGGAATTCTTCTGTGTAATAAAATATGATGTCAAAAAGAATTAACTTAAAATATTTAATTTCTCGGTTTGCAAATTTTTAAATTAATCTAAATCGAATTGATTTGTTCTTCCTCTGAAGCAGGCCTTTTTCTTTGCACACAATGTACTAAATATCCAGGTTGCAAGGAACCCAAGGGATCAGAGTATACTGGAAGAAGGGGACTGATAAACAACTGTTAGAAGACAGATAGTAGCCGTCCGTCAAATGTTAGTTCATTGCAAATATTTAGCTTAAATACCAAATGAATAAAACTGCTTCAATATCACAATCAGCATTTGTGAAATCCTGCTATAGCAAAGTGTTCAAAATTTGTGTCACTATATTTTAAAAGCTTTTGTAAATAAGCATTCTCCGCTAAACAAATATTTTTGCCAAGTTTAATTAGCACTCGCACGATCGCTTATGACAGCGGAGAAGGGGAGTAATTTACCACGAAAATAATGCAACGAAGAAAATCAAATAAGCGTTTATGGATCTAGCTAGGAGTTGTGTAAGCTTCAGATCAATGCAAAGTTTGTGTTCTCGATGCAAATTGCACACAGAGATAATAACATAAATATTTATTTAACTCAGAAATGGAAATGGGAGACGTGTGGAATCGGATACCATAAATATTTGCATTCTGTGTGAAAGGAAATTTAGAAGTGTTCAGTCACTTAAGTAATTTGTCTAGATAGAAGGTTTCTGAACGTTGGGTGCGCAATTAAAAGTCACTTTTTTATTTAATTTTTACTGATAAGCGGATCATATCAATCTGTTTTGCTCTTAAATGGGTTGTTTAATGCGAAAACGGTAGTTGATATGAGAAAAATACTGGAAATTAATCATTAAAGAAAAAGATGTAATACACTCTTCTGACGAGAGGGATTTTCAAAACACTCTTCACGTAGCGGTATTCGCGACTCTCTTCAAAACGCTCAAGTTTACGAAGTGAAGAGATTTCATAGATCTACCTATTAATTGATTATCATCGATTGGAATTACATGAAACTCATTATGGAGATCAGTTATTTTTTCCGAAATATTTAATAACAAAGAAAAAACGAGTAAAAATTCTCGGCTAATTGTTAGATAAAAAAAAACCCAGAATTAATTCGTATACTTCGTCAAATGATTGCTTGGTGATTATTATTAAAAGTCAATGAAATTCTAAAGACAACAATATGATATCGAAAAGTTAAGATATCTTTTTTTAGTGTCGACGCAATTAATCTTACATTAACTCTCTCCAAAATCATTTTTTATTATTATTTTATTGTCTCTTATATATTTTCCTTTGTATCGATAGCATATTACATTAGATAATTTTTATTTCGAAATCAAAGTATATGGTCATATTATGCTGGAAATTATTACAATTCAAACAATGATGGTATCTTTCAAAAGAGCTCGCACCCTTACCTCAAAAGGATCATTAAAATAATACTTTCCTCATTATACTTCTACCCTCTCATTATGGTGTTATACATATCATAACATACCAAGTTCCAGGACATATGAAGATACCTCAGCCTAAAACTTTCAAACCACATGCTAAACTTTGAAGATTCATTACTATCTATAGTCAGGTTAAAGTTAATTATTTCTTTAAGGCAAAATTTGCAAAACTTTAAACTATGCGAGAGAACTGATTTGAAATTCTGCATCGAATAAAAAAAAAGCACTTACGTGTAATACTTCCTGAACTCGTTATACCTCAGATTAAAACTACGTAAAAGGAATTACCGAAAGTCTAGGGCTGCGCCTTGTAAGTTCCCGTCACAGCGCTGAGGGGCTGCCAACTGCAACGGGGTGGATTACGTTTTCTCCAAACAAACTGAATTTCACTAATGCCTTCTCTGGTAGCAAAGGTCTTCGCGGCGGGTTGGTGTGGTTTCTTTATCCTTTAGTTTCGGAGATAATTGAGTTTCGTACTTACTTAAGGCCTCAGTGAAGCTGAGTGATTAGACCTTCGGGACTTCTTGGCTCCAACATGAAGGCACCTTGTTGCTTTGAAGGTGGATCGTGCGCTACTTCCACCTGATGACTCTGTCGCATCCTTGCAAATATTTAGGATGGAGACGTCTTCCACAAGTGACAGCCAAAAGCAACGTTCTTCTTGTTGATATGAGGTGATAGTGTGGAAACTAAAGATCTGTGAACAAATTTTCCTAACCAAAGCTGTTCTTGATAATTCCAAAGATCAGTTTCAGCAGTAACAATAAGTCTGAAGTCACATTGTGCACGTTACCGTGAAAATCTTGATTTTAATGCAGATAATATTACTTAATTAAATGTAGATCACGATTTTTCTGCTTCCTGCTAATGTCGTCCTTCATTTGGTTCGTCAAAAATGAAGTAAAATATCTACACTGCCACTCTTACTACTGCAAGGCTTCTGAATATAAAAAGAAGCTTGTGGTTTAATCTATTGTCCTTTCTTTAACTTTCAAAAGCAGATGCCAAAATAATTAGAAGCTAAAACCATTTAATTTTGTAGCTCCACTCAATTTCATCATTTCGTTTAGATTTAGGGAGGAAGAGCAAGGCAAAAATTAATCAGAGGAACTATGTCATCGTACAAAATGTTCTTTTCTGTCAGGATTTATCTCTGATCCATATTACAATCCCTCCATATGTGAACTCAAGAAATACATTTCTCAAAGGCAAACCTGAACTTTCATATTTGCTTTTATATTTAAACTGTGAAGAGCCTACGTCAATGTGCCCTCTCTGTGCTAATGGAGAGATTTCGGCAATCAAATCAGCTACTGATAAAGTTTCTTTTACTTTAACAGAGAGGACTAGTATAGAAGACAAGTTAAGGTCATTCAAATAAGTATTTTAAAGTCAAAGCATCATTTATTTATTTATTTATTTATTTATTTATTTATTTTACATTACAACAATGGGAAGTCCTTCCACAGGCTTACCCATAAATATGTGAGGTTACAAATGATAAAACACATTTTGAGGAAAGAACAATATCGGTATTTTGTATTATTACATAATGTTTAAATTTCGCTCCGGAACGGTTTGTAAAAAAGTAGTCAAATTATTTTGTATTTTTACATAATAATTAAATTTCGCTCCGTGTCGGTATTGAAAATAGGTTGTCAAATAATAATTTTGTATATTTGCTTTTATTTAAATTTTCCACAGTTGCCTAATTAGCCATTAAAGGCTATATATTATTATAAGATGATAAAACTCGAGTTTTATTCCCAATATGATTTTTAAACCATCAAACAATAATATAAAATGTTAGATAAGTTATATACACAATTTTAGCAATTTCGCGTTTGCAGCTCTTTGTTCCGAAAACATATTTAATCCTCTGAATTTTATTTCTGCCAAGCCTAGGTATACACAGATGTTTACCTTTATTCTCTGAAGCAATCGGATTTTTAAGAAATCATTAGCTCCTAAATTTATATTAGCAAAATTTGTACCCATCCAATATCCATTTCTTGTCTGGTAATATCCTAAAATTCGTTTCTTAAAATTTTTATTTGAAGTATTTTTATCATTTTCATTAACCATATTTTATTAAAATATTTTATCATTTTTTTCCTAATTAAGTGTTATCATTGATATAATTTGCATAATTAAAAGTTGATGATTTTTGTTAAACCTTCTTTCTAAAAAACCTGGTTGTGTTGTATATAATGATTTTTTTTTTACAAAAACACTGTACATGTTTACAGTCATCGTTAAAAATAAATAACAGCATTAATAAGAAAAGTACGAATCGAAATGAAATATAAACATCATGAAATCAACCATCATATAAGATATATTTGGCAGAACACGAGAGAAGTTTAACTATACCGTGAGTCAAAATGCAGTGCAATATCCAATAATAAAAAGAATAGAAAATTTTTAAAAGATGAAAGGACCAGCTATTAGAACTCAAAAGAACTCAAATAAGAGCAGTGTTTTATCATTTAAAGAGAAAATTTAAAAGTTATAGTAGCGCAGAGAAAGAAAGGAATTTACTAGAATTTATAGAAATATTGGATTCTAACGGATAAAAAAATGTGATATCATGTTGCTAAACATGTTTGAAACAGGAGGAAACTTAAAAAAAAGAGAAAAAAACTCAAATAGAAAGAGAGAGAATCCATTAAAGGAAATGAAACCTGTGATGAATTAAAGCACAGATTTTTTTTAATTTCTTTCTATTGAAGCGAAAACTATCTTTAACGTACTGTTGAAAATCGTTATCTGTAACATTCTTTTCGTTAATAAACCGTTTCATACATTTTGTGATTAACTGTTAATTGGTTCAATCATCAAAAAATTATACATAGCATGTTAATCTCGTATCGTTCTATTTATATGAAATGAATTTTAGAGACTATTCAACTGACTCTTTGACGTATATTCTAAATGTCTCCTTTAAGACGGAACCACCAATACACGTCCCATCAGAGAAGAATGACCTTTGAAATTGTATGATGGGACATTTCAGAGTGCTTTAATCATTTCAGCATTTTATCATAAAAGAGCAGAAAATTAAATCCCAATGCAGTCATTGTTGGCGTTCAAACTTGCGGGCTCGAAATGAATTTGAACCTGTCAAGCAGTAAAGAAAGACAGTCATATGTCGGCGCTAAGCCAGGCCAAATGTCGAATGCCTGAGCTTTGCTAGTAATAGAGACATCAAATCAGTAGAGCAGTGCTTTCCAACCGGTGGGGCAGTTTTTAATAAGAAAATGGGTCGAGGAATGCTAAATCTATAAACACTTTATTTGTTACGCAAGAAAAACTTGTTCAATATAATGTCAGGAAAAAATACGAATATTTTATATTTATATTTTTATTTGTCCTGCTTCACCTGAACTTAAATTGGTTTTTAATAATTTTGCGTTGTACTTCCAAATCAAATTGTATGAGAAGTATAAGTGCTATAATTCAGAACGTTACAATAAAAAAATTATGTAAATTTGAAATTAAAAGTTTCTGGGAACTAGTGAGTGTATTTTAAGACTTAGAGGGCAACATGAAGAGAAAATTTGATTATTATTTTTGGGGAGATGGGGGGGGTGAAATTTTTTATTTATTCGTAATAAGGAGGCTGAAATGTTCACCTTTAATGATAAAATGATAAAATGACTATGGGAAAATTGAAATACACTGCACGATATAATCTCCACTTTATGCTAATAAAAAGCCAAATTAGAAACTCAATATATTGAGTTATTGCAGTGAGACTGAGGTAAATTAAATATCTAAATCAAGTGTATCAAAGTCTTAATTTCAGCGTTATTTGTCAGTGTTTAAAAACCACGACAGCTAGAATATTTAACTGTAAAAGTTGCCAGACATAATAACACTGGGCAACAAACTTTCATAAAAGTCATGCCTCTGAGATAAAAGTACCCATTTCTTAAATATTTCAAAGTGCTAAACACGAATATGACAATGGAAATGCAAAATTGGCTACGATTTCTGAGAAATCCGCAATAGGTTTTTATATAATAGACTAATACCTACATATGACATGTATCAGTAAAACTCCGCTTCTACTTCCGACGTCGCTTTGCCCGTCGCTTGTACAGCTGCTCAGGATCATCTCTGGCGAGCGTCCAACAGCAGTCAGCCAATATTGAAGTGGACCAGTTTCTCTGGTATCGTTTCTCCATCATTGCAATGTCATGATAAAAAACGTTCACCATGCTCATCACTAACCATGCCGCAGTTAACGGGGATGAAATCTAAATGGGAATGGAGAAAATGAATCTTTATGGACATATTGCAGCCAAGTTTGTGATACTAAGACAACATGTCCTTATCCAGTTTCTTGCAGTTGCCTGCCCTGACATTCCCGAAGAATTTAGTTGACACCAGACGAAATGCGTCCCAATTCTTTTTCTCGTCTCTTTGAAGCAGGTTGTCGAACATCTGGTCACTGAATAGCACGTGGATCTCAGGACCCACAAAAATCCCCTATTTAATTTTCGCTTCGCTGAGTCGAGGGAATTTGTCAGTTTCTTCCAGTGCTGGATGTTCCACATTTTTCTCTCCGAGCTTCAGATATTTCCTCTCAGGCCAGTTTCACTTCACGTAGTGCAAAGTCTTTGTTCGGCTGTCCCATTCACATTAGAAACAGCAGTACTTCGTATATCCCAGCTGCAGAGCCATCAACAGAGCCACTACCTTCAAGTCGCAACAGAGATGCCAGTCATACTTGCTGTATTGAAGCCAATTCAACAGCTGTTTTAGGTTGTCGTAGGTTTCTTTTATGTACACAGCGTGTCCGACCGGAATGGATGGAAGTAGATTTCCATTATGCAGCAACATCGCATTGAGACTCAATTTCGAGGAGTCTGTGAATAGTCGCCATTCTTGAGGGTCATGTTTCATTCCGAGGGCATTCATCAGGCCATCTACATCGGAGCAGAACACAAGGTCATCTTCCTTTCTGAAGTAAGGCGCAAACTGCTCATAACCAGTTCGAAACGAAGTCACTCAGACATTTTCCTTGAGAAGATTCTATTGTTCTATTGCTTGAGTCTTGATCCAAGTAACTCTGCTTTGGGCTTGGGCAGCTCCAGATCGTGAACAAGATCGTTCATTTCTACTTCCGTGAGAAAGTGTGGCGTAGATGACGCACCGTGACAGACATCATTAGGCACCGAAGGCTGCAGAGAACCCAACACCATTTCGCATCCCTCCTCATCGTCTGAATTGATGGGAAATTCTTTTGGAGGTTCGGGAATGGGAAGGCCTTTGCACGAGGCATCACTACTGCTGGATTAAAACTTCAAGGATCACTTGTGTTGTACTTATGAGTCAGGGGAGTCGCTGAAAAGACTTGCTCACCCTACGAGACGTCGCTTACAACTACCGATTGCATCATCTTTTGTCCGCGATCGTAAAGCCGCGATGTCATGACTCAACTACCATGCATCAGACAATGATGCAATTCCTCCTAGGGTTGAGTGTATGTAGGGCTGATGCAATACAACGCAATATGTTGCAATCTGGAGTTTAAAATACAGCGTTGCGAGATGGTTACCTGTGTACTCAATGCCAACTGACTCGTTTAAACATTACCATCTCTGTCTCTCCTAACAAGAGCCAATCGACAAATTTTATTGTCATTTTCGTGTTGAGCACCTCGAAATTAGTAAAGATTGGCTATTTTCATTTCAACGCCTTTCTGTGTGTTGCCCAGTGTAATTTGTCAAACTAATCAAAACATAAGAAATGATTATTTTATCAAATCGTTTACTAAAATAAATTTATGTTTACAAGTTAGTTCATGATTTATTTATATATTTCTCAATTTTGGCTAAATTTTTGAAGGAAAGTACATTTGTAAAATGTTGATTCTATCATAATTATTTCTGTACTCAACGAATATTTCTGAAATTCAAAATTTTAATAGACGATATTGATCTTTACGTTTCACTGCTACAAATGTTTCTTCTTAAAGATAGTTAGTTTTTAAAGTTGTCTTAATGATATAACTTGGCAATTATCTAACGTATTCGGAGGTTTCGTTATATTTTGTGCACCAGAATATGTAACGGAATACATGGAAAAAAATAAAAACATTTTCCTAGTCGAAAAAATGCGAGATTTGTGATATATTTTGTTATTAATTACTGAAGTAAATATGAAATTTCTTTTATTAAATAGTATTTTGTGAAACTATTTTTTAAATAGTATTTTGAACAAAAGGAGTAATTTGCATAAGCTGGCTGGTTTTCAGATTAAAAGTCTATTTCTGGAAATAGGTCTATGTAAATGTTGACTGCGGGAAATTTAAAAAGAAGCTTGCAAAATTAATTTTAGTCGTCTCACTTATCTTTCGAAAGTATTCGATTGGAATTCACTTTTTTTAGCAGCTTATTTCATATCTCTTAAGACAGCTGTTTTTAAACTCTTTAAGCCGCGGAACACTTTTTCTTAAACTCGAATATTTTTCAGAACAGCAAATTATTGTAAATCCGCTAATACAGCCAAATATAAATATGTTTTTTTTTTTGCATAAATAAGATAAAAAATGAAAAACAATAAAAGCTTCATACTTGTATTGAAAAACAGTACAATAAAGTTTATTCTCCTTTAATTTCATCTGAGAAAGATGCGGCTGGTTCGATGAGCACGAAAATTTTTAATTTGGTACAATGGGCGACAGTTGTAATCCACGTTCTGCCTCAACATGGAATTTTGAAAGCCTTTGATTTAAGTAAGATTTATTGCATTGCTGTTCTTGGGCAAAGGACAGAATCTCAACTTTTTTGGTCACCTCTAACCAGTGTTTACCAAAAAGTTCTTTATAATAGTTGGGGTTGACGAGTTGTCAGTGTGTTGTTTAGTTACGGTACAAAAGAACCTTGGTTCGAGTACCGGATTTTTTTCATTTTTAATTTCTTTCATTCATTATTTTCTATTGGAGTATTTAGCGAGCTTGAATACTGATCAAAAGGGATCTGGACTCGAGCCATAGATAAGGAATGGATGTTTGTGTTGTTTTTTTGCTGAGGTCTCGCCTTCCTTCCCAAGTATAAATTTATAGGCTCTGTCGGAACTTTGTGGCAAGCAGATGTTTGAAGGAATATTATTATTTATTATTTCCATCTTCACAGTCATTCTCTAGGTATAATGCTGACATGCTTCTGTCGGATTCTGTGTCAAGTAGCTGCTCAAGGCTTTCATATACATTTAGTTTTTACTTAACTTTTATTCTTTTACTAGCTGAACATACCATGGCGCTGCACGGATGTCACTTTTATTCTATTTCTTTTAATCTTTTTATTTTCACTGCACTAAAGGTAAATTTTGTAAGTACCTTCCCTCCACACACACTTTGTCACAGATTTTCAACAGGAAGAAATTTTCCCGGTGTTGGCTTGCATCGTTGTTGACCTCAGTGAGCGCTCTCATAGCCTGTTGCTTATTTCTGAGTAAGCTATAGAGATTTTTATTTCCTTAACATAGATTTTCCGCTCTATGTCTCCCCCGTGATATTCATCCGCACGGTCCAAATTCCCTGCACAGCGTCCCCCGTGTGTCCCAGCGATTGGTTTAAAATACAGGTTCCCACTTGGCCCTTGGCTTCGTTTCGACGCAAATTGTGACAGCTCGTGTCTCTCTTCTAATATGCATTGAACACGAAGAATTTTCCGGTGTTGCAAAGGTCATTTCTGACTCGGCGCGCTCTCTCATAGCCCGTGACAAACGATCGAGATATTAATTTCGTCAGATTTTGGCATTCTGTAATTCCCAAACATACTTTACCGACAGGTCTTAAATTTTGTAGGCGGGTTCCCCCTGCCCGACGCAAAAAAAAAACATTGTTTAGAAGAACAGACCTGTAATGGAACGCCTCAATAATATCTTTGGAAATGTGGGGAATCTGGCAACGGCAGCAAATTTAAATGCTATTTTAACTCTTTACTTTCACAGTTAGGGAGCAGTAAATGGCAACAGTAAATTTGACAGCGATTCTAGTTTCCCGTAGGAATAGCATGGTAAACATTTCTGGCTCTAGCAAGCCCCCTTTTGAACTTTGCACCTGAAATTTGGCACTGCAATCCGGACCACAACCAGAAACATTCTCTGAAAATTTGGAGCGTGTAAGTTGATTTCCCGATGAGTTATGGCTGCCACTGACAGACACACACACACAGATATCTTTAAAAATATTAAATTTTATATGTCTTTAAAACATTATGCACTCTGGTAGTGGAAAACTTTTGTCTGTCGCTGGTCTTACGTTCCTTGAAAAGGCCACAATCTTTAAAACCATGGTTCGCAAATCCAATAGCAGACGTAAGAAATAAAAATAAATATTTGTGAACACGAAACATAACATGCTAAAACATAATTAGATATCGAGCAGATATCAAATTATGTTTCAGTGCATTTTTGTTTTGGTTTTTTCTTGCAATAATTCCATCAAGAATGAATACTTTACGTATAGATGGGATAGCAAAACTAAACAAGAAAATATCAAAGTAAAATCCGACATGCAGAAGATATGTGAGGATGGCAATAACTCGGCAAATGAAAAAAGGAGAGAACACAACAAAATAAGCATTCTTACCTTAATGGTAGACTCGAACCCAGTTACTTTCAACCGTAACCACCTAATTACTTGAGGGACATAATTCATTTAAATGAAATTTTCAAATAAAACACAAATATATACACATGAAATTTTTCTGGAACAACATCATCATCATCATCATCCTCCTCAAGCAGCCATGGGCTACGGAGGTCCAACCAGACCGTGCAATTTAGTTCTCCAAGCAAGTCTATCCTGAACTACATCTACTGCATCTGGCCACTGCACACCAATTCTAACAAGGTCCTGTTTGACATTGTCTGCCCACCGCATCCTAGGTCTCCCCTTCTTTCTGAGGCCTTTAGGCACACTGTTCATAACCCTATTCGCCAATCTATAATTATTCATACGGGCTACATGGCCAAACCAACGGAGTCTCTCTCTGCACAATTTGCTGCTTAAAGGAGGTTGCAAACTCCTTTTCCTAATCTCATCATTAGTTACAAAGTTGAACCACCTAATGCCCAAGATACTGCGTAAGCATCTGGAATCAAAAGCATCTAGTTTCCTGTTATCTTGTTTACAAAGTGTCCAAGTTTCACTACCATAACTAACCCTAGAAAGAACCAAACTATTATACAGTCTAATTTTAGTCTTTAGGTGTATACGCCTATTTCTCCACACTCTCCATAGATTCTTAAAAGTCCCAGCAGCAATCCCTATTCGTCTGTTAATCTCATGCCGCACATCACCATTATCTGTTACATAGCTCCCAAGATAATTAAACTGTGACACCTGCTCAAGACTGCAACCATTCAGATTAACTGAATCACAGCCTGCCTGACCAATTTTCATCACTTTAGTTTTCTCTCTGTTTATAACCAAACCTACTCTACTACCAGTCTCATCAACGGCTCGAATGAAAGAGTTCATCTCATCAACATCATTTGCCAGAAGGGCTAAATCATCAGCATAATCTAAATCAGAAATTTTCGTATCTCCAGCCCATTTAAGGCCAAAATCTTTCCCTTGAAGTGAATTTCGCATAACATAATCAATAACCAAGCTAAAGAGAAAAGGAGACAAAATGCACACTTGTCGAACACCAGAAGTAATGCTAAACCAATTGCTACAAGCCTTACCAACTCTCACACACGACTCAGTGTTATTATAGAGAGCTTTCATAATGTTAACTAACTTGTCTGGTATACCATATGATCTCACAATCAACCACAAATTATGACGATCAACAGAGTCGAAAGCCTTTTTGAAATCAACAAAGCTAGCAACCAAAGGTTTCTGAAACTCTAAACATTTTTCAAGAATCTGCCTAAGTGAAAATATCTGATCCACACATCCCCTACCACTTCTGAATCCACATTGCTCATCACGCAATTGCCTGTCAACCAGATTCTTAATTCTATTAAGCACAATCATGGAAAGAACTTTACCTGGAACAGAGAGTAGGCTGATACCCCTATAGTTATCACAAGAACTGCGATCACCTTTTTTGAAAATAGGGATAACACTAGCTCTGGTAAAATCCTTAGGAACCATGCCTTTATCATAAAAGAGATTCAGAATTTCAGTCATCCAAGTGGTAACCGAAACATTCCCAGCTCTAAGCATTTCCGTAGTAATTTCATCTACCCCTGGGGATTTATGAAGTTTAAGTTTAGAAACAGCCAAACTAACTTCAGATTGTGTTATAGGGCCAACATTAAAGCCACCAATGCATCTATCATCATTGCAAACAATGGGAGTAGAACTAACTACATTGTTTAGAACATCACTGAAATGCTCAGCCCACCTAGCCATGACAGAATCCTCCCATTCTATAACCTTACCTTGTTTATCCTTCAATCCTTGTATGCCTGTCCGTTTTCTACCACACAAAACATTAACTATCTGGTACAGCTCTCTGCTGTTGTGCTGTCTAACTGCTTCCTCGGCTTTGTCAGCCAAACCATCAAGCCAAAAATTTTTATCAGCAGCTAACTGATCCTTTACAAGTTTATTAAGGTCTCTGTAATGCTTTCTATTAGGACTAGTAGGGTATTGATTAAGGGCATTCCTGCAGTTCTTTCTTTCCGAAATAAGCTCAAGTGCCTTATCACTCAGATAATTTTGCCTCTTCTGCTCCTTTTTTCCTAAAAGAGTACTGTTAGTGTCCAAAAAAGCCTGTTTAAAATGATCCCATTCTTCCTCAACTTCAGTAGTAAGCAAACCATGACTGTCATAATGACTAAGTAACCTATCATGGTAAGCTTTGGCTATAACTGGATCTTTCAGAGCTTCAGTATTAAAAGTAAATTTTTTAACCCTAGCACAACACTTTTTAAGCTTAAGTTGCAACACACTTTTAACAAGGTAATGGTCAGATCCAATTTCAGCTCCCCTATATGCCCTGGTATTCCTAACAGAACTAGTCCATTTGCTGTTAATTAATATGTAATCAATCATATTCTTATGCAGCCCATCAGGTGAAACCCATGTGTACTTATGTATGTCGCGGTGTTTGTAATAAGTGTTAGTTATTCTGAATCCATTGAGTTTACTTACCTGTAGGAGACGTTGCCCATTGCTATTGCAGCTACCAATACCAAAAGGGCCTATTACTCCTCCCCAAAGGTCAGAGTCAGTACCAACTTTGGCATTGAAGTCACCAAGAACAAGGGTAATATCTCCTTTCTTGACAGAATTCAAAATATCCTGAAGTTGTTCATAAAACCTATCCTTCTCATCCTCATCGGCATCCTCAGTGGGGGCATAACAGCAGATAACATTCAAGTCTTTAACGCTTGTCTGAAATTTTGCTGTAAGAAACCTTTCATTAATGCACTCATATCCTAGAAGAGCATCACTAGCGTGTCTGCTGAGAAGCAGACCCACGCCTTGGTGATGCTTTTTGTCGTCCCTCCCTGAAAAGAGAAATTTAAGATTATTTTTAAGAATCTGACCTTTATCTGTCCATCTGGTCTCTTGCAAGCCGAGAATATCTAAATTATAACGGTGGAATTCTTGTGTGAGGACATCAAGAGAAAAAGCTCTGTGCAGAGTCCTCACATTCCAACTACCTATGGAGAGAAAATGGTTAGTGGGATGTTTAAAGAAACTATGTTTATTGAGAGAGGGAATGCCGACAATATCAAACAGCCCCCTAATCGCAGACATGGGGCAAAGACCCGTTCCCCCACTACTAAAGGCTGAAGCCATCTACACTGGAAGACTTCCTCCAATGTAGAATTTGACGATGCCAATAGAAGCAAAGAGTTCAGGTGCCTGCGATGACTTCTGCTCAGGATTATCCACCAGCTGATAAACATATCCTGTGGATCTATTCACTTGGGGCTGTCAACCCACAAACAAAAAGAAAACACAGCGGAAGATTTTCCCTCCACAGAAGCCCACCAGTGCAGCAAAATCAGGATCCATAATCAAGCTCAGAGCCATATATCTGTCCAGTCCAGTAGGTTTATATGGTCAGCACCAGGACCCTGTGTGGTTGACCACTCCTCAGCAGGGTAGAAAAAAAAGAAAAGTAGCCATAGTTGTCCAGATCAGTAGGCCACACTAATCTGGCAGCCCTCCCCTTCCGTTCACTTCACAAGAGAGTATCTCGTTTGAAAGGTACTAACGGTCTGCACCACGAGAAGGCGGGGTTGGACATTAGGTGCTAGGCCTGGCCGGTTCTATGCTTCATCACAGGGGATTGGTGCATAGCTCTAATCTGATAGCGAAAGTGAAGAGAAATATTTGAACTTCGCATTAATAATAATATTATTATATATTATTAATAGTTCGCATTAATGGAACAAAATGCTTGGCAGTCCTGTGAGACAGCATCAACCATTCACTATTAATGATTCGCTCTCTACTGTGCTATGGATACTTGAAATGAAGCATTTCTTTCTATGTGGGATTAAAAACCTCTTATAATGATTTTTTCCTGCTATGGACAAAATAAGTGTCAGGTTTAGTCAAGCGCGTATAATCAAATCTGTGATTTTCAAGGGCTTCTTGTGTAGGTAATTTTGGCATAAGCAATAGCCACGAAAAAGCATCTGATCCTGTTTGTGTACGGTATTTGTATTCAGTAAAGCGAATGGATAAGTTCGAATTTATTTATAAGCCATGAGAAACATGGACTGGAGTTTATTTGGCGGAAAAGCAAATAAGCTGTAAATATAGACTCGTGATATTTACTTAAACAACTACAAATCACTTCCGAGAACGAGATGTACGTGACAATAATAAATAATACGCAGTCAGAAGACTGAGGAAAAAAGCAGAATGAAAATCACATTTACTATACAGACTGTATGACGACGAAACATTACACGTTTACTATAGAATATACAAATACGTTTAGTCGAAATGTTTGCCATAGCGATTTTCCTCAGGTAAAATACACAACTTTTTTTTTGATTTATGTAACCAACGTATATACCTGAGCATTTGAGATTCATAGTGGTGACCATTACTTCAGACTATCTCGACTTTCGCGACGTTGACAAATGCGACGCGTGTTCATCGCCCTGTGAACGAGAACGCCGCTGGCAGGCGAGCCATTCACTGAAACGCAGCCAGAATAGCAAAACGAATCTTCTCCATATATGCCGCTAAATAAAGCTGGAGAAAACGCTTCGTGCTTTTCAATCAGTCAAACGGTGCTGTATTCGTTAGAGAGGAAATAATTTGAACTTATCGTTTATATGCACTTTATCTCTGCCGTGATTTACTTAAATAACTTGTCAATACCATTAACAAAAGATATATCGTGACAAAAATAAATCAAATGATGCACTAGTGTGTAACGAGAGTGATTTGGTTATCTTTAGATTGACGTGCAAAAAGTTCAGTTTGCTTATTATGATCTTAAGAAGACATTGAGACGGATGAAATTCAGATTACTGATGATCAACAAAAAAAAATACGCTTTAAAAATGCATTAGATAAACAGTTTATTCTTATGGCCTTAAGAAAAACTGTTTCGCCAGGATATGATATTTTAAGTTACTGACTTGACCTTGGAACTACTTCGTATCCTAGTAAAAAATCATCCAAGAAATGTGTGGCCATTGAGTCATTCAGTTTATTTTGTAATCTCATTTGTTAATTTTTTTGTTATAGAAAGCCTCTTTTTAGTGGCCAGAAGAAATACATTTTTTTCTTTTTTCAGTCGCTTTAAAATATTGAATGAATAATTATCATCGAAAATGTTGCAAACGCTTGATTCAATAATAAATTTTATTTACAAAAAGTAAATAATTTGAGTTTTAAATTATAAATGTGGTATATAAATGCAATTATAGAATAGCTTCACAATTGCAAACATTTACATGTACTGCGTTTGTCACAGAAAGGAAAACAAAGGACAAGATAATGAAGGCAAAATCATCAAGTTTATAGATACTCAACGCATTCGCCGGATGTAATGTGGACGATATACTAAGGAAATTTAGTTTCTTCTAATACTCTACGGATCATATCAGTACTTAAGAAAACTTTAATGTTTTGGATTATATCCTTATTACTCTGACTTTCGGTTTACTGATGGATTGTGGTAACGTGGTGGAGGTGTGTGTGAGAAACTTAAACTTTAATATAAACGCTACAGAAGCAAATCGAGTTGGATTATGTCGGTGAACAAAGAGGGCATTTAAAGTGGCAGCCATGACTGATACAACTGACTGGGAATTGCTGACTTAGACAATTGATCACTTGTAGTAGGTCAATGGTTTCCTAAGTGTGGGGGTGATCTTTTAGAGACGAGACAAATTCGCTAGTAGGGGCATAAGATTTTCTAGGAAGTTCGGTGGTTTATAATAATTCTCAAACTCTGGGAGTTTTTGGGATTGTTTAATTCCGTGTGTTAGTTTTAAAAAACCTTTTAAGAAACTTGCAGTTACAAGTTCACCCCGTTTACTTAAACGCTTTTTTTATCCTTAGCCGTCCCATGGCTGAGTGGTTAGCACGCTTGCCTACTGATCTAAGGGACCTGGGTTCGAGTCCGGGGTAAGGCATGGATGTATGTGTCGTTTTTCTGTAGATGTCCTGCCATCATTTCAGACCTTCTACTATGGCATATAAACTGACAGGCTCCTGTCAGACCTCTGTGGCAAGCAGCTGCTTGGGGGGGTATTTATTTATTTTTTTTTATCCCTGCATGTGATAGAAAAGAGAAAATTGGCTTCTGAGAATATTTTTTACGTAACTCTCAAATAGAGTTACAGACTGCAGTTTTTGTTTTCTTTTTGCAGCACTTATGACGTTGAAGAATTCTAGAAACTATTCCTGGCCCTTGCAGGCCTTCTCAAACAAAGACATGCTCTACGAAGACCGCAGTCTTTGTTGACCACTGCCTCAGAGCTAACACAACATACGAATTGCTTGCTGGAACAGTAACCACCTCCCTAACTACTGTGCCAGTTAATAGCTTCGAGGTCAAGCAGAAGCCATTTTAAATTAATTATGAAACAAATGCACTGGGAATCTTAAAAGAGATACGGATAATCTTATCGTAGGTCTCAGAAAGCACAAGACTTTTTGAATTATAGTACTTAAAGGAGAAAGAGACGTCGTATTTTAACACGTGGTCTTCAGGTGACAGAAAGCTGAGTCTTGCTGGATGGAAATTTTGTAAAACGTAGATCTCAGAAAACACAATAGTTGCAAATTATGGTCACTACTTCAAGGAAACAAATATTGCATTTTAATTCAAACATGCATTATTCTATTTAGCATATCTTAGAATGGGAAAGTTTGTGTCTAGGGAAAATTCACAACTAATAATATAGGTAAACGTCACCAATCCCATCATTTCTTCCAGATAAAACGTGATTCATATGTAAAACAATTTTTAAATAAATGAGCTAAAGCTCTGAAGATATATCTAAGAATAATCCACATCATATAAAACTTAAAAAAGCCTTATACATTATATAAGCGATCATTCCTTTAAGGTCAAAGAGAGGCCATATTTTAATTTACGATCTATAGATGATAGGATTTTCATTCTGAATCTTCATATCTAGATATAATCCATAAACATAGTTTTCAGAAAGCGAAACAAATTGAAAACCAAACATTTCTCCAAAACCTTATAGAGGTCACAAATCAACCAATAAATTACTGCACTAGTTTCTAAACATCTGTGCCTAGAGATAATCTACATTTGTTCATATCATAGAGCAAACCAAATAAATCCATAATTCAGTAGGAAACAATCACAGGATATGTCCTATAGACATGGAACTCATGAAATAATAAGCTGAAAAAGAAACTGGTTTTGCCTTGAGTGGAATTCGAACCCACGTCTCTTGGAAACATGCCATCATCGGCTAAGGTTTTTGTTGTCCACTTCCGCGGTTAGATGGCGCCACTGTGTGAATCAAATAAATAAATCCAGAAAGCTTATATGTGACACCAGCTGAAAAAAAAAACATTAGACGATGATGGAGTAATGGTTAGCATAACTGGCATGTTTCCAGGAGCGTGGGTTCGAATCACACTCACTACAAAGCCAATTTTTTTAGCTTATTATAAATAAATTCATATCATTCTTCCAAGGTAAAAAAGAAGTGATCTTTATAACTATGATAAAATGGTGTCATTCAAGAAAACTGTAACTTAATTCCTAAGCATAATCAGCAAAACTGAGACAAGATGGAATTTCACTGTTATTTACACAAGGACAAATACGAGTCTTTCAGTCTAACTCTAATGCAGATGTGCTAAAAATTGAAAATGTTGCAAACTCTTCTAGTGTACATCGTAGATATTAAAAACGATAACACTTTAGAAGTCAAATAATTTCCTTAAAGTGAAATTTAAGTCTATTATAAATATAGGTAAAATTCGCCAGAAAATTGCATTAAACTTCTACATATGAGTCTAGCACCGGAAAGCAGTTTTAAGGAATAACTGAATGAAATACTCAGATGCGTTCGTGCATCATAAGCAAATTAATGAGGGTGGGATGGGGAGAGAGGTTGAAATCCCTAGTGATATCCGTTCAAGTTAATTTTTCTGGATTTAAGTTCTAAAGATGGAATTATTGTTCAAGAAACATTCACAGATAATTCGTTAAAAAGGTGTAATAACCATGTAGCTAATCAATTCAATTTTCCAGTTCATAGCAATGTTTGGAAATATACCGGAATAGTTATTGATATAATTGCGTTTGCATTCACCTAGGGACTGAAAATTTTACAAAATATGCTATATCTTTAAAACTTCCATATCCCTAAATCAGCCATGGATCGAGAAGCATATAGCTTAGACTACTGTTTAATTAAAAATAAACCCTATAATTTCTACCCCTTCATATTTTTATTATCTTTTACAGAGCGCTTACACTGAATGAGTGCAAAATTAATTAGTTTAATCTCAGCTAATGAGTATAATCCAGTGTGAAAAGAGCAATTTTAATTATCAGTTTTTAAAATTGTCCTCGTTGGTTGTTCGTTGTCAAAAGCTCGTTGCTTACCGTAATATAAAAGCAAAGTTTATAATCTCATTGAAACAAACTGCACAATGTTTTATGTTGTAGAGAATAACTAAAATGTATAATTCTTAAACATTTATACAGCACGTAGAATATACATTTGTGTGTGAAACATTAATTACTTAATACACGAAACAAATCTTTTTGGAATGCTTAATTTTCAGGTTTTTTGCTTACACTAAAACAAAGAACACATCAGCATATCAAAAATTAACATGAATTAAAGTTTTCTTGCAAAACGCACATTGTTTTCCAAACGGCTCGGAAACAGTGCCTTTTCCAGGAAAAATTAAGCAAAAGGATTTCTTAATAATCTCTGTAAACATTTTGAAGAAACTATAGTCAAGTTATATTTAAAAATATGTAGATTGTTAAAATATTTACAATTGTTTTTTTTCTCGTCAGAATTTAAGCTTTTATTTTCACTTTGTCTTCTGTAGATTTAAAACCAGGAAGGTTTATTATTATCACATACAATGACTGCTTTAAACAAAAGCAAGGCCGGATCTAGGAAGGGGCCATGCCCCCCCCCCCCTTCAGAATGCTAATAATGGTCAAAGAAAAAAATTATGCTTTCAAATTAATTTTTAATTAAATTATTTTTAAGTTAGTTTTTCAAAAAAATTATGAAACTTATTTATTTCCATGCATTTTTGAAGAAATTTTTTAAAACCTGCTGGATGGGAATTTTTCATTACGCAGATCTCAAAAAATATAATAGTTGCAAGATATGGTCAGTTCAAGGAAAGAAAAAACGTTACGTTTTAATTCAAACATGCATTACTCTAGCACGTGTTAGAACGGGAAAGTTCGTGTCTAAGGATTGCATTGGAAAGTCAGGGTCTTGGACCCTCCCCTTTTTTTGCCTTTTTTTTCGGCTCGATCGTGTTTCTTCACCCCACCCTCGGATTTTTCTAGATCCGGGCCTGAGTGAAAGTAATATTTTATTATTGTTTACCATTCTGTATCCAAAACAACGTATGAGAGTCACTATTTGAATAGATTGAAATGAGTTACAAATAGAAAAGAATCGCTAATTTAATTGTTTCCTTTCCAGCCAGTGTGTTGTTTCCTGCAAGGAACAATCACGGGGATACAACGCTGGTGTAGGGGGACGGGTCACGGGGATGAACGCTGGTGTAGGGAAAAGCAAAAATATATCATTTGTTGAGAACTGAAGTATTGCAATATAAATAAATAACCATACTCAGCAGAATATAAGCTACCATTTTAAATAATTCGCAGCCATCTGTCGGCAGGTTGTTCGATTTCCCTTCTATACCATACTTTGGTCCTTGGAGGCGAAAACCTTTTTGCATCCACTTTCGACTTCCTGAAATGTTTTAAACAAAATGATCCATGACAGTGAAAGAGGTGGTAATTGGAAGGAGCTAGGTCCGAACTATACGCTTGGTCATCAAGATGTTTAAGTGCCAGTTATCGAAGTAATTCTTTGATCCGAAGTACGGTATGAGGTTTTGCATTATCTTTTTGGAGGAGTATTTGGTGTCTGTTTACCAATCCTGGGTAGTGTTGGAGCATCAGAGAGTTCATGCAATACTATTGTGATGAGTAGAGGTCGTCATTGATGGCAAGTCCACCGACAACGTTCAAAGCGCACTTCAATATTCCATTAAACACACAACACTGCCTTCGCTTCGAAGCGTCCTCTTTTTCGGACAGGAAGTGAAGGATGACCAGAGTCAAGCCACTGCTTTTGGCTGTTCGAATTGTTGTCAGAGATCCATTTTCCATTGCACAAACAATTCGCTTCAAAACGATGCTCTCACGGATTAGCAAGGAGTTTTCGGCTGGCTTCGATACAACTGTTTGCTTGTTTAGTAGTCAGTTCATGTGGAACACTTCAGCAATTCCTGACTTCCTTACCAATAAATGTGTTGCAGATGCCGCACTATAAAACAGTAGTAGTAGTAATATAGTTGATTGTGAGCAACCAAGTTCGAAAGTGAGCCTATCAGTGCTTGTTGATGTATCAGCTTTAACAACGTGACACAGAACGTTGGGATTTACCGATATTGGCTGTCCCAATAATGATTTACTTTCTAGGCTCGTGAACCACTTTTGAACTTCTTGAACCTAGTTTGAGTAGCAAGAATGGAGACTGCCCCCTCACCTTCCACTTCGCCTATTTCTTGTGGACTTCGGTAGATTTTAATCCTTTTTTACAGTAATTCCATATTTAACTTACTCATTATGCAACATAACGATGAAAACCAGGACTCCAATACTTGTAACAGTTATAGACTGACACAGCAGGTTTTATACTTCCGTTAGTGCTACTTTCAGAGGTATGCAAATACAACACGCTGATGTGCCACCGTATACATATTGTATGAAGAAAAACGCAGTGGCATATGATCACCCTTTTTCTTATTATCATGATAAGAAGGCGCTCCACTATACATAGGACGGAAATAACCTAGAAGTTCTATTGGTCTCCTCCTGATTGCTCATACAACATACAAACTATCAGACTTCCTGACTACTAAATTTCCTGACTATTGACTACATGCCCGCGGACATGTATCTACTAAACCAGCAAACATTCCCACTGGTTTAGTAGTCAGGTACGCTAACCATTAGGCCATATCTGGACAATAGTATTTCATTGATATTAATATTTTTTGCAATGTCGCTTGTTGGTGGTTTAGAACAAGCGCAAAGGAAACTGGCTCTTTATACATATTTATATTGATTTTGTGATGTCAGTTGATTAAAAATCAGAGATGTTGATTGGTGATAGCAGGAATATAATAATTTTTCTTTTAAGATTGGATCTTAAAGACAGAAATATTCCACCGATATACGTATAGCATATTTATATAGTTACATTTAAGTTAACTATAGATGTAAAAAGTTATGTTAATGTTATTTTCGATTATATTTAGGAGTGATACATTTTTGTTTTCATTGTTTTTCTTTTTAATTTGTGGTAAATTAGCGTAATGACGCTATATAATAATAGCAATAACGGAAACTAATTAAACCACTAGGCATCCCAAGTAGAAAAAATAAATAACTCATTTGCTTTCAAAAGGAGAATATAGAAACTCTAAAGTCCATCAGTCTTAATCATCTGAAGGCCCATTTTCTTGATTTAAAATGTAGCAAATCTTTCACTGCAGATGTTTTCATTTAGAGTTAAGAGGATGATATTAGGTAAGTATATTAGAAATATTTGTTCGGAAACAATTTTAAAGAACTAATTAATGAAAAGCTTTCATTGAGGTTCAACAGGGAAACTTATTAATTTGTCGCCAATAAGAAAGCAAATTTCCTTAGCATATTATCACTTCCATGTAGATGAGAATTTAATAAAGATAGCTAAAACAACCGATACATCAATAGAAGAACAACACAAGAAGTCGAGATCTCCACCCAAAAACACGAACAGTTGATACCTTAATAGAAAGAGAGACCAAAAAGCCGATAACTTAGTAGAAAGAAAATAAAAATGCATCATAAGCAGCGGAGATCTCAATAAAACTTTAAACACAAGCAGTGATACCATACCCCCCTAATTTTGACCCCGGGTCATTTGTTCCACAGTCAAATGGGTTAACTGCAGATGAGACTGAGATAATTCAAGATTGTAAACAAATTCTGAATTTAAGGGTATTAATCTAAAGTTTTCAAAGAAAGCGAAAACATATCTAATATTTAATATTTTTCCAGAAATTCCACCACCATCTTCTCCATCTACTTCTCAAGGACCAGAAGCATTGCGTGCAAAATCAGAAAAACTCCGTAATGGCTATTCACAAAGTGTTCCGACCAGAACCGAAGAAACGGGTAAGTTTGTAAAATTATGCCTGAAGAATAACGCATAAGAATATATGCGTTTTCTAACATGTAAGTATTTACATGGTCATTAATCGTTATATACCTAAAATAAAATTGTATGTAACATGCGCACATGCAGTTAATTTCATGAGTTGGGTAGTTCTATTATTGAGTTCAGCTATTTCCTTGGCTAAGAAGCGAAAAATACTAAACTACAAAATAGTGATGATTTGCTCGCATTATAGTCTTTGCCTCGATGATGTAACAAAGAACAAACTTTGTGTTTCTTTTCGATATTTGAAACGCTTATTAATCTTTGAGTTCAAGTGTATTATGATCTTCGCCATTGACTATATTTGATAAGTTTATGTGAAAAGTTAATTGAAATGTTGAAGAACAAATTCAAGATCTAAAAAATATAAACACTACTTGATACTTCAAATGATTTAATGCTGTACAAAAAATTATTTTCCCCTAATAAACAATGGATTTACAAGATTATAGTCATTGTTTACGAGAGATTTGATTCCTATAGATTTTAAATGGTGACAAATTCATAATCTGTATTCCTCGAGAGTAGTGCAAACAAAAGGAAAAAATAGGAGTAAAGCTCCAACAGTTGTTGGCGAATGCATTCTGTAAATAATCATTAATTCACAATTTTTCATTTACAAAAATATTAAGAGTTTGAATGATATTTCTTCTTTCCAAAAAGGATTGGCTACGCCACTGCTCAACGCTATTATTTATTTGATATTATATATTTATATTGATGCATTTATTAATAATGATGTTTGTTGTATATAAAATATGTGAAACAAAAACTATTTAATAGCAACCAGAAACAGGATTAAAATATATGTATATATATTTTCTTTCTGTTGTCCATATTCAGAAAATATTTCAGTACAAAAAAAATTACTGTAAAACAAAATTTCTGAAATATAATTTGCGTCCCTGTATTTTATATCTTTTAAATATGTTATTATATTTAAAATTAATTCAGCATATTTATTTTTATTTCCTTTAGGTTCAACAGAAGTAGAATACGGATCTTCTACGAGCTTAAACGCAAGTAGTTACTCGAGTGAAAATTATTATCCTCCTACTTATTCAAATACAGAACCAGGTTAGTCGTATCGAAAAATAATTGTAAGACTCAGTGATAAAAATTAAATTTATTTCTTGGTACGCTCTTTTTCTTAAAAATGTACTTTCTTTTTATTTTTCTGAATATTATATTGCCTTTATGAAATTTTTGCTTATTTACACATTCTGTTTACATTTCTAAGGCTTAAATTATATACCTGAGGATTGGGAGTTGTTTGTCTGACTTATTGACAATCACGAAAATGATTTTAGAAAGAGGTTAAGAAATGTATCGCCAACGTTGCAATAACCAATTTTCACCAAAGCCGTGTACAATTTAAATCCTTTTGCGAGATTTCATAATTAAACTAGGAAAAAAAAATTGACATCCTCTTTTAATACTTCAACTTAACACACGTCGACTCAAGTGGTGAATATATCTTATATGAATCTATGAAACTGTGCGGGGGTGTAAGAAGACAAGGGTCAATAGGGTGTGTAAGAACACAGGAGTCAATAGGGGTTGGAAAGAAGACAAGGGTCAATATGGGGTTGAAATAGGCCTAGGCGTGTAAAAGAATTTTATGAGGTTCAGTGAGAAAAAAATTCTTTTTTCCTAGCCAAAGTACTCAAACTTGCTTACAAAAAATGGCGTTTTTTAAACTTGTTGAAAGTTTGCTTTAAATTGTTTCTGTATTCCTAGAGTCATAAGCTTACATTCATACATAAACATTCTTTCTTGTATATCAGCCATATTATGTGGCATTGTGTAGTTGATTCATTTAAGATGTATCGTATTCGTTCCAGAAAAATTTCATTTCTGACGGAATTAAAATGAATGTGATTCTTAATAATGGTGACTGATGATTAATAGACATACATTATGCGATTATATTGATGCTTCTTGATTTTTTCATTTATATTCATAAGAATTTATATTGGGAGTCAATGACAATTTTATAAGTTCATGAGGGGGTCGATGAACTCATAAGTTTAATAAACCCCGTTTTAAAATATGTAATTTTATTCAAATCCGGTTTTTCTGATTGATAAATAGAGAAATAATAGATTAAATTCTTTAGAATTAATGGCGCTTATATGCTAAATAGCAAAGCAGTAAGAAAAATAATAATAAAAAAACCCTCAAGCAGCTGCTTGCCACAGAGGTCTGACAGGAGCCTGTCAGTTTATATGCCATAGTAGAAGATCTGAGAGGATGGCAGGACCTCAGCAGAAATACGACACATACATCCATACCTTAACCTGGGGCTCGAACCCAGAGTCTCGTAGATCAGTAGCCAAGCGCGCTAACCACTCGGCCATGGGACAGTTCCAAGAAAAATAACAACACGTTCGTTTTCACAATATATTGATACAGTGGACCTTCGTTATAGCGCTACTCACTATACCGCGCACTCAGTTATAGCGCGGGCGATGTTCGCGATAAGTTCAAACATGTTTATACAGGTCCGTGCGGCGTTAGTGAGTATCGCATTTTATTGTTACTGCGTATTGAGTAATTGTGTATGTATTGAGTTCCTGCATGTATTTTGAATAGTGTTTAATTATTGTATGCATGATGAGTAAAAGAAAAGCTTACAGTGTGAAATTTATTGTGTCGCCACCGCGTCGCTCGGTATAACGCGGTTCACCTTATAACGCGGGTGTTGTTTCCCGCCCGACATGCGCGTTATATCGGGGGTCCACTGTATTTCCACTCGTCTCAAAAGGAATTTATTTTTAATTATTATGTGATTTATACAATTAATTTTCAAACAATGCAATAATAATAATAATAATAAATTCAAAACAATTAAGTGTATTGGATATAAGTGTTATTGCACATAAGTTTACAGTTCTTAGATTATAAAATTAGTGTTTTTGGTATTATTACCTACTCTTCCATATTATGTATATTGCCTGTTTGCGATGTTACATATTAATTAGATTGTTCCTGTTATATGTCGTCATTAACTAATTAATTCATCTGTTATTTAATTGTAATTATTGTCTTTTAATTATTTTTTTTCCATTATTAAAATTGATTTTAAATTTATTTATTGTACAGTCGCTCAAAAAAGTATCCGAACACCATGGTTGATTAGAGACTTCAGAAAATATATCTGGCAACGATTTTTTTAGAAATTAGTGATCTGGCAACCTTCGTGTCACGTGATCGGATACTTTTTTGAGCGACTGTACTGTCAAATGTAATATGTACTGCAGCAACCTAGTCAAGCGTTTGCTTTTGGGTTGTTTTTATGCTGATTAAATTTAAGGTAGAATTTCTATGATAATAAATTTTGAACTTGAATAATAGGCTTAATTGTACTTTGAATCATAAGTTTCTTAATATTGAAAATAAACTGCGTCTTTTTTTCTTGTGTAAATGGCGTGTATATCCCCGTAACAACAATCAAAATGAATACTTATAGGACATACTGGCCATAAACCCATGGGTCATAAAGTCTTACATTGAGCTGCAGATAAGGTGTAAAGTCACAGGTTTTGATGTGAATGCCACATAAAGTCATGGGTAATATTATATGTACACAATATTAGATGTCTCTCTCGGACCTTTATATATTAAGACTGGCTTCAGTGCTCCTTAAAAGCGAAAGAAACGAATAACGCGAGTAGACTTCCTACAAGTTGCATGTATTATATCTTCGAGTAGTTGCTAATATTATCTTTTGACCTTTCTGAATAACTTGTCGACCAAGTTATAGGTAGTCAGCCAAAGATAAATATCCTTTGACTTGAAGAAATCTTACGCATTATGGACTTATTGTATGAAGCATGTATGCACATTTTGTATAAAATGCCAAAATGCAGCAAACTTTTGTTTACTCCTGTGCACGTTATACTAAATTAAGATATTTTTAATATAACTTTTAAACACACAAGTTTCTTTTTGTGTATAAAATTGGTGTGTTCAGCAGTTATTTTTTTACAGCTGAATATAAATGCAGACGGATTGTATTGTATGTGATCGATGCACACAAGTTAACTTAAAGTGTTACTCTAGAATGAAAAGCAAAAATCATCTCCATATCTCTATACACCAGATGATGATAACTAAGAGGAAAAGACGAACAAGGAAATCAAAGAGGAAACATATATTTTTAAAAGTAAAATAATGCTAGTATTACTTACCAATAGATTTTTCGTTTAATTTTACTTTTGTTGTAAAATGTCGACTTCTGTTTTATCAGTCCTACAGGTCCACAAAAAATGTTTTTCTCTACGAAATCTCTAGAATTACATCATGAAGGAGATTATCATTTAATTCGTCACGTTTCAAGAATCAGCTGAAAAATCTCTTAGGATTCGTATAAGTGACAAAAATATATTGGTATTATATACACTATATGTATCATGTTAAGCATAATGATAGCAATTCATTATTCCATTTATCCCTTTTGTATAGAATTCTTTTAACAATAGCAATTAATGTATCTTCACGGTATAGAGTCGTATAGTAACATTCGAAGCCGATGAAGCGAACATACTCTAGTCGGCACCAGGTTAACAATCCTTGTTTGCTCCACATCGTCCGATGTACATCTGTTATGATCAGGGATAGTTCTTATGGATGTCTTACCGGAACACACTTAGAAGCTCTATTTTTGTAAACAAGTTAAATGACATAAACGAGTTAAAAGTAAAAAAAAATAGTCCCTAAAAAGGCACCGAAAGTTTTAATGGCCTGACTCGAATTTCGCGACCTGTCATTGCTTTTTCAAGAGCATGTCAATTGCGGCAGAACTCTGCCGCAATTGACATTCATTCATAACGCACGTGAAATACAATTGAGTTGCATCCCAACATGCATTATGAGATCATTCACTACGAGGAGAAGAGGTTTGCTCTGTTGGCTGTTGCGCTATCGTCTCTTTCATATCATCTTATGTTTTCGTCCAACAGTAAACGCCATGGTAGCGGTGGGTGGTAAATTTCTTCATTGATATATTTATCTCTGTTGTGGTACATAACAATTTATTCAAGGATATCTAGTTCGTATTGCGTTGGAGAACATATGAAATTTTGTCCCCAGCAAAGTCCAGTATTTTTTGGGGTTCGTTCCTTATTTTGTTCGCCAAAGCGGTATTAATGTTAACTTTATTTATGTCGCTTTGATGCCTAGTAATAATGACTGTCTAGTAATAATACTCATCATGCGGAAAGAACAAGTGTTCCGCAAATTGCGGCAAAAATGAATCGTTTATTTACTGAGGCTGAAGTTTCTGGTTAATTGCAACGAAATGGATATTATACCGGACTTTATACGAATCAATAGATGGAAATATGACGCTCACTAAAATCTTAAAAAC
This sequence comes from Ryuthela nishihirai, assembly GCA_038380435.1. Taxonomy (NCBI): domain Eukaryota; kingdom Metazoa; phylum Arthropoda; class Arachnida; order Araneae; family Heptathelidae; genus Ryuthela; species Ryuthela nishihirai. Next base: position 16,028,286 of record JAWZYU010000011.1, read on the forward strand.
TGCCGAAATAAATATGCTTAGATGTGTCATTAGAACCACTAGACTGATATAAGCAATTTTAGTGCGGAATACCTACCACCTAAACCTTCAAAACGCGAAAAATAGCATCCAAAAATATGATGAACTATTGAAATATGTCCATAGGACAATGGATAATGACACGAGCAAAATACAAGCTACTCATGAAAACGAGATTAAGAAAATATTAATGCGGCAAAAAGAGATTAATTGTCTAAATGCACAACCTCACTTCCCTGCATTCAACCTTACAGACTATGAATTTACTAAACAGGAACCGGACATTCTGGAAAAAGGCCCTAAATATGCATTCTCTGAAAGCATGCCACCACTACTTGCCCTTATTGCTAGAATCGAGAATGTTGTTAGGAACGTACCTAATCAACAAAAGGAGAATACGATATCAAATGTACTGGACTTATAACACAAATAAGCACACCAGGCGCAAAAAAAGGAAAGAAAATCTAGAAATGCGTATACTCCAAAGCAAAAAAAAACAAACCAAGACATACGTATAATACCATTGGATAAATTTAAATAATTGGTTGCGTTTAACACAAAACAGCTGGACAACAAAATGATTGTTAAGTTGTCAGGGATGCAATAAAGAAGACCCTACTAACACAATTAGCAGAAAACTGGTATACGCTAAAACCATGAAGTGTTTACAAGAACGCTTACAAAAAGCTTGGAAACAATCTTTATACTCAGCCGTGCCCAAGCTTTTCGTAAAAGTAAAAACCCACAAAGAGGAAATCCCATTAAGATCACTTGCAGTTAAACCAACGGCGCATACCGTTAGAAATGAAAGAGCACTACACCACTTTCTTTCAAAACTCATTCCTCCTACAGAATTAATGATAGACTCAACCATGCAGTGTATTGTGAAGTTAAGTAAAATCAAAATGCAGCCTGATATCTGCATACTATCATTTGACACAACTTCACTTTACCCCAACAGACCTCTTAAAGATGTACTCCACGTTATTAAAGAGGTGCTTCAGAAAAGTGAGGAGCTCAGTGCTATGGAATATGCGGTATTCTACATGCACTCGAGTTCGTCACATAGAATACTTACTTTCAGAGCAATGAAACTATTTACCAACAAACATTTCGAGTACCGATGGGATCTCCACTTTCTGGATTACTTAGTGATATAGCGGTTCGGCATATTGAAGATAAGGTGCTTAGTAAATATAGCTTCCCACCTCTACTTTGGATGAGATATGTTGACGACATACTTGTCGTAATCAAACACACAGAAGAACATACACAGGGTCTGCAAAATAAGCTCAACCCCATCTTCTCTACTATTCAATTTACAATGAAAGAGAAATCGAACGCCAGCTACCATTCTTGGACTTATTAACCACTAGAAGATAAAATGTTCCTATTCTCAGTATATACGAAACCTACTTCACCAAAAATGATGATTCCCTTCAATTCTAACCAACCCATGAAACATAAAAAAGCCTCTAGGCACACTGTATTTTTGCGGAACCACAGATATGCAACAACACCTATCTTTAAAGCAGAAAAGAAAAGACTATATGACGTCACTACCAAAGCAGATTACACCAAAAAATGGATCAGAGCTGTTGAGAGGAGGTATGACTTCAAAATCCAACAAGGCACCCAAATAGCTTCGGCACAGAATAGGGCATATAAATATACATCACCTATACCAATTATTCCACGGCTGTCTCAAGCACTGAATAAATGTCTTACGCCCATGTAATATGAAAATACCATCCACTACTAAATGATCAATCCTAGCGAAAGTGAAAAATGATCGTGACTATATATACCTCCAACAGGCGGAGTATACAGAATACTCAAAGACACCTCAACCAGCATGCTGAAGTACAAGATTATTATGGAAAACAAAGAGGATTTTCGAAACAAAGTTGAAAGAATATCAAAAAGGGCAACATTAATACAGTTTTGGCAAAAAAATATGGATTGGACACCTTAAAAAATACCGGACTTTCCTGGGGACAAAACTTTACATGTCCCAGGCGTTGGGGGGGGGGGGGGGGGCAACGCAATACGAACTAGATATTCTTGAACAAATTGTCATATACCGAAACAAAAATAAATGTATCAATGAAGAAATTTACCGTCCACCGCTACCATGGCATTTACTGCTGAAAGAAAACATAAGACGACATGAAAAGGACGATAGCCCAACAGCCCACAGAACGAATCCCTCCTTCTCGTAGTGAACGATTCCATAATGCACGAGGAATGCAATAAACTCTGCCACGTGCCTGCCGCAATTGAAATGTCCTTGAAAAAGCGATGACTGGAGTCGCGGAACTCGAGTCGGGCCACTAGAAGTTTTTAACTTTGATGTCTTTTAAGAATTTTTTTGGACTTTTTGACTCGTTTTATCGTATAACGTGTTTAGAAAATAGAGCTGCTATATGTTTTTCTGCTACGGCAAGAGTCAAGACATCCATAAGGACTTTTCTTGATCATAACACCCGGATATACATCGGCGGATGCGGATCAAACAAGGATTGTTAACCTGATGCTGACTAGAGTAAGTTCGTTCCATTGGCTTCGAATGTTACTGTACGGTAATGATGCCGTGAAGGCACATTAATTGCTATTGTTACAAAACTCGATATAAAAGGAATAAAAAGAATAATTAAATCTTACTTTTATGCTTAACAGCCATATAGTATGTATAAGTATATATACATTTACTAATACTACTACTATTGCTAGCGCTGTGAAAATTATATACTTATGAAAGAAATATTTTAAAAACAATCACTAACTTCGTCTTATATATGTATGCTAATGCACTGAAGTGCCATTGAATTAGGTACAGGAGACGTTATCCAAATTCAGTACCGCAAATCCCGCATTTTTTTGTAGCCTATGATACTCCCCACGTCAGAAGATTCATTTGACTCATAGTTTGTAAATATCACAATTGATATATCTTAGTAATACTAACAAGGAAAGGGTAAGAACGCTATGAACCATCTGACCCTTCCGTGCATAAAAATCCTTTTTATATCAGTAAATGGATTAGGATCAAACACAAATATATATATATATCTTGTTTTCTTACACAGAAAATAAATTATTATTATTTCACTTCCTTATAAAATTAAACTCTCGTCATGCTTTGGAGCGGGACACAAGACATACACACACACATATATATAGTTAGTTATTCCTTAGTACCTGGATATAAATTTATGAATATCGTTTCTTCGACTTTTAAAATTATATGTACAGTAGGTATGTTTCGATAACAAGATTCGAAAAAATTTTCCCCTAAAATACAAAGTAAGGGACTTTAGAGTTCGCTCTCGAGCCTCCAGGTACCGTTGCACAGCCCAGCGAGCAAAGAGCTTCCCTTATGCTCAGTCTACAGTCCCTCTATTGTCATTTACTTTTACTTATTCAGTGGTTTCCTCCTGCAAAAGAACATCTTACTGACCTTTTACGACCTACTACTACTCTCTTTTGTCTAGCTTGAACTGGCAACCCACTTAGTCTTTGTGTTTCGACCAACTTGTGTCTTCTCCAAATCACCTTTTTGGTCATTGACCTCCTGTAAATGTCAACCTTAACGTTGCTCTACAGATAATAAAAAAGATGCGGAAAACCTTTAGGGACATTCTGATGTGTAAAGGAAAAAGAAATGATATGAAATTTGTCTTATAATTTGAGCAAGATAAAACGAAACTCCAATCAATTCAGAAGTCGTTGAAATGTTATAGGTTTGTTTAAACAATTAACATATCTCAGTGATACCCCATTCGTATTTCGCCATTTTCTTGATTTGTTAAGCAAAAATAAAATAAAATGTTCGCATGCTATTTGAAATAACAAAATATTAACTCTAAAAGAACTCAACAGGTTTCTTCTATAATACAAATTCAGAAAGCTCAGTTGTATAATTTTTCGAACTTAAAAATACTACTAGAATTATATTCTTTCGCAATAACATGTATTCTACAAGCAAACAAGATATATATATATTTGTGTTTAATCCTAATCTATTTACTGATATAAAAAGAATTTTTCCAATTTTTATTAAATGCAATTTGGTCTCCACTGTCACAGTGTTGTTGCTTTGCTTTCATTTGGTTTTTTTTATCTGCTAACGGCAAAATCCTTTTAAACTCCAGATGCTAATGCACGCTATGAAGTATGCATGTTGTTCTTCAAAACATTGTTCCTTCGCTAACATAAAAGGCGGCAATGTAAAAAGAAGAGATCGCGTTACTTATTCTGTTCTCTTCTTTTCTAATGAGCCGAACGAGTTTCAAGTTTTTATTTTTTGCAATGTATGAGAAGCCAATTATCGAAAAGCAAAATTTGCAGTGCGCTTTAGCTTTTTATTTATGTAGTTTCTCGAGGGTACAGAAAATTAGATAATTAACTGTACTCTGTCCCAATGACTGAGCCCTTTAAGTGCTTGTCTGATAAGCAATAGAGGTTGTGTTACAAGGAAAACTTCACTGTTTGTATTATATTTTTGCGAATGTCCATATTCTCTCACACGTTTTGATTATGACATATTAATCTGTCATCAGAAGTAAGCTGTAGTAGGAGGAGGAGAGAATTTATTTCACATATTATTAAGTATTGTAATATGTTTTAAATTGATGTTTTAACACATTGCTAATGAGCAGTTTTTCTCGTTGTAATCTATTACGTGGTACAATCATTTTTTCACCTTTGATAAACTTTAAATGTACAAGTCCTTTGGGTTGCTTTAGGTTTGAACGGAAATTTGGGCACACATTTTACTAAATTGTTAGGTCACAAACCCCAAAGGCTCGGAAAAGGTTGGGAAGGTAATCCACGGAACAGCTGTGAGGGGACAAATGAAAACTTCCTCTGAAGCCTGTTTTTAATTTTAAAAATTTTAACAAGCTTTTCTTCTTTAAAAAATTGAATTTCAGTATGGACCTCCTCCTCTCCCGCTTCTGATTTACATCAAACTTTGAGGAACACTCCACCTGCACCTTAGAGTATGGATCTCCTGCACACGGAGCCATAGTGTAGCAACCTTCGTGTCACGTGACATGAAGGTTGCCAGATCACTAATTCCTAAAAAAATCGTTGCCAGATATTTTTTCTGAATTGTGTAATCAACCATAGTGTTCAGAAATTTTTTTGAGCGACTGTACATTATGTATTTCGCAGTGATGAGAGAATCTCAATATTTTTCAGCCAATATATCCTTACCAGAAAACCTGTACAAGCTAGAAGCAATTTAAATGTTTCTTTACCGTATTGTGAGGCAGCTAACCAAAATTGTTGCAGGATCTTTAAATGAGAATGGAATATTTAAATATTCGTTTATGTGCTTTCAGCTTGTTAATTGGTTCCAAGAGAACCCAACGCTAATCGAGCTTAATTTTTTCATGAAAATTAATACAAACACCTTTGGTTCTTGGTGGGGCGCGGATGGCTCAGTCGGTAGCGCGCCAGGCTCGTAATCTGTAGTTCCCAGGTTCGAGTCCCAGCTGGGTCAGCGTTGAGATTTATCTCCGCAAAAATTCCCCGCCCTGCCCACGGTCAGTAGGGGACACCGATGGGCTTGGAAACGTCGCCGTCCGTCGGATGGGACGTTAAGCCGTGGCCCCGTGTGCGGGAGAGCCATACCCTGTGCACGTTAAAGAACACGCTGGATGGCCTTGACGGGAGGCTACCATCTGTCTCCCAACAGCTGTTCCAGTGGGTCCCCTCCCCCAACCTTCTCTGAGCCTTCGGGGTCCATGTGACGTGGCAATTTAGCCCATGGTGTGCAAAAAAGTGCCGCTCAGAGGTAAAACAACCCAACCCTTTGGTTCTTGCCAACAAATTCAATTTACAGGACAAAGACGCTGCTAACAGTATTTAACATAATACAAACGCAATTTTTACATGCAAATAATTAATCTCATTGTAATATTGCTTAACAAGTAATATTTATCACACTTGTTTGCGATATATGTCCGAATGTTGAGTTGTTGATTGTATGTAACAACTGAAACACCTCGTTTCTGACTGCAAATCCCGAAAGATAGGTGTGAATATTCAGGGAGTCCTACACGATAAAGAAGAAGTGGATATTTTCACTGGATGATGACGTGGATATTTGGAGAGTCGGTAAGCTTGGTAAAGCTTGACTTTTATTATTGCCCAAACTGGCAGACAGACACCCAGGTACTATATGCACAAGCTTTTCCTCTTAAAAACACTTGAATATTTGTATGGACCCCCCCCCCCCCCACGTTTCTGATTCACATCAAACTTTGATGAACATTCCACCTGCACCTCCACCTGACAGAGCCACCCATATCACAGAAAGTTTGAATAGTGCACTACCAAAAGATTATAGTTTAAATAAGTGACTCAATTATAATTATATCTCTTAAAATAATATTGGTAGTATTTATTTTTAAAAATTAGAAATTTGGTTTCAAAATATTCATTAATATTTTATAAAGTCAAAGTAAATCAATTTTTTTATTTTAAACTATTTGAAAATATATAGCTTGTATTAAAATATTTTGCAAATTAAATCAATTATATTTTGAAGCATATTTAATTTTCCTCCTTTCTTCCCTCCTTTCTGTTAGCGGCTGCCAAGACTCAGCGCATTTAGGTGTCTCAGTCACTGCTCCTGCTATCCTTTACTCAAACCCCTGACCACTGGAATTAATCACTCTCCCTCAAAGATATTCTGCATGTGACCCTGGACATTTGTGCTTTAGTTTCGTATGAACAAACCTCTACAAGATATTAAGACTTAGTACGTTTCCACATCCTTAATTGCCATCGATGGGCTTTAAAAAGCCGCCGTCCGTCAGATAGGATGTTAATCCCTGTCACCACGTACGGGATAGCCACATCTGTGTACGTTAAAGAACATGCTGGATGGCATTGACTGGAGGCTATTATCTGTCTCTCAACAGCTGTCTAGGGGGAACCCACCCACCAAACCTTCTCTGAGACATCGGGGTCTTTGTGTTCTGGTCATTTAGCCCATTGTATACAAAAAGTGTCACTGAGAGGTTGAGTTAGGTTGTTTTATCTCTGAACGACATCTTTTTACATACAATGGCCTAAATGGCCAGGTAAGAATGACCCCGAAGGCTCAGAGAACGTTGGGAGGAAGAGACCCACTGGACAGCAGTTGGGGGACAAATGGTACCTCCTGTCAAGGCCATCCAGTGTGTCCTTTATCGTGCACAGGGTATGGCGCTCCCGCACACAGAGCCACGGCTTAACGTCCCATCCGACAGACGGTGGCCTTTCAAAACTCATCGGTATCCCCTACTGACAGATGGCAGGGCGTGGAGATTTACAGAGAGAAATTCAACACTGGCCTACCTGAGACTCGAACATGGGAACTGCAGATTACGAGCCAGGCGCGCTACTGATTGACTCCCCCACCTCAGAGGTAAAACAACCCAACACATCCTTAAATGCAAACAGAAATGGAAAACAAAGCAGAATTTCCTATTCGTAACTTTTTCACTTTTATTATATATATCAAGGTGATATTGTCGGCTGAAACCGATACTCCTTACATCTGTTCACTCTTTTTCTTTTCTTCTGTTGTAAATTGTATCTGATAATGAAATAAAATTGATTATATTGATTGATACTAGTGTAAAGAAAGCGTCCCAAGAGTGTGTTTATATTTATTGCATATATATTATTTCTTTGGCTTATTTCTTTTTCTTCTTTAGGCACACCCAAGTCTGGAGAAACCAGAAAGTCATCAGTTAGTTTATCGCCGGCGGTATTGCTCTACCTCTTCCTGCATCACTGGCTTGTGGGCCTTACATCGTGATCAGTGCAGCAGCAATCCGGAGCCAGAACTCCTGCCCAGGGAAAGGGGCCGAGAAGAAGGGATAACAAAGAAACACGTTCTTCGCTGGTCCAACTTTATGATATTCAGTAACAGCGACCGCAAAAGTGCTCTGCGGGCGCCAGACGTCCAACAGGGCGCCGATATCTTGAGATCTGTGAGACTCTGCTACCATCTTGATGGTGGATTTGGTCCACTGACCAGCGCTCTCGGTGTGCGGAGAATTTTTTCCTTTTCTCTCTCGAAGAAAACAAGTGCAAGACCAAAGGCTGACTCTCTGAGTGTGTGTGTATGCGTGTTTGTCTGATCGGAAGGAGCCGGATGTAGGACTCCCAACAAAATGACGATCTTGATATTCCCGAGAGAAGACTGCGTTACATGTTGCTCAAGACAAGAGAATCTTTCTTTATTCTTACTCGAAATGACATTTTGGTGGCCGAACATAACATTGCGATTGTAGGAAACGCCATAAAATTCATAACTTCATGCAGAAGACTACTGTTCCATCCTTACCATTAAGACGATGTCTCATATTATGAATGCCGATACGAACTATGAATAAGTTTTAAACTATAAATTCTTTAGTTAATGATCTATATTTGTTTGGCTCATAATTATCATGCAAATATTCAGTCACAACTATGAACTTTATTATTCTTAGATGTTTTATTTGTTTTTTCCTGTTACTGCTTAAATATCGTTATGTTTGGCAATTATCAATAAAATCATCCTAAATAATATCGTATACATGGTTTTATTCGAAATTTTTTTAAACATGCTTGATACTTTTGATACAGTATTCAATCGGAAAGCCTGATTACTGACTAGGCCCTTAAGACCCAGGCCCCTTATTCCTAGGGGCCCCCAACTCTAAATATTTATTAAAATTTCAAAATTCTTAAAAACTTAACAATAGCGTTTAATGTCACTTCTAGGCCTTCAGATTAGTTTTGGATCATTTTGAAGATTATTTACTGAACTGTTTACTCAACAACATTGTGCCTTTATAAATTTTTTCATCAATCATTGTTTAGAACAATGCCTAAATAATATCGTGTATCATGGATATTAGATATATTTGGCTTTGCCTATTTTTTCAACCATAAGCCCTAACTAAATTCTAAAACTTGTTCCGCCTAATATAGTTCAGAATAATCTCGAATATTTTCTGAAGTGTAAAAGTGTAGAGAACTGCAAAGGGCTAAGAGAAACAACTAAAATTTGAAGTCAGAATAATATTACAGAACAAAGGCCCTCCTGGAGGCTCCTGTAAGAACGCTGTGCCTAGATCCCCCTGAAACTTTAAGCACGCCCTGGCAATAGAATTAACAATATGGGAAAGAAATTGAAGATATTAGAAATGTTTATCGTCTCTATTGTAATGTTGATCGTACATGGAAATGTATTCTTCATTTACCAAATTCTTATTTCATCAACTAGAATACATCTAGAATCTCCATTGATGAGTTTGGAAGAAAATCTGAAATTTAATCCTCATGTTAATATTGCTAAATAAAAATAACAAGCTTCTGCAGATTTTCTTTTTTTTAAATCTCTTTTGAAGCATTATAGTAATATATGAATATATCATTTTAAATATTATTTATTTTGACTCTCTTTCAGTTGGGGTGATAAAAATGCAATCAGAAAATAAGTTTTCAATTAAAGTTTCAAGTAAAGTTTTCAATTAATTTTCAATTCAATACTTTATTATTTTATTGTACAAAAAAGACAGAATAAACTAATAAAGCATTAGCTAACTAATATTGTAATAAATCGCAATTCAAATCAGGTATGTCATTTGTTATTTTGTTGTTCTTATAATAACAAGAACAGAGTCATAATTAATGAACTCTTTCTCGGCTGTAGGATAGACTTTTTTTAATATTGATGTTCACCTTGCTTCAGTACTAATTAAATGTGATTTAAAACTGGAATGGCGCAAAAATTTCATCAAACTATGAACCTTCATCATAAAGAAATCGTTTATCTTTTAGCGAGACTAAAATAAAAGCGATAGTCAATGCACACTCGCAATTCATTAGGAATTAATGCATTTTAATAAGCGTAATGTATGAATATAATACATTTTCCATATTCTACATTAGAATGCTAATTTTTGTTCAAAATGATTTAATCTGTACTCCGTTGTAAATAATTATGGTCTCTTCGTTTCTTAGAGTTTAACCAAAATGTGATATTCCGCGAAAATAAAAGCTGATGAGCCATACAAATCGAATTCCCTTCACACAGAGCGGAGAAAACGAGTCTACTTGCAGAAGCTAAGAGATATTCGAAATGAAATCCCCATCGTAGAAGAAAACGCTGTGTAAACAAGCAGAATTCAACATCATTAAATTCCTACCAATGCTATGTTTCGGCTCTTATGTAATTTAGTATGTTGATAAGATGAACTCTTTCATTACGGCTGTTGATGAAACTGGTAGTAGAGTAGGTTTGGTTATAAACAGAGAGAAAACTAAAGTGATGAAAATTGGTCAGGCAGGCTGTGATTCAGTTAATTTGAATGGTTGTAGTCTTGAGCAGGTGTCACAGTTTAATTATCTTGGGAGCTATGTAGCATGAGATTAACAGACGAATAGGGAATGCAGCTGGGACTTTTAAGAATCTATGGAGAGTGGAAAAATAGGCGTATACATCTAAAGACGGTATAATAGTTTGGTTCTTTCTAGGGTTATGTATGGTAGTGAAACTTCGACACTTTGTAAACATGATAACAGGAAACTAGATGCTTTTGATTCTAGATGCTTGCGCAGTATCTTTGGCATTAGGTGGTTCAACTTTGTAACTAATGATGAAGTTAGACAAAGGAGTCGGCAACCTCCTTTAAGCAGAATATTGTGCAGAGAGAGACTCCGTTGGTTTGGCTATGTTGCCAGTATGGATAATTATAGATTGTCGAATAGGGTTAAAGTGTGTGCCTAAAGGCCTCAGAAAGAGGGGGAGACCTAGGATGCGATGGGCAGACAATGTCAAACAGGACCTTGTTAGAATTGGTGTGCAGTGGCCGGATGCAGCAGATGTAACTCAGGACAGACATGCTTGGAGAACTTAATTGCACGGTCTGGTTGGATCTCCGTAGCCCATGGATGCTTGAGAATGAAAATGATGATTATTGGTTTCATTTTTCGTAATATATTGACTTTATTGAAGTGCAAATCAGATTATTAAGTTTTTTTCTACACCGCCACAAAGCATAGTTTTATCAAGTTTATTCTTAACTTCAGTAGAAAGCTATAAATATTTAAATTTTGTTTTGCTGTCATGTTAAAAAGTTTTGAATTCAACAATGTTTTACGTGTTTTGTGTGCTTCAGCCAATTTCTACCCATTAAATCATCAGCTTTATGTAACATTTAATTTTGATTTTTAAATACTTTTGCAATTTGATTAATTTGTTTCTGTTTTTAAATATTTTAAATAGATTTTAAGAAATTTTGAAATACTCGTATATGTAGTACAAACACGAAATGATGTTAGTATCGAACAGGCAGGCTCTGTTACAACGGTTCAAATGCTCTGTTATACCGACCAATTAGAGATTACTAGTCATAAAATTGTGATTGCTGGCTTTGGTACATGTTTCAATGTGCTTTAAAACTGAATTTGAGGACGTGGGGCAGTTGTACAATTGTGGATCATCTAATTCGTTGATGCCATAGCCTACAATTTACAGTTTTAGTACGCGTTAACACAACGATTCTTAAATGACACGAAACAGTTTGTGCAAGTTAAAATAAGTTGCCATAGGGTCGCAAGTAACAGCAGAATAGTAGGCAGTCAGTCTCAATCTTCTTCGCCTGTGTAAATGTGTTTGATTATTATTATTTTTTTGCAGGCTGTGGCTGATATGAAAAATACCGTATATGATACGTTACTGTGTTCGGGAGGGCTTAAATGGTGCACAGACAGACAGTAATTACTCAAGCGTATGGAGAAGAGTGATTGGTTGCCTAGATATTGGGGCGTCCTCCAAAGAATCGCTCCCATCTGTGAAAAGTTTGTGCCACTTGAAAATCGTGCTTCGTTTCAAGCATTGTTCTACATAAATTTGAGCCATTTCTGCGTGTCTGTGCATCACTTAATGCACAATTTCCAGATTAGCCATAGCCTGTAAAAAACACACACGCAAAAACGAACGCCTTTCAAAACGAGAAAAGGACCGAATGACTGGTTACTGTTCTGCTGTTACTTGCGACCGTATCGCAGCGTGTTTCAATTTGCACATACTGCTCTGTCTCCTCGAAGAGTCTAAGTGTTACGACGTATCACTTACTTCCTCGTGCGAAAATCTGCTAATTGCTGGCTACGGTATTCTACGAATTACTTGGTATACTTATGCATATTGCGCTCGAGATTTTGTGCAGTGTTATAATAAAAAGCAGTTATGGGAAGTTCTTCATTTTTGCCTCATAATTAGAGATATAAAATAATACATCTGAAGGTATTCTTTGGATCAAATCGCTGCTAAAGTGTCATATGGATTTTTTCCCGTTTTGAGAATATTGAATAGACATTTTGGAACTAGATCTGTTGCTGATAGAGAAAGAACTGTGCTACCAAGGAAAATAATTTTATGTCCTGACACGGCACTACTTCAAAGCACTGCACTTTCCAACAGAAAGCTCAATTCACCACAGTGTTTGAAAGAATGGACATTGACAGCAAACGCCAATGTGTGTTCGAGAAGTAGGGCTCTAGAAGTCGCATTGCGGGGTAAAAAAGCTTGTTCAAAATCTTTCCTGACAGATTTTAGCGTAAGAGACGATTACAATGGGCAAAGAAGCATGTACCTGTAGACTGAAGAGGATTGGAAAAAAAGTAATTTTAGTGATAAAAGTCAGTTTTACCTTGCTGAAAATCAGAGTAGTGCATATGCAAGAAGACGGCTACATGAGGAATTCAACCCTCAGCGTTTTGAAGTTACTGGTAAAAAATATTCAACCAAAGTCATGATTTGAGTTGCGTGATCTGTTGGGGGTGTTGGAAGACTACATATTGTAAATGAAAAAGTGAATGCTAAAGTTCACATCGAAACACTGAAAACAAATTTTTTTGATAAGATTGAATTCGTATCGGGATGAAACTTTGAGTTTTATAACCCTTTTTATCACCGTGCGAAGGTTGTTCAGAAGACTTTATAAATCACAGCATTAAAATTATAAAATGGCCTGGGCAGTCTCCGGGCATCGAGAACTGATGGTACAAAATTAGTTGTAAAATTTCCAAAAAGAGACCTCCAAAATGGGTGCGTTATTGTTGAGGTTTTGTGATATATTCCTTTAAGCATACTGCTTCTCAAATTAGTGCATGTTATGCCAAAATGATGCAGAGCGGCCATTAAAGCAAAGAACCTACCTATAACTTATTGATTCTAAAACGTTTAATATATAACAACTGCCATATAATGATAAAACCAAGGAAAAAATTAAATATTTCACTAAATTGTTCTTGTTTTTGATATGTATGCCATATTATATTCCAAATTTTACTCGATGAACCAGAGGAACATTTAAAAACATAAGTTTATTCAGGACTTTTTACCACCACTACATCTATTATACTATTTAAATCGAATTTTTTACTAAGAAGAATGCATTTATATTTATTTTTCAAGCGTTTCTTTTCACATTCAGAAACTTTTTCTTAGGCTGTTGGTATATGTTTCGGTAGATATCAGAAATATTGATTTAGAAATGTTAGAATTCATTAGGGCATCATTGACACATCCTTCAAATAGCCAAACCCTAAGTGCTTAAATTTGAATTTTACTATAAATTAACAATTTTAACAGTTTAGCGAATCAATAATTAAAGGTGAAAAAGAACTATTTGGTTACGGCATCTCAGTTTTCTGGAATTTGCTTTTACCGACTTTTGTTCCTACATTGTCACATTTTATCACTGTTTAAAAAACATCATGTATTAAATTAGGTTATGCAAAAGAAAAATATAGAAAAAGGAATCCCAGTTTTTACAACCCCCCCCCCCCCCCCCCCCCCATCAGGGAAACATCTTCAAGAAAAAATGAGAGGGAGATAAATCTTGAGGGAGAGATTTTTAATGAGGCAAAAAGGAAATATATCGAGACCACGCAAAGAAAACTTGATAAGTAATAAGATAGTGGGGTATTCTTTACCACTAGAAAGGAGGAAAATCACATATCCCACTCTTTCTGGACAATAATTTCTGAAAATATATATCTATATCTTAATGGCGTTTGGTCCGTTCCAGGTCAGTCCAGTTAATCCCCCTACAATTTTTTCTAGAATTGGTTTCCTAGCAAACTTTCCTAATGATTAAAAAAATTGCTGAATTCCTAATTTTATTTTCTGTATTTCCTTAAAAGCAATCAGATTTCGTTTCGGGTAGAAATGAATAAAATAGCAAGAATTAAAAAAAATCATAATTTTTAGCGTTAAACATAAAAGAATTTAATATGCATCTGTAATAGGTTTGATTTAATGCAAGATACAATAAAATTGACTTAAAGTAAATAATAATGAATTTAACTAAAAATTATAATGCTGAAGTGTGGAAGAAATGACTGTAAAACATCAAATGCAATTTAAGCAATATACGTTAAAGTTTAATGCAGACGTCTAGACTACTGAAAGAAAAATACACCGGATGAAACTGTCAATGCAAAAACTAGTTACCATACCATTCGCATCCTATTCGCAACTCTAATGATTACCACACAGCATCACATCTAACATCTTGTGATTCAGAATTGAATTGTTGAGTTTGATGATAATATTTATTTTACATCTCGGAACATTTCATTGTGTTTTACTCTACCATCAAAAGATGACGCCCGAAGTATTCGGAAAGATAATAAAAATCAATAACATAGCTATCGTGATTTTCCACAGCAAATTCAATTTCGTCTTCGTTTTCAGATGACGACGTTATGAGTCTTCAGATTGATTGTGACAACATTTTTACAGATTTATCCATAGTCAAGATGTTTGATGAAAAATTTTATATTTCTTTTAATCCTCGCGAGTAACGACAGAGGGAAAATATCAACATTACAAACTTTATTTTTCCCATCGAGAAAGGAAAGAAAAACATGAAAGGGATAGAACGTTCACACGGAGACTTTTCAAAATTGGATTATTGAACGTTACATTTGTGGTAAGAATTTAATCATCAAGCTTAGAAAATTAAGGAAAAATGTAATGGGAAAATGATATGGAGACATCTGTATACCTTTAAAATTATGAGTCACTTTCAGTTCGGCCGGATAAAGTGTAGTAACGAGAAGAAGTGTAAGAACTTATATAAATGAAGTCAGGACCGATCTAAAGAACATAAAGGGTAGGAGGGAGATGACCAAGTGACCCGATCGAGCCGAAAAAGTAAAATTGGGAGGAGACTGCATTTCCATTGTAGTATAATATTTTCCTCTCCGTTTTATGCAGTTTTTTTAAATGCATGAAATATACAGAAATTTAACATTTTTCTATCTTTTTATTACCCCTACTAGCATTCTCGGGAGGGGCGGAGAGGGGAACTGCTGCATGGGAATAACTGATTAAACATTTACTCATTTGGAACAGGTAATTCGAAGTCAACCGTAGTTTGTAGAAAAAGAATTTTTCCTTTGCAGTCGTTTTATGATTAGAGAAAACAAAGAACTCTTGAGAGTATCTAAATGCACGACAACTGTACTTGTAACTCTAAGCATTAGCCTTTGGAAATCGATAAAGAAACAAACTTCATGCATTTCTCTTCACTAACATGTCATTTGTTTTCTTTTCGTGTGAAAAATAAAATAGTTATCTTTAAGTTACAGACTAAGTAGTATGTTATAAATAATAAGATACTTTTTCATAATTACATGTATATAATTTTAGATGTACTAGAGATATTTCTGGGAAAACCTTTATATGTTATTAATTCTTGCAAAATATTAATCGCACTCTAATTTTTGTGTAATACTCAATTAAAAATACATCTTGAAGGTGGTTTATATTTCAGAGCTAATCTCAGGCAATTCTTTGCTCTTGAAATATCACAGTTCGGAATTGGAAAGTTCTCTATAATATGGATACATACAAAATTTAAAACTGGTAATTAAAATATAAAGAAAAAATCATAAGATCAAAGAGATGACATATAAAAGAAAACTTCTTCCAGAGAAAACTGCTTCAGTTTGTCCTGTAACAAGGGGAGATGAAACTATTTTTTATTTGATTTTTGAATATTTTACACTTTTAATTTTACCTGCCATCTTTTTTCAAGATGATTTTTACTATTTACCAGTTTTAATTTTTACTTCGTATTCGTATTAGGAACAACTTTTTATTTCCGAACTGAAACGTTATCACAAAATCAAGACTTACTTGAAATTAACTTGAACAGCCGATTGTTACCGACGTTAACGCTAACGTGTCTCAAAAATATGTTTTGTCTTTCTAACATAAAAAGTAAATATATTTAAACCTACTTCAAAGCATAATTTAAGTAGAATATTAGTTCATAACTCATTTACATAAATGTAACTTGCTTATAAATATTTCGCTCTACGTTTATAAAATCGCTCAACGAAACATTGAACTGATTTATTGAACAACCTGCTTCATAAACCTCAATTTTAAATATAATAGTTCAAATTATGTCACGAATTTTCTCACAGTATTTAGACTATTACTCTCAGACAGGGCCTGATATGGGGGAAGCGGGGAGCAGGGGGGTCAAGGAAGCCCTTGGGAATGATAATGAGAGGAAATGAAGAAAAAATGATTGTACTTGTGACTATTTTACCCATTTTTCAAGAATGTTTTAAAGACCTCTGTAACGAAGGGAAAATATTATACCGCCAGTGTAAATCCAATCTCTCGCCTCCCCTCTCCTGTTTAGTTTTTCTCGGCTCGATTGCGTTACTTCCTCCCTCCCCCTTCCCCTGAATTTCTTTCTACAACCGGGCCTGCTCTCAGAATAATATTCTTTTTAACTAATGCCTTCCATTTAAGAATATAAATCTTTAAATATATCTTAATATATAGATTATATGAGTATAAAAATAAGCAAAAATCCTCAAAAGCTAACAAGAGGTTTTGGATTAAACTTTTGGGCGCATCTAACTACTTGAGGCTGGGCGGCTCTAGGCTAGTTATCTGCAGTTCATTGGTTCCAGTCCTACCTGGACCAGGGTTGAGATTTAATTTGGCATAAACTCTTAGTGAAGCTTTTGCGGAATTAAATCTCACTGAGTGATGACAGAATTTGACAATTAATGCGAATATAATAAAATAAAAGCAGAAATAATAATTTAAAAGGATGACAGTTAATTGCGGAATTAAATCTCCTACTGACTGATGACAGAATCCTCTGTCATCAGTCAATAGGAGATACGTTGGGCTTGGAAAGACAGCCGTCCGTCGGATGGGACATTAAGCCGTGGTTTCGACATACCGTGGGTACGCTAAAGAACACTCTGGATGGATTTGGAGAGAGGCTACCATCTCTCTCTCCTAACAGCTGTTCAGTGGGTCCTCTCCACCCAACCTACTCTCAGCCAATGGGGTCCTTGTGACCTGGCCATTTTGCTCATTGTGTAAACAAAAGCGCCGCTCACAGGTAAAACAACGTTGCCCAATGCATCTGACAACTGTTACTGCATTCAAAATCATTGTTCTAAAACAGGTGTGTTCATCTGCGGATAATAGGCCATTATCAGTTAGACTCTTTAGCCTTTCTCCTAATGAAACAAAAGTAAACTTAAACTTCTCCCAATGTATTGATAAACTTCAGAGTTCAAGAGCATACACATTTTTCGGAAGAAGGTGATCATATGACGGCACAAAAATGCTAAATTAAAACTTACAAGTGACATCAGTTCTCGCCGCTAATGTAATTTAATAGCGGGCCTTGGTTTTAATCGATCAACGACCCTTCCCCTAAACGATCAAGATACGAGGACCAAAACAAAGAGGACGAAACGGGTGAGTATTTCTAGGACCGATACAGGCGGGGTGAGTGAGGAGGGGCCATCTCTCCCTTGGGAATGCCGGTAAGGGTAATGCAGGCAAACATTGTTAAACTTGTGCATATTTCACGCATTTTCAAGAAATGTTTAAAGACTTTTAAAAGGAATGGAAACTGTTATACTGCAGTGGGAATACAGGCTCTTGTATATATCATTTATTTTTTAATCATTTGTTTTTAGATATTAAATGCAAAAGTAAATAAATAAGTAAGATTTTATTTTCCCGTATTCACAATACAATATGTTCAACTGAAGTTGATAAGCTCTGATATTTAACATTTTCAGATTGCATCAAAAATACACATAGTTTTATGCATCTAGTGTATCATAGAAAGCTTTGAATTCGTAAAAAACAACATGAACTGTCATTATTGTTATTAGTATATAGCAAATCAAATCGAATGTAAAATAAACATTATAATTGTGCAATAAAATATTCTAAAACGTTATTGATTTTGTTTCATAACAGATAAAGTATAATTTGGGAGGCCCAAACACAGAATGAAATTTTTCATTTTCCATTTATAATGATAGGGAAAAATTATATATTATCCCATCTGAACCTTGACGGTATATGCATACCCATCTTTTTCACAATAGTAAAAGTGAGAAAATTTCAAAATAAGCTTCTCCAGTGCATAAGTATATCCAAAGGATAAATTATTACACTTACAATTAATATTTATTCCGATGCTTAATTTAAACCAATGCCGCTCGGTTAACAGCTGCCACCTTAATCACAGGCTAGTACAGACGACACTGTTCAGAAATGGAATTCATTATCCAAGCCGTATGCATATTCTAAATTAAATTTCCTCACTATCACAAGTATTAGCTAATTCCAATGAGATCCTATTTCAGTTTTCTATATTATAAAAGTCTATTTGTAAAGTACAAAGCAGCCAGCGTTTTAAATTGTAATATAAATACAATAGGCGGAGTAGTTCCAAGCCTCATTTGTCAACATCACGTGTCGCAACAACTTATACAGCTATAAATATCCATTTAAGCACGAAACGAAGTTATCAACAGCATGAGAAATTATTCCGGAATGGTAGAGATTAAATAAATTGCCTTTCGTATAATGGACCACGTAACTAACAAGTAGCTGTCTCTTGATGAGGAACCTTATAGCGCATTTGGTTCATTGTATTCCAAATTATTGAGCATTGTTGCGCGACGGAAACTTCCTTGCTTTCAGTCTGTAAGGAAAATACGTTCAGCAAAGGATAATAATAGTCAACCGATCACAGCATAACTTTCGTAGATATTGCATATTTGATAAAGGATCAAGTTTATTTCGTGCCTTTTCAACGTAATTTGTAGTTCACAGTTAAAAATTGCGAAACGTATCGGACTTAGATTCTTACGAACATTTTTACTTATTAATTACAAAAGTTCATAAAATGTCAATAAAATGTCATAAAATGTCAATCTATAAGATTGAGAAATTCTAACAGAAAAATTATTAAATGATAAACATCTAATATATATATGCATCAAAAATACAGACTCCTAGATTCCATAGCAAAGATTATAACAAAATATTCGTTTAGAAATTAATAAGCTGGAGATGCTGGAGCATTTAATCATAAGGAATGTCCTTTAAAATTATAGAAAATATATTAAAAAAACATTTGTGTATATTTCTTCAAATATGTTTGTTTTAGTAAGTATTTTGCTGAAACAGTTTTTAACGTTAATAGTAAAGAATCAGAGGATAAGTCCTGTAGACATGGAATCAAAATGATCACTTCGTCGACACATTTAACCAGAATCGTTCAGTAACTGAAACACGTGAACATTTGTTTTTGTAGAAAGGTTTTGGCTGGGATCCTCATGTTAAATGTAGGGCATATTCAGATGCTTGGCAAGAGGAACAGTGGTCGGGTCAGACCCCGTGTTTATGGGAATTCTCAGCCTAATTTTAATCATGATAATATTCATGAAACATATTTGCATTTTTGTTAAAAACCTTTCATGCACTTATTTTTGAAATTTTTATTTTCTTATTTTGATTTGTTAATATTTTTTTCTATTAATCATTATTTAAAAGTTCCAATAGGCTCTAGTTCCCAATAAATAGAACGGAACCTGATTACACGAGTTATTTTTTCATAAGAATTATTAAACTATACTTGAATTGCGTAATTAAAAAAATATAAATTATTAATCAATTTAAGGTAATTATTCTTCTATGGAAGTATGTTGCAATTTATTCATATATATTTCTACAACCTATAAATTTATTTTTATAAGATGTCCTCATCGAAATGAATCAAATATTTGGAATTGTTTTAAATGCAATACAATAGACCCTCGATTATCCAGGGTCGGTATTTCGTTTTTCACACATGCTTCATAGGCAATTTCCATAATATAGAGAATTCCTAGATTAATTAATGGATGAAATACTTTAAGTTTTATTAAAAGTTCTTAACTAATGCAAAACTTCAGTGCATAATAAATGCATTTGCTTGGGTTGCATTATCAATACTAGAAATTACAATTTGAAAAAGGAAAAATATAAGCTCACCAGACAAAAAATTAGTCACCTCTGGCTAAATGTCACCTAATAGTGCGTAACGCCTCTGTGTGACCGAAGAACAACCGAAATGCTGCCTGGCATGGATGTCACCAGTGTGCGAATATAGTGCACATAATATTCATCCACTCTTCCAGCAGCAAATGCCGCAGTTCGGCCAGATTGGCCGGATGACTGGAATGGCACTTCACTCGATGCCCCAGTCTCACAAGTTTTCTGTGGGATTCAAATCCGGCACACTTCGAGACCTGTGCACGCGACAATTGTCGTCTTGGAAGATTAGGGTATCCTTCTGGTGTTCACTGTGGAGATGCTGCACAAAAGTGAACATGTGGTCATCCACTAACTCCATATAGCCCTTCTGGTTAAAGTGTGATGTAATTGCAACCAAAGGACCCATTTCCTCATACGTGAAACACCCCCAGAGCATCACAGAGCCTCCTCCAGCTTGAACAGAACCTTGCACACAGTCCGCATGGAAGGCTTCATGTGCCTTACGATGTACCCATAGCCTCGCATCATTCGAGTACAAGCAAAAACGTGACTCATCCGACCAGATCACACGCTTCTAAAAGTCGACAGTCCAGTCTTTACGATGCCGCGCCTACTGTAGCCGTGCAGCCTTGTGCAGAGCTGTTAACATGGGTCTCTTCCGCGGTACTATGATACAGATATCCATGGCATGCAGTTCCCTTCAGAGTGTTCGTTCGGAAACAGTTTGTTGTAGACCTGCATTGATTGACTGGAGCAATTCTTGCCTCGTTGCAAAGCAGTTTGCCCTAATAGTGCATGACACACTGCGGCGGTCCCTATTGGTGAGCACAGTCTTTCTGCCGCAGTTCTGGTGACAATTAGAGATGGATTGCGATGTACGCCACTGCTGGAAGCTCTTTCGACTGTATGTTTCGACACACCTGCAAAGGGAACAACTTTTTGTACACTATGCCCTTTGATTCGGCCAAACGCAATAACACCTTTTTGCCACTCATTCACATCTTTGACGCTAACCATGTTTCACGGAGCAACTAACACACACACGTGGCACAAGACCACTTCTTGTCACTCTATGAACCCCATAGCGCATGGCACAGCTATTTGTAGGACGCGTTTATTACTGGTGCGCCCTCTGTTGCTGTTGAACGGACGTCTCTCTTATGGCGGAAGATCACTAATTTTTTGTCCAGTAACTTTTTTATATATCATAATAAGTTGCAGAATAAAATTACGTTTCAACAAATATCACTGACAACAAATTTTCATAAAAGTCATGTCTCTGAGATAAAAGTAGCCATTTTTTAAAGATTTCAAGAACACGCTGAATTTCAAGAATTCGCTGAACACGAATATGAAAATGCAAAATTGACAACGATTTCTGAGAAATACTCAATAACTTCTTATATACTAGAGTAAAACGTACATATGATATGTATCGGTAAAACTACGCTTCTGCTTCCGACGTCGCTTTGACCATCGCTTGTACAGCTGCTCAGGATCATCTCTGGCAAGCGTCCAACAGTAGTCAGCCAACATTGAAGTGGACCAGTTTCCCTGTTATCGTTTCTCCATCGTTGCAATGTCCTGGTGAAAACATTCACAGTGTTCATCACTAACCATGCTGCAGTTATCGGGAAAAAATCTAAGTAGCAATGGAGAAAGTGGATCTTTAACGTCATATTGCAGCCAAGTTTGTGTTACAGAGACAACATGTCCTTAACCAGTTTCTTGTAGTTGTCTGCCCTGATATTCGCGAGAAATTTAGTTGATATCAGACGAAACGCGTCCCATACCTTTTCTCTTCATCTTGAAGCATATTGTCGAACATTTGGTCTCTCAACAGCTCGCGGATCATAGGACCCACAAAAATTTCCTCTTTAATTTTCGCTTCGCTGAGTCGAGGGAAATTGTCAGCTAAATATTTGAAAGCTGATACAGTTCGGTCCATGGCTTTTATGAAGCTTTTCACCACACCGAGTATGATGTGTAGGGATGGTAGCATGATTTTGCGCATTTCTGCCAGTGCTGGGTGTTCCACATTCTCTCTCCGAACTTCAGAGATTTTCTCTGAGGCCAGTTTTTCTTCTCGTAGTGCAAAGTCTGTTCGGCTATCCCATTCACATAAGAAACAGCAGTACTTCGTATATCCCAGCTGCAGACCAATCAACAGAGCCACTACCTTCAAGTCACAACAGAGAGGCCAGTCATACTTGCTGTATTGAAGACAGTTCAACAGCTGTTTTAGGTTGTCATAGGTTTCTTTTATGTAGGCAGCATGTCTGACCGGAATGTAAGAAAGTCAATTTCCATTATGCAGCAACACCGTCTTAAGACTCAATTTCGAGAACTCTATGAATAGTCGCCATTCTTGAGTGTCATGTTTGATTCCAAGGGCATTGATCAGGCCATCGACATCGGAGCAGAACATAAGGTCATCTTCCTATCTGAAGTCAGGTGCAAACTGCTCATAACGAGTTCGAAACGAAGTCACTCAGACATTTTCCTTGAGAAGAATCTATTGTTTAATTCTTGATCCAAGTAACTCTGCTTTGGGCTTAGACAGCTCCAGATCGCGAATAAGATCGTTCATTTCTTCTTCGGTGAGAAAGTGTGGCGCAGATGACGCACAGTGGCAGACGTATGGATCATCATTAGACACCAAAGGCTGTGGAGAACCGTACGTCAGTTCGCCTCCTTCGTCATCGTCTGAATCGATGGAAAATTCTCTTGGAGGTTCGGAAATGGGAAGGCCTTTGCCGTGCGGAACTGGTAGAAGAGCAGGATGTATATTCGGTTTCGCTATTCTCCACTTCTTTTTCCTTGTGATGCCTCCAGAAACAGGTGGAACCATGCAAAAGTAGCAGTCATTTACGTGATTGCTGGGCTCTCTCCAAATCATAGGAACAACAAACGGCATCGGCACTTTTTCGCTTTTCAGCCACTTCGGAACATTTCTTGCACACGTACTGCAGCATGTTATGTCTGAGGGCTTATCCTGGTCCCCGATCTTGCATCCAAAATATAACTCATGCCGTTTTCACTATTATAGTGATGGCTCTTTTCTGGCTTGCAAACGTCACTTCCCCACAAATGTAACAAAATGTGTCTGCATTATTAATACAGTTACGAGGCATCACCACTGCTGGATTAAAACTGCAAGGATCACTTGTATTGTACTTATGACTCTGGGGTAAATGGGAGTCGCTCAAAAGACTTGCTCAACCTACGAGATGTCGCTTACAACTAACGATTGCATCATCTTTTTGTCCGTGATCGTGAAGCCGCGATGTCATGACTCAACTACATTGTATCAGACAATGTAGTTGAGTCATGACATCGATCAATGTAGTTGAGTCTCAACTACATTGATCAATGTCATGACTACATTGTATCAGACAATGTAGTTGAGTCATGACAGATCAATGTAGTTGAGTCTCAACTACATTGTATCAGACAATGATGCAATAACTTCGGGGGTTGTGTGTATGGAGGGCTGATGCAATAGAACGCAATATGTTGCAATCTGGAGTTTAAAATACAACGTTGTGAAATGGTTACCTATGTACTCAATGCGGACTGAGTCGTTTAACATGGCAATCTGTGTCTTTCCTAAACAAGAGCTAATCAACAAATTTTATTATCGTTTTCGTGTTCAGCACCTCGAAATTAATAAAGATTGGCTATTTTCATTTCAAAGTCTTTTTGTGTGTTGCCCACTGTATTTAGTAAATGATTTAATTATATTTCAAACGTACATCGTTTTCATATTTTTAAGTGAAGTTATTAGAAAGGTGAATACGGAGTTAGAGCTCCCTAAATCCTGTCACTTTTTCCTACACATATTCCAAAGTACTTGATTGGCGACATGTCTGGTGACCTAGAAATCAAAGACTGAATACCAATAGTACAAAGAGAGTTGTTTGCTATGTTAGGGTAAGCATTTGTCCAGTTTAAAAATGAAGAAAATAACTTGATAGAGGAATGACCTGAGTGCAAGCTGAAGGATGCTATCCACATAACAGGGCAGTCAGAGTGTCATCAATGGGCACCAGAGGTGTTCGGCTTTTGTAACTGGTGGAACCTAATACCATGGCACCAGAAGTATGTTCACAATATCGCTCCCGATTGAAACGGGATGAGCTCTTTCTCCAACATACTCCTGTCAAAGATGCATGTACATATCACTGAATCCTATGCGGGATTGATCGATGAATACTACACACGCGCCATTCTACACACCACTGTAATCTCTCTTGGCACCACAGTAGACACCGTGAGAGTAAACTACTGTAAATGCAGATCGTGGAACGTATTTCCAGAATGCAACGCAATTAATGGTTCGAATTGTTATTTCCTTGGTAGGATTTTAGTCATCATATCCGAAATTTAGCTGGCAATGATTTAAAAGACTTCTGTGATAGTGACTGAGCTGACCTCTTTCAAAAGTAGTGAGTAGCATATACAGAGCCTACCAAATTAGTAGAGAATTTCCCTATTATGCCAATGAAAGGATACTTTGAAAGCTTTATAACTTTTAAAATAAACTCTTTTATCAAGAAATGTTACTGAAGATAAATTAAATAATATCTAAATCTCTGTCTTTAACAATATTTGTTCAGTATTTGACGAGTTATGGAAGTTTGAATATTTGTCAATGGCAATAACAGACGTAAAAAGTTGTTTCAGCTATTAAATAAATTTTAAATAATAAACATTGCTTTAAAACTTTATGATATAAGGGCTTATTTTAGACACTTTGCATTTTCTTTTATTTCCTCATATTTATATGTTTCTTAAGACCAACTGCTGCTATTAAATACATTATTCCAACTTCCATAACTCTTTAAATACAGAAAGAATATTATTTACAATCGAGTTTTAGACAGCTTTCATTGCGATATTCAATTTATTTTCGGTCACATTTTTCATAACATGTTTATTTTAGAAGTTATATATCTTTTAAGATACCTTTTTATTGACATAATATGGAAATTAACAATTTGGTAGTGCTCTGTAGGATCTTCTAACACGTGTTTTGATCATGATATATTACCTCCAGAGCAGGTCACAGATGTAATTATCTTCATAAACCGTAGATTGATCAGAAATTTGTGTCATCTTCAAGAAGGTTCTATTTCTCTCGTCAGGAGCGTAGCTACCATTGTTCAGCTCAACCTGAGACCGGTGCTTGGCCATTTTGTCATATTTTAGAAGCGTTTCTACAGTATGTTTCCCATTGTTTGTTTTCCATTGACATTCGTTCTATTTTGTTGCGATCTTATGCAACCACGGCAATTCCCGGTTCCGTCTCACGACACTACCTGGTTATGAAAAGCCATGACTATATAGAGCCGGGGGCAAGGAATACACCATATAGACGCACCTCAACCCCGACCTCACATGGCTGCAGTCTATAGAAGGAAAGCTAACCACCGGAAGAAACCTAACTTTAATCTGTTCCCCGGTTAGCCATGAACAAGGATATGTAGATCCAAGTTCGTTCGGCATCCGGGTTGGAGACTCTTAGTAAGGCCCAGACTTTTAATAGGGCACTTTAATTTTAACAGAATTTTAATAGGGTCTGAGCCCGCCTAGTACCTACTAGGCGGGCTCAGACCGTTCGGCAGAGCTCTTGAACTTGCTCACACAGAGCACCTTAGGTTGAGGCCTAAGACACCGTCACCATCCAACTGGTTGTCCGACCGGTCAGCGATATCGTCGGCCTCGGTTGGTCTTGGCTATGTCCAACCGGGGGACCAATCCGGTCGGCACAGCCTTCGACCGGGTTTCTGGGTCCGAAGCCCCCCCCCCCACCACCACCACCACGTCAAGGTGGTCCCCTATCGGGGTGGGGGGGTTCCATTGACAGTCAACTATAAATGATGCGATTTAGTATTTTTTTCCAAAAATATTTCTGTGGAGGGGGAAGGAGCACAGTAACGAAAACTCGCCGCATGGTCCTGGGTCAACTTTTATTTACCACTGCTTTTAATGGACATCTGATCCTTTGCATAGTGACATGTGATTTAGCTCTATGCGAATATTCTAACGAATCGAACAATCGTTCGAGATGAGCTAATTTCACTCTTGCATATTGTATAATATTTTCTATTTCTATTACAGAATTTTATATTAAGACAACAGATATTAAATTATTAGAACGCTAGATATAGATTTAATCAGACTTCTCTACGTAGATCACATTTACTATCCTGTAAACAAATTTACATTTATTCGATCTTTTTATATTGCAAAATTCGTAACAATATATTCTGTCATATTTTATGCTTGCTTCACAAGATGTGACCTACTAAATTATATATAATCTTGAAGTCTATTTTCTTTCCTTTTTAATCAGAATATGTAAAAAAATCTTCATTGCAAAATTTGATGGAGAAAAAAAGTACGAAACTAGCTAAAAGAAAAAACACGGGACTGAAAAGTATTGTAGTTTCAGCTTTATTAATTCCACAGTAGAAGGAAGATGTAATTAAAATCAACGAGACAAAAAGAAGGCATAAGAAAAGTCACCTTAATTACGATTCGTATATTTAACGATACATCACAAAACTTCACTTTGTATGCCCTGAAGTTAAAATTCTTGTGGCCTTTGCTGTTCATAAAATCCGCTATATTTAATTGAAATTTGGAGTTTGATTCTGGAGGGAATAAACAACGTAACTAATATAATGAAATAATGAAGCGGCGAAGAGAAAACAAAAAAAAAAAATTCGATAAAATCACCATTATTACAACCACAATAGAAATACAGTGTAATTAAAGCGAGAGATTTAGAGGTAAACGAAAAAAAAATAAAGTGGAACGTTCAAAGCGAAAATTCGTCCTTGCAGCGTCCTACGTTGGGAGAAAAGAGTGAGTGTAATAAAGCTAGTGTAGCCGTAAGCCCTGTTCCTTCAATATCATCCGTGTTTCTGAAAGCTGAATCTCATTCCTTCCCGGACGCAGGCTGTGCCACTGAAAGACGAAGCCAAGGCGCTGAAGAGTTAGTAGCACTCACAAGTTATTTCACTCTCATCGATTTTCCCGAAGCGGCCAGCTGTTGCGGAGTCGACATGGAGGAATCTTTAACCACGACATAACTCATTGCTCTGTATTCTGCTTCTAGAACCAGTCTGGTCATAACGGAAGGATATGAAAACTTAAAACGACATGAGAAACTGAGATGTGGTCGTTCTCTCTAAGCTGAAACAAAGGAACACTAAGGGAAGAAATCAAAACCTAATGCGCGTGGTTCTCTTTTTATGTGTGCGTATGTGTGTTATTATATTTATTATTTTATATTGCTGGAGAGCTTGATCTTTATTTGATAATAAAGGCTTGGTTTCGTAACTACGTTTATCAAGATTTTGAGAAGGCTTACAGTTTTACAAGTTAACATCTATTATGGATTATGATGATCATCAATTTCGAAGACCATAAAAATATACTTTGCATGAATATATGCACAATCTACAAATTTACCAACGTCTAATAAGTCCTAACCGGACTGGAAAATTTTTACCTCCAAACAAGTGCATTTTAAGCAATTTATTCATTTCTTTCAGACATAGAAATTCGGTGAAATTAAAGCAAGCATTTTAGGAGTAAAGAGGAAAAAATGTAGAATATCGTCGTGTCGTTAGTTTCGACAGTTGACTGCCAATTTAAATAAGGTCTGTTTGGAACAGTTAATTTTTCACAATCATAGGCGAACCCTTTTGCGCCATCATTACAAACCTTATTTATAGCCTGATTTATTAATCTATCGACCACGTATCCATTCATCCTGGTCAAAATCAAATGTATCCTTACTCAAGATGCATCTTAAGGCAGCAGAAAATACATCACCTAACCCATCAGTATTTATAAAAACTATAAAACTATTTAATACTCAGGATACGTTGCCAGTATCTGGAATCAAATTATCGAGCATTTTGTTATCGTGCTTGCATAGATCCAAGCTTCATCACCAAACTTTAGAAATGACCAGATTATGCATCTCCAAAGTTTAGTGTTTTGGTGTAGGGAGTTTATTTTAATTTTCGTTTATTACATGTTCTCAAAATCTCCAGCAGCGACTGTGATTTTTTCTTTTATCTTAAGTGGAAATCTTCTATCCAGTCATACAACTGACACGATAATTAAGGTAAGAGAATTTTCTCTTTTTCTGAAGGATAAGAGTTCAGAAGGTTTTATTCATCTCTCATTTCAAATGTTTTATCACTTTAAGGCTCCCTGCATTCATCACTCATTCCGATTATCTCTTTGTCGCCTCATCCCCATCGCAGTGCGTGTTTAAAATAAGGATCAAATTTAACATATGAAGAAACAAACACGTAAGTCTAAAATGTTCAATGATGTTATCAAATGTCACAGATTTTACAATAAAAATAGAAATGTATCACGTTTTTTTTTTTATCATCAAAATAAAAATCTCTTTACTAGAGAACCTGTAGCTTATAATCTTACTTGAGCTGCTGTGAATCTCTGCAATCTTACTGAACTTGTAGAAAAAATGACGCTTAACAAGAAGCTCTTTGAAGAGAAATTTACCCTTAATAACAAGCTCTTTGAAAAGAGGAACTCGCTCTTAACGAGAAATTCTTTATAGAATCTCGAAGCCTAATTTGACGAATTTTAAATTTCCACACCAAATATTTGATTAAAATATATTTTTATACAAATTTATCCTTTCGTTAATACTGGATTTGTTTTCCCTTTTAACTATACTAAAACCAGATACGTTAGACTTTAGTTTCAATGAATCAAATGTATTTTGGTATCCAAAGCATCTGAAATTGAGAACTGAATAAAACCTGCATAGCAGTCCAGCTTAAGTAAATGGACCGTGGATGAGGCACAAATACCGCATTTTCAATATTTGTTAAGAAGATTACACAAGTGTAATTTTATGCTTTCAAATTCTGCATTAAAATTAAATGAGCTATGAGATTAATTAGTCACATAATCACAGAAATGATCATTAAAACTAACGGGGAAACAGAAATTATAATAGTTTTACTATTAAATTTGTGCATTTTATGATGTACACTAATGAAATAGCCCGCAGGAGATATTTTCTCTCAGCGACATTTCCGCCCATGAACAATTCGCTGTAGCCGCATTAAGAAAAATGAAAAAAAAAATGAAATATTAAACATGTATGTACAGACTTGTAAACTTATTACAGAAAAAAACAATTTTTGAGAATAATTTTTGAATGAATTTTTTTAAGAGAAACTGACTTTTATTAACAAGTTCTTTGAAAAGAGGAACCCGCTCTTAACGATGAATTCTTTATAGAATATTTTAATTTCTATAATACACATAATAAAAGCTTTTAATTTCTATTTTTACACATAATTAGTCATTCATTATCAAACAAATCACAGATAATGCAGAGACACCATATTATATGCTGCTTTGGTTCAAGGAAAGGTTTTAATAATAAAATAACAAATGTTATAAATTTGGACATATACTGGCACTCTTGCCTGAAAACATTATTTTTGTTGAGCAATTATATGATGAAAAAAAAAAGCATCAAAACTTTATTTCTTTTTATTTATTGAAATTTTCTAGTGACTGCACCTAAATTACCTAGTAGCGCACTTAAAAACAATTGATCTGATAGTATGTAGCGTGTGAAAGATAAATGACAAAATAATAGCAATCTTGATATTTCTAAGCAAAATATACAAACCATTTAGTAATTAGGCTTATTATAATCTGTATTTATCATCACATTATTTCGTAACAAAGCATTTCTACGTTAAAACTGGTTCGTATGAAATCTTCATAAGTAATTTCATAAGTTTGAAAAACAATGTTATGTTAATTCGTTTATCTATTCCATTTACTGTGAAAATTTGCTGTTCAATGCACACTTTGAAACCAATATTACTTTCCACTCTGGTTTAGCCCTAATTATCACGAGCTTTAGAAGCCCTGCTCCAGGTCATGTGTTACATCACAGCTGTCAGTTGCATGCTGGATAGTAGAGGCAAATTCAACACAGCTCACTGACTGAACAGAAGACATCCGTGTGCCAAGATCTACACTTGGTTTCATCATCATCAAAGCACTAGTTCAACAAGATAACACCTGATGCAGCAACTACTGTTGTACACATTTTCGCTAAACTATTTTAATCTATTTATGTGTGTTACATGTCAAACTCCACAGCATACAGGCCACTTTTCCTGCCACATTTAGTTAAAAGTAGTTTGTTCGCCCGAAATTATAGCTTGTGAACACATTTGGATTAATTACCATGGTTTAGGAATAAGTAGTGGAGCACGATTGACAGTCTAATGCAACTATTCTGAAACGTATGTTATATCCGATCTAGCAAATTCCATCGAAATATTTGTGACAAACTAAGTTTCGCAAAGGGTGAATAACGGTTCACTAATTATGAACACATTAAAGATTACTCGACTTTCAACTGCAATGATAATGATGCCCTACAGTTTATCGTTATGCAAACGTAATCCATTAATCTAAATTCGAATTATTTTACAGGCATTCTGACAAGGGAGGGGAGTGGCATGTCTCCTTCCTTAATCTGGCCCTGACCGAAATCAATATTAAAAAAACAGGGACGCAAAAGAAGTTATAAAATTATGTATATTTAATATTTAAATTTTACATATTTCTTATTTTTATGGGTTGGTTTGGGTTGCTTTACGTCTGAGCGGCACTTTTTTGCACACCACGGGCTAAATGGCCAGGTCACATGGACCCCGAAGACTCAGAGAAGGTTGGGGGAGGGGACCCATTGAAACAGCTGTTGGTAGACAGATGGTAGCCTCCCGTCAAGGCCATCCAGCGTGTTCTTCAAAGTGCATAGGGTAAGGCTCTCCCGCACACGGGCCACGGCTTAACGTCCCATCCGACGGACGGTGGCCTTTCCAAGCCCATCGGTGTCCCCTACTGACCGTGGGCAGGACGGAGGGTTTTGCGTCTTATTTTTATGAATCATATTACTAAAGAATATTTGTATCTAACATTACAGAAATTACGTCGTACATGCCCCTCGTCCCAAGAATCTGATCGTCTTATACGAAATCCCAAACTTGCATACTTCTGTTGAAATCGAAACAGTTGTCTTTGCATAATTTCATTTTAGCCCCGTAGTGTACGTCCTATACTAAAATAGATTTAAAAAAGACAACTATAAATCTTTATTCCATATGAAATACAAAATGTAAAGAATATAGTTTTAAACATATCAATTTAATTTTTCCTTTTTTTTCGTTCCAGTAGAATATTTTAACAATTAGGAAACCCTGCTCAAGTCTTATTCTCATATTCTCAGAATAACGTCCCCATCCCCCCTATAAAATCGAATCATCCCAGAAACTAAATCTCCGAACCACCCCGAAGATAAATTCTCACCCTTCCCCCACCACTTCGAAATGAAAGAAAAGTAAATTCTAGGTACAGTCGCTCAAAAAAGTATCCGAACACCATGGTTGATTACAGACTTTAGAAAAAATATCTGGCAACGATTTTTTTAGAAATTAGTGATCTGGCAACCTTCGTGTCACGTGACACGAAGGTTGCCAGATCACTAATTTCGAAAAAAATCGTTGCCAGATATTTTTTCTGAAGTCTGTAATCAACCATGGTGTTTGGATACTTTTTTGAGCGACTGTACGTCCCTGTTACGAAGTATATATTTTTACTGACTCTGAAAATTGGAATGCATTTTACGAAAATAAGAATTTTGAAAGAATTGGTATTAAAAAGTTTCGATGCATTCCTTTGCTTACTTTCTTACAAAATCTGACTACTATTAAAATATTAATTCAATCGCAAAAAATTTCAGATTTATAATTTCCAGTTGAATATGAAACAGTTCAAAGTAATAGATGATTTTTAGTAAATAATTTTTGATAATAATTTATGCATTCATGTTTCCAAACCTACGTTCATTCATAAACAGAATAATTATCGTTAAAATCAGAACATTTTCCGACATAGCAACACGATACTTTCAAATTTCTTCTAATACCTTGGCCACGCTGATGACTTTTTCCTGGTGTGCTCTTGCAACAACACCTAAAAATAATATCAATTCAAGTTTGAAATTATATCGTTTTTTAAATTCCGTATTTATTTTTGGTTAATGTTTTATTTCGCATTAATAACTAAAAATGAGGTTACTTTCTTGGGTTATACAAATTATTAAAGGAGCCTTACAATATAAGTTTACTCCTTATCAAAACACCTCGCCATATGCACATATAAAAGGAAAACCAAATAAACGTATAATTCTATGAACGTATAAAGAGTTATATACTTTGGATGTAACTGAACCCTAGAATTACGTTATAAGAAACATTCCAGGTTCTAAAATCTTTAGTGGCGATAGGAAATGGCTTTCCTATCTGAGTCTTCCAACTATCGGTTTCCCACTTCCTCATCCTTTGGCGAATAAATTGTATCCCACTTATCCCGCTGGTACCATAAAAGAAGACCTGAATCTCAGACACCTATAGCGATAACGAAATTGACTTCGGCGCTTGATTTTATATCAGTCATAATGATGTATTTGCCTTTAATAAAAGATGTGTGTTTCAGCTATAGCGTAAAAGACATCTTAGAAGTTTAGAGATAAACCTGAATATTTCTCTTTTTTTCGCACTTACTTTGCTGACTAAATGATAAATTTATATATATATATTTACTTCCTTTGGTGATGAACATGGGATGTTATCTACTATAGTGTGTTCACACTTAAGTATAGTTCAAACAATGAGAGTATGTGATCACTTTACTTCACTAAAGTTTTTGCATTAAATTCAGATATGTACCAATTACGATATTGATTGTTCGAACATAATTGACTTAAAGTTTATTCCATGCACCATATTTATTGCAAATTTAGGAAATGATATACAAAGTTTAAACAACTATTTTTTCAGATATCCAAAAACTTACGTTTTTAAATACAAAAGTTTCAAGACTTTTGTAATATGTTTTTCATAAATTGACACTCTTCCGAATTCTATTCCGCTTTTAATATGCTCGCTAAGGAGTACAGTGTTTTACACGATTTGTTTATGTTTTTCTTCTCCTGTATTTGTTAGGTATCTTTCTACTGGGATAAAACAAAATAAAAATATCTAGTGTAGTCAGATCACGAACCACACCAGGAGCAAACTACATGAGAAGAATCTGAAACCAAAATAACCAACTGGTTTCATCTATCTAACCGTTGAAAATAGATAAATGTTCTGGTGATAAGATTTCTCATCATTACATGAGAACTATCATAAAACGAAAAAGTGTTATAGCCAATGTTTTCATTTCATAATTTATGGGTGGTCTTCCGGGTTTATGTTTGGAAGGGCAAAAATTAAACTGATAACTTTCTAGTATTAAAATTAAGTAATAAATGCGTAAGTAATTTAATTCACATGCGAGTACTACATAGTGTTTTTGACGTTGTCATTTTTCTAAAATAAATACACTTATGAACTTCAAAAAACTGATAGTCAATTCGGTTTTAACTTAAAATGCATTTTCGATAATTTCGTATTGCAACATTTATTTTACATGTTGCAATACGAAATTCTTCATGCAATTTTTCAATGTTATACATCATAGAAAAGTGCATTAAACTTTCACTATTTTTATTACCCTAGTTTTAATTTCGAAATAAAACTTTGTTTTTAAGTTAAGATTGTTGTAAGCTCAGCTTTCATATTCTTTTCGAAGGTAACAATCAACCGATGATAGCTACCCTGATTAGCGTTTGTAGAGCTGGCATTTTTCTGCTGAACAAAACGAAATGAAGACTTTTGAAACTGAGACCTAATCATGCATAGAAAATTCGCCCACCCCGTATTCGTATCTTTGCGTGAAAGAAAAGAGATGCGAAGTATAATCTGTTAGTCAACAGTTTAAGACACAAACTGATGATAACAATATGATGTTGTTGGTATGCACAATGGCGTAAAATAGGGCTATATAGGTGGCAAAATGCCAAGGTCAGGTCTATAATGGGGCACTCAAAATCAAACTCATATAGAAATTATCTCAATTATTTAGTAATACTTATTTTGCATGTATATATTCTTATGAGTTACTATACTCATGTGGTGCTACTTTTTCAATTCAACGAAAATACAAAAATGTGCATTCTATTAGATAAAACAAGTTTCGGGTCTAAGAGGGATCATAAGTTTGTCATCGGCTTTTCCGCTCATGGTTATGCCACTACAGTGGCAACGTTATCACTCTCCACTTACTTTACCACAGACCTATTAGGTAATTTTAACAAACTAAATAAAAAAAATAAATACCCCCTCAAGCAGCTGCTTGCCACAGAGGTCTGACAGGAGCCTGTCAGTTTATATGCCACAGTAGGAGATCTGAGAGGATGGCAGGACCTCAGCAGAATTTAACAAACTAGGATTCGTAAAATAGTTTGCGGGGATCCGCATTTTTTTTTTTGAAAATCAACATAAAAGATTTTCATAGCAAGAATCATACTTATTCAAAGAAGGATTATTTTAATTGAAAGGGTAGCACAAATAGTTTTGAACATAATTTGCACCGTTCATGACGTGCATGTCTCCAATCGCTATTCCACTGGTTGCCATACACGCTTCAAAATACAGAGTGATTGTAAACTCTTTCAACAAAAAAAGGGTGATAGTACACATCAAGACAAACAATTTTTGCAATGGAACCTAGGGTCGCATTCCACTCCTTTCGCCAGAAAAGAGTACTTTCGAAAAACGCCACGCATGCACAAGTATTTACAACCGGTGCATGAAAAGCACATGATGCAAATCAGGTGCGCTGAGCAAGTGCGTAGACGATTAAGAACAAACGTTTAAAAACGCAGCCGAACCCGTTCATCGACATTACCGTGATAACGTGACATGATAAGTGACGTATTCGTGAAGGACATGGAAGACTAC
Organism: Ryuthela nishihirai; assembly: GCA_038380435.1. Lineage (NCBI taxonomy): Eukaryota > Metazoa > Arthropoda > Arachnida > Araneae > Heptathelidae > Ryuthela > Ryuthela nishihirai. Next base: position 16,063,635 of record JAWZYU010000011.1, read on the forward strand.
ACATACGAGGAATTGGCGGATATGCATCTAATGTACGGACAAACAGGTGGTAATGGACGTGAAGCACAAAGATTGTACCGTGAGAGATTTCCGAATCGTCGTATTCCTTACCATTCGACCTTCGCCAGTGTCGATTAAAGATTGCTTGAAACTGGCTCGTTGGCTATCTCAATGACTGATACCGGACGTTCGCGAAGTGTGCGGACACCGGAAATGGAAGAACGTGTCTTGCAGCGATTTGCAGAAGTTCCTTCCACAAGTACGCGAGTGGTGTCATTCGAAATGGGAGTTTGTCAAACCTCGGTGTGGAATGTCCTGCATGAGGCACGGATGCATCCTTTCCATGTGCAGAAGGTCCAAGCTTTGAAAGAAGATAACTATCCCGACCGGGTAGAGTTTGTTAGGTGGATGCTCCAGATGAACAATGTTAATCCGCAATTTCCCGCATTAGTGTTATTTAGTGATGATGTCACGTTTACCCGGGAACGCATTTTCAACAATCACAACCAGCACACTTGGACCCAAGAAAATCTCCACGTCACTGACCCTCGTAAACACCAGCAGAAATTTGTCGTCAACATGGGCAGATACCCTGGGTGATTGTCTGGTGGGACCTTACCTCTTGCCAGAACGACTGACCGGCGCAGTCCTAGTCTATTGCAGGATGTTCCGCTCACCATGCAGAGGGACATGTAGTTTATGCATGATGGGGCCCCAGCACACTTTTCATCGAGGTCCGATACTTCCTAAATGCAACATGTTCCAGGCGGTGGACCTGTGGCTTGGCCTCCACGCTCCCCGGACCTCAATCCACTAGACTTCTTCTGGGGGCACATGAAAACACTTGTGTACGAGACACCTGTGGACTCCCTGGAAGATCTCGCGGCGAGAATCGGTGTTGCAGCGGACAAGACCAACACCACACCAGGAGTCTACGAGAGTTTGCGACAGTCCTTCATTCGCCGGTGTGGGCTGTACAACAACGCACTCGGACGTCACTTTGAGCAGCTACTTTGAGTCTTTCTCTGACGCGAATGTAATTAAGCAACTCGTAAATTATTTAAGTGCCTTTGTTTTCACTGTTGAAGGATCAACGTGGATATGTAACTTTACAATTCTCTGGCGGAAGGAGTGGAATGCGACCCTAGGTTCCATTGCAACAATTGGTCGTCTTGATGTGTACTATCACCCCTCTTTTTTGTTGAAAGAGTTTACAATCACCATCAATCTTGTTACTTGATTCTCGTATTCTATCTTTCAAATCATTCAGCACTCGAATTTGAATTTTGTCATAACTCCACAAGAAAAAAAAATCAAGTGGTGTCAAATCACTGCTTCTTGTGGGTCGTAGAATTGGATCATCCCTACCAATTCATCTGTTAGAAAATGTGTATGGCAGAAGTAGAATACTGATTGAACATACAGAAGGTCACGAACGATGAACGTGTGCGAATTCACAAATTATGTTCAAAACTGCACTGCTCTGCATTGAAATTTCCGAACTAGAAGGAATGCTTGCATATGAACCAAATTAGACGTGGCGATAGCTATAAACATAAAGAAGCAATGATTACAGATGCGGACAGTTCTACCAATATATAACGACAAAAAGAGAAGTATGATACATCAGTAGGCGGTATGGCCACCATAAGTCACAATACACGAGAAAGATGTCATAGGAGTGACTCAAAGAGGTCAATCATCCTATGTGATACACAGCCATGCTTCTTACATCTGTACTATCAGTTAGGCGACAATCATAGGTGGCTGAGCACTGGATGAAACATCCCATCTTATTGTATGCCATTCGATGGGTGATAGATCAAGGGGAAGGTGTAGGCCAAGGAAGGAGAATCACATAAAGAGGAACTGCAGGAAGATCTGGGAGGTATATGGCATGCATTATCCTGTTGGAAAATAGTATTAAGCATGGTACGTAGATATGTCAGTAGTACATGTCAAACTGCCGTCAATAACAACCACAGGTGACCGACTATTGTAACAAATGGCTCCCCACAGCGTGATGCCGAGTGTCTGTTACGTATGGTGCTCCCGGAATCACGCTGTATTTCGTCTGTCACCTGGCTGTCTCCACACACGCATAAGGCCGACACTGGCACCTGAACAAAGAACGAATCCATCATTGATGATAACATGATGACACTCCAGTCTCAGGAACTTCTTTCACTGCACCACTGCATACGTGCTCGAAGGCGGAATGGAATCAGAGGAAGACAAACCAAAGGATGGCGTGAATGCAGACAAACGTCTCGTAATCATCGTCGGATTATGCTGGTAGGCACGGGAACAGGCGGTGATAGTGTTATGACGCTAATAAATATACCGTACCGTCGCAGTTCTGTTACGTATAGCTAGTCACCGGATACCACGCTCCACCCGCTCTGACGTTCTCCTAAGTGCTCTGGAATCTGGAAATTATATTGCGGAACCTTCTGTTTTCCATTGTCTCCAACACCGTACAGAAGTTCGAGCATCAAGATCCATAAGTGCCGCAATTTCTCGATTGGACAATATAGCTTCTGCTGTTCTAATAATCAGTCCCCTTTCAAAATCAATGAGATGCATCTAACGTCGTCTTTGGCACCGTAAGAGTAGGGTTACTTCACAGAGGTCTGACCCACACACTTCTGTTTGGTAGTAACCATTCACATCACTTTTTTAATATCCCCTGGATATACTTATGTCACGGGGACATATTTCCGGCTACTGGCCATATTTTCCAGCCCATCGGTGTCATATGCAAAATCAGTTGCATTTTTATGCGTTGTAGTCATGCATTCAAATTTTCAACTTTTTCCGACTAGTCTTTCTTGGTGGGACAATTTCAACGGAGGGCATTGTATTTGAGGTACGTTTTAATTTAACATATTACGTTCTTGAATACGTATAATATTTTCCTCCTTTTTTTCATTCTCGAAATCTCACAATTATTTTCGGACCTCCTGTATTAAAATCTACAAGCTCATAACACACGAAAATAATGATGCACGACCGTTAGTTGGGAGGAGCCACAGAATATAAACTGATATGAACTTCATTGTTTTGTTGTACTTAGTCTCCACCCCCTCATTTTTAAAGGCAGCCGTCCATCGGATGGGACCTTAAGTCGTAGAGCCCCGAGTCATGTGCAAGAGAACCATGTTCATTGCACGTTAATGAACGGGCTGGATGGTCTTGGTGGGAGCCTTTCATTCGATTCCTAACAGCTGTTCAACCGATGCCCCTCCCTATCCATCACTGAGCCATTGAGGTCATTGTGGTTTGATCATTTAACGTATTATGAGCAAATAAATTCTACTTTGAGGTAAAACAACCACTCAACCACTTGATAGCCAAAATCTTTCATTAGAACCTGGCGATCACGACAATTGAGAAGTTATTCCATTTCTAATTTGGATCTTTCATTTGGATGGGACTAATAATCGTCTTTTGCATCGAAAGTAGATCCTTACGATAATATTTAGTAAAATGATGTACTTACAATATTTCATCGTCTATGTACAATTCAGAGTAGTATGAGAAGCATTGCTCTGAATCTTATTTTTGTTCTCACACGTGCTTAGAACATGCACGGTTGCTAAATAATGTTTTTCTACCACTATGAATTTTACCAAATGAATGTGAAACTCGTTAGAATAGTAGAGCACAATTCCAGTCATTTTGCGCTCATAACCTTTCATAATTTATAGTGATAAATATCATTTCTTTATTACCATTGGGACGACTTCAATGTCAATAGTTTTGCTTCTCTCGAGGTAACTAGAAGTTTTGCCACATTTAAATAAATGATATTAACACATCTTTAAGCATCTAACACGGACACATTTTTGGGTTCTGTTTGTCGACAGTGAATTTAAATATGCCTTTAAATTTCTCTTCTGAACACTCTAAAAATTTTAAAACGTCTTTAAAAATATATACACGTGCAATTGCGTCTCCAAAAATCAAATATGCTTAACGCCGTCAATGTTTAAAACCGCTTTTGTCGTATTTATCGCCATTTGCTGGTTAAAAATGCAAGGAAAACAAGAAAAACAGAGTTCAGTGGCACAGAAGAATTACAGCGTTTTAGTTCGGCAACAAGCCTTTCCTTTGGCTTCGTTTTCCCCTCACAGCTTCTTCTAAATTATTAGTGTACCTACAGTGGTTTATGTCGGCGAGCGAGCGCCTCTAGTTCATCTGGTATTCATGAGTGGCTCATATTTCATTGATGTACCAGAGCAGGAGAAGGGTACCGAGGCAGCATCCGCTTTACCCTCATGAGGCCTGCTCCACCAGCTGATGGTTACTCTTCATTTCAGCTTCCTTCTCTTAGCTGAATACAGCCATTGCTTTCTTTTTTTCCTCTCTCCTCTTTTTTTCCTTCCGTCTGCTCCTCATCTTCCTATGAAAGAAAGTTGATGTTTCTCCCGAATATTCGCATAAGGAAAAGCACTTAAATTGCAACCTACAGTTTATCTCTCTATCTGTATATTGTTTCACTTATTCGTTATTGCGATGTCTGTTTCATACCATTCGTGTTCATTGAATTACAGAGAAAACACAAAAGAGCAAACAAAAGGGCTGAAACATATGAAGGGAAACATTATGTTTCTTATGACATAACAGTTGGAGACTTAGTAGAATGAGATTTGCTATTACAAATTTGCTTTCAGTTTTTCTGTTTTCACGTCTCGTCTTTGATAGAGGTTATTCACAAATGAGAACTTGATGTTACAAAAAGTACTTTACCTTTTCATTTTATCATCAAATTTATTTGCAGATTCCAAATAAATGAAACCTAGACGTAAAAATTTCAAAACAAAATTGATAAATTGAATACTTTTAGAATATCACAATTTCCTTAATCATAAACTATATTTCGGACTGAGCAACAAACGGTAAAATTAGATTGCTGCTACAGACACAAAATGTAAAGTAAGAATTTTATTATTACTGGATTTCAATTTATACTCTTAGGCTGTAATGGAACTATAAAACCGATATAAAGCATATTAAACGTCTACTTTTTCAGAATGCACAGGCATTATATATGGAGGAAAATCGAATTTAGAAGTTTGATAAAATCAGGCAAAATAATATACTCTTCACTGCACGGGCGAATGTAGGGGGGGGGGCAAGGGGGTCATATCCTCCTCCTCCTCTTTCAGAATGTTAAAAAATGGTAAAAGAGGCAAAAATTGTTAAATTTATTTATATTTTATGAAATTTTGAAGATTTAAAAAAAAACCTGTAAAACAAAGGGAATAAGTTATAATGCATTTGAAATCCAGTCTTTTATCCCTCTCCTCCCTTTTTACACTTTTCCGGTTCCACTGTGCCTCTTGAACTGCCCTCCCCTCGATTATTTTTCTAGTCCGAGTCTGCGCTTGAGCATTCTACACAGGGCAAATCTACCTCTTTTTTGAAAGATACAGAAAGACCAAACAACCAAGTACGTTTTCGCAGCGTCGACAAAAAACTAATGAAATAAATATTGTTAAAAAAAACTAAGAAAATACACTTCCCAATGTAGCTTTGTTCCAGTTTTTCAAGACAGGACTAATTATAGAAAAATATTGCTAAAAACATTCGTTGTTTAATATTCAATCGTAACTAATTTTATACGATTCGTTACTGCTTGATATCTCTATTAAAGAAGATATTTCCCAATAATCGATTCGATAAGGCAGCTAGATTGCTTCCACTATTTCCATAGAATAAGAACGGGAATTTCTGTAGGGAGTAAAGGATGGAGACAGAAATGCAGGTTAGACAGAACTGACACGTGATGGCTTTTGAGAGTTGGTGATTATGGTTCCCACTCTAGGGAAATCATACTGCTACAGCTCTTTGTTTTTCTCACACCTCTCCAGACAGTTTTTTACAACTAGGTGTCTTAAAGTTGAGTGTATAGGAAATGCATTGCCAACTTACAAAAAATTAATAAATATATAAGATAGGTAAGATTTCTTTATTGCTGAGTGTAATTTCCTCTTTTTGCTGTTGATTGGAATTAATGTCTATATCAAAATATTTCCAAGGTACCCGGAAAACTTAATCTACTAAGTGGTTGATGCAGAATCTTGTCTTTGGTAGTACGATCTTATTGATCGGTAAAAATAAATTCTCTGATTCTATTAATTTTTTTTTAATTTCACATTTCTGGAGTTGTTTGGTCGTTTGTAGGCTCTGTATATGGTAACTAGGTAATCACTGGAAGGAGGGCTATACACTAGTCCCCTGTGATGATGCATAGAACCGGCCAGGCCTAGCACCTAATGTCCGATCCGCCTTCTTGTGGTGCAGGCGGCTAGTATCTTTTCGAAAGAGATACTCTTTTGTGAAAGTGAGCGGAAAGGGAATGTTGCCAGATTAGTGTGGACTATTGATCTGGACAACTATGGCTATTTTCCTTTATTTCTACCCTACTGAGGAGTGGTCAACCACATAGGGTCCTGGTGCTAAGCATATAAACCTATCGGACTGGACTGGAATAAGATTCTGAGATTGATTATGGATCCTGAATTTGCTGCATTGGTGGGCTTCTGAGGAGGAAAAATCTTCCGCTGTGTTTTCTCTTTTATTTGTGGGTTGACAGTTCCAAGTGAAAAAATTCACAGAATGTATTTTATCAGCTGGTAGATAATCCCGAGCTGAGGTCATCGCAGGCACCTGAACTCTTTGCTTCTACGAGCATCATAAAATTCCACATTGGAGGAAGTCTTCCAGTGTAGATGGCTTCAGCCTTTAGTAGTGGGGGAATGAGTCTATGTCCTATGTCTGCGATTAGGGGGCTGTTTGATATTGTCGGCATTCCCTCTCTCAATAAATATAGTTTCTTTAAACAACACACTAACCATTTTCTCTCCATAGGTAGTTGGAATGCCAAGACTCTGCACAGAGTTTATTCTCTTGATGTCCTCACACAATAATTCCACCGTTATAATTTAGATATTCTCGGCTTACAAGAGACTAGATGGACAGATAAAGGTCAGATTCTTAAAAATAATCTTAAATTTCGCTTTTCAGGGAGGGAAGATAATAAGCATCTCGGAGTCGTAGGTCTGCTTCTAAACATACACGTTAGTGATGCTCTTCTAAGGTATGAGTGAATTAATGAAAGATTTCGTACAGCAAAATTTCAGACAAGCATTTAAGACTAGAATGTTATATGCTGTCATACCTCCACTGAGAACGCCGATGAGGGTGAGAAGGTTTTTCTTTTACGGGCAACTTAGGATATTTCAAATTTTCGTATTGGTAGTTGCAATGGTAATGGCAACGTCTCCTACAGGTAACTAAACTTAATGGTTTGAGAATAACTAACATATATTACAAACATCCCGACATACATAAGCACACATGGGTTTCCCCTTATGGGCTGGATAAGAAAATGGTAGATTATATATTAATTAGCAGAAAATGGGCTAGTTCTGTTAGGAATACCAGGCCATATACGGGAGCTAAAATTGGATCTGACCATTACCTTGTTAAAAGTCTCTTGCAACTTAAACTTAAGAAGTGTTGCGCTAAGTAAAAAAAATCACCTTTATTTCTGAAGCTCTGAAAGACCAGTTATAGCTAAAGCTTCCTATGATATGCTGCTTAGTCATTATTATAGTCATGGTTTGCTTACTACTGAAGTTGCGAAAAAATGGGACCGTTTAAAACAGGCATTTTGGAAACTAACAGTACTCTTTTAGAAGAGAAACAGAGGAGGCAGAATTATTTGCGTGAACAGGCACTTGAACTTATTTCAGAAAGAAATAACTGCAGGAATGTACAGTCGCTCAAAAAAGTATCCGAACACTACGGTTGATTACAAAATTAAGAAAAAATATCTGGCAACGATTTTTTTTAGAAATTAGTGATCTGGCAACCTTCGTGTCACGTGACACGAAGGTTGCCAGATTATTAATTTCTATAAAAATCGTTGCCAGACATTTTTTCTGAACTCTGTAATCAACCACAGCTTGATGGTCTGGCTGACAAAGCTGAGGAAGTAATTAGACAGCAAAACAGAAGAGAGCTGTACCAGATAATTAATGTTTTGTGTGATATAAAACGAACAGGTATACAGGAATTGAAGGATAAACAAGGTAAAGTTATAGAAGGTGAGGATTCTGTCATGGTTAGGTGGGCTGAGCATTTCAGTGAGATTCTAAACAAAGTGGTTAGTTCTATTTCCATTGTTTGCAATGATGATAGATGCATTGGTGACTTTAATGTTGGCCCTATAACACAATCTGAAGTTATTTTGGCTATTTCTAAACTTAAACTACATAAATCCCCAGGGGTAGATGAAATTATTACAGAAATGCTTAGAGCTGGAAATGTTTCGGTTACCACTAGTATGACTGAAAATTTGAATATCTTTCATGATAAAGGCATGGTTCCTAAGGATTTTACCAGAGCTATTATTATCCCTATTTTCAAAAAAGGTGACCGTAGTTCTTCTGATAACTATAGGGGTATCAGGCTACTCTCTGTTCCAGGGAAAGCTCTTTGCATGAATGTGCTTAATAGAATTAAGAATCTGGTTGACAGGCAATTGCGTGATGAGCAGTGTGGATTCAGAAATAATAGGGGCTCTGTAGATCAGATATTTTCACAGGCAGATTCTTGAGAAATGTTCAGAATTTCAGAAACCTTTGGCTGCTAGTTTTGTTGATTTCAAAAAGGCTTTCGACTCTGTTGATCGGCATAATTTGTGGTTGATTGTGAAATCATATGGTATACCAGACAAGTTAGTTAACATAATGAAAGCTCTCTATAATAACACTGAGTCGTGCGTGAGGGTTGGTACGAATTCCAGCGATTGATTTAGCATTCCTAGTGGAGTTAGATAGGGTACATTTGTAAC